>CM041719.1:21562445-22768695 GCA_023373845.1 Nibea coibor | reverse complement strand
CCCATAAAAAATATAAATAAACACCCTCAATAGATGAATAAAGTTCCCAGCCCACTCGTTTCGAGCCTATGAGGAAACCCACACAGAAGGTGAACCCCAGGCAAGCTCCAATGACTCTCTCTTACATTAACACCAAACTCCAAACCGCGTTTCCTTGCCCTCTCTGGTTGACTGTTTTAAACCCGTTTCACCTCCCCCACACCTTTCCAATGTCAGAACAGGTGGGCGGCAATTTTTGCAAATTTTCCAAAACCTGCAGCGTAATTCATGCATACAGTTCACAGTGCAGTGCAGAAGACAAAATCCCTCCATATTCCCACCCTACAAAGAGTAGTATTATATACATACAGTATGCTGTATATTACATATTTATACTATGTTAGTGCCTACATACCCACGCATTTTATATTCTTAACAAAGCTTGAAGTTTTCCCAATATTTTTCACCAAATTTTACAATTTTCTTCCCACCACATTTACTGGCTGCTGCTTGTGCTGAATTAATAATATCCAACCATGAAAGTAAACAGTCTTTGAGACGCTGAAACGTTGGATTCTTCTTCCAGAAAAACAGCAAGCTGTTTTTTTTTTTTTTTTTTTGCTGTCAGACCTGTAACACTCTTCATTAAAACAATGACAACCCAGCAAACATTGTGAGTCTCTTTGACCGTTGTTTGAACCAAGACGTCCCAGGAGGGTTCAAAAATAGTTCCAAAATGAAAGTTCTGCCATCAGCCGTACGCTCTTTTAGTTATAAGGTTCATGTATATAAGTAGATTCTTACTGTACTTACTTTATACAGTAAATCAATGTTCTAACATAGTCTTTGTGGTGGAAACAGTGAGAGGTGAACAAATAAATAAAGTTACTCCAATATTGTCTCTGTCTTTGATTTATTCAACAGAGTAAGAATAAAATTAGGCTAAGACAATATGATCATACGGCTGTAATATGTAAGAACATCATTACAAAGAATCACAATTAGAGAACACCTCAGACTCACACCTCTTTAAGACCATTAAAGAATGAGTAGCTTCCGGGATAATGATGACATGAATGATGTATTCCCAGAAAAGTGTTTTACCCTTCTTCTTGCCGAAGTTGTAATTGTTAACTTATAATGTTTAGAACTATGTAAGACTGAAAGTGTAGCCCCATTTGTATGATTCACTCTGTATTACAGGCTTTTCACCCCACCTCTGAGGACAATATGTATAATGCTATGTTATTCACTGGGATGCAAACAGGTACAACATTAGTATACATAACTGTAGGGAATGGACTTTGAGAACCTAATCAATGACTTTGCAAATGTATTTCATTTGAGAAGACATTCTGATAAGGGTAATATTTCTTTACTATTACTATTCATGTTATTTTCTGTCATTTATGGGCAAATATGTGAAATGGTTTCATCTGGTCGCTCAGTTAGTGATGCATGTCAAGTCTGTGTATGTTTTGTCCTTTTATTTTTCAGAAATCTAGTCAACACACGACAAATCAATAGTGATTTCTGATTTCAGTTGGTAGAGCATCCGCCCCATGTACAAAGGCTCAGTCCTAGCTGCACCGGTCCAGGGTTCAAATCCAACCGGTGGGTTCAGATTGTATTATATAACTTGGTTTCGGAGAGAGAGGCACTGTTTATTTTAGCAGTAGTACACTCGAGAGATAATCTACTCATTTTACTAATCACCCCTCCTGTGTGGAATATGTACACATTCATATTCATGAGTTCTACGGTTCAAACATTACTTAATTATTTGAATTTGAAATGAAAAATGAAATTACCCCTCTGTTTTCATTCCTTCATTTCTGAAAACAACAAAACAACCATCATTTCTAATTGCCTAGACATTGCAATACATAGTGTCAGTGTGATATCATCTATAGCTTTACATGACCTCACTTGACGCCTTGTCTTATTTGGTATATGGGTGTGAAGTTTTTCAGACATAGTCTGTAATGGTTTTGCATGTAAGCCTCATATAGGACAGTTTTCATATGATATGTGTTACGGAGGGTTGTGAGATGCATTCAGATTTGAGCACATTTGTCAGAAAAAACGTGTCACATATCAAATTTTCAATCATGTCGTCTTCTTGGTTGTCTTCTTAGGATTCTGTGGACATGAACATACCGTCCTTGACACCTCCCTCACTTTCTGGCAAGTTTTGATGCACCATTTAAGGTTGCACTTTTTTTGGTACATACTGAACAACATATACAGCCATTTTATATAATTTCGTAACGTATACGGTTCAGATAACTAACTGATCCAAGAGTTGATTGGGTGCCAGTGCCATTAATATAAATTTGGTTTAATATGACCTGTTTTCCTTGATCTTGTCAAATACCGCTGAGTAAATCTGGAACTTTGGATCAGTTACAAACAAGAAATCATTTCTAATAAAACAAGCAAACAGAGCATTGCTGCTTTCCACAAGTACACAAACACATGCTGGTTTATGGCTGCAGCTAGGAGAGAGAGAGCAATCCTTATTAAGGTGATATAAAGCACATCTGATGGCAATGTCAAAATGAAGTACGGAAGTGTGGTTGAGGTTTCGAACAACCTTAATTTCTTTTACCTGGTGGTAAATATTGAGGACAGGGAGGCTTGTGATTTTTACCTGTGTGATTCCAGTTCGGGGATCATCAATTCTGCTTTATATCTATTGAGCAGTAAACCTTTTTTGCAAGCCACAAATTAATGCCTCCAGTGTAGTTAATGAAGATGTTCATTGGATCCAGCTCTTGAGGTGAAAAAGCAAAATAAACTATTACACCTCATTGCTTTTGTGCAGTTAAGGAGTGGATGGTATGGATGATATGGTATCTGCTTGTCCAGACTTTGTGCTCTGTGAAAAATGGGAGAGTTTTACCTGAACACGACCAAGGACTTACTGCTGTTCTGTTGTACTGCTGGATTTGCCTCCATAGTATATTGCAAGTATGCTCTGTATATTCTCCATGCTATAAATGTTAGGTGTTAAGCATTTGTGACAGTACCTACCAACATTTTGTCATGAATTCAATAGTAAATCATCACAGTTTGAATCCTTGGTTGGAGCCGTGGCAGTTTAAAATAGGCAAACTTTTTTAGCTGATGACAGGGCAGGCCTTGTTGATGGAGCAGTGTGGGTGTGTGACATTTACACAACTAGGATGTTGGCAATGTCGACAAACAACACACTAAAAGAATGTTGGATCCTGCCTCACAGACTGAGAGGTGAGAGAAAGTGGCAGATACAAGGAATCTGGGTGGGGGTGTATGAAAAGAATACAAAGAGTGACACGGTGTGGGGGACAGCGTAAAAGAGACTGGAACAGTGAGACAAGAAAAGTGATGACAGCTGGTATTCAGACTGGTGTGTTAAACCTGACAGCCTCAAGTCTGCGTGTCTGTGCGTGTGTGTTTCTGTGTGAGTGCATGTGTGTTGGGAGTGGACACAGAATCAGAAACCAATGTACACCAATCTATCCAATAAATATTATCTGTCTAAAGCTTGGATTGGTCAGTTTGTTGAGATTGTTGTTGTTGAGCATCCAACAAGAAGCGATGTCTAGCTGTGACCCCTCATCACAGGTTGTGACCTATAGGCTGTCAGCTGTACAAAGAGGGTGACCTGGAAAGATGAAAGTATCCAGTATTTCATCAAAAATGCAAAAAAGTCAGATAATTAGTGACACAATAGCTCAACTGAATATGCAAACATGCAAAATTTGACTATAGCCAAACATACAATTCTTCAAATATTATAGCATAAAACTCAACACTTTCACACTGACAACTGACTGAAAAAAATGTCCCCATAATTAGACCCAAATTACATACCTTCCTTTAATCACCCTAATAGTTTTATGACCCAGTGATTCATCTTGGGATTCTTAGGGAATCCAACCCAACTCAGGTTTGGAGCCACTGTTTTATAGTACTTGAAATTTCATATAGAGAACTGTCTTAAGGACAAAAATGCACCAAATGAAACCAGCAGCAAGGATAGAAAGCAATTTACAGAATTATTTAGAAAAAAAATTAAAGACAGTCTCAGACTCTTTCTGACAGCTATATCTCCTCAGGCATGGCAATCCAGACTTAATTAGCCTTCTAAGCAAAAATCTGGTCACAATAAATCCTCAGTATGGACTGTAGAAAAGCCAACAGGGCTCCACGCAGGGATATCAGGATGTACACTGGCTCATAGAGGGTCAGGAGAATGGATTCGTATTTCTAAAGTTTTAAAATAGTAAAGTCAAAAAGGATTACATCCCTTTGCCCTAATTCATGACATAATAAATGCACAAAACCCTCTTCTTATTAGCAATGAATATTAATTTGTTTTCGGTTCAAAATGTATTTTTCAAATCAAAAATGGTAGCAGAATTTCCAGCCTTGCAAACAGTCAAGTATGGATGATAGATGACTTTTACTGAAAAAAAGGGAGACAAGGAGACTGAACAATGATCAGCAAGCATGGACAAACAAAACTGGATCCAGAACTAAACCCTGTGGCACACCATTTCTAACCATTCAGTGTGATAAAGCATAATAACATGAGGCATAATGGGTGCCACAATATATATCCACTAAATACCAATCTAAAGCTATTCCACAAATGTCAAACCAGTAGATTAGAGTGTCAGCAACAATGTTATGGTCAGTAGCTTGAATTCAGCTTTTAGGTCAAGCAGCACTAATGTAGTGCACTCACCAGCGCTGTGGTCATCAGTGACCCTGAGATGTATATGTGCTGCTGAAGAATCCAGACTGTGCAAAAGTGTCTGTTTGTGCTGGTTATAAAAGCTGCAACCTGTTGGCTGTCCACAGTAACTAGGAAAAAGGCAATTTATCCAGGGATCCACTCAGAACATTAGCAACAAGGTCTTGACACAGACTGTGCTCTTCAAAATGTGTTGTTAAACACAATTATCTTACATTAGCGGAACAAGAAAATGATAAGAAAACCTAATAGGTTTGGCAGAGTGTTCAGAGAAAAATAGGCTGGCAAAGAGAGATGTAAGCAGATAAGCTCATTCCTTTGAGAAACATCGACAATGCACTATTCTCTCATAAACGCAAGATAATTTACACAAAGAAATCTTCCCAATTAGGGTTTTTAAACAACTTTTACCACAATGTTGCCAGCATGAACTTTAACTTGGAATTCTCTCAGAACAATTTAGTTGCCAATGCCTAATTTAGGTTCTTTCTGAAATGTGCTCGACCTTTATGCTGTACATGTATGGCTAAGCAGGACTATATCTTTGTATTACTGACAGTCAACAGAGACTGTTAAAATTATTTTGCTAGCATTTGCTAGCAAAACACACCTTTTCTCTCAACACTGAAGCCATCCAAACTATGAAACAACACATGTGAGATCATGTGGTAGACAAAAAAAAGTGTTAACAAAGCAAAAAACGTTTTATGATTCACAAGTAGCAACCTTTACTTTAATTACAGCTTTTCACACTCTTGGTATTGTCTCATTAGTCACCTGGAATGGCTTTCAATTAACATGTGTACAGGGTCTAAGGATAATTAGTGGAATTCATGTATTTGAAACATCACTTGTGTTGTTGAGAGAAAATGTGGGCATACAGTGAATGCATCTATTTGAGTACTGTAATAATTAATGTTACGGCAAGACTTGACCAACTAAATAAAGAGAAACGAAAGTTAAACAACCAGGAACTTTGAATCAAATCTGTCTTTATGTGTAGGCACAAAAACCATCAAACACTGTGATGAAACTGAGTCTCATGGGGACCGTCCAGAGAAACAAAGACCAAGAGTTGCCTCTGCAGACGCATCTTAACATCGGAGGAGACTATGAATCAGGCCTTCATGATTAAATGGCTGTAAAGAAACCACTACTGAGGGAGACCACCAAGAGGAAGAAAGTTGCTTGAGCCAAGAAACTCAAAGATATGAGACCAGTGAAAATCTGTACTTTGGTCTCATGAGTTTCTTTGTGATATGTTGAAAGGGTGAATGTATGGTCTCTGCATGCATGGTGGAGGAGGTGTGATGGTGATTCATTCAGAATCCAAGGCAGGCATGGCTACATAAGCATTCTACAACAATATGCCATCCAATTTTGCTTGGGTTTTGATTTTCAAGACAACAATGACCTATACACACATCCAGGCTATGTAAGGGCGGTTTGACCAATAGGACAAGTGATGGAGTGCTGCATCAGGTGACCTGACTTCCACAACTGCTTCAAACTAAAAAGCAATTGAGATTGTTTGTGATGAGTTGGACTGCAGCGTGAAGGAAAAGTGGTTAGTATATATGGGAACTCCTTCAAGACTGTTGGAAATCATTCCAGATGACAACCTCATGCAGCTGACTGAGAGAATGTCAGAAGACTGTGCAAAGCTGTCATCAAAGTAAATGGTGAATACTTTTGGTTTGCACAAACAAAATTAGCATGCTTCCTACCCTTAGGGAAGGAAATATAAAGATGAATTGAGGTAGGAAGAGCTCAAAGCAAAATATATAGGTTTGAACCCCTTTTACCTGCTATTGTTTTGAAAAGTGCCAGACTTTTGTGCTGCTTTTGGAAGTCATTTCCCCGGTGCTTTTATCTCTAGTTGTACAAAACTAGACTGGTTCATCAGAATGTCTAACACTGAAACTCTGCACAAAACTTCTGATTCGCAATATAACTTTTGTACATGATGTGTGGCTTGTGAATTATGTGAATTAGCAAAATGTATTTCATTTAAACTGTAATTAAAAACAGAATTGTGAAGCCTGCCAGAAACTGACTTAATCATTACATCAGCATTGCAATTACACCCATTTTAGTAATAAAGTCTTCATGTATTTCCAAAATTCCAAATGAACCATTCCAGTTACTATCTACATAAGAAGTATTTTGATATTAAAACCTGCATTTCAATTTCACTGAGTATCCTGTATTATTAGTAGTATTATTAATAGATGTCTGTTATTTGTAACAAACCAAACTGCTAGAAAAACAAGTTAGCAAGTTATGATCATTTTCATGATGATGATAGGCTTTCACACATTAGGAGTTGTAGCATCTTTGTACCAATATGGCAGCTGGGCTGCAGGCATTGTGGTATATACATCTACAGTATATACTCTATGGTGCTACGCGACCCTAAAAATGTATGGAGCCATAAACATTAATATCAGCATCAGCACCACCAAATGTACAAGCTAGCTGAGCACAACTTGTAAAGATTTACTGGTACAGCTGCTTTTAGGATGGATAAGAGTAGAGCAGGAAACAGCAGTTTCAAAAGGGAAACACATGAAGGTGAAATGAGACAAGAAGAACTCAAAGCAAAGTTAAGTTAGAAAAAAACTCAAATAACTGAAAAAAGGCTCAAAGGGTACTGTAGTTGGCTCAAAAACCGCTGTTACAAGAGGGAATAAGAGAAATAGCAAGCTACTCCACTAGCCACTTAGCACTGTGTGATAGACACAAGATTAGAGAGTGGCAAGGAGTTGAAATGTCAGACTTTGGTAAGAACGTGCTTAGATTGAGATTCACAGCCATTCTTTTAATCACTGAGTCATGCGATGCTGTGTGTAACACTGCCAGGGTGTGTATGTACGAGTGTGAGTGCATACTTGTGTGTATATCATGAAAAGAGACAGGTACCTTTAACGGAACCCCACATCCATCTCATCACCGCTCCAAATTTAAATGAGACATTTTCCCTTCTTGCCTTTTAGCGATGGGGCATATTAATAAGCTGAGAAAAGATGCTGAAAGGTTAGGCAACTTTTTTTTTCATACCGGGAGAGAAATTGCACGTGTACTGGCTAAAGTGCTAGAATGCTTTAGATGTGGTGTGTGTGCGGAGGTGAAGCAGGAGGGCATGAGAGATTATTCAAAGTTGTGAGGATCAAGGAGAGAGAGCTTAATCAAACACTAGTTCGAGTCCATTTCAGTGGGGATCGTTTCAGCAGTCAGCCACTCATTCACCTTCTAGAAAACGCTTGGACGCCAATCCAGTGCCTTCCTTTCAGTCTCCATCACACCTACCTTCTCTCTTTTCATTGCATTGCGTCTCTTCCTTCTTCCTCTGTCCCTCTGCTTCTCTCAGTCCTTATCAGAAGGTGACAGAATGGTTTCGCAGTGCAGCTCAGAGTCACTCTGCAAAAGGCCATGAGCGACTCATTCCCTTTTTAGAGAGTGCTTGTCATTCCTTAATCTCTTTTAATTCTCTCATTCCCTCATTTGCAGGTGGAAGCAGTGGTGTTGGAAGGCGGCACTATTCTCTGATGTTGTTGTCACTTTTACAACGGAGCTTGTTATCACCTTGGCTCAGTGTAAGGGTGTCTTACTTGGCAACTTCTCACAGGCATGATTAAAGCCCGGAGAATAAAGTGGAGCGTACTGCTTTAACAATGATGATGAGATGGACTCATACATGCAGATGTCTGTTTGCATGTCAGTGCGCATGCATGAGCATGATAGTGCTCTTATCGTGTGTGTGTGTGTGTGTGTGTATTTCCATGCTGTTTTATTATTATTATTTATTTTATAAACTTAGCCCCAAAAGTGATAATGTAAATTTGCTTGGGACTGGCTTGGTACCAGCTTCTAACTGGTTCCCATTCTTTATTATTATTATCATTATAATAAAGAGCTCTTGCTTCAAACTGTATTCATTTATTTCGTGGTTTATCAGCGCTTCATCAGAAAACAGCTGCCAGATGTGGCTAAAAAACAGTGAAGCTGTGGGTTGTAAAACCAAAATAATGAGCTGAAAGGCACTAAAACGCTCCACGGATCAGAGAGGAACTGCAGAGTCAGGTCATCTCGTTTGCGTTTGTCAACACAAGTGAGGCATTCACATTACACACAGTCATTTAATCTGTCCTTTGACATGAAATAATAGATTAGTTCAGCTATAAGGGATGCTGCAAAACTTACTGCACAGTTATTATTTTCCGAGTAGGAATCACTTCCTCAAAGTATTGCTTTTGTGTATATTGTTTTTCCAACCGTGTCGTCACCTTTAATCTTTTGGGCAGGTCTGCATAATTCTGATCACAGACTCGGGGGGGGGGGGGGGGGGGGGGTACTTTTGTACAAATGCCATTCAGGATATCAATTCACAGGTGCTGCTGTATTAAGTCCATCTGGCATTCATTCTAAGAGTAAGAGCCCAGAATTTGTTCCATCACCAGCCTGACTGTGGTCAGGTGGCTTTTGCGGTCAGGAAATTGAATAAGAAGAAGAACAAAAACTGTGATATTGTGTGTAAAAAAAAAAGAGAGAGAGAGAGAGAAGCACTCAGAACAATTCTCTGTTAGCTAGAAGCACATTATCACAGACCTCCAGCGCTTGCTGAGCAGTAGTAGACTGTAGTTCCTGCGACTGTGATCAAAAGTGCCATCTAGAGTCTATGTGGATTAGACAGTAATGACTGCACTCTTTGAGAGACCTTTATTTATCTGCTTCATATATGATCGCGTCTAGTTTTTCACTCCTACTTCCTGCCTTAATCTACTACACCCTCAGGTCATCATCGTTGTCTTGCTCCTTATAAACCACCACTCGCTGCACTTAAATCCTCCTGTGTTTCCCTTTCCTGTAGTTCTTTAGACAGTAGAATGTAGAACATAATTAGCCCACGCAGTACGCTGATTGATGTTGCCACGTCTGTTCAAACAAACAAACATTCCTCCAATTAGCGTCTTATTTTTAGCCACCACTCACAAGCCGACGGAGCACGAACTCTTAACATATTAACAGGTTGCCAAGCACATACAGCCTTTGATTCTTACACATGTCTGTCCAGCATTAATAGAAATAGTTCGCCAGTGCAAGCAGAGAGGGTGTGAAAGCAAAAGGCAATGGGAATGGCTGAGATTAAGTGTTTTTTTTGTTTGTTTTTTTACTCAGAGAGCATGGTGGCATTAGGGAACAAATGACAAGCTGTGAAGAAATTGGGAAGTAGACGGGAGGGGAGAAAGGCATCATAGAGAGAAAAAAGGAGTAAGAGCACACTGCTAAGTGAAACTCCCATGCAAGAGACTTCTGTGAAGTCTGTGAAGGATGCGCCTCCGCTTCCTCGCTTTTCCATTTATTTCAAAACTGACACATTTGAGAGAGATTTTTAAATCATTTATTCCGCATGGCATTATGAATAATTTTCTCTTTCTACATGATTTGACAGAATATTGAATCTAAACACAGTTCTGCGCTGGCTGTTGAGGAGACTTTAATGATGATCATCACTAATATTGATTTTCTCGGTTTGAAAAGTCTTTTTTGAAATCACAGGCAGTCTTTATATAAGGCCTTAGCCCGTCCCCTTTATCCAGTGTAGACATAACTGTTTAATCTGCACTCCAGGATTGAACTCTGTTTCTTTTGACATGCTCACACACACGTGCATGCACAGTAGGTGAGCTCGTTGACTGAGGAGCGGCGGTGTGTGGTTTGATGAAGCTTTAATGTGATCCTCATGAGATGAAATGATGAAGATGTTAAGCCAATGAAAACAAAGTCAGACAGGGAGAGAAGAAGAGGAAGAAAGTTAAAGGTATGTTGCGATAGATGATCTGAACTTGGACCTCTTGAGACATGAGCAAGACGTAGAGAGAGAAATGTGAATGAGTGTGTGTGGAGACTGACCCCAAGTGAGAAGGAAACTGTCAGAGAGCTCTATGCGTCGAGAACGAAAGGGAAACTGACAAAGAGAGACTGATCTCAATGAAGAGGATTTAATCACAGTCCCAGCAGTTAACCAATAACATCATCATCCCCCCGCCCCCGCCTCATTCTATCCATCCACCTCTGTCCCCCCTCCCTACACCGACGCAGACCGTTGATTCCAGGCAGCGTCCCCTCCCTCACAGCCTCCCCCTTAATGGAAAACTAAAGGTGTTCCGGCTCATTCCATGTTCATCTGAGTCTAACGCAATAACTCTCCAAACGGAGCTTGTTATTCCATTATCACCGGTGTGTGTGTGTGTGTGTGTCTGTATGTGTGTGTGATCCCCTAAGAAGTCCCAGCAGTGCTTTATATTTGAGAACAGAGCCATCAGGTGTCACACTGTGAGGTTTCTCACCGTCTGAGTCACAAAGGATGAGTCAGTCATGGCAGGAGAGCTGATTGGAGAGACACGTGTCAGACATCTGCTCTCCTGACCGAGTCAGTCTATCGTACACAGACCCTCGGGCAACCCCCTAAGTAAGCCTACATTGAAATAATCTTGAAAGATCACCATCTACTTTGGAGGGATTCTCATTCCTGCCATAGAGGGATGGTTAAATACTTCACACACAGACAGAAAGAACATTTAAAGACCTAAGTGGCACATAGGAAGTTACAAAAACCGAATTCTTAACTTTTACCTGACGCTGTTTCTTTAGAAAATCGTGTAATTTGCTTGTAACAAGACACAATGATGTAACTGCGAATTTTTGTTGCAAGTTAATTGTCATTTGAAAAAAAAAGTGAAATAAATAATCTCACCTCATCTTCAGATTTGTTTCACTTGTTAACAGAATAATAGACTAAGTGGTCTGGCAGGGTGAAGTTACATTGCCATGTACCTGCAAAGAGCTACACAAATTAGCAAACAGTCAAACATGAAGTTTAATTAGAAGTAGTTAGGGAGGTTAAAGGCACCGCATCGGCGTTGATTAAAGTTCATGAACATTTACAGGGCTGATTAAACAAAACACAAACACCTGAGCTGCCAAGGAGGAGGCACGTGTAAGACTAGGCTTTTGTTTCCTTTCATGTGTAAGGCAAAGTGAAGAGAATCATGGGTAACAGCCTGTACATGATATAACATTCTAGGACAGAACATTGTGACTGTACACTTTGTTTGTTCAGACAGGAGAAATATGGCTAGGGTGGATTGGAAGTGATTGTGTGCTACGATTCCTGAGATGACTGTATGTGAAAGCATCGCCATAACACCTTTAAGTAAATGTAATGTAGGCAACACTATGTGTAAAAATGTGTTTTATCTTGCATCATTCTGACATATGCATATGCCATGTCAATTTCATGAGGTCAACAAATGGTTACCATCATGTGAAATTCATGCTGTTCCATTGTACAATATTTAAGTACAGTAAATAGAAATGACAGTGTGTGTATTTTGTAATGGTCTGGCATGCTTAGAGTAATTGGGAGATAAAATAATGAAATTACAGTGAAGTGAAAATGATGCAGTGTCTCGATAAATAAATAAAGCTTCAATGGCCTTGTGGTGTAATTTCACAAACAGGGGCTTCAAGGTGGCCTGTAGGCCACATGTACTACCTCCTTATGCCCACATTTGACCCTGGGTCATTGATCAACCATTACAATTTCATAAAAAAAACATGTGGACCTTGCTGCATATTCTAAGAAAGGCATGCTTGCCCTGAGAAATGCAGTGGGCCACAACATTGGTTATGTGGATGGTGGCTATCATCTTTTAATGACAGCAATTCCTGCGAGCAGGTCCAACCCTGATACAAGGTTGCCGAGGAAGGAGCTGTACACCCCCTTGGCTACAGAACTGCTAAATAATGTGGTGAACAACTTCAAGGTGTTTGCTGGCAACAATTAAAAAACAAAACACTGGGGGCGCATCCAAGTTCCACATTCATCTGCGCATTAGTAGACCAGGCAGTGGAGAAAGAGAACTCCTACCCATTCCTGAATGTGGTGCTCATCCTCAACCAGTTTGACCAGGAAGACATCGAAGAGGTGGATCTGACAGACATTTTTGATCCCTCTGACATCAAGTCTGTGTCTGTCCACTTTGCCTGCAACATGGCAGCCAATGACCCTGACACCTCCTGTCCTCCAGATACAGATCACAAAATGTCACTACAAAACACGACCACATGACTCCAAATGGCCTGAAACATGCTCCTAACACTATCCTGGAGGAAGGATTTTGGCCTCCATGCTTATAATGGGGCTTAGTTTCTCACAAATATCTCTCGAACCGGACATTGTACAAACTTGGAACCATAATTCAGTCAGACAGAACACTCTGGTCTTGGTCCCAAGTATCTACGACCTATGGTTGTCGAGAAGTATCTCGATTTTTTACAAACAGTTGTGCTTAAAAACACATGATTGGATTTTTTTTCCTTTAATATTTTTGTTGTGTTTTTTTTGTGTTTTTTGTGTTTTTTGTTTGTTTGTTTTTTTAAATATATAATAAACAACATGGATGACAGCTGGACAGAGGTGACCAATCCACAACGGCAGGAGTTTCATGCCCCTGGTACAGCAAATCCAGAAAGGGTTCCAAGAGTGGGTTCCCAGGGCCCTCCCGGTGGTCAGGGTTCTGGTCCTGCTAACAGATTTGCATTTATGAAGGACTTATGAATTTATTATAGTGTGATGATATGGTCTTAATAAGGCTAATGCAATAACAATTGTGTAATTATGAAGAGTTTAATTATTTATGGGGCACATTAACATACTAAAGTAGGGCAAAGTAAATATTACACAGGAAAAAATATGCAATTAACCAGTATTACACAGGGTCATTTACATATTAAGTTGGTCACCAGTACGCATGTGCTCTGAGTTGCTAAATCTTCTCAGTAATTGTGGGCTTAATAACCAATTTACTGTTTGTGGGCTGTGAATGAAATGGCGTTTTCTTCTTATATCCTGTAGTTCTGGAGTAAGAAAGCAGTATCTCAGCAGCGCTGTGATTCGCTTGTTCACAGCATGAAATTATAAAATCAGGTTTATCCATCTGACAGTTCAAATATACTGTACATTAAATGGGATAAACATGTCTGTGAGAGTCACAAATATTCAATCTGTGTAATACAATCCATTTTATTTTTCATAATCCCGTGTGTTTATTGCTTTCACACTATACTTAACCTGCACATTGTGCAGTTTAGTTTAACATTAAATAATGCTCCTGGAAGCACCCACCAGCAGCACAGCTGGGAACTGTTGTCTCAGCATCTTCTGTAGTTAGTTGTTGGTATGAGACAAGCTTTATTGTATTAGTGTGGGGAAGAAAGGGTTTAGATTAAGCTGCGCATCAGCACTCTGTCATTTTATGTTACCATCTTCAGGTCTAAGCCTGTCCATTTACCAGCTCATTCCCACATTTCAGGAGTTAACAGTTTTCACTTGCAACAATCCTTTTCATTTTTTACTGCTGTAATGATGCGAGAAAGAAAGAGTGCATGAATAACAGGCCAGATTTAATGAATAATCTGGGACCTTCAGGGGGCCAGACAAGCTCCTTCAGCTACAAACACATAAGGTTCTTTCACTAACCAACATAATTACCCCCCACCCTGAATCCAACATTCGGAAAGAGAAGCAAAACCATCTCAACATCACTTGTACTCTACTGGGGCTGAAAACACATGGCACCAAGAAGCAGCCAATAGAAGGCGAGCTGATGTCAGGCGTCACCTATATTTGGGTCTGCTGTGTGTTATTCTTCTTAGTAACATGCATAATCTCTTCTATAGTGAAGTTATTACTGTATTACGAAATTATGTACAATATGATAACATCCATAAATATGTGGCTATCCATATCATATTTAAACAAAGTTGACATTTTCATTTTGCTTGTTGATTTTTTCTTCATAACAGCTAACATCTCGAGTATGACAGACTTCATATCATAAAAGGTGTGTTACACATCAAATCACACGCATGCTTAAACTATTACAAGACATTAGTACAACAAATCAAAAATTACAGCAACATATGCAGGATGTATTCCACTAATTCCTTCACATCTGGGGTTTATGTGCACCCGTGCAGTCTCCTGCGTAATAAGTGGGTTATTTTCGGATCGGTACTTGATACTCATATAGTTGCCATAGCATGGCAAATCAAAAGTGGTTTTCTACTTAGTTGAAGTTTAGTTTAGTTAGTTTAGTTTAATAACTGCCTCAAAAACAGACACTGAAACAGACAATGGACAGAATTAAAACAATGCATTTATTTACTGTAGTCATATTTGTTAAGTCATAGTAAATATGTTACCATAACCTAAAAGTACACATAGAGTTAAATGGTCATTCTCTTCCTGGAAATCTAATTAAAAAACTGCATTAATGTTCATCTATATGTATACCCTAATTTAAATATAATAACACTAATATATATCTTTCCCAAACTTTTGTTGTTCTGTTAATGCGTGTCATAATGGCTTTATAAGTGCCTCATAATTGCAGAATAATCACACTGTAATTTGGAGACGGTGATTTTGAAACATTCAGAAACACAAACTTCAAACAATTGTAAAAAACAATGTTTTTTAAAAACATCATATTTTCTTATTTTTCACTTCACAAAGGCAAAATATGATTTTTTTGTTTGTAGTGTTGGTGGTTTCAAGGCCACTGATCGAGCCCGAGGTGAATTTGACGCTGTAAAAGGTTTGTTGTTCCCAATAGTCCATTGTGTAAATGCTGGAATAAAGTCTTGATTTCTACAATTCAGCATTAATATGCGTTTGGAGTGTTTGGGGTGAAACAATCCTTTTACCAGCCAGCCAAAACACATTGAATTATCTCCTCTTACAGGCAACAGTTTATATAATATTCCCACTGCTTGGTACAGTTGAATTTATGGACTAAGAGAAACTGTGTTCCTCTGTGTTCCGCTCCTCTTTTCTTCTGTCCTCTTCCACAAGCAGAGTCTGTTCATCTGGAGGAAGATGAAAGGATGACTTTTGCTCATTGATATAAATAAATGGAGAGAGAGAGAGGGATGAGGCGAGGCCGTGTAGGAGGAAAGATATCCTTGGGGCAAAAGAAGGAGTAGGAGAGAGGGATGAGCCGACCACAGGGAGGAGAGGAGGTGGAGGGTGAGGGCGAGAGGGAGGTGGAGAGTGAAGAGTGGAGATATGCATGAGAGAGGAGGGAAAGAAGAAAGGAAGGGAAAGAGAGGAGCAGAGGGAAACAACAGGGAGGAGAGAAACAGCCAAACAAAAGGAGGAGAAACACAAGTGAGAGGAGAAAAGGGTGACGGCGAGAGAAAAAAAGAACCTCCTCACTTTATGAGATTTTCCACCACGTATAATTACAACTATCATCAAAGGCTGCAAGTAATTGAGTGTGCACATACTGTATGTGCACACACATGCACGCGTGTTCGAGAAAGTGCGCGTCCAGTTGCTGCCTACACATTTGCATATGCATTTGCACGCACGTCTGTGCTTGAATTGTCCTGATTTTCAGGAGCTCATCTGTCGACTTTACCTACAAGCCTGTGTGCCTTTATGTGTGCGTGGCTACTCACATTATATGTACCTAGGTGTGTGTGTGTGTGTGTCTGTATGTGTGTGTGCACAGAGCCTTAATCTCCTCCCCGTGTGCTGGTTGAAGTACATTTATATGAAGCGCCAGTTAACCTTTCTTTCCTGTCTAAAGCCATGGCGTCCTGACATTTTATTAACTGTGGCAGGTGATATATTACCACACTTCCCACAGTAAGATTACATTACCCCTCTGCTTTCTCCCCTTATTCCTCTTTCCAACCGCTCCTCCTCATTTCTCCTCTCTTCTACCGCCTCTTCCCTCCTTCTCCTGCCTCCCCGTCCGTCTCCCGTTCTCCCCGCTCCTTCCCGCCTGACTGTATCCACCCCAGTAATTACACTAAAGACGACAGGGGGGCAGCAGGGAAGAAAGAGGGTAACAAAAGGGCAAGAAGATCTCAATGTCAGCCACTTTTTGAGAGAGACACAAAGAGAAAGAGAAGAGACGTTCAAAGAGAAACAGGGAATTGAGAGTGACAGAGGAAAAGAGCAGGGTTGAAAGGTAGGGAGATACTCTTAAGCCTGCTATAGAGCCCTCTTTACCAAGCAGGCAATCGCATCTGGCTGCCGGGGATGGCTGTGTCGCCATGGTCTCCAAGATACATGGAGGACTTTAATAATAGCACCTTCCGACACAGGAGGGGGAGCACTTAGGTGAGGGGTTGTGTCGGTGAAATAATAACAGAGTAAGAAAGAGTGAATTGAAAACATGTTCAGCTGCAGTGAGATGAACTTACTGTTGCTGTCGCACAGGTTAGATCTGTTGCTCAGTGTCCAGCAACATCCTTACCTCAACAAGGGGAGTGTGACTGATGAGGTTGGGGGTGATGACGCGATGACGCCCACTGATGTGTGAAGGGATAGTTGATGGTTTAGTGGAAAGGATGGACAAAAGGGCAGATGGGTAAAAAAGAAAAAAAAAGAAAGAAAGAAATGATGTTGGTGAGGAAGTATTTACTCAACAAACAAAGACATTAATCATCTCAGTCGCCAGGTAAGTAATGAAGTTTGGATGTAACGTCTTAATTTTCTTCAATCTCAGCACACTCAGAATAAATACGACACGTTGCTTTATGGCTACTGTCAACTGAGAAACTCTCTTCGTTTTTATGTTAGGTATCTTGGGAGAATGTTATGTCTTTTATAGTCTAATAGTCATTCATAATCATGTCATTTTTTTGCCGCATAACTGAGCCGGAGCAAGTGACTTTTCAAATCCACCAAAATCATTTTAAGTTGACACGTAACTGTGGAAGTGGTTCTGAAGAGCAGTTAACCCGACATTCAGTCATTACTCCTTTAAGTCAACTTATTGTACAATAACCTATACAGGTGCAACAATGCAGGTTTTTATTGCCGTCTCTTTTTCTCTACCTGGCAGGTATATAGTTGGCTGTCTCTCTAGCTTGGCAGGGAAATTGAGATGAACATCATTCGTATTAAAAGCTATGATTGCTCAACTGTCTCTGCAGCTGTTAAAAAAACACACACAATATCAATTTGGATCAACGAAGAGGGTGATTCAGATTCAGATTCACTCACTGAATCCGAGTGGTCCTTTACAAATACAGAACAAAATTCTCAACACTACTTAAATTTTGAGCCCACCTTATTGGTGTAATTCCGTTATTAGCATAATTAGGCTAGGATTACCATAATGACATACTAAAATTCTGCAGCCAGACTGAGGCTGGAAGGGACCACGGGAAGGACGTGTCTGCGCTGGTGACTTCTCGTTTTACTTTTCTGATAAACTATTGTTGTAGCCTTAGTGTAACAGCGGCAAAAGTAAATAAGAGCGATGAAATCAGAAAACTGACTCAGCTACACAGCTTTGCCAAAATAAAATACTGGTCATTCTAGACCAAGTAAAGCCGTATTAGTGCGAGTTATTCTACTTATTACATAGTCTCCCTTTAACTTCTCTTTGATTTTGTGGATAAATGTAAAGTCATGAAGATGAGCAGATGACTTGCATCAACATGAAGAGCAGGAAAGGGCATGTAAGGCTATTGAAGCTACAGAGTAATTAATAGCTGGCAAGTTGCTTGCCCAGCCGAACTGTTGGGAGGGGCCTACCTATCACACTAATTTGACAGACAGGTTTTGGATCGGATTTGGTCCACTGAGAGTCGGCCGCTCTCCAGTCCAGTCAGTCACCTTCATAGAGTCTGACACCAGACTGCTTTCCTCTAATTCAAACTTCACATCCAATCACTTTTCATTTTCTCATAAATCCTGTTAGATCCCGCCTCCCTCCCTGTACCCCTATTAGGTGATTGTGTTTTAATTTGCAGCAACGAATGAGCTATTAGCTGTCGCTGACACGTTACCCGTGTAATGCTGGAAACGAGGAGAGCAGCTGTGACAGTTTATCCTCATTCACTCACTCACTCACTCACTCACTGAGCTGCAGGCACGCACGCACATACACACACACACACTCGCTAACTAAATTAAATGCACCTACTTTTTGGAAGTGAGATCAACCGTGCTGCCCAAGACTGACTCAGAGCAGAAACACAGAGAGACACGACACAGGGCAGATGAGCGAAGCTGACTTCTGTTTCTGTGCTGTTTAAAAAGATGCCAACACTCTGAGCACATATTCACAGGGTGGCTCAGAGGAAGAAGAAAAGGGACAGGGGAGAAAATTCAGATGGAAAATATATATTTTTTTACCTTCTGAGAGGAGACACAGAGCTTTAGTTAATTGCGGTTGCAGGAGATGTCAGTGTCTGCTTGGCATCAGAGTTGACTGGCAGCTCGATAGAAACCTTATCAGCGAGATTTTAAAAAAAAGAAAAAGAAAGAGAGGGGAAAAAAGAGGGGAAAGAGACTGCTCAATGAAATGGAGAAAGGGAAGGAGCATGAAGATGGTAAAATCAAAGATATTCTAATTCTGTCTTATCTGTGGAAGTGGAGAAGTTTTATCTCTTTAGCTCATCACCTTGCTCCTTCTGATCACCAGAGCGGTTTGACTGGTTGCCAGTCAGAAGTAATACAATAAAAATACAACCTCTTATTTGGCCTCTCTGCTGTCCGTTTACTTCCCTTTCACAAGCCTCCTCTCTTCTGTGCGGTCCCAGTGGCAGTTTTGACTTTTAGCATTTAATATCCTATCTTCCGCTCTTTCTCTTTAAGCTCCCCTCTATTTCTCTCCCCAGCGCAATTTCTTTGTCTTAGACGAGTTTCGTGTTGCTTTCATCTGTTTCCCTTTTTTTTTCACTTCTGTGCTGTTTATGTCCTCTTTCCCCTTTCAGCTCTCTTACTTTATATTATTCTGTAGCACCTTTTTGAATATCTCTTCTCCCTTTGCTGCATTCCGCTTGTACTACTCCAATCAAATTCTGATCACATCTTTATATCAAAGATACCAACCCTCCAGGAGGAACGACTTTCATGTGATGAAACTTGCTTATAATCCATTCAAAGCTAAAAAGCCAAGGCTGAATATTAACACTCAACATTATTGACCTTCTACTTACACAACACTTCTTTGTCAGTTTTCTGACTCGGAAAGTACTTACTGTTCTCAGTGTACCAACTGCAAGCTGTGAAAAGCAGCAACATTTCCGCATGAGGTCAACAGTGGCAGCTGGTAAATGAAGAGGGCATAATGTCAATGTGATAAAAGTGCTGCACGGTCGCGGTTCAATATATTATTTAACACTTTGCACTGAATTGTATTATCTATATTCTTCTCCTGGTTTAAACTCAAGCTTCAAATTAAACTTGTTCTATCAATGACAGACACACTGTGAGCTGGTTATATGTCCGATATAGGCGAACCAGCCTTCCTAAGTTGTTTCCATTCATGTTATTTTAAGCGATAGATATCAATTCTTATGCTTTGTGATACTGGCTCCCCTTCTGCTGGAGATGTCTTCTCATACAGTCCCCATTTTTCCTCCTTTTTTTATGGCTAACAGTACCTTTTGTCCAGATTGTGGATAAGGGCTTGCTGGCAGAGAGTCTGTGCCTGTGTCTGTGCTGTGTCTTAAGTCCGCCCAGGAGACCCAGAGAGTGTCCAACATGCAAATATCTGTGTAAATATTCTACACCATCCATATTATGCACAACAGAACGCCATCTCTACCACTCTCTATCACTGTTAACACCTTATAATGATTATTGAAAAAAAAAAAGTTTTTATATTAAACTTAAACTTAAACTTAATTTTATTATGTTATAATGTTCCATTAATGTTAACGAAGAAATCACAATTAATGTTTACTAGATTAGTTAAATAATGTTTATAGATTATTATAGGTTCATTAACAAATAACAAATATTTAATATAGTACAAAAATGTGTCACGTACATTAAAAGAACACTACCATACCACTGTCATCATCAAGACTCTGTCACACCAGAAAGTGGCCAAATGTCTGTTTGTGAAATCACAAAGCTTCTCTTTTATTTTCTGTCTACTGATCCATTTATTCCACTCTGGCATTTTGTTCTCGGGGTGGTGCATCATTTCATTCAATACAAAGTTTCATTGAAGAGGTCAAAAGGCTCTTTGGACTAACAAGCTCTCAGTTAGTGAGATTTTTAGTCATTAATTTGCGAGTTCACACATTTTATTTGAATGACATATACGATAGACTCCCGTCATACAAATGCCTGCAAACCATATTTATTGTCACCATGCCACCATGGCATGTTTGTGTTACAGTAACCCAGAACAAGAGGGTGAGGCAAGGTGGTGGCAGTTAGCAACTACACCACAAGATGCTTTAACAGCTTGATAATCATGCATTTTCTGAGGGGAAAAACTTTCTCATACAGAAACACATGAAGTCTTCCTGAAAGCTGAGGCCATGGTGAGACTCTGAGAGTGCAGACGTTAAAAATAAATAATTGTGAAAAATGTCTACGATTGTTGCCTCACTTTTTGTGCTTATGTAATGAGCATATTTTGAAACTGTACTACAGAATTATCTTGACATCAAGGTTTGTCATGTTTTCCATGTCAAAAACTCTTTTATGAGTAATATATGGTTATTTAGTATTGTTCAGTGGAGATTGATTAATGGCATTAAATCAAATAAAGCAAAGTAGACAAGATAGGTTGAGGGGAAGTGGGTACATCACAGAAGCTAACAAGGAAAACACTGAACATCACATCACATTGTGTCACCGTTTCCCGCAGCTTAGTAGACCTCACACTTTATTGTAGAATTCGTCACTCCCCTATCTGATAAAATTAGCTGTCTAAATTCTGTCTTTTTAATCTTCAATTCACTTTTCTGCCCTGACACAGCGTTGCACTGCTCTCTTTCATGTCACAGTACAGGAACACGAGTACAAATTAGTATCTTACATTACTATTTAAGAAAGTTTAATGTTTATAGGCATCAGAGCAACATGCGGTAATTCTTATAATTAATGATATTACCCAGTAATAAGGGGCAATTAGGGCATCTTAGTAAAGTTGTCACTTAGAAATAGAACTCTTTTGGGTTGATTGATCTGCTTAATGATAGTGGTAGAATTAATTGAGTCAGTGGAGATAAATGGCTGCGCACTGATCATCCAGTGACTTTCAAACCATTGATTTGTCCTTTATTGAGATGCTGTTAATGGAGCACAGGGTTGCAGTGGTTATTCTGACCTAATAAGTATTACCTATTCCTTTGGCTGCAGCTGATTAAAGCAATAACAGTTTAATTATTAACACAGTTTACATAAGGATACATTTGTTAACATTAGTAGCAGCAGTAGTAGTGATAGGAGTAAATTGGTTAGTGGCCATATGAGACAGTTTTGGTGAATGTGGCGGTCGACCTAATAATTTCCACAAAAGGTTAATTGGCAGGTTTCTGTATTTCTGTATCTGTAGAATGAGATTAATCTGTCTTTCTATTTTCTTAGTAAGCATCACTCTTTCTTGCAATTTGTTTATTTAAGTCCAGTTGACATAATACATACTGCTCATTTTATAATTATGGTTAGCTTATCAGCACGGCTTCCAGGTCATTCTATCTTTGAGATAGAATTCTCCAGAAAGTTATGCTGGAGGCTTGTTATGTGTCTTTTTATAGAGTCATATGTCCTTGTCTCTGATCAAAATTAAAACAATGCAAACAATGCTGAAGATAAGTCCATCCATGATTTATTAATCCATGTCTGAGTGTGCCTGCTAACACTGCAGCAGATGATTAAGCAGTGTGGTGCATGGGGAAATCAAACCCGGAGCTGCATAACTAGAGATAAATAAATACTGGAAATCAAATCTCACAACTTTTGACAATAAACTAAACAGTTCTTGGCTCAGCCTAATGTTTTAAACCTGTCTACTTTAAATTTTAAAACTACTAATTGCATGGGGAAATCAAACCAGGAGCTGCATAACTAGAAATAAATAAATACTGGAAATCAAATCTTACAACTTTTGACAATGAACTAAACAGTTCTTGGCTCTGCTTAATGTTTTAAGCTTTACTTTAAATTTTAAAATGATCAAAATGACAAAATGACAAAATGACAGAAGTAGTCATTTTAAGTTTGATAAATCTAACAAAGAGGCTTTATTAAACGGACTCTCTAATTAGTATAATTTCCTTAACTGAGTTTAAGATAGAAGTTTCTTTCTGCTTATTTCGTATTATTTTCTCAATTTCTACATTTTCATAGTGTAACATTTTATTGTATTCATGCTAAATCCATCATAGAAGAACTTGCTGTGTGTCTCTTGCCTACTCTATATGCATAATGCACACGGATAGGAATGACCAGCATGCTGGTTGAAACATTTGAAATAACTGAATAAGTTGAAGTGGAACTCAAAATACAATAAGTGAAAGAGGTTGAAATGGTAGTTTCATTCTAAGTGGGAGCACTGAATAAAGTGCTAATTGGAAGAATTTGAAGTATCAGGTGAAGTGAAAGTGCTGAAATGAGTTTAGGATAGTTAAGATAAGTGAAGTGTATCATTCTTAAAATTTGGCACATATGACCAAATTTTTACTTACTTTTACTTTAATATAATTTCTTTTCATTTATACCACCCTTGGTCTTTTTTCGAAGCAGAAAAATTTACATTTTCATCCAGGTCACTTTCCTCTTATATTCTTATAATAGCCTCTGTATGGTCACCACTTTTAAACAGTTATAGGCCAGTGAGGATTTTTTTCTTTACTGGCAAATAATATTTGATTTGATTATCATTCAGGTTTTAGGAAAAAAAAACACACTTCAACTACATAAGCTTAAAAGACGTTAATGATAACAAGCAACAGCGTGCAGCCCTTTCCATTGACCTTCTTAGGTTTCACATTGTCGGTCATGCAGTACTGAAGCAGTGACTTCTTGGTATTGTTCCCCCAAGACAAACTATCCATTGGTTTGAAAATGATTTATTGAAGATCACAGTGTGTAGGATGAAGCTCCTTTAACAAATGTGTGTCCCAAGGTTCAATCCTAGAATCAGTTTTATTAAAACAAGATCTATCAACAGGCGCCCAATGCAAAGTTCACTTTTTTGCTGATGATACTGTTATTCATTGCTCTGCTCCTACACAGTATCAGGCTCTTTGTTACAATTGACTTTTGATACTGTGCAACAAACCTTTTATGATTTGAAATTGATTTTGAATGCTTTACAAACACAAAGAAAAAGCCCTTGAACATTCCATCTTACCTACAGTATATAAACACTGTATGTTTCAACACAGTTTGATTGGGTTAGTTTGCTTTGCTCTTTGGTGTTGCTGCGATTACTATAACTGTGGCAATGTTATATACATGCATGCATCTTCTCAATGTCTTCATACGTCAGATACAGTCTGCCATGTGAGCATTGAGGTTCTTTACATATCTTAAGGCTCTTGCTCAGTTTTGTAAAAATAAACAGTTCATTGGTTTTATGCCCTTAATTATATTTTCAAACTCTAGTTTAAAAAGATAAGCTTAAATAATGTCCTTGATACAACGTTACGACAGCTTACCTGCAAAAACTGGGATACTGTGGCACCAATACTCATTATTGCTCCCTGTATGCTACGGCTGATTGGCCCGCATTGTCTATCTATAGATTTTATCACTGGCACGCCCTTATTTATAAGCCAATTTTTAATTGTCTTCTTTCATCCCTATGCAAATTTATCCACCTGAAAAATGCTGGGAGTCACAGGCTGCCTCTTGCTATCTACCCCGTCACCTGTATTGAAATAGTAAAAAAAAAAAAAAAAAAAGTCTTTTGTTATGCTGCTCCTGCAGGTTTGAATTTGTTGCAGAATGGTTTGGTTCTGGGGGACGGTGTTTTAAAAAATACATCAAAGTTCTTACTGAGCCATGTGCCCCTGTGTGATCCAGGACACGATGACCTGAGTCTTATTTGGTACACTCATGCTGCGATCTAAAATCTAAAATCTTATTGTCTGCAAGTGCCGCATACAATAAGCATAATAGAACTTTGTTTAATGTGCTCCTGTTCTGGGCACTCTTATAAAGGAGGATTTTTAATCACATTCTAAATAAATAATATCGATCTTCATTATAGTGAAATGAAATCCTATAACCACCACAGGCCACAACAGTCTACACTCTGCATTCAAAGACACCCACTTGAATCATACACTTCATCTGTTTCCTGTAGAGTCTGCTCCCTTTAAAATTCGAGGTGCAGGTGTTGAATTGATGGAATGCATTGAAAGACATTTCAGCCTTTTATCTGTTCATAATTCAGCATAGGCAGCCATGACACCTAACCCAGATAAATACTATAATTATCATTTCTGCCTCTCACAGCTCACCCGTCGATCGTCTGTCGTATCCATCATGCCTACACAAACACAGGAATGCACATATACCAACACACACACACACACACACACACACACACACACACACACACACACACTGTTTTGAGCTATCAAATCTGTATCCATCATAGCAAGTCAAAGTGAGATTTAGTACAGCGCCCTGGCAGGGTAACCGCACTGTGGGCGAGTCCATATTAAATTGTCTGCTGAAGTGGGCCAGATTGTGTTAGGCCAGTCTCTCCATTCATCTACGCTAATGCCCTTTCTGCCTCCATCCATTTCAGGAGCTGAAGGAGACTGGAGAGAACAGAACAGGGCCCAGGAGAGCGGGGAAGAGAAAAAATGAATGAAGGGGAAAGTGAGAAAGGAAAATATTTTAAAAGTAGAAAGAGAAGAGGGGTAAATAATAACAAAGGGAAAAGGAGAGGAACAGCAAACAACGGGTGAGGGAGAAGCAGGTAGACTGTGACATCGAATGATGTAATTATTTTTTTGGGTCACTATGTGCGATTAACTCCATTTTTATTTCAACATTTGTTGGAGTTTTAAGTGGGAAAGCCTGCAGCTCCTTCTGTAAAAGCAACATGAGCGAACCAAGAGCTAATGGGATGAAACGGCATGCCATGTACACTACATAGCAGCAGCTATACTAACAAGGCTCTATGGTAATGAGCTGGAGTGGGAGAGAAAACACAAGTACGAGTGGACACACATAAACACTCTCACACACATACACACACGCACCAGCATGCTAAGACACTATCAGCATGCTCTCATTTTGCCATTACCACTTTTAAGTGTTTGTTGCTATGGCAACAGTGTGATTTATTTCCCAATTAAGAGTTAGTGAACTTGCTCACGTACAACCAGTAATATCAAGCTGCACATAAATTACCTTCAAGTGTAATGCGCTGTGTTTGCTATTAAAAACAAAGCAATATCACCATTTCGAATCTCACAAACAAGCAAACTTCAGTATCAAGAATTCACTACTCACTAATATTCTCTAATAATTGTGTGCCACGTCTGCCAGGCAATTAAAGTGCTCGCTAAAAAGGATGAAATTCAGCGGGATTCACGTCGAATAACAGCCTCTTTCATCCATCTAGCTTAAAATGAAGATAAACAATGCACGGATGGATGAGAGAGTCGGCAGGCAGGTGGGAATGTAATGGAATCAATTAGGCAAACACTCATGATTTATATTCTGTGTTGATAACAAAGAAAGCTTAATTTGCTTTCTTTTCCCTTCTTACTGATATCATTTGTTTCTAATGTTTATTCGCTGATAACATATGAATCTCATTCCCGCTTGTGACATATAAGCGGCAGCAGCGGCTTTCTGTTCCCTGGCTGGGCTCGTGTGTGCAGTGTGTATGTGAGCGTATAAAGCAGAAGTAATTATTAATTATTAACTCCAACTAAAATGTTAGCGCATATATTAGCACTGATTCATGAACATGAAGGCAATTCCTGCACGTGTCTGGTTGGAGTAGATTATGCGTTCTGTTTGTATATGTGCATCTGTGTGTTGACATGAAAAATGTTTGCACAGCTATGGATGTGAGGAGGGGGAAAAAAAAAAAGACCCTCGCTTGCCTAAGTTTGCAAATGGTTGTCTAACATTCTTCTGTAATGAAACCCCTCTGTCCCTCTTTCTTTTTTTTATTCCCCTCATTCTCTCCCTCTCTCTTCTCTTGCTCGCTGCAGTGTTATTGAGAAGTAGAACTGGTCTGGCCCTCATTAATGTCGCTGGCATTCGTTTGGCTCTGCGTCTCTCTCTTCCTCTCCCCAGCCTCTTACAGCTTCATCCCACATTCCACCCATGCCATCCTCGTACGCGCAACACTAGCAGGCTTCAACTGCAATTAGTACCTGTGTTATCACACACACACACACACACACACACTGCAAAGGCATTTAAGTCCAGATCTTTTTTGTGCCCAGCACCACTCTTCACTTCCTTCACCCCTGCAGCCCTCTCAATAATGATGGACTTGTTGGACAATAATTAGACAGAGTAATAAGCATTCAGTTGGTCCAGGGAAACACTTGGGATGCCATGTTCCTTTCCATTAGGGCTTTATTATATGCCAGTTCACTTTAACCTCAGAGGAAGATTGACATAACACGACTCTGTTGGTGCATTATCATATTTCATGACGGGTTTTGGCTTGGTGATTGTGGAAAATATTGTGGCGACAAGGTTGTCTCCAGTTTAGGGCTAAATGACTCTTTGGAGATTAGGTAAGATAAAGTCTCAGATGAACACTGACCAAAGTTTACTTCTGGTTTGTGTCATGTGGTATACTGGAAGGCAGCCATATGAGGATTGTGTACTGCACAGCGTTGATAAGTTCTATCACTTTGTACAATCGGATACTGTTGTGGCCGTTAGCCTGCAAAGCCTAAAAAATTGTCCCAGTGCCTTATTAGCTCCAATATGAATCTTTCATTTAGGTCTCTATCACAGAACCCCTAAAACTAGGCAAAGTCATTACCGTTTTCACTTTTTCAATCTCTTGGTCTTTTCATGTTCCAAGATCAGTCCTTTATCCCTCGCGTTCTATTTTTCATCACAACTTTATCCTAATTCATACCCTCAAACACTCTTTAAACTTGGAGAAATGAGACCCACGTCTCTTGTAAAAAAAAAAAAAAAAAAAAAAAAAAAATAGGAACTAGGTCTGGGGTGATCACCAGAAAGTTTCTGACATGCAGAATCACCCTTAAGCTGATGCTGAATGTTTTAGAGCAGGCTGGTCTCTTTTTCTGAGTGGGATAAGACGGCTCTTGTGTCTGCTTGTCTGCCGGGGCTTTGGCGGTAGAGAAGAGTCAGCTACCTGTTCTGCTCTCCCCTCTCATCTCTTCACACTAATTAGAGAGAACTGGGTTTAAGTCTTAGTGGGGACACACATCCTCTGCTTGCACACAGCTGGGTGCGCGTATGTGTATTCATCAAAGTGTTTTATGAAGATCCTTTTTGTCTTAATGTGTCCAGCAACATATTTTTAGGTCAACATTTTATCAGACATGCTGTCGGACTACAATGTGCCAACATTTGTGTGCGTGTGTGTGCATGTGAATCGTTTGCAGTGCGGTGGCAAGGCACCGCAGGCGATGATAAGGAGGGGGCTTAAGCAGTGGGCTCTCTAGGCCTAATCACTGCACACATTTCAAAGGCGAGAACGCCAATTAAAACGGATACGGCTCAATATGGGCTTTTGGGCTGCCACAGCGAAGAGCAACACATCCAACATGAAAATCAATCACACCCCCCCATCTCCTGGTCAGGAGGAGCGGTTTGCCAGCCGGTGATCTGAGAGGAGCCTCTGATAAATACGCAGGCTCTATAAAGGGCTGCAGCAGGGGCAAGGTGGAAAAGACTCGTGAGGTCGTAGAGAGAAGACAGAGATTTGCGAGTCCCCAATCATCGTGTGTGTGTGCAGGTATATGTTGGGGATCAGAGGGCCTGTGATCTCAACTCTTAAAAGTAGGTGGAAAAGTAAGCGAGGAGGACTTTGATATATATATGAGGAGGATGAACTGTCAGGATGAGTCAATTCAGTATTCCTAGTAGCTTTGAAACCTACTTTATTTCATTTTATTTGTCATTAGGAATCCACATCATACCAACATTTGACATAATAAAATTATATATATTCCATATTAATCAAGTTAAAGGAGCAGGTCGACATTTCAAGAAAACCTTAGACGAGAAGATCAATACCTCTTTCCCATCTGGACACTAACTAACTGGAAGTTGATTAGCTCAGCTTAGAACAAAGGAACAGCTAGCCACAGTCGGTCACAAGATTACAAACTCCACCTACCAGCTCCTCTAATGCCACCTAAAAAAAAAACTGAAGTGTAAAAATGACTAGTTTTACAGGAGTGCTATGATCAAAAAGGCCAGCTCTGTCCTGGGCTGCCCCCTAGACGTCATAGATGAAGTGGGGGACAGGAGGATGTTATCAAAGCTGACATCCATCATGAATAACTCCTCTCAGCCCCTGTATGAGACTGTGGTGGCCTTAAACAGCTCCTTCAGCAACAAACCGCTACTCCCACCATGTAAGAAGGACCTCTACCACAGCTCCTTCATTCCAACAGCTGTCAGACTCTTTAACACCAGCATGAGTTTTTGACTTTTTGCAAATATTTCTTACTTGTGAGCAATGTCTTATCCACCTTGTGTATACAAGCTGCTGACAAGTGAATTTCTCTGGTGTGGGAAGTCTGTCTTATCTAAGTGGCTGGGCACAGTCAGATTGTTAGCTAAGCTAACTAGCAGCTGGCTCTATCTATATGGTTAGCATACAGACAAATAGCATCCAGTAGTAGAAAATAACAGTTTTATTCTCATTTACTTAAGTACTGTACTTCAGTACAATGTTTCTACTTCAATACATTTCAGACACTAATGCTGCACTTCAGCTGAAGTTAACTTTTCACATCATGATTTTACATAAAAATGTGTTGTTAAAGGTAAAACCAGTGACTCCAAATGTTTTTGGTCCAGAACAGGCTGTCTATCATGTTTCTGTGTGATTTCTTTTCGGATTCATCGAAAGAGCTGTTTGAGACCAAAGAGGTAAAATGATTCAATATCTTAGACACACACACACACAGACACATTCACATTGTTCTACTACTTGAGTACGTCTTTCAACCCTCTCATGTAACACTCAGCAAGAAAGCAAACAAATGTATTTGTCAAAATCATGAACCTTCCTTTATTCGATAGAATCATGATCACATACCAGATAAACAATGAATGTGACATTTGGCAATCAATCAAAAATAAAAAAAAACTGACAATACACTCAACCAGCATCATGTAATCAATATGTAAACATACTGTATTTAATTATGAATGGAATGATTTCTATCTAATTATAGTGCAGTAATAATTCAAAAGCTTCAGCATCTATCTCCAAAAGCAGATTTTTCCCTTCAGTGGTGTGTGATTATTTTTGCACGTCTCTTAAAAGTCAAGGCGAAGAATCACGAGAACCTGCTGCAGCTCTTCTCACTGAAGTGAAACGCACAGGCTACACAGGAGCTGACGTCCAATACCTTGTTAATGTGTGTGTGACTGTGTGTCTCTACAGATGTGTGTGAAGGCTAATACGCTCCGACAAGCTGATAACATATTTCATGTCATATCGTTTGACATCATTAACTAATAAAGATTGATTGCCCTTTGTTCCCCAGCAATAAGTGTTTGTACTATTGCCCTGCCGCCACGGTGTGTGTCTGTGTGTGTGTGTGTGTGTGTGAGAGAGAGAAGCTTATGGCTTTCCCCTCCACAGGTCAGACTCTGGCTGGACCCAATCCTCTCCCATGATGCTTTGCAAGCGGAAATCTTTGAAGTACTCCAGACGGTGGCTAAGAGACAGAAGGAGAATTACATATAGGATGTGCTGTACTCTGACATACACACTTATGACATACATCTTTGAGTGCGAGGCAGGTGCTGGCTAAATGCTGACAAATCGAGTTCAAATCGGAGGTCTGGCTGCAGTAATTCTGCAAATTAAAAAGGGGCCTTCCACCAATTTCACACGAGGATCAATTTATTCATCACGAGCAGTGCAAACATCTTCTGTGGTGTTGGAGGGAGTTAATGAAAAATTGGACTTCTCTTTTTACAAATCTGTCTCTCAACTTCATGACTGTGCAATACTAGTAGTGCCCCTTTAAAATAAACCAAGGTTTTACTAGAAATAATGTCTGTGCACATGACAGCATACTCACAAGTTAGGTTTTTGGCCTTCCGCTATCTCCTCCTTGGGGATGGGGTAGAGAGCCTCATATGTGCGCTCCTCTCCTGAGCCATGGATGGCATAGGAGTTCATCTTGTTGATATTGGGAGGGAAGTACGACCAGGGGACGAGAGCCTCGCCTACCCACCTGTCTCCTGTGATCTTGGTGTTAAACACCATGGGCAGTTGTTGCTGGAGAAAAACAAAAATCAAGACAAAAATAAGATATACTTAAAGAGCTAACTCAAAGTACTGGTGGCCCCTTCAATAACTCCCTTGATGTTTACCCACCAGGAATGCCTGGCCAACTCCTGACAGCAACAATATCAGGTGCTGTCCGTGTCTAGAAAGAAAACACAGTTTGCATGTTTGTATTAAGATTGTCTATATACCCTGTCTATCATATGGTTTATGGTACAGCAGCTTAGTTCTGTACTTACGGACAAAGCTCCACCTCTAGGTAATTTTCTGTAGTACTGTCAAGGAAGAAGGACTCCACAACTGAGAAGAATAAAAATAATTGAATCAAGATAAAACCTTTAATCCTACATTTAAAAGGTGTTATTAACCTCAGCGGCACATATTCCAGGGAAAAAAGACAATAATTCAATAATCGGAGTCATTTATTTGAAGTTATAGTTTCACAATATTGTGCAAAAATTACAGATATATAAACTTTCCAATAAGATATGAAGACCAGCGCACCCGCTAACCTAGCAGCATGCTCATTATCTACTTGGATTATAATGGGATTGGTTTCCAATCTAATAAGTAACATTAATGAGGCCAAATATGTGGGGCTCATTAACCGGAAATCGAACTTACTTAAGGTCAATTAGATAGGATTGTTATTACTCAACCTCATCACTGGGTTTAATTGCTGTGTCACCATAATAATGATAATGCAATTACTATTATGGCCTCATAAACAGAGCTAGTCCCTCATCTCTCCAACCTCAATGGACTATATTCATAATTTTATCTCAGCTCTCAGAGAGGCCTAAAATTGCATCATACTGAATGAATACTTAAATCCTGACTGGAATAACAACTATCGAGGGGTGGGAACTGTGAAAGCAACACATGTACGATATAATGCAATACTTTACACTAGGCAATAAATGTGACCTTTGTAAGCTGATAATTTCAAGTTGAATCAACAGTATGGAGACTGGAGTCCGTCACTGGAATGAATAAAATAAATACACAACTAGTTTTTGTAATTATAAGGAGAACACTAACTAGCCATTTGATATGAAGACGCAGTTAAGAGAGAGTTAGTTGGGCTCAACATAATGACTTGGATGTTTCCACCCGATTGATATACAGGTTGAAGAAATTATTTAAAGTATAACATGTAAATTAGAGAGTTTGAGATGTGCTCTTGGGAGGTTTTTTTTCTAAGATAACCATCTGCCAGCTGTAGCTTCTCACTGAATATACGAGAGTAAATCTTCTCATCTAACTGGGTAATAAAGTGAATGAGAACATTTGACTTATATGACTTTTTACCCACCTTCATAATCCCAGAGTCCAGGGAAGGGCTGACCGGGGGGTGCTGCAGGAGCTGCTGGATCATTGAAGAAGGGACCAGACACCTCTATCATTAACCCCCCTTGGCCAGGAGAGAAAGTGATGCTGATAGGGTCATGATTCACAGGATTGCTATCCCAGGTGTGCTGGATCGAAAACTGCATTTGCGTGAGAGGACTGTAAGACAAAAATGAAATCAGAATGATAATCTGCCTTGTGACCGTAGTGACGCACGGCAGCAATAAATGATAGACTTACAGAGATTCACTGCATAGCAGAAAGTGGATGAGTGTCAAAAACTGTATTCCACGAGCCGCCCCCATGTTGTCTCTCACTGCCTTAACTCTCTCTACTGTGCCCCAGCTGAGCTCGTCATGTCTCAATATAATACCCCCTGTTCGGCTCTTCAAGCAGTTTGTTATCAAATTAGGTTAACATCAAATACAGTTCTGTTACTCAATAACTGTATACAAAGGAGCTTCCTGATATGAGAAATGTGGAACTAACAGCTTACACAGTGAAAGAGCTTGGTGTCCGGGTTGTGGTTTCAGATAAGACCTGGAAGAACTTGTTTCCCAACAGAAATTCTGTGACTTATGTGAGCATAAACATAAAACATACAATGTCAGTAGCAAATCACATGACCTGCTGGCCGAGAGTTAGCCGGTTAAATGTTATATTAACCTGTCACTTTTTCTGACGTCAAGCTCGTCGTCGGGGTGAAAACATAACCGCTTTACACTTCACAAAAAATCATATATAATACTCAAAATCAAACTAAACAATCACATGTCTAGACTAGGCAAAAACACATCCGTCAAAAGCTTCCCGAAGCGGAGCGGAACCTTTTTTACTTCCCTGTATGTACAGACGGAACAACTCCCGCGGTGCACATCTTCAATGCCATTGGTTGTTGTTTGTTTACTTCAAAACGGACGGCGCAACCGAACATTGAAGTAAAAAAAAAACGCTTTTGTACGTTTTTTATATTAAGCTTCTACGTTTCAAATAATACCTGTAAATGACTCGTAAGCGTCCCCTTTCTCTGAGGCTGTTTTGCGTTCTCAAACATTCGTTTAACACATTAAAAGGTTTAGTTAGCTCGCTAAGCTTAGCTGAGATTGACTAGCTACCCCAGCTAAAGGCTCGCTGCACCAGGTAACCACGGGAAACGCGAGCTGGCTTGTTGATCTCAAGCAGCTTTTGTGTTTTTGAGAGACATCTGCTAGACACGCTTGACGTAACGAGGTTATATTTAACATTTCAACGTTAACATTTGCGAGGTGACGATAGTCATTGTGCCACCAACAACTGTTGTGCTTTTCTCTAGACTGCAGCTTCATCATGGAAGCAGAGGTTGAGTTTTTACGTGATCAAGGTGAGTTAAAGCACACACCTCGCAGGATACATCCTTATACTGTCCATGGGGGACATCAGCGTCATGTCAAGTCCATCTAAACTGTCCAGTCAAATGAAAAGCAATAACAGCTTGTGCATTCATAATAAGCCACCGTGACCGTATGCCATCTGTGAGATACCATATCAGATCAATGAGACAGCTCCAAAGGGAGCTATTTGACACCGTGACTGCTCCATCATCACTAGATATTATTCACTTATTTACTATGTTGATTACGGTAGAACAAACACATACCACATCAGAGCCATTGTTTATCAAGTGTATCTGAATCAGTCATAGTAATTATGCCTGGGCTGCATACAGTCCTGAACAAATACTGGAAATGAGACCATTCTGCGGTTTATGATAAGCTCCTTAAATGCTGATGGAGGCTAATTGTAAATTTTCTCTAAAGCTGAAAAAGGCTCATAATGTCCTACACGTAAATTATAATTATAGTTAATCTGCTTTTGCAAATGGATAGCACAGTCAGTTAGACTGTTGTTCTGCTTTCATTTCATCATCAAGGTGCCTAAATAGCCTACTGTATTTGCCTGGACCATTTGGCCACCGGGACCAATTATTGCCGTACAAAGTTTTGTTTTGTTTTTTTTAGTTTTTCTTTTTATTTATTCCTATGGGGTTAGGGTTAGGGCATGAGTGTATGTATACATATTCTAAAGAAAGAAAAAACTTGAAATTCACACCACATTTGTGAATATTAGAATTTTCGAAATAGCTCTAGTTATAGGGTTACCACCAAATAGTGTGGTGGAGAAATGTGTGAACTGAGAGCGCATGAGTGTGTGTGCTTGACTAAGTGTTTGTGTGTGTGTTTGTTTTCAGTCCACAGGTTAAATACAGCTCTCAGCCAGTCTCAGTATGGGCACCGCACTCGAACCACATCATCTCCGGTACAAAGACCTCTGTAAAAATAACTCTATGAACAAGTCAGGATTTAGCTCATTATTTAGTATCTTCAGTAAACAATATCTGTGTATGTATTTAATTTTGGTGGGAAATAATACAACAAGGTGTACCATACATATATGGAACTATTTATTAATGATATTTCAGTTGTCTGTAACTAATCAATCTGAATGTAGAAAAGAAACAGAAAGTAGTAGTTATAGTCAAATAAACTACAGCTGGACACCCCATGAGACCAACACTCACTGTCTGTGTCTCTTACATTCATCAGGTTGAGGAGCCAGGTCAGGCAGAGTCTCTCCCACCCTGGATCTCTGATAGAAGGTCAGACACAATAAAAGTTTCTTTAGTATGACAATCGACGCACTCATGTTTGAAGTTATGGGGAAAACAATCTTCAGTTGATAAGAATGCTTTTGCACACATGTTACAGTATAATGGCTCCTCTGATAGCAGAGTACGATCGGCACATGGATGAAATGACTGAACAGCTGCAGAGATACCAGGTGAAGAACATATCTATCTATGATATCTATAAAATATTATCAATAGACTGTAGATATAGAAATAGAAATGTCAGCTCTTGACACATGCTGAATGGAGTGATGAATATCTCTTGATCTGCATTTGTTTTTATGGGTTGTTTTTATGGCATTGTTGTTGTCTTGCTCTCAAAAATACTTTATTTCGTCTCATAATTTTTTTGTGCATTAAAGTGTAATGAGATGTGATAACGAATTAATAACACGCAGTGTTGATCTACTTGTTTCAATCAACAGACGCAGATGGCAGATGTGAAAGTGAAGTTGGAGAGGGTTGTCAAGGAGAACGAAAGGTAGAAACATTCCACTGGTGTCAACATACAGAAAGCAGAGGAGACAAAATTAATCATTTATCACTTCAGTTAACACCAACGCAGCTTCCCCGTGCTGAGAGACGTTCTTAAATATGAGATATGAATCAGCTTCCTATCTTGAATTATTACACATTGAGTGACTTGTTCGTTTTTGTGTGTCCCATCAAAAGTAACAGCACATAGTAGTAGAGTGATAATGTTTGGTTGACCATTAGCATTTTGTTAATTATGGAGGTGTGTGGACCATTTACATTACAGCCAAATCAAATATGCTTTGACTGGCCGTAATACTTCTCAAAAGCTATCTGACCCCTTCAACATCAACCCTCACTTTTCCCAGGCTACATGTAGAGCTGAGGGAGTCTGTGGAGAAGCAGCTTCATGCCCTGCCCGTGGCTTCAGGAGTGGAGGGCGGCACATTGGAGGAGGAAGCAGTGACCAGAAACCTGCAAGAACAGATTCAGCTGTCTGAACAGGTCTGCATGTGTCCACGTGCGATGTCTAAACCTGTGTAGAAAAAAATCAACATTTACAATTATGTGTTTATATTGACCAATAAGCTTGTTTGCTATATTCCTACAAGAAAGAAGGTTATTAAGTTTATGTCTGTGCATTCAGGGGAGAGATTTGTTGAAGATATTTTAGCAAGACTATGTAAATGAAATACCGTTGAGTCCTTAGCTAAAATGCTAAACAACTTACATCAGCAGAGATGGAGAAGAGTGACTGTAGTGATTCAATAATGCACATCATACACCAATGTTTACCTAAAGTTTGCTAACACTGGACACCATACACTACTGGTCACACCAGAACAAGTATGGCTGTAACAGCAAAACCCCTGAGTCTATTGAAATGAGTACGGGTGGGTGTTATTGATTATGAATTTAATTTTTTACTTGTCAGAGGAAAAATGTTGTTTCTAAAGTTACGTAATGTCACTTTAAATTGGCTTCGTACAAAGATAAAAGCACCCTAGTTCTGTCAAAGTTGTTTTCTGATGACTACTAACTGATATTTACGTGTTATTTTTTTATTACATATGTACCAACAGAAAACAACACAAAATGGTTTATTGAATAGGCGACTCACTTAGAACATTTAACTGTCAACAGCAACAAAAAGAAGCTGGTCCCAGTGGCTCCACACAACACTGCTGTTAGAATGAACAAAACCCCAGTGATTTTCAAATCTAGCCGTGCCTCGCTCGCGAACAAAATACGACATCAAAGAATAGGAATAATAAGAATATTTCGGATCTCAGCTTCTACATTTGGTCGTGACCAATGTCTCTACTGCCTAAATGAGTATGTATAAACGTGTGTATATTTTTATATGTTCTTATTTAGGAGCGGTTACAGGCCATGGAGCTGTGGCAGTCAGCAGCTCAGGAGCTGGACCGCCTCCAGCAGGTCTACCAGAAGGCCATCTCTGATGGACAGATCCACAGTGCTCACAGACAGCAGCTAAAGGTTTAGTATTCCCACATTAACATGCGGAGCCAGCACGTTATTAGCCTATTATTAAAACGTCAGCCTTTCACCACTAGATGGAGCCATTATGATAGAAATTAGGTTAATTAGAGCACTTTGGCCTCAGTTGATGCTTGATATAAGCATGAGGTAATTACAAGCCGTTAACTTTTATTGAACGTCTCTCTCTCTCTCTTTTTTTTTTCCGCATCACAGGATCAGCTTGTTCAGTTCCAGCAGCACGCACACAAACTTCAAGTGGCCAATCAGAAACTGGAATCAGTAAGTGATGGTTAATTAAAAGTGTGTTAAATTATTGGCTCCTAATTAGCCATGGGATCGAAATCCTGTGCACGTCTCTGAAATTAACCCGGCTCTAATAATTAATCTTGTAACTAAGTGAATCAGTTTCTAAATCACTCTGGTAGTCAGCCAGAACTGTCCTGGTTGTTTAATGGAGCGTCAGCCTGCTTGGTAATCCTCTAACTACCTTAGCTTTTTCTTTTTTTAACACACACTGTTAGACACTAGTCACTAACTCTCTGTCTCTGTCTCTCTCTCACACACACACACCTACAGTCGCACATAAATACGCTCTGCGTCAAACTGTTTAGACTCTATTTAAACACCAGTCTAACTTGAGCTCTATCTGACTTGATTAAGTCGCACAGCATATTGTGCATATTTTTTTCAAATGCAAACTCAAGCACGCACACATACACCTGCGTGCCTGCTGTTTACTTAGGACACAGTATAGTGTGCGAGGAGAGAGTAATACTATATCCCTCTGATGCATTTTTAATGAAAGGGCAAGCCTTGGGCTTCCCCCTCTCCGACTTCTCACACACACACACAGCCTTTTTCAGTCACTCTATGGGAGAACGAATTGACTTTGTAGCCACGAATGACTGACAGAGTCCTGAGTTTGTTCTTAAAGGGCACAGAAAGTTTGGAGAGATAACAAGTTTTAGGGAAAAGTTAGGTCCGGGATAAAGTTCAAGGTGTGTGTCTGGAGTCATGCCACACAAATGGCAATCTTGTCTCTCTTGCCACACACAGACTAACCAGCATTTCCTGAAGACGGTGACAGAACAGAGCACGGAGATGGAGGAGCTACACAGCCAGCTCAGGTAACTAAGTACCTCAGACATTGAAAATGGCTGCTGGCAGAGGTCCTGCTCTGGCTATGTTTGTCCACAGGTTGCATTAGCAAAAATAATGCAAGTTACTGTATGACGATGGGTAGATGCAGAATGCATGATTATGTTTAGGTAATACAGTATACAATATGTCAATGAGGACAAAAGTGCATTATGTTTTTCTTTGTTTTTGTATTTGCTGCATATAAAACTGTGACTAAGCTTTAGAATCTACCTTCACTTCAACAATTTGGAGAAATAATGGTTATTTGGTTTGTGGAGTTAGCTTGGCACATAGCCTGAATGCACAGGGGCAAACAGCTCGCCTGCATCTTTTCAAAGGTAACAAAATCAGGTAACTGTGAACACCTCTTAAGCTCGCAAATGAATGAAGTCTAAGAGTGAGTTGTTGAGGTGCTGGTAGGTGGACACATTTTTTTGAAATACGCTTTCTTGCCAAGAGTTAAATGAGAGGGTTGCTGCCACTCTAAAAGGTTAATCGTAATAATCAAATAAGGTGGCTTTCGATTCAAAGATAGCAGCATGCACATTTACTTGATTGAACGATTGTTTTCTCTCCGTCCTCCTGGTTTAGGCAGGCCAAGGCTGAGCTGAGGACGGCCACAGCCAAAGTGGATGAGATGACCAAGTTGCTGCAGAATGTCCAGGACCAGATACAGAGACGGGTAAAAATTGTGTAGAATTTAAAAAAAAATCTAGTGCAGTAGAAAATTGGTTGTCTGCTTAATAGAAGTGGGGAAGGCAGCGGAGAACTTGATCAAGACTTGAGACTGAAGCAGTTGACCTGTTTCCCAGTCAATATAACATGTCAGTCACCTATTATTTTGGATATTTTATAAACAAAATAATTATTCCAAAATTTAAGAAAAAAAATAGCTCTGTGTGTGTGTTTGTGTATTTAGGAGGAAGATGTGGCAGAGGCTCAGGGCCGAGAGGATGCAGCAGACAGACGGCTCCAACAGCTTCAAGCGGCCTTGAGCCAGCTGGAGGCCAGGTAAACACACCGTCACCTTTCTCACCCGTGTGGAATGTATGCAGCATCGCGGAACCTTCAGCATGTTTACAAATGGGTCACTAGATGCAGTCATACCACATTCTTGCTGATTCTTGTCTTGAGCTGAGCAGCACTTCTCTTTCTTTACTTCAGCTGCTGATACTCGCTTCTTTTTCCTCCATTGCCAGACTAAAAGCTGCAACTCAGGAGGCAGAGGGAGTTCGCAGGGAGCAAACTGTTTGGGAGAGAAAGGTGGGGGAACTCCAGGCACGTTGCACCACACTAGAAGAGGAGAAGTATGAGGCCCTGGCCAAAGTCAGAGAGAGTGTTCAGGTGGCAGAGGAGGCTGCACTGCAGAAGGACCAGGTGACTCTGTCTTCCTTTCTTTTTACTAGCCAAGCCCTTTTCTCAATCTGTCTCCTCGTGACGAGCGTCCACGGCCCACTGAAATGTCGTAACCTTCTCCCTACAGGCCCTTTTAAGAGAGAAGCAGAAGGCAGAAGAGCTGGAGAAGACCAAGGACGCCATCAAACAGTTAATCCAGGATGCTGCAGTACGCACCAGAAAAGAGGTGACTGGCTCACTGAGCAGAAATGGCTGAGCTGCTCCTGCTGAAGTTGACTCCACTCACAGAGCAGTCTACAAAATATCTGAGAATCACAGCTTATTCTCCTAAACGCCCTCTGTGTAATTTGCTCCGTGTGTGACTAAACTCTACTTTAAGCCAGTGAATGTATCACACCATTACTTAATAGCACTCGATGATGTCAGAATATTTGCTGCCAACTCTTGTATACTCTACACTTAAAAAATTAATATCTGTAAAAACTATAAAAATCAGACTTTCTGATTTATAATTAGCCTTACATGGCAACGCAACCTCTAACTTGGTGATGTACTAAGCCAAAAGCAAAGCACTGCTCTTTCCTGCTGCCTAAACTCAGTCGGGGACATGGTGATTAATGCTCAATTTATGGGTCGTCTTCATCAAGCCCTTCAACTGTTTAATCCTGTTAATGAAGCCTAGTATGACTGCAGCGCCTGGCTGTCATCTTAGTCTCTGGCCGGCCTTCAGCTAATTATGATATTTTAGAGAGTAACCGTTGTGCTAAACTTTTTCTAAATGATGGCCTTTGCCTTTTTTTTACCTTCCAGGTAATTTTCTCATGGATGTCAGAGGTTGAGGTTAAATATTGCAGCCAAAGGGTGACAGATTTTTTTCACTTTAATCTCCTCTCTCTCTCTCATCTTCACTGAAATCCATTCAGTGTTAAGATAAGTATGTGTAATGAAGAATTAATCCCCAAACTTCTCACACTGGCAGTCAGACCTACCTGAGGACTTAAGCAACTTTCAGACAGCTGTATGTGAGGGGTGGGGTTTTCCAGAGTAGAGGTGTGTTCAAAGTTATCGGCTATACTGTTGGAGTTTCGACCACCAGTAGCACTGAAGTGCAGTGTTTCCTCCTCTATTTCCTGCTGACAGTCTCACGGTTTAATATTCTTCTGGCTCTGCAAAAGTGTAAGCAGATACAACATGGCAAGACATAGCAGCCCAGCTCTGCGGCTGTCTTTTAGCCTTTTATTTCACAAATGTCTCACCATTGACTAAAAGTCAGTCGCAGATTTACTCGTGTCCAATGGCTTCCTGCCCGGGCACACTCTCCTTTTCTCTTATTAGCTCTAAAATCTAAGGCCATCCTTAAAAAAAAACTGTCCACAGAAGAAAATCCTTAAAGCCTCATTGGTGTGAACTCAAGTGTCTGAATACATTAACTTTCCGCACACGGGTTCAAAAGTTAAGTCACCAACCCAAGTAACTTCTTTCTTGTCTAATTAAACCTACTGTCTATATGAAGGAAGCGAAACACAAAGTACCTGCACTACCCAGGTCCCAGTAGTCTTTGCCCGTTTTGGAACTGTGTGACTTTATCTCTTACAGGTGGATAATGTGCGCAAGCATTGCAACGTTCAAATCCACCGTATGGCAGAGGAGCTGTCTGCACTGCAGCTGGTGAGGAGCTGTCTCGTCAACATTACACTAAATCCCTTTTTTTTTTTTCAGGCTCTATCTGTTTTATTTTTATTCTGACTCTTTCCACCTCTCTTTAGGAGTGTGCAGATAAAGAGTCTCAGATTGAAAGGTCCCTGCGGGAGAGAAAAGCTGTAGAGGAGGAGCTGGAGAAGGTATCTGTGAAAGTATCAGTTACACCACAAAAAAAGAAGCTGCTAACGCTAGCTGCGGAGTCTGATAGCATTTGATGATTGTTTTAATGCTGCTTGTGGTGTTTTGTTTAAGGTGTATAAAGAGGGCAGAGCAGAGCCAGAGTTCAGGAAGATTGATGCCCTCCACCAGAGGTGTTTAGATGCAGAGAGGATGAAGGACGACATGAGCCTTACTCTGCAAAGCACCCAGAACAAACTGAAAAAGATAGAAATGGAGTAAGTCTGCACTGGAAGCTTCTTCTTCACCATTCTGGGCAGGAAGTTGAGCTCTCCACCTTTACTCCATTCCTTCCCTCGCCCTAGAGCGTTCACAACAGCAGAGCGAGGTGCCCAAGTGGCTCCATCTGCGGCCAATAATAATGGATGTATAAAAATAGCAATTTGTCCTCCTCTTCTTCCTCTCTCTCCTCTCTTTCTTTCTTTCTGTCTGTAGCTACAGTGAGGAGCTGTCACGCTGCCAGGAAGAAGTGCGGCGGCTACAGGGCTCGTTGGCCGCTGCCCGGGATGACTGTGTCGGCGTCAGCGACGAGCGGCTCCAGCTGCAACAGGAGAACCTGCAGCTCCGCAGGGAGATGGATGAGCTGCGCAAGGCCACCCTGCTGGTCCAAAAGAAGGCCAAACAACAGGTAACTCAGTGATCGATGGCAGAGGAATAGAATGCAAGAATGTGTGACCTCTGCAAGAACTGCCAGAAAAGCCAAGTTTAGAGACAAGAGTGAAGTTGGATTTTTGTGTTAAAAGGAAGAAAAGGAAGGATGCGACTCTGCAGAGCTTTATGTTTGAAGGATACAAGGCCAGAGGGCTAGACCATTAGAGTGATTAACAGGAAGGATGGAAAAAGAAGGAAGGGATATAGGGGGAGTAGAGGATGGATAGCTAAAGGGGCATGGCTCTCGTGTGTTAGTATGCTCACATCTCCTAATTTGTACTGATACAGCTGAGGCTGATGGGAATGCCATTATGTTTGCAGGTATTTGCTTGTGAACCAAAGGACAAATTGTTTCATCTCAGTCTGCCCGGCAGTTGTGGATGTCAGTCTGGATCAACCTGGTTGACCAACACACCGACACTGCCATCCCTGGAGGCACACTGCTAAAAATGGTCAAAACCGATGGAGCAGAAATATCCTTAGTCCTGAGAGGATGAGTGGAATCCAGCCTAAAACCCGTGGATCCCACAATTCCTATAATGCAACCCAATAAGTTTTAGAACTTTTGTAAGATGGCCCCAGCCTTCTTCTTTCAAAACTCCTAATCTTCAGTTTGTAACTCAGCTTTACGTGGTATAAATTTGCTGTCTCCGAGCCCAAGCTGAGATAGCTTTGATGACACTGTCAGGATTATTTTCTCAGACTTTAGAAAGCTCCGCTAAAGTCACAAATGACATTGTACAACAGTTTTTTTTTGTTTTTTTTCAGTTCCAGTAGTACGTTTCATACCCACGATGAGTAAACTAATCTTCATATGTAAAATCAGTGGAGTGCCACTCATTGAGTGCGAGAAAAGATGAAAGCAGCGGGGAAAGAAAAAATGGATTTTGCTTAGCCTGCTGATCTGTAGTGTTTGCCAAACAACCATTTGGATCCAGTTGGAAAGCTTTCACTGAACGAAATATTTGGAAAGTTGCAAAGAAGGTGGTGGGATAATTGGCAGAAGTTAAAAACAGACGGACACAATACGTGCTTTCCACACAAGTCACGCTCACATAAAGTGACAATATTGAAAGATAACAAATCGCTTTTCCTATAATTAGTTCTGACAAGGTAGGCCGTTTGAAATGAATTTTGGGGCACAGGGATGACCTCATGCCCTCCCACCTGCCAGGTGTCACAGATGGAGCAGGAGTACAGCCTGAAGGAGCAGGGACTGGACGCACGGCTCCGAGAGCTGGAGGAATGCAGCCGAAGCTCCAGCGCCGATCTGACGCGCCTCCTTACGGCGCAGCAGAAAAGTACTCAGCGCTGGAAAGAAGAGGCCAAGAACCTGGTTCAGTCCTTTGAGACTAAAATCACAAGCCTCAAGTAAGAACTTGTGAAGGCAGATTTAGAAGTACTAAAGAAAGGAAAGAAGGATACAAAATGTGCACTGAGAAATGCACTTTGGGACCAAAAGGTTGGCAGTTTAAATCCTGAAAATGATAAAAGGAAAAAAAAGTGAAAAGTGAAGTGTTTTTGGACATTTCTGATGGACAAAATCTATGCAGGAATTGAAAGGGGCTGCTGTGCTAACCCAAAGTCCACGGCTGAATGTTTGCCCTAGTTCAGTTGGTGGTGCTCGGAAAAAAAACAAAGCAAGGCTGAGCACACAGTTTCTGTATCTGATGGACTCCATAAAATAATATTTAATATAATAACCTGCCTAATAACTGCCTAAGGACTGTTTTTTATTTTTATTTTATTGTATCACTCTTATCACAAAAACTGTATGAAGGACTAAGCAACAGCTAAGGTGCAGCACCAAAGATTTTGATAACATTTGAAACCAAAAATTGACTTACCGCTTGAAGTTGTTTTGCCCTCAGCAACAGCTGTACTATGGTGAGATGGAGTGTGGGAAATATTGAACACTAATAAAGCTTTATAAATGTTTGTGTCTCTTTGAGAAGTGGCTTATCTCGCTCTCTTTTTTTAATGTTTATTTCAGGGCAGAACTGAATCGGCAGAAGCAGCGTTCACATGAGCTTGAGATGCAGCTTGAGACGGACCATAACACTGTTGCTGAGGTTTGTGTAACACAGAGACATACACATGCAACCCTGAAGCTTGATTTCCAGTAGGAGAGGGCTTAGCCTGAAAGGGAGATAAAAAAAAAAAGTCAGCAACTGTTTGAAAATGTTGAGATGAGGTGTTTGTCCTGATCTGTAGGACACTGTCTTCTTGCTGAGCGGAGGAGCTGCCCTTTGCTGTTCAGACCTGACCAGCTGCTGTTAGCCTCTCCAAATGTCAGGCCTCCTTTGTAACAGTGCACTCAGACAAGCAGCTACAAAAAGACAAGAAGCAGGACAAGAAGCATTTTACTAGAAACCTAAAACACAAGTGTCTGAAGTGCCGAGCAGCATACCAAAGACAGTCTAGAAAAAGTTCAACTTCCAGCCTGTGGACTGGAACAGAATATTTGCAGTTTAGCCTAGATGTACTTTCTAAATGTGAAATGGTAATTATGTTGTTGCAGAAAGTGTGGCACAGTTTTAAGTTCAGAGAATGCACGATGAACTGAAAGAAGTTGGGTTTGTTCAGCAGAAAAGAAGTGATACAATAATAAGGATTAATAATGAGGATTCACTCAGATATTTAGCATATTTCTAAATGCAGAGCCCACACATCATAACAACAGCCAGAAATCAAGTATGTGACAATGGATAGTGATAATTAAATGCTCTGCAGCGACTTCTGTGTCCGACTCCAAGTAACTAATTGGCATACATGCGTCTGTGCAGTACGAGAGACAACTAGCAGAGTATCAAGAGAAGACGAGTCGTCTCCAGAGGCGACTGACACAAGCTGAACAGAGGGCAACGACTGCTACACAACAGGTATGGATGATTACAGTACGTGTCCCGTCCACGGTGTGATTGACTTATCCAACTGAAAACTGACATTATTTCTCTGTTGTGCTTTAACAGCTCAGTATGCTGGCGTCACAGCGAAAGAAAATGGTCGATCCAGAGACTGTGTAACTGTCACTGTGCTGTACACTGTGTGCCCTATACATGTTGCACTTTCTGTTAATATATCAACACTTTTTTAGCCAAAGGCAAGACGACGACAGTGGTGTTGTCAGTGCTCTGCTGATTCAATAGAGTCATGCTCCAATTTTATACACTAATGTTGTACCAAATGTTTTCTTGTGAATTGTATTTATAAGGACATAATCTTTTTGTGTAGAATGTCACATGAACTTTGTTATAAGTACTGAATAAACATCTTTAAAAAAAAAAAACAACCATGACCCTGATCTTTATTATGTGTACACATGTATGTGTGGGGGGAGTGTGTGGCAGTTCAGCTTTGGGTCTCGGGTAACACACAAAACCAGCAACGTGCTGCTGTTTGGCTGCGTTGCATGCTGGGAGAGACTTGTGTTGCTAGGAAACAGTAAACCTAAGGTGTCCGGCAGTAACCGTGCATCGGAGTTACAGATAGATCTATAACGATAATAATAATTATAACAACAGCTATATCGAAAACATTTCGGGGCTGGCTATTTGAGACGGTAGGCGACATATTTATGATAATTCTCATTTATACATAAGTTCAGAAATGATAAGCGAGTTGAGTAAGTTTGTTTGAAATGTAGCTAACTTTAACAACGGCTAAACTTTGTGTCCACGGTTGCTTTTTACGTAGCATTGCGCACTGTATCTAAATAAAACGAGACTTAAGCTAACGTCACTAAGTTACTCACAAAGTTAGTTGTGAAAATAATGCAGTTTGTCTGTGAAAATTTGGATTTGGTTAAAATAATAATATTAGGCTGACATTACTGCTAAGTCCTCTGTGCTGCCGTCCCCTCGCTGACCCGGACCCTGTTAGGATACACGCCATGGCCTCTTCATCTCCGGGCCCCTCTCTGCCGAGCTGGTCTCGCCAAAGCAGGGAAAGTGCGTCCAGAGGTAGGCCTAACTAACATTAGAGCCTTTTGCTTTTTCATGAAAGCGTGCTTGATATTTCCTACGTGTCATATTGTATGAACAACAAGCCTTAAATGTCAGCAGTAAACTTGAAATCCATTTGCCATACTGTCTCAGAGCGGCTGCACAAACCTCCTGAACTGCAGAGCCCCACCATCCTACCAAGACTTCCAGTCCACGACCAAGCCACACAGGTAACCATTCTGAGACAGTAATACCTACTGTACACCCAATTTAGTACTTCTTAGCATACATAAACAGTATGCAGACGTCTATTGAAGATGTCACTTTCTCTCCTTAATCTAGGCTGTGCTGAAGAGACGTGTGAAACGGAAACAACCAAGTCTCAAGCACTTAGAAACCCGTGAGCGGATGTATTTTGCAGGCTGGCACAAACAGTCACCTCCATCTCAACAAACCAAACAGCCAGACGGGCGCCCTGTGTCATCTGTCCGTCTACCTCCTCTGGAACCCATGACCAAGGTCAGTGACATGTTTTAGAGCAGGATAAGCATTGCTTAAAAGACGTCTATAGTGCACGATGGACATGTTCATCAGGAATATCTTCGAGATGAAATTCATACATCTAAAATGAAGGCAATGCTTAACCCCAAGATTTCCAAGACAAAAGCCTTTTTTTCAAAGCTCTAAGTCATTGTTTATTGCTCTTAAATTAGCTACTTCCAGGATTCCAGGCAGTTCATATGTCTTTCTAACTCTCCACCACTGCTCAGGTGTCCTCCCGTGTAGCGCCTTCCCCTACTCCGCCCACACGGCCTTTTTCCATCATGACTGGTAGACACCTGGACACTCCCTTCAAAGTGTATAACTACAGTAAGAATGACTTTTTGATGATCAGCTCTGAAGGTGTATTGTCAGTGTGCGACAATGACTATGAGCTCGCAACCCTTGAGCACTGGGAAGAGGAGTATAACTGCCACTGCAAACTGATCCGCATCCCTTACATCGCCCTCTTCAAAAAAAGGAAACGTTTCTCCGCCTGGCGCAGCATAGTTTGCAGCAGGAAGTTCAGTAAGGCCAAGAACAGGCTCCAAGATCATTTGTTTATTGTCAATCAGGTATGTGACACCTGAAGTTTCTCTCAATCTGTTTTTAAAGGGATCATTTGGGATTGGGATTGTATGAGTCACTACATCTTCTGTGACTTCTGTCTGCCTCTCCACACTGCTCTGTACTGTATAGCTGACAGACTGACCTCATGAGTATCTCATACAACCCCATTCTTTAACAATGTCTTAATGAGTATGGAATATCATACATTATATGCAGAGAGGAATAATATTTGAGGTTCGTATTAACATTTGTATATGCCATGCAGTTTCTTTGTCCTGCACTGATTGACATCAGGAATATGTGTTACCAAATCAGTGACACTGGCTTGTGTCACATAAAGAAGAACCACACTTACACGCTGCAGGATTTCCAGGACGTGCAGTTCAAACAACTGCAACTGGTACATTTATCCAAAAATCGTCCACAGTTTTGCAGTATGTATCCAGTACATACATTGTGCATGTTTTTGTGTGTTCATTGCCCTCATTTGTCCCTTTCTGTCAGGTGCTGACTGACTTGGAGAAGTTTCACGACCTGGTAAAGGAGGTGGCAGTTTGTGCCTCTCGCAACTTCTTGTTAGATTTTGAAAAAAAATCAGAAGAAGGTGCGTTCTGACCATGGAGGCAGCAGGATGAAACTGCATAGACCATAATGATAAACTGCTGATATCTCTCTCTGTTTCTTTACAGGTGATAAAAAAAAAAAGCGCAATCATATTTTGCGGTTCACCAAGGTTTTTCGCACTTCGCGTTTCTGCTGGTGGGTAATGTTTGTTTTGTTTTGTTTTGTTTTTTTCTTGTATGGATGGATGGATTTTTTCCCTTTAACGCTTTCTGATTATTTTTTATGTCAGACATACAGATATTTTTACAAGATAATTGAAAAACACAGAAATGAATGATGGCTGAATTCCAGCCACATAAATACGCAGCATAGTTGAAGTGCAGCTGGATTCTCTTAGCATGGACTATTCGACCACAGCTCCAGTTCGACTCTTCTCTGTCTCACCTACCTAGCTTTATCCGTCTTGTTGACTATATGGTCGTCAACACTTTGCACATCTTGGTGGTGAAAGCGGCGGCTAAATTACTAGCTGCAATCCAGGAGCAGGTTTGTCAAACGCCCAGCCATTCGACTATTGAGAGCTGGAGCCAGCAGTCTGAGGTTACCACTGACCCTTCAGAAGAAGAGACAGATAAGAAGGTAGCTCGTTGTTTTAATATTAATATCATTAACAGTGAAACAACAGAAATGAATATGTCCAAGCAGACACCAGTGTTTCATTTTTGGTGTTTGTGTGCCCTTATTATTCTGTCAAGTCAAAAACTACCGACATCCATCCCATGTTCATCTCTGAGCTGACACTGGACACAAATGCTTTGACCTACAAACCCTCTGAAGAGAACTTTAAGGTTAGTTTTCAAAGTTGTTATAAACTGTCTTATTTTAAGTATTGTTTATTTCAAATGCGCGGTCTACTTCTTATCATGCCTACAGGAGACCATTGTAGACATCATTGGGCAGTTTGAGAAGACGATGATGTCAGTTAATTCTCTGGCAACAGATCCTGATATTGATTCAATGAGAGACACTGAACCGATAAAGGTACTAAAAAAATCCCCACTTCAAACTAACTAACACTGATGTGTATTTTCAGTAATTTAGTTCTAAATGTTAATGATGTGTCAAAAATCTTAAGGTACTGTTAGATTTGACCTCAATCTGTCATATGGACTGTTATTTTTTTTATTTGTGTTTGTTAACATCTAGGATTTGAGTAATTATTATTCAGATGGCCCCTGTTTCGAATCCATCATGGAGAATGATGACCACCTTCAAAGTGTCAAACAGGATATGATGGTCAGTTTTTTTTTTTTTTCTCTGGAGGGTGTACTTGGTCTGTGCAGTACTGTGTATGTACAGACCTGACCTGTTTTTGTTGTCTTAGGAATCAATCCAGCGTGCCTTTGACGCAGCAAAAGTGTACTCAGGCATGTTTGAGCACTTTCGGCTATTCTACAAAAGGAACGAGAGTCTGGATCTGGATGCGATGCGTCAACAGGATCATGGTGATGTACTTTACATGAACGTAAACTTTATTTTTTGTAACACATCTCCCACTCGCAATACAAAGAGCAGTGCAGTTAAAAACATGGCCGTTTAAACCATGTCTGTGCCTTTGGTGAGCCATCACTTCAAACAGATCATCAACTCTCAGCTCCCCTCAGCCTTAAAGATGAACACAAAAAAAGTTATGTTTCCCTTCAGTGTTTCTCACCACTGTATCCTTGAGACATAACAAATGTTTTGAATGTATTTCCTTCCGCATAATCCGCATAATCCAAAGCAGAACTTTTTAAATATTTAAAATCCTGCATTTGTTGAATCTGTTGTTTGCTAGCCTCAGGATTCTTCTTCACTTCCCTGATTGGTACATTGCTATATAACTTGGTGTGTTACTGCCACCAATTGGCAATCAGCAGAGTACCAGCTGCATCAAATCACCCCTCTGCTCGCACATGTGCATTGTACAAACAAAATGTGGACCCCATTCATGAAAACATTGCTCCATAGATGAGAGCAACCTGTCTTGGTACTTTACCCCCTGCCTCCTTTGGGGTGAAAGCAGTGTCTCTAATTTGCCTTCCAGTTAAATGAAAATTCTGAAGTTTTTTTGTCAATTTAATAAAGAAATTATTCATTTATATTTCTACTTAGATGTCCATTTTCCAAAACATGTTTTTTTTTTTTTTTTTGCAAATCAACTTCCAGAAATATTATGTTTGTAAAATATGTAAAATCTTTCTGATAGGGGTGTCTTCTAAGAGTAGATTGCCAGCTTAGTTAGTTAGTTATGGCAAAGTCTGTTCTTTTGTATTTGCTTCAGTTTTTCATTTGTCATTCATCAGTGCTACTCAGTGTTGTGTTGACTGAAAGGATGATGACTGTGCACTTGAAAGCAGCTGGGGAAATTCAGGAGAGACTATTGGGAAGTGTTGAGTCTCTGTAACTAATATTATACACAAAATACACACAGTACAGCCTAGACCAGTTCTATATGAAAAAAGTCATGAGATAGAAATAAAATCTAATTGTGCGGCGCACTGGTTAGCAGGTGAGCAGGTCAGCTCCAGTCCCCTGCAAACCTGATAAGGATAATAGGTTATTGAAAATTGGTGGATTGTTGTGAAGTGTTAATGGCAAATAAGTTTGGATGGAGGTAAAAAAGGGAAAAAAGAAGTTTCCCATATATACTTGGATACAATTAAACTAATTTGTTCAGGAGGTGAACAGAAAGGTATAGATTTGCTATTGAATGTACATATGCACACATATTGACTATGTTTGCAGCTGTATATGTATAAATATACATGAAATATATAGATTTTTTCTGTACGCTGCGGAATTGTAGCCCATTCATCTCCGAAAAAAGAAAGAAGACCTTCAAAATAAAAAATAAAAAAGTAAAGCATGCAAAATCAAATTAAAGCATGTAAAATAACACAGTGCTTTTAGACTGATGAATGTTGACTGCTTTGTCTTGTAGGCTTGTCCTTTTTTGCAAACGCGCTGGAGTTGCACCACAGTGAGCATAAGGAGGCCTTAGCCATCCAAAAGAAGATACATCTAGGCTTACTGCTTGTGGACAAAACACAGCTCAGAGAAAAGCTTCTGTCTTCTTCGCTCAGCTGTCTGGAGGTGAGGACTAACTACATGCAAACACCAACTGTATAACTGCTGTTACACAACTGTTTTTGGTCGAAGAAATATGGTGAGTTTCTGACTGTGCTCTAAACAACTTGAGGCAATGTGTGAATTAAACCTCACTGAGCTGGAAGCATAAGCACAGTACAGTGACATATTTGGAAGGGGAATTTTCTAATACAACTAAATAATGAATTAACAATACAGCAAAAATGTCAAAGGCATGTTGGAGTCATTGCACAGCCCTGAATCTCTCTTCCAGGTTATCAATGATGTACTTAGACAGCTGGCTAAGAGGAAGGTAGATGCTCTCAGGGCAGAGGTGGACGAAGCCCTGTCAAAACTACAGTTTAGTCCCTCCACTACAGCTGAGCAAGCTGACTCCCTCACATTCTTGGATGAGATACAGGGAAGGGTAAGATGCACTTTTTTTATGTTGATAGCTGTTTCTTTAGCAGTTAGGAGTGTTCGTGACAAAACCGTCAAAGCAAAGTTATTTTTACAGTATGTAGTCATGACCTTGTCTCCTCTCTTCTCCTCTGTCCCTTCCTTTCAACTCCTTTCCTCTTTACTCTCTGTCCTATCTGACTGTGTTCTACTACACTCTATTCTCTCTCTTTCTTTTCCCCCCTCTCCCTTTTCTCCCTCCCACCAGTTAACATCGCTCAGAGAGGAACACAATACAGTATGTCAGATGTACAATCTGATTAACATGTACTCAGTTCCTATTCCACTTGACGATCAGATTGAGTTCAGCCAATTGCAAACCAACATAAACAAGTTGCAGAAAGACATTGATAAGGCAGCAGCGGTGAGGGACTCCAGCATGGACACTTTTTGCAGCAACCTGCACAAAGACATAAATGACCTGAACTCTGAGGTCAAGAAAGTAAAGCTCAAGTTACAGGTAGGTGGAAAAGTTGTATTTATTTTTGTATTTATGAATGCTGGTCAGCCAAATTAAATGGGTCCTAGATCTGTTTGGAATACCATACAGAATTTGGAATATTTTTGGAATACCAATTTTGTTGGTGAAGTTGTTTCCATGTATAGGTATATTTACGTCTCTGCTCCATTTTTTACTTGTCCTGTGTTTTTTCATGTGTAGGAGCCCCAAATCCTTGACATCACTGCTGATTCCTCTAAAGTGCATCTGCTGCTGGAGGAGATCCAGATTTCTGTAGACGAGCTCCAGTCCCAGGCCTCTGCCTACAACTCCTACCAGAAGAAATTCAAGGTGCTGTAATTCCTTTGACCATTTCAATACTCACAAAAAAAGATGTTTCAAATTAAGTTATAAAAAGTTTGTTTTGTGTTGAAAAAGCTGGATCCAAACACACTGCCATTTAAACTTTACCAACAAACATGTCAATGAACCCAACCCAAATGAGTTTTCCCCTTCTACCTTTTGATGAATAAAGGTGGAGGTAACCAAGTTTGACTCCCTCGAAGAGTTAACTGCAGCGTTTAGGCTGAAGCAGCTGCTGTGGCACTCTCTAGAGGAATGGGACTCTTTACAAGACGGATGGAGGCAGGTGAGGTGGAACTTATTGCATGAGAGGGACTGAACACACAAACAGTATCATGTACAGACACTTATAAACAGCTCTTTGTCTCTTCTAAGCATTACTGTGTCCATGTTCTCCTTTCCCCAGAGTACCCTTCAGCAACTGGACCTAGAGCAGTTTAGCTCACAGGTTGTCAAATATGGCAAATACATCAACCAGTTGGAGAAGGGTCTGCCACAGAACAATGTAGTTCCAAGCCTTAAGGACAAGGTGGAAGTGATGAGGCAGAGGGTGGGTAGGACAACATGTTCTGTAGTGGCAGATATTAATGTGTTAGTGATATTATGTGTGTAGTGTGAGGCATCAGTAATGTGGCATGTCATTACAAATCTGTTTTTGAAATGATGCCACATTTGTCAGTGATTTTGTTCTACAGCTTTGCGTCTCAATCTAAACCATATTCTTGTGTTTTCTTTTAGCTGCCTGCGATCACTGATCTACGTAACCCATGTATGAAAGCAGAGCACTGGCAAACTCTGGAGTCTGTTGTGGGGACCTCCTTGAATGTGGAAGAGCTTACTCTAGCTCGTTTGGAGGAGCTCGACATCTTCTCCTATGGCATGGAGATTCAGGAGGTAACACCTAATATGCATGATGAGCTTCTCTTGCTATACTTGGTTACTACTGACTATTAAGTCGATAAAAGGGTCAGTATGTACTATGACATGCCCTTACATAATTAACTTGATATCCTAGTCTGATCTGAGTAAATGGAGTAACCCAGTCCTTCACTTTTAGGTGTCAGGACAGGCTTCTGGGGAAGCATCAGTGGAGGCCATTATTACAAAGGTATGTTTAAAGGGAACTACAGATGAATATTTATACAGACATTATATTTACATTTACCGTATATCTACTGGAGAAACTGCAGAAGAAGTATACTTAACCAGACAGGAGACTTTTGAATTAGAGTTACTTTAATTGTGCCATTTTCTGCCCACGTAAGCTAATTTGATGACTCATACTGTATGACTCAGCAATTACTGTTTTTTTTTTTAACATTTGTTAAAAAGATGCACACGGCACACAGTGCAGTGGGTGTGAAGTGGTAAGTTTTGGTGTTTTTATGGTTATTGGCTAGTGGCATGTGATGCACTGATGATTATTACATTATGATGATTACAACATTCATTTCAATTAAATTTGGTTTGTCGGTTTGATACAGGTGCAATCATAGTGAAATATATTCCCTTAATTAATATCAAAAGATAGAATAGAATGTAACAATATATAAAAAACGTATAAACAATAATGGATATTATTGAAGTAATGTGAGTAAAATAAGATTACGAGAAGTAATCTTAATGAAACTAAACAAGTAATCATAGTAGTAGGAGTAATAGATAGCAATACTTATAGTAACAATAAGAAGTAAAGGAGGTAAGTATTCTTAAGGTGCAGACTTAGGCAGCATCCCCATTTAGTGTCCTAGTGGCCTGAGGGTAGAAGCTCTTCCTGACCCTCTCAGGGCTGGCCTGGTATATTCAATTCAGTTCTTTCTTCCTGATCACAGCAGGGAGAGGAGGCTGTTGTCTGGGTGGCTGTCCTTAAAGACTCTCCTACCCTTACTTTTACAGCTCCTGGTAACAAACCTCTCCATGATACTGCAGAACCTTGCGGTATTGTTCTGTGCTGTTTATGTACCAGACAATGACATTCCCTGTCAGGATGCTCTCAGTGGTGCAGAAGTAGAAAATCCTCAGTCTTTGAGGGGCTACCTGGAGGTATTTCCTCAAGCATCTGATGTTAAACAGTCTCCACCCTGCCTTTCTCAATACTGAGATGATGCCAACATGGTTGGGAATAATAATTTGTTATTAGTAGATATGATAGGGCCTGGTATTAATTCTAACCAATTAGAACCAGTTCCTCTGATCCACTGTAAAAGCAATGCAGTCTCTGACATAGCAGACTGACAGTTTTGTAATGAGGAGCAGAGCCCAGACAGCTTTCTCTCAAGAGGAAGCTAATGTTCTTTCCCAGGAGGAGATTACAAAGAGTAAACAGATATATGGCACCACAAATATGCTGACAAAGATAAATGAATTCATGTTTTGTCTGGAAAAGAATAGTTCGACATTTGGGGAACTGTGCTTATTTGCTTCCTTGCCAAGAGTCAGATGAGAAGATTGATAACATTCTCGTAACTTTGTTAAATATGAAACTACAGCCAGGAGACAGTTATGTTAGCTTAGCATAAAGACTGGAAGCAGGGGGGTAAACAGATTGCCTGGCTCTGTCCAGTGATAAAAGAAAAGCTGCCTTCCTTTTCTAAAGATTAAACAAGCAAGATATTACTTGTTAACCCTCTGCTGTCCTATCAATGGCCCTATCAGCTGGATAGGCTTCATATTTACTACACACAAGTGCACCTTTTATTCAAATGGATATTTTTTATTAAATTATTAATAAAGTTTCTGGAGACAATTAAAATTTGTCCACCATATTTTCTATACATGAATGGTTTTAGATTTAAATATTAGTCATAAACATAACAGCCACATGTGAAGTGATAATTAAATGTCATCACATATCCCTTCTTGAGTGATTTGTTAAATTGCATTTTGATGACTGAAGCACCACTCAGACATTAATGATGTCCAGGCCAGAGTTGTGCCTTGAGTAGGGCTACATCAGAAGATCATTTTCATTATTGATTAATGTCTCAGGTATCTCTTCTCAATTAATCATTTAATAAATGTTATGTAAATGACAAAAGAGTTGATGATTATTTAATTGTCGAGCTTTCGTCTGAAATTCAGATTTGATTCTTAAGTGCTTCTCCCTTGTTGTGACCACCAGTCTCCTCCCCGTAATTCACGTCTATGGGAGAATACACACACGACACACACATGCAAGATCATATTTATGGAATGTAGTACAGTGAGCCCACACGGTTTAACCTCTGCCATGTTGGTGTGCCATGCAGGTGGAGGATGTGTGGAAGACAGCAGACTTCACTGTGCTGTCTCACGGTGACTCCAAAGACGTCTTCATCTTGGGAGGCACAGATGATATCCAGGTACACACACATACACACACACACACACACTAAAAAAACTAGTTGTGTTTAGGCACATCTAACTGTGTGTGTTTGTCTGTGTTTGTTTACTGTGAAGGTACTCCTGGATGACAGCATTATCAATGTGGGTACGGTGGCATCCTCTCGCTATGTAACTCCCATTAAGCTCAGAGTGGACACATTGCTCGCACAGCTGATCCTCTTCAGCCAAACACTGGTAAAGGATAAATAAAAGTATACAGTAATCTTTCTTTATCATTTCAAGGCTGTCTGCATGCTAAATGCAGATTTTAACTGGCCTCAAATATTACACAAGAGCTCTCCCTAGTGGCTGCAAACAAAAAGCCAAATTACTCGCATAAGGAAATTAAGCTTTATATATATTTTATATGTTTAATGAGTTTTATATTAGACTACAGAGACTAACAGTATCGCATTTAAAAGCACAATTTATTCCTAAAATTAATTTCCTTTACAGCTTAATTCTTCTCCCACTAACATTGTCCCTGCTGCCCTCCTTTTCTTTTTTGTACCCCTCCTCTCTCTACCCTCCTTTCCAGGATGAGTGGCTTACCTGCCAAAGAAACTGGCTATATCTAGAGAGCATCTTTTTGGCCCCAGACATCAAAAGGCAGCTCCCTGCTGAGTCCAAGATGTTTCTTAAGGTGGACAAGTCCTGGAAGGAGATCATGGCAAAGGTCAATAAGATGCCCAATGCCCTTAGAGCAGCCACACAGCCTGGTAGGTAGCCACACAGCTCTGATGGAAGAAGCAATAAGACGTGCTTATAAGTAGACAAGCAGACGCAGGCACTCGCTCAGTTAAACACATTTTGTTCTTCACAGATTTGTTGAAGACTTTTCAGCACAACAACGTTCTTTTGGATGAGATACAGAAGTGTCTGGAAGCCTACCTGGAGTCCAAGAGAGTCGTCTTTCCCCGGTTTGGCTTGTTACAGATTACAACAACAGACCTTTATGTCATACTTCATATTTTATAGCATCCTAAGCTTGTTTTATTTTTTGTTCCCTTCGTGGACAGTAGTTTCCCCTCTGCACATTTAAATCTAAGACTATAATATACAGTCATAGTATGTCACTTTACATGTTCCGCCTTGACAGGTTGTCAGATGTCACTCCAAATATCTCATCTCCGTGAGCAATGAGAGATAAAGTACTCAGATATCGGCCTTTTATCTCTCACTCACAGGTTCTACTTTCTCTCCAATGATGAGCTGCTAAAGATCTTGGCCCAGACAAGAAACCCCCAAGCAGTGCAGCCTCACCTCAGAAAGTGTTTCGATGCCATTGTACGGCTGGAGTTTGCTCTGCTGCACGAACAGTCTCCTGGTTATACAGGAAGTGCGTTGGATGCTGGAGAACAGGAGATGGTCTATAGTAATGACATCCTGAACATGGTTTCTCCTGAGGGAGAGAAGGTCAGGTTTGAGTAACCTTAATACCTTCAATCATCATGCTCTCTGTTTTACTGCACCTGTTATTCACTTGTTTTGGATCTTGAAGAGTGAGTGAGGAGGAAAAAAAAAAAAACGCTTTTATGCTACAGTCCTTACCCTGTAATGACAACACTCCTCTCTTCTTCAGCTTAACTCTAAATAAGTGCAAGCAAGTTATCAAATTATGCAAAACAGTACAGTGTACCAAATGAACTATGTAGCACTGCACATTTGTTGGTTTGTCATAAACACAGTAAAATTGGATATGAGTTATTTCCAGATGCCGCTAGTGGGCTGACTGGTCTTGTTCTCTGTCTGTGGCTGCCAGTTTTCTGGTCTCTGTATTCAGGCCTGTCAGTTATAAATTGTACCTCAGCAGTCATTGTGGCGTAACTGTGTTTGTCAAATTCTGAACAATTTTTGAGTGAGGTAGCAATTTTGCTTGCACCGATTGCTCAGTCAGCCACCGTATTGTCAGTTATGACCACAAGGGATCAATCCTTTGATCACAAAATGCAGATATAGGATGTGATTCACACTGAACCCTTGGAATCAGGTCTATCAGTAACTGATCGTATCCCTCTGCATGTACGGGTAGGTGGGTTTGACCAAAGGTCTGAAAGCACAAGGCAATGTGGAAGACTGGCTTTGCAAGGTGGAGGAAGCCATGTTCACCTCACTGCGACGCCTCAGCAAGGCTGCCATTGCAGACTACCAGGTGAAGTCTAGAGAAGAATGGGTGGTGGCTGGACATCCATCGCAGGTATGCATACACACAAGCACAAACACGTACACAAGGCCAGCTTGTGTGCTAGCTTTGCATAAGAAAATGTCAAGACATCATTACATATAGTTACCAGTTAATTTCTCTTACAAATGTCAAAATATGTCAATGTCTAAAATGTCTACTGTGTCTACTGTTGTAATTCTGTGATCGCTCCCTTTTAAGACATAACCAAGTCTTTAATAACTGTCCCTATTGTCTTTTATAGATTTTGCTATTGAATTTTTATAGTGATTTAACGAGAGTTTGTGTTTGTGTCCACCAGGTGGTGCTGACCATCTCTCAGATGATGTGGTGTAGGGACATGGATGCCTGCCTGGAGGGAGACCATGATCACTTCGCTGCACTGAAGAAATTTGAACTAACAAACATTGATGTAAAGCACACTTATTACTCTGCCACTTACTTACATACCCAGTACTGTTTATATATTTGTGTTTGTGTTTATTTTTACGTGTATTCCAGAGGCTGAATGCCCTGGCAGCATTGGTACGAGGACACCTGCCTACTTTACACCGTAATATCATTACTGCCCTCATCACTATTGATGTCCATGCCAGAGACATTGTCACGGATTTAGTCCGCCAGAAGGTACAATAGTGGTGTAGTGCAATATTATGAACCCACACAAATGCAGACAAGCAGCTTATATCTATATCTGTTTATGATTTAGTATGATAGGTGTAGGTATTAACTGCCTTAAAGTCATTTTAGCCCTCTTTTTCAGGTGGACACCAGGTCTAACTTTGAATGGCAGAGACAGCTACGCTATTACTGGGACCTGGACTTGGATAACTGTGTAGCCACAATGGCTCTCTCTACTTACAATTATGGCTATGAATATCTGGGAGCCTGTCCTAGACTGGTTATCACACCGCTTACGGTAACACATTATTACACAATGACACACTTTGTCAATGGCTGCTACATGACAGCTCTGCTTAAAACAGAAACCTTTTTATGGTTTGTTGAATTTGTTGAAGTAGGAAAGAGGACTCCCAGACCTTCAGTTTTAGATTGACAGTGTGACACAGCATATTGAGACTTTTTTGTTTGTTTGTTTTATTCAAACAGTAACAGTCTCTCACCCTTCCCTGATGTGCAGGACCGCTGCTATTTGTGTCTGATGGGGGCTCTCCAGTTAGACCTGGGAGGAGCTCCAGCTGGGCCAGCAGGGACGGGCAAAACGGAAACCACCAAGGACTTGGCTAAGGCCCTGGCCATACAATGTGTGGTCTTCAACTGCTCTGATGGACTTGACTACAAGGTTAGCTATGGCATTAATCTATAAAGATTCCTTTATTACACTTTGAGTTACTCTTGTTGTGTTTGTTGTGCTTGTTTGTCCACTCAGTTCTCAGTTATTTGTTTTGTTCATTTCTGCCCATGGACTTTTTCCTCTTTCACCTACAGTTAGCACTGCACTCAGGTGAATTAGCTATCTCAGTCTGACTGTACCTACTAAGCGACTCCATTAGATGGCACTGTTGCTAAAGTAATCAGGCCTTGTGTTCTGTTGCAGTTAAAGCACAGATACACTGAACAGAGCCCATGAAGAAGGCTCTCTTAGAATAGAATACTAAAACATTGTTGGTCTATGTTAGTGTGATGATAGGTCAATAAAAAAACATCACTAATGTATACTGGGATTGCTGCTCGATCAAAAAACATTTAATATGATAAAGCTAAATCCATACAGCCACATGCAAAAAAAAACAAAAAAACATAGGATTGGAAACCATATTGAGGGACGTTTTTTTTAATATACAGCCCTGATCCTCAGAACATTGGGACTCTAAGTACTGGCAATGCATCAAATTTAGAATGAATGTGTGTATACACAAATGTTTCCGTTTTCATGTATGTTTTACACAGAGTCCTTACTTTTTGGAATTGAGTTAAAAGAAAAGAAAAGAAAAACATCTGTATTTTTCAAGCCTCAGAACGTCAGGTTGTGCCTGTAACCTTGAAACAAACAGTACATTTCAATTCAGTGGTAAACGGTATTTTGTCTGGCAGTGCAGCGAGGTTGGAGTCAGAGCAACTGAAAGCACACGCTGACAAGACATCTGGAAAGCCATTCTCTCGATGTCAGATGCAGTTAGTTATTGGTAGCAGACACCTGTGTATTAGAGCTGGACAGGGCTTTGATTTAGCCGAGCTAGAATCACTCTAGCACTCTGTGGTTCTATATGTTAATGCTTTGTTCAGCTCTGCTCTACTGTGGCTGAGTAACATTTAACTGTAACATTTAATTCCACCATCCGTGAAATCTTAATAACAGTGTTTTTTGGATGTACTTCTAACACAACTGCAATACAGGTTGCTGGTGCTATAAGACTGAAATATATTTTGACATACAGGAGTTTAGTGACAATGGAAATGAAAATAGAAATGATGACCTAAAACTGCATTACTATTTCACTTGTAGTATTTTAACCGGTCACACTTCTCTTTTCCAGATGATGGGGCGCTTCTTTAGTGGGCTCGCTCAGTCGGGAGCTTGGTGTTGTTTTGACGAATTTAACCGGATTGACATTGAAGTTTTGTCTGTCATTGCTCAGCAGCTCATAACCATACGAAATGCAAAAGCTGCAAAGGTAAGCCCCCCCCCCCACACACACACACACACACACACACACATACAGATCTCTAGAGTCACAATGAGAATTGTGACAATTACAGCTCTTGATTCACAATGTGATAATGGTCTGCTATCAGACTTTTCTAGCTTGACATCAAACGTGAGAAAATGGTCAAGCTTTATATGTGTACTTATGTAATACACTTTACATTAATATGCTGTAAGTTTAGCTGAATACCCGCCAGTTATCTATTGGAGCATTACTGTATTTTCCATAGAGGAGATACAGAAAGACCATCAGGTTAGGAGCCGGAACAGATTACATGTATTAGAAATGAACTAGGTCCATAAGTCACTGCCACCAGCAGACATAAAGCACATCTGACTCAACTGTGTTGTGTAGCTGTCAAGGTTTCACTTTGAGGGCCAGGAAATCAAGCTAGTGATGACATGTGCTGCATTCATCACCATGAACCCAGGCTACGCTGGAAGAACAGAGCTACCCGACAACCTTAAAGCTCTCTTTAGACCCATTGCCATGATGGTGCCAAACTACGCACTCATTGCTGAGGTAAAAAGGGCTTTCGGTGGGTGCATTATTGTGCTGGGTTGCTTATTTTCTCTCCATAACAGTTTATCATTTCTTTCTTTTTCTTCCTCTCTCCAGGTGATTTTGTACTCAGAGGGATTTGAGTCCAGCAAGACCCTAGCGAGGAAAATGACCCAGATGTACAAGCTGTGCTCTGAGCAGCTGTCCCAGCAGGACCACTATGACTTTGGCATGAGAGCCGTCAAGTCGGTCCTGGTCATGGCTGGGTTAGAGAATCACACACATACAACATACACACACATTCAGTTGTTGAGGGACCAGAAGGACTATTGTGACTTGTTGCACACATGCATAAATACATATATTTTGCATTATTGTACAGAGAATGTGCTGAGAGAGAGAGAGAATGGCAGTGTTGTCGTGTTTTAGTCCATCACAAAGAGTCATCATTCTTTGTGCTCAGTGGCATGTATCCGGCAAATATTTTAATCCAGCATAAAAGCAGTAAATCATCTACAGTGATTACTCTCATTAGAGTGGCTGTTGAAATGCCCCCTTTTCTCTGTTCTCTGCTATGGCTACGGTTGATCAAACAAAATAAGCACTTCTTCACTTAAGCCCTACTTTCACTGTTTGTCAACTGGGAGAAATTCCTTCACTCAGTCAAATGGATATCATTCCTCAAATGAACGAGCGTTGAGACACACGCAACATTAGATAGACAAAAGAAAGATCTGGAGACAGCGTGGGTGCATACACAGATTTGAATGGATGCTCTTGACCATATGTAGTGAAAGTCATGTTTTAGCCTGTCGGTTATTAGCCGAAGCTCAGGGAACTGTTGTAATTGGCTTGTGATTCATTGTCTGTCTTTGCCTAGATATTAGTCCTCTGAGTCTGCTCGTTCCACACTAGGCACACATTCATTATCTCCCTCTCTAACGTCTCTAATGTTTTTACTTTGTTTTTTATAATCGAGTGGAACCAGCTGCTTATTATCTTTATTACGTCTGCATTTGTAATGAGTCTATTTTCTACTAATTAATTTGCCCATTACTTTTTCCCATATTGTTTATATTTATTTCAATGAATGCACCAACTTTTTAAAGAAGAGAAGCCTGTGTTGTCACTTTCAAGTCACAGTCAAGTTGTCGAATTAAGTGGGACGTGGGCTCTGCTATTGATTTACCTTTTTTGGATTTAAATGTATCTTTTATGAAACAGACAGTTAATCAAAGGTTGTAATAATAAATAATTTTACATATATTATATTATATTATATTATATTATATTATATTATATTATATTATATTATATTATATTATATTATATTATATATTTTACATGAAATTGTTTTTGTTTTTTTTACGTTTAGGTCTCTGAAGAGAAATAACCCCCACCTCAGTGAGGATGTGGTTCTTATCAGAGCCTTGAGGGATTCCAACCTGCCAAAGTTCCTCGTTGATGATGCTGTGCTGTTTGGGTAAGCCTGTCAGCCATTTTGATCATAAAGTACACCTTACTTCTGATGCCCCAAATGCACACTGTGCTCTCTAACATGACACTAAATATTTCAGCAGACAGCCAACATGAGTTTCAGTAAGAAAAAGGTGTATTTTTGTATTTTTTTCTGTGTGTGCATTTTTTTTTGTGTATTTATTTTTTTTATATTTTATTTGTGTGTGTATTTTGCCATCCTCTCTCCAGTGGTATCCTGTCAGACCTCTTCCCTGGCGTTAGTATTCCCGAGCATGACTACGGTGTGCTACACTCCACCATCCTGGAATCTTTGGTTAATAGAAACTTACAGCCTCTGCCTAGCATGACCAAGAAGGTACACCACTATCCTGAATTCCTTGAACCTTCCTGAACTTCCTTGAATATTTCTTCTAAATATATTTTAACTCTTTAACTTTTAACTCTTTCTCTATTTTGGCAACCCAAATTAGACAAATATTAGACAAAGATTTTTTTATCCTTTCCACTTCTTTTTATACCAACAGGTGATCCAGCTCTATGAGACCATGTTAGTGCGTCATGGTGTCATGCTGGTCGGGCCTACTGGTGGAGGTAAGACTACTGTCTACACCATCCTGGCAGATGTACTGGAGACCCTTCATCGCACAGGGCACAAGGCTGACAACCCCTTCTATCAACCTGTCAAGACCTATGTTCTCAACCCCAAATCTGTCACGATGGGAGAGCTCTACGGAGAGGTACTGTAGACAGGAGAAAAAAATGATATAACAGCTTCTTTGCTTCTCTTTCTACTTTGATTGATTATGTACCTCGACGCCCTCAGGTTAACACATTGACACTGGAGTGGCGTGACGGACTGATGGCACTGAGTGTCCGTGACGCGGTCAGCGACACCAGTGACGACCACAAGTGGGTGATCTGTGACGGGCCAGTTGACGCCCTCTGGATTGAGAACATGAACACGGTGCTGGATGACAACAAGATGCTCTGTCTGGCCAACAGCGAGAGAATCAAACTTACTTCATCTATACATATGGTGTTTGAGGTGAGAGCTGAACACAGTAACGTTTAATATTTTTGATAAGGTGTTTGATGCTCTGTGCTTACTCACACAGTTCTAGAGAATTTGTGCTCCTAGATCAGCTTATTTGTTCTCCTTCATTAACTGCGTTTTTCAGGTCCAGGATTTGGCTGTAGCATCTCCAGCCACGGTCAGTCGCTGTGGGATGGTATATATTGACCCAGATGAGCTCAAGTGGATGCCCTATGTCCAGACATGGATCAGTGGTCTGGGAGACAAGGTTGTACACACTGTATTTCTGGTATTCCTAGATCTCTTGGAACATTTCTCTCAGATTTCTTCGAACTTTTGCAAAAAACTAAAGAAGAAAAAAGAAGAGAAAAAGGACTTGTGCTTAGGTATCACACAAACTGCTTGTAAAGCAGTATTACATGTTTGAATACTCTTAGGTTAAAGTTCTATACCCCTGATCACAGTCAAGCTGTGGGCATTATTCAAACATCAGATAATCTTTATATTCATACTTGTATACAAATCTTCCATCTGTTATGGGAGCATTATTGCTTATGTATTCTCTATGTGTGAAACTGTGGCTGTGTGCTCCTGTTTGTGCACTGGTACACGATTAGTAATGTGCCTTTTCTGGCACTGCAAGCAGGAGAACTTCAGCATCAGCATAAACACTGATGACAGCACATCACATCAAAGTTTACAGCTTGCAACATTAGCCCTGAGCCGCTTAGGGTGACTTAACACAGCTGAGAGAGTGGGTCATCTCTCCCCTCAACTTTCAAGTCCGTCTCTCTCGGTCTCACTGTCTAATTGACTGAGACTGTTCTGTTTGTTGACAGTGCATTTGTGTTGCTTTTGTTTTCTTCCTTCTTCTGTTTTTCTCTTCAGATTCATGTCCCACTTTTTCATTATTTCAGCCTCTCTTTTAAGCCACTTCAATCTGTTTTTTGTTTTTTTGTTTTTTTTTAACAAGCAACATTTCTTTGAGACGGGACTTTCCTTCCGTAGTTTAACAGTTGCATTCTGCTTTGTCTGGGATAACTTTGATTATACTTTGAAAAGAAAATGTGGAGCTGTTTGAATTAAAGTTTATAATTCATTTTGTATTGATTTCCACTTAGCTATTTTAACTGTGGGAGTCTGTCTCTGTGTCTCTCGGGGACAGGGAGAGCATTGCCCACACTTATTCTAATTCCCTGTCTAACACTCTCCTTGTTCAAGGAATAGTTTAACATTCTGGGAAATAAGCTTGATCTCTTTTCTGGCTGAGAGATACAGTAGATGAGAAGATCGATACCATCCTCATGTCTACCCATTAGCCAGCCAGACAGTTAGTTTAAAGACTAGAAGCGGGAAGCAACATTAGTGAGCTTTGGAGGGGTGAAAGTTGTTTTTTTTTTCAACCTTTTGCCTCCCACATCCACTCTTTTGTGCTAGCCTAAGCTAAATGTCCACTTTAGCAGACAGATATGCCAGTGATATCGATCTTCGTATCTAACTTTTAGCTAGAAAGCAAATAAATGTTTGTTTGTTTTTTCCAAAATGTCATCCTAACTAGGTTGCTTCACAGACTATGTGAATAAAAGTCTCTCAAATATCACTTCATAACCTTACCCTCCTCTGCCTTCATCCATCTCTCCGTGACCCTCTTTCTCCCTACGCCCTGTGCTGTGTCTCTAGCTCCCAGACCAAGTGCGAACATACCTGCTGGAGCTGTTTGAGAAGTATGTGGAGAAGGGTCTTCAGTTCGTGTTGAAGCATTGCACGCAGGCGATTCGCCAGGTGGACATCAGTAAAGTCACCACTCTTTGCTCCCTGCTAGAGGCACTGCTGCTGGGCAAAGGAGGGCCAGATCTCAAAATGGTACATTAATCACAAGATTTAACACTTCACCTTAGATCAGTTTATGGTTCCGCTACGGGACTGTCAGTTCAAATGGGAACATTTTTGCACAATAATTCAGCTCTGTAATCAAAAAGATTCAGTTGTTGTGGGTAAGGTCAGATAATAAAAGATAAAGGCTGTTTAAATCACACATGGCACTAAGACGTCATACAAATATATAAATCGACAAGAGTATAAGGTAGATTATGTGCACAGTTCATTTTGAACCCTTACTTACTAACTAACTTCCTCTTATTTTTGTGTGTGTGTTGGTGTCAGGATTCCACTGTATTGTGTCAGACCTTTATATTCTGCTACCTGTGGGCAGTAGGCGGCAACCTGACCAGCTCTCACTGGGATGCTTTTGACACGTTTGTCAGAGAGCAGTTTGAAGACAACAGCAATGCTAAGGTATATGCACACACCCACAGACACATGCAGAGATAGACAGACAGCATGGAGTATTTAACATATGCAGACACAACATATGTCCATAACACACTGACAAAAATATCACAACTGCGCCTCGCATGTCCAGTGTTGCTGTTCTGCTGTACTCTTCTCTGCCACTCAAGGCATTATGCCTCGTTTGTATTACTGAGTGTCAAATCCATTTACCAACGCATTTGCTGATATTGGCATGGAATGTGCGAAAAGGCCTGAAGGTTAGCTCATATGATGTATTACATCAAAGTACTCTCTGCACTGGATGTATCCACAGCCACAGCACAGCTAATCTGAAAATGCAGACTTCTCTAGAATGTCAGTCACTTGTGTGAAATGAAGATATTAAGATAGAGCGTCCGTATTGTACAACATAATACCTCCAATTGGTTACAAGGAACATAAGGTAAATCTGAAGCAAGAGCTCTGTGCCAAGGTTATAAAAGTTCATTGCATGCCATTACTCGGCCTTGCCAACTTTGCAGAATTATGGATAGGCCATTTTAGACTGGAGGAAATATTTTTTATTTGTGAAGAATGAGGTGCAGGGAATAGATGAAGAAAAGCTGGGGGGTGATGTTATGAATTGTTCAGTCTTTCTAGCCTAACAGGAAATGGAAAGGTAATTGTTTGAGAGGTTTGTCTTGGCTGGCAGTCATAGCAGATGATTGAGGGAATGTCTAACTGACAGAGGCAGAACACAGTAGGGTGGGAACATCATGACTCACTCATCTGAAGGTGGAGTGAGCATGTGGATAAAAGATTCATGAAGGCTGCTGAGTATCATCTGGAACATCCCACATGTTTTCACATCTGTTCATGGGTCTGCGCATAAGGAGCTGAAGTTTGGGAAATGTAATGTTATTTACATCAGAGAACTGTTTGTGTGTACATTTTGCTGTGTTTATCATGAGATGAAGCCAGTGCAGCCAGCTCCCAGCTGTGATGCTTGAGGGAATGAACTGCACACACACACATTAGTAACGGCAGGAGTCTGGAAAACAAATACTAAATCACATGCCACAGAGAAACATACCACATAAACAGAAACTACAGCCACCAACAACAGAGTAGAATGAGTTTCTTTAATAACTGATTTCTACTGAGGTTTAGTCATATTTGTAAAAATGATGATACTATTTTCCCAGTTTTGTTTTTATTTGTATGTGTGTTGATTAAAACACATTTATCTGTTTTCTGTAGCTTCCAAAGTCTGGTACCCTGTGGAGTGTGTACATGAACTTTACCCACAAGCGTCTGGAATCATGGGAGAAGATAATCCCTTTGTTTAAATACAACAGGGAGCAGCCCTTTTTTGAGATGCTGGTCCCCACCACAGACACTGTCCGCTTTGGCTACCTAATGGAGAAACTACTATCTGTGCGACGTTCTGTGCTCTTTACCGGCGGCACTGGAGTGGGAAAGGTAAGGATTCATGGTCACAGAAGAAACTGTGTCAACACAGCAACATGCTGGTCTGTAAATGGTAGCACGCTGAACTGATGCTGCAGATAGATGTGGATAATCATTTGCATAAATGCCCCTTTAGTGTCATTTAGAAGACACTAAAGGGGAATGTGGGTCACATAGAGAAAAATCACTGGCTTACCACAGCTGAAACCTGGGCTCAGTTCCCATCAACAGGGCTTCTGGCATTAACAGGCATTTCAGTGAATACAACTAACAGTGTCACTGCAAAAGTAAGTTTGTTTGCCTGGACCCACTGCATATGTTAAGCTTGCAAACATTGTGTGCAGTGACATATTATGCAGGAAACAAAGAAATCATAGAACAAACCCCAATAAAACATCTGGAAAATAATCTTACTGCATGCTTGTCTGCTTTAACTGAATCAGTGTTTTCTTAGACAAGAAATAATCTGTGTCAGTGTTATTAGTTATTTTTTTACTATTTTTTACTATTATTTATTATTTTCTGTCCCTCAAAGTCTGTGGTGGCTCGGGACCTTCTTAACAGTATCCAGGAAAGGGCAGGATACCTTCCAGTCTACATCAACTTCTCTGCTCAGACCTCGTCCGCCCGTACGCAGGAGATCATTGAGTCTAAACTGGAAAAAAAGAGGAAGAACATTTTGGGTACTGACTCGCAGTTGCATTAATACACAATCATTCATCATATATAAAGAAAATCTATGACTGACACTGTTACCATTACAATCTTACCATCCATCCAAATATCAGTCCTTACTGTAGTCTACTCTATTCTGTTTCTTTTAAATCCATTGAGGTACACTACCATCCTTTCTTACATACACCTCTTTTTCTCCTTCTCCATACTTTTGTTCCACCCTGCAGGTGCTCCTGGTAACAAGAAGTTAGTGGTCTTTGTGGATGACCTGAATATGCCGAAGCTGGACAGTTATGGCTCTCAACCCCCTATAGAGCTCCTGCGTCAGTTCCAGGACTTTTCTGGCTTCTATGATAGAAGCAAGTTCTTCTGGAAGGAAATCCAGGTATAAATACATACAAACAAGACAATGTACGCCGTAATGGCACATTTGACAGTGATGATTATGTATGTGCATACATCTGACTTTGTTCAGGGAGGCAGTTGGCTGTTATGGTGTCCTACAGCATGTGGTCACACCTTTTGTAAAATCTGCAAAGAGACATGTAAAACATGCCATTCAATATTCATTTTTCACATATTCATATTCACAGCTGCATTTAAAGGAACATGGCTCAGAAGTTAGAACCTAGAACCTAATTTTCTATTTCTACACATGTTAAAGACATCCTGCAAACAAGACAGTTTTGGAGTTGTTGTAGACAGAACTTGCCTAGCTGTTTCCTTCTGTTTCCTTCTGTTTCCAGGAAACTGCTAAGCTAGGCTAAACCAACCATCTGTTAACTGTATTTGAGACACAGAGATGGAAATGGTATTGATGTTCTGATCTAACTCTGGGTGGAATGGCAGTCGAATTTCTCAAAATGTTGGAGGGTCGTTGAAATGTTCAATTGGTTTTCTGTTAAGTTAAAAAGTGTAGATATAGCTCTTTGGTTTTTGTTTCTACACAGTCAGCATCAACTTAATTAGTTTTCTAGTTGGACTTCTAATGAAGCGTGTCCATTTCTATAAGAAACCCATTCATCTCGTGAGCCTGTGTGTGTGTGTTTGCATCTGTATGTGTGTACCCATATTTGTATTCTGTATTGATATAAAGTTTCCTGCATTTAACTTGGGCCATACAACCACACACATACTCTCTCACACACACACACAGATACAATCACATGATTAATTGCACTTTAGAGTGCATGTGATGTCTTATACATACAGTATAATGTAGTTTAGAGTGTGTTGGAGTGCAGGTATGTATGTGCAGTGTTGGAGTTGCACATAAGCGATATATTCTGAGTTTTGTCTTGTGATGTGCTGCACAGACATGATCATATTCATGCAGCAGCAAACATTACATTCATGTAGAGCTATCAGCTTTAAACTGGACAGAAATGGAGGATGTGTGTGTGCTATTCATCTGGAAACACTATTAAAGCAACCAACTTATTATTTTATTCAGTATACTTTCTTTTCTCCATTCAAATAATGTGACCTCCCGGTAAAGTACTTTTTAAAATTAAAGACAGCTAGAGACGCTGGGACTGTGTTCTGCACCTGCTGGCATTCTTATCATTTTAGTAGCTCCCTCTGATGCTCCATTCCTCGAGCACCTGCGTACACAGAGAATCGTATTACTTTCACTGGCAACATGTGTCTTAGTTGTTTCCCTCAGGAGACAAATAAGACGCATTATAGCCTTATGGATTTATAAAAATTCTTATTAAATACTAACGTAGATGCTTAAAGTGGGGTATCTCAAAAGTAGGTAATGTGATTCTAATCCAGTACAACTTCAGCAAATATCTCCTCACAGTCCATTAGCTTTCCACTCTGTTTCTGTACAGTGGATGTACACAGCCCTCTGCCCTTTGTAAGAAACAAAGTGGCTACACAACACTAACTTGTTATTCCAGCCATCCCAGCCACGATGTGTACCTCAGGTAACTCTAAATTACTTACCCAGAGACATTCATCTTACTTTCTAGTTTGCCAAGATATACTGTTGTTGCAATGTTAGCTACAGTAGCAAGAGAGTTGTGAGTATTGCTGTCTGGAGCTGGTGTGCTCGGACTAAGAAACCATCACATCCTTCCTTCATGTAAGCTGCACTGTTGCAACTTCAGCCACAATAGCCATAATATTGGATAAGATGACAGTGTATGTTTAAATAAACACACACACACACACACACACACACACATACATACATACATACATACATAAATACATTAGTGTATGTTTAAATAAAAGAGGAAATTCAAGTGGATATGCAAGTGAGATGGACTACACTAAAACTCCTCCTTCTTCCTCTGTTCTTCCTTTCCTCCAGGAAATGACCATTGCTGCAGCATGTGCTCCTCCAGGTGGGGGCCGCAATCCAGTGACCCCCCGCTTCATCCGCCACTTCAGCATGCTGTGTCTTCCCACACCCTCAGATCACAGCCTCAAACAGATCTTTAAAGTGAGAAGAGACACATTTGACCCCATTCCTCACTATATTTATATTTATATTTTATATTTATATTGTCATTATATATTTATATTATATAATGACACATTGTCTGCTCCATCATGCCTGTTATGATCTCTTTTCCCTCCCATCCCTCCTTCAGGCCATCCTGAATGGTTTCCTTAGTGACTTTTCCCAGGCGGTGAAGGACTGTGCCAGTGAGATTGTGAATGCTGCAGTAGAGATTTATGACCGCTTGAGTGTAGATCTGCTGCCCACTCCAGCTAAGTCCCACTATGTCTTCAATCTCCGGGACCTCTCCAAGTGTGTCCAAGGTGAGACACAAGGGCCACACACAGACGTGCACAAATTCAGACCAGTATCATTGAACACTTTACAGGTGATTGCATCGATAAAGATGCATTTTAAGTAAAAGATGGACACAGCAGTTGCTCAGGCACAAAGCATGTACACCCTCACTGACCATGAATGACTCTCTGTCTGAAGATACCTAAGTCTTGACACCTTCACAGCATGGGGCACAGCTCTGATCATTTTCAAGCCACTTGATAAACTTTTTTAAGCTCAGTCTCAGCCTCATGCTCCCAAATCGTCTGCACCATCTCTGCCTCCTTTCCCCTCTACCTCCCCCTCTTCCTTTTTCCCACCAGGCATCATTACTGCATGGAGATGAGCTGAAGCGACTTCTACGACTGCTTTCTACACACTACTTGCTCAACATATCTAGAGCGCATTACTCAAACACATAGTTCCCTTTAGCAATACATACTGCTGGTGAGGGGTAATAAACTGACACCCACTCTTTCCATTTTCTTATATTGCTGCCATCATGTATTCGTCTGTTTTGTTTCCCTTCATGTATGTTTAGTTATCTTTATGTGACTCTGCCTTTTATTGTTTTTTTTCTTTCTTCATAAGTTATGAGCCTCGTTGTTATATTGTATTTTTTCCATTTTTCCCCTCCTTCTTTACTTTACTTCTACTTATACATCATACATCATAACTCGTACATTTCAAAATAGTGATAGTGATCCATTCTCTTTGCGTACATCTTTCCCTTTCTTGATTTCCAGGTATACTGCAGTGTGAGCCAGGTCAAGTGAGGGACAAGAACCAGATCTTCCGTCTCTTCTGCCATGAGTGTCAGCGGGTGTTCCACGACCGACTCATTAACAACCAAGATAAGACCTATTTCAACACCATCGTGTGCGAGATGGCCAGTAAGAACTCAGTCACAAAAGTGCACAAACAAATTTCCAGTTAAAGATTACAGTATCCTTGTTTCTGACCCTCTCACTCTCTTCTCTTTCTGTCAGGTAAATATTTTAGCATTAACTTGGAGCCTTCATACTTTGTGACTCAGCCCATCATCTTTGGGGACTTCATCATGGTCGGATTCTATTTCCTCTTATCGAAAATGCTTGATGGGATCAGAAAACATTTGATTTCTATGTTTACACTGAAATACCACAAAGCATTTTTTATTCCCATTGCTCTCCATTTAATAACAGGTGGGCGCAGAGAAAGAAGACCGTCTGTATGAGGATCTGACCGACATGGATAAGATTCAGGCTGTTCTTCAGGACTACCTTGATGATTACAACTTGACCTTCTCCAAGGAGACCAAGCTGGTTTTCTTCCAGGATGCCATTGAGCATGTCTCCAGGTGTGCACACCTGGATTTGCGATGCTGAATTGCTGGATTTCTTTTAAATGTGACATCCTAGTTGGTGGCTAATGGATTTTAGCTGTAGGTGGTACAAACTGTGAGATGAAAGTTACACTGTGGAAGAAGCTACACTACAAACTGTATGATGGTGCTTTTTCAAAATGGAATATCTAGACATGCTCAAGGAGTAGATGTATAATGGATAAAATGGCACATGTGTTGCTGCTGATGACTCTAGAATATCAAGTTTGATAAAAATGAATTTGTGTACACTAGGTCTCCTCATATGTTTATGAGTTCTATAGCCTCAAGGCATATCACTCCATACAACGTGTCCTCTAACAACATCAGTCTTCTTTCTTGATAAATGATGTTTCATTGCTTTTCCTCTAGGATTGCCCGTATGATTCGCCAGGAGAGAGGCAATGCCCTGCTAGTGGGAGTGGGAGGTACAGGCAAGCAGTCACTTACTCGGTTGGCAGCCCACATATGCAGGTACCGCTGCTTTGAGATTGAACTAAGCCGAGGCTACAACTACGACAGCTTCCATGAGGACCTGAGGAGGCTCTACAAGATGGCTGGTGTGGAGGGCAAAGATATGGTGTTCCTCTTTACGGATACTCAGGTATGAATGAAAGGCCTAGCTAATGTAAAGATAAGAAACATGTTTTTGACACAGAGAGAATGTTTTTTGATTTATATTTAAAGGTGTTCACTCTCTGTCCTGTTGTAGATTGTGGTGGAGGAGTTTTTGGAGGATGTCAATAACATGCTAAACTCTGGTGAGGTGCCAAACCTTTTTGAGAAAGATGAGCTGGAACAAGTACTAGCTGCCACTCGTCCTAAAGCCAAAGAGGCTGGAATCAGTGAGGAGAACAGGGATGAGGTACATACAGACACAAACATGTGCTGTAGACAATATTTATCATTCTAGCAGTAAAAATGTAACACGGTATATATCTACAATATGTCCAAGCAAACCATTGAACAAAAAATTTGGATTTCTTTGGGTGCTCAAAAGGATAATTGTTTTCTCAAGGCTAAGAAAATACAGTTACTCACTTTCTTGCCTATCTGTGTGCTAATATCTGTGCCATAAATGCCATAAGGTTTTACAGCGGGTTAAGTGCCAGACTATGTCTTGACAATAATACATCTGAAACATTACCATACATTGCCACTCAAGAGAACATCAAGAGAACATCAGTGTCAAATGCTGCAGTACGATCTAAGGCAATTAAATGAACATCTAACCACTGTCACTAGCTAAAAGAAAAAAAAAACGCATACAGAGAATTTCCCGCAAAGGGCCAAAATAGCTGAGGGCTGAACGCAAGAGTAGTCAATTAAAGTCAGTGCCCCCAAGTGAGCTGTAAGAAAATATCAGACTTTAATGTTATCTGCCTGCTGAGACCCAAACCCCCAGAAATTACAGAGTCTCTGCATTTGTGCATGTCCACGTGGCCTTCAGGTGTTCCAGTATTTCATCTCTCGTGTACGAGAGAAGCTGCACATTGTGCTGTGTATGAGTCCCGTGGGCGATGCCTTCAGGTCCCGCTGTCGTATGTTTCCTTCACTGGTCAACTGCTGCACTATTGACTGGTTTGTGCAGGTATGCTAACATAGCTCTCATTTTTCTGCTCATGTCTAATCACACATAATTACTCAGCTTGGTTTAGGGTTGTGAAAGGAAAGATGATCATTCGGTACAAGTTATATCACTCCTCTTGTCTTGAACCAGTCTACAGCACCATTCTTTTTTCAGTCTGTCTAACATTACCACCACTGGTCCTAGCAGATATTCCTAAAAAGTAATTTATTCTCCACTCTGACATAATTTTTTGTTCTTACTGCATTTGTTTTGTTTTACAACTGTCTACTCTCTTACCCATCATTCTCTTCACCTGCTCTTGTCCAGGATTGTAGTTTTTGGCTTTCTATCAATTCCATATGGCTTCATTTATGTCCTGTTAGCACATTGATTTTTATTTTAATTCAGTCATAAAAGTTTTATAATTTGCATCTTTATTGATTGTCTTTATTTTTGCATTTTGTGTATTTTACACATCTTTTTATTACAAAAGCTGATGAAAAAGTTAAATAAAAGCTAAAATAAAAATTGTATATCCTTGCCCTCACTGAAAAAGTTGTTTAACTCTTTACTCTTTTCCCCTTTACCCCCGGGTGTCCAGTGGCCTCGTGAAGCGCTGCTCTCTGTCTCTCAGGACTTCTTCCAGAATGTGGACTTTGGCAGCGAGGAGCTAAAGCAGAGCTTCTCCGCCATGTGTGTGGAGGTACATGTTAGTGTCACTGACATGGCTGAGCGCTACTACTCTGAGGTGAGGCGCCGATACTACACCACGCCTACATCCTACCTGGAGCTCATCAACCTCTACCTGTCCATGCTCGAGGAGAAGCGACAGCAGCTAGTGCTTGTAAGTGATGAGTTGTTATTTTTGGTGTTGTAATAATTTGTAGTAATTGTGAACATGTTTTCTCTGTGATCAGCTTCTTTGTTGTTTTGATACTGTAATGCACTTGTTGATGTATTTTCAAGATCATGTCTGCATTCATGATATGCAAATGTGTGTAATTATATAGGCGAGGGATCGCGTGAAGAACGGTCTGACCAAACTGCTGGAGACCAATGACCTTGTGGACAAAATGAAAGTGGACCTGTCTGCTTTGGAGCCAGTCCTGAAACAAAAATCCATTGATGTTGATGCCCTCATGGAGAAACTCGCTGTAGACCAAGAGAGTGCTGATGAGGTGTGTGTGTCTGTGTGTGTGTATGTGTGTGAGAGAGAGAGAGAGAGAGAGCGATGATCACAGAACTTCCAAAGATGTGCCTGTTGTCTCCTAGAAGGGACCGAAATCTGAAACCCTCACCTTCATTGCTGTGTATCATACAAAAATATATATTTTCCACAGGTGCGTAAAGTAGTATCAGAGGATGAGGCTTTGGCCAAGGTCAAAGCTGAAGACACCCAGGCCATAGCAGATGATGCCCAGAGGGACCTGGATGAGGCTCTTCCAGCCCTGGAGTGTGCCAATCAGGCCCTTAATTCTCTTGACAAGGCTGACATCTCTGAGATCAAGGTGTTCACCAAACCCCCAGACCTCGTCATGACGGTCATGGAGGCTGTCTGCATCCTGCTGAACTGCAAGTCAGTGTGCTTCTCTCTCGCTCTAAAAAAACAAGACCTTTTCTTCTTTGGAAATTTTAATTGGTGACATGTCTTTGTCTCTCTTATCACAAAGAAGTGTCTTTCTTGTCCCATCTATTGCTCCATTATTACAGATTCAGTTCATTCTGTCACATCCTCATCATCTGTTTGAGAAAAAGAAAAAGAAAAAAACAATGTGGGGATAGAAGATGCCATTTCATAAACAAGTTTTAGTGAACGTCATTAGATATGTTTTATATGATGTCTGTTGCATTTGTTTAGCACAACTGACTGAATTCAACATCCAGTGGCAAATGATCATCTGTAAACACTTGTCTAATTCACTCAGATCAAAATTAAATACTGGTGTGCGCTCAATCCAATTTCAGTACTGAACAGGAAAATGTGTTCACCAAATATCTGCGTAATCAAAAAATAATCCATCAGCCGTAACATTTATCATGATGATCCATCATTATAATTACCATCATCACTGTAGCCACCTTCATCATCGATAGCATCAGGATAATTATTACAACATAATTTAAGTCATTTCAAAAATGATGATCATCGTTCTAATACCAATTCTCATGTTGACAAATGTATTAGATAGATGTGGGCCTATTTTTAATCCCTTATATTTTGTAGTCAGCATCCAGACGGATTACCTTACTATCTCATGACTCATCCCTCTATCAACCCTTAAAATTCATCAGTCATTAATCTGCTGCACTGCTGCTGCACTAAATCCAATCCTGAGCAATACCCTTTCTACTTTAACCTTATAGCACCCGCTGTTTCAGACTTCTTCTATGCACACACAGGGTTTAATTATCTCAAGTTAGTTTAAGTTTAAATCTGGGTTAGTGAGAGCTTCTTGTTTGCCAAAATAACCTGTCCACCTGAAAGGTTGTGGCATTATAACTCATGCGGCGTGGGTCACAACCTTCCAGACTTCAATTGGAAATCCGCTTATATCATTGTGTACAACAGATATACATTGTCCCCATATGGATTGTTCCACACATGCACACACACACACACACACACACATTAATTATTATTAGCTATTTTCTTTTTTTCTACAACTCTTCACTAAGTCCCCCTTTCTTCCTACAGGCCAGATTGGCCGGGTGCCAAGCAATTACTGGGAGATGCCAATTTCCTCCGGCGCCTGACAGACTATGACAAGGACAATATCAAGCCTCAGGTCCTGCTGAAGCTGCAGAAATACATCAACAACCCTGATTTCATACCTGAGAAGGTCTGTTCAGATTTCATGTCAAACACTGATATGTCAGTCAGATCTTTTAGGGCTCAGAGTAAACAGATTGGAGTTCAAAGACTTTTTGAAAGTTTGCAAAGCGTTGGGATGGAAACTCGAATGTAACTGCTGAAGTTTTGATTATGGCGTTATCGACATGTGTATGCTGATGAAATTAACTGTAGATTTTGTGGTGGCAAAATTATCAATAATTTGAAGTGCACAACACAGTATGCTTGCTGCGATTGCTTCTTGTGTTGCTTAGGTGGAGAAAGTATCCAAAGCCTGTAAATCAATGTGCATGTGGGTCAGAGCCATGGATCTTTACTCCAGAGTCCTCAAAGAAGTGGGCCCCAAGAGAGAAAAACTGGCCAAGGCACAGGTCAGTAACATACATTAGAGCATATGCGTGCATGCAGCACATGAGCAAATTACAATTTAATGGAAGGTGCTTAACATACTTGCTTTATATCTCAATAACATTCTCTATTCCCTCTGAGCTAGTCCCACCCACTCGTCCATGACTTAATATTATCTAAATGGTTCATTAGTGCTAGTCCCTGACGTCCTCTATTCCAAACCATGCAGGAGGAGCTGGACATGACTATGGCCACCCTGAGGGAGAAACAACAAAAGCTTCAGGAGGTAGAAAACCAGATCAAGGTCCTACAGGAGCAGTTTGACAGCAGCGTCAAAGAGAAGGAGAACTTGGGTAAGGGTTGTTCCCTTTATACGTTAGCACGTTAAAGGTCCAGTGTGTAACATGAAACATTTAGGAGCATCTTTTGGCAGAAATGGAATATAATATTCATAACTTTGTTTTCATTAGTGAAGAATCACCTAAAATAAAGAATCGTTTGTTACCTTAGTATGAGGCTTTTATATCTGCGGAAAGAGTGGGCCCTCTTATACGGTGTCCGCCATGTTTCTACAGTAGCCCACAGCAGACAAACCAGGCTTCAGAGAGGGAAAGCCTCTCATGTTTTATGTCAATTTTTTAGCCACCATGGTTTCTCTTAAATGCTTAGAAGGAGTTGATTGCAGTTTGCAGCCACCACTAGATGCCACTAAATCCTACACACTGAAACTTTTGTTGAGTGAAAACCTCTACAGATGAAGCAGATTCTACCAGGAAGTTCTTTGCTTGCATGCCTTCTGTCGCCTTCATCATTGAATGATCTCACTGGAATCACCTGCTGATATACTTTTCCCCCTCTTTTTCTTGTGACCTCTCTTTTTGCTCAAAGTCAATACCATGGCTTTGACACAGGTTCGGTTAACAAGGGCAGGGAAGCTAACTTCTGCCCTAGGTGATGAGCAAGTACGCTGGGAACAAAGTGTCACCTTGTTTGAGCAAGAGATCATCAATGTTGTGGGAAATGTCTTCATTGCAGCTGCCTGTGTGGCCTACTATGGAGCGTTCACTTCCCACTACAGACAGCTGGTAGGTACAGTGTGCTGAGCTTCACTTCACAGCTTTCACCATGATTCTAGAGTCTTACACCTTGTTGCAATACAATGTACTATGCCCCTTTATCCTGCAGTGCCCATATCAAAGAATACACTAAGCCTAGTTGTGGCTTAGATTTGCTTTAAGATGTTATTCCCAGAATATGTACTGTATGATAATATCACTAAACTGAATTTGTTTGTACCTTATTAAAACACAGAAGTGCAGCGATAAAATCAGTGATTAAAAAAAGGAAAAACATTATAAAATGTGCAGGATATAAAAATACAAGTTAAAAAAAAAATTCTTTAACCAGTGATCTAAACAAACCAAGAAAAAAATTCATCATCGTGTGTGTGTGCTCCACTTTCCTCAGCTAATTGACCAGTGGATGATACAGTGCCAGAAACTGAACATCCCCATCAGTTCCAGCTTCAGCCTGATCAACATTCTGGGTGACCCGTTTGTCATCCGCCAGTGGAACGCAGAGGGCCTGCCTCGTGACACCGTCTCTACGGAGAACGGCATCCTGGTGACCGAGGGCCGCCGCTGGCCTCTTATGATTGACCCACAGGACCAGGTGAACTAAGGAACTAGGATGAAAGCAACATTCCTTCAGTGCGTGATTTGCTATTAATATTAGTCATCATTGGAGGACTGCCATTGTTCGTTCATCCATTTATATCAGTCTCAGACAACGTGTGAATATACACACATACACACTGAATAATAATTTATTCCTGTAATTCCTTGTCTTTTTAAGTTTCATGTGATTTGAAACATTTACTACATGGCTGTGGTACCAGCATAAAGAACAATAAAAAAATATCTCTCAAAATAGAACTTCCTGTCAGACATGGTCAGAGACAAAGTCACAGACTGGCCTCTGCCCTAGGGCACACATACAGTTCCCAGCTCCCCCACAAAGGACACAAACCAGCTCACCAAGACTTACAAACATGCACAGGATGGGAATATTGTCACAGCTTTAGTTTTTAGACCTTCATATAACTTGCTGTTCTGTCTTCTTGTCCAATGACAAGTCCAATTTTCTTTCCTGTCATGTTTTTCTCCTCACTCCCTGTAACTCTGTCTGTTTTTCTTTTTCTGAATACACTTGCTGTCTTGCATTATATAGACATAGAGGGATGCAGATAGAAACTCTGACAAGTTCCTTTTGAAGGCTTCTGTGTCTTAATAAAACATGATTCACTGTGGATGATATATTGTACAATCGTACTGTACATATCGAGCTCCATCAAATACAGCATGGTTATGTCTTTTCCCGCTGCACTACCATGCCTACAAGTGCTAACGTTCATTCAAATCATATACATATACAGGCCATCTTTTTTTCACATTAGATAAAAGTTATTTCTTTCATTCTCAGGCCAACCGATGGATCCGCTCCAAGGAGGTCAAACATGGTCTAAAAGTGATCAAGCTGACAGATCCAAACTTTCTCCGTACCCTGGAGAATGCCATACGCATGGGCATGCCCGTACTGCTGGAGGAGGTAAGAACGCACCTAACAACACCAAAACATTTAATGTAGGTGATCTATGGTAAAATATTATTCTGTGTGTGTGTGTGTGTGTGTACAGTTAAAGGAGACCCTGGATCCAGCTTTGGAGCCCATCCTCCTGAAGCAGACATTTGTGGCTGGTGGACGGACATTAATCCGTCTTGGAGACTCAGATATCGACTATGACAAAAACTTCAGGTTCTATATGACCACCAAGATGGCCAACCCACACTATCTACCAGAGGTAAGGGCAGCACACACACTCTCTACACTAAATATCCAGATTAGGTTAATAGGCAATTGGAGTCTTGGAGACTCCTGCTGTTTGTTTTTGAAGAAGAAGAAGAAGAAGGAGAAATCTTTCCAGCTATGGCAAACAGATCCGTGTTTTGGGGAATAAGTGAAAATGAAAATGCCATCTGTGCGTGTTTGCCATGGTAGCAAAGTACCTGGTACAATTAGTGCTTGGCTTCCTATAATGGAATTGGATATGGTCAGTTAGCAGGTATTGTTAAGACATGTAGTCACCTGCCAACTCCCTAATGGCCTTTTATTCAACACCAGCCAAGGAGAGAAGCAGCACCATGTGAACAGAAGCTTTGTTCAGTGCAAAAACAGCATGAACCTTTGACTGCTGCCTATGAAGCCAACAAAAAGCCATTTTTCTTGTAAATCAGCTATGTTTAAGATTTACAGTAAAGTGACTTACAGTAACAGCTGCATCTTACGCAACCATTTTTTGACAACCATTTAGGACCCATGTGGCTGCTTGAGTGGTGAAGGGAATCTATTAACGGTTTCACTTTGTGTGTGTGTGTGTTCCTGTTGCCCATCAGGTGTGTATCAAAGTTACAATTATCAACTTCACCGTGACCAAGTCTGGCTTGGAGGACCAACTGCTTAGGTACATACTGTACATGCATAGATACACATGAAAAACAGATTCAAACCACTGTCCCTCAGTAATGATGACGCACTTGCGTCTTGACTATAGTCTCTGTTTTTTGAGTTAGTAATATTTGTATATGAATGTATTTATCTTCTTGAACTCCCTGTTCCCCTCCTCAGTGATGTGGTGCGTCTGGAGAGTCCACATCTTGAGGAGCAGAGGAATGAGCTGATTGTGCGCATCAATGCTGATCGCAACCAGCTAAAAGATATTGAGGACCGCATCCTGAAGCTTCTCTTCACCTCTGAGGGAAATATTCTTGACAACGAGGAGCTGGTCCAGACTCTCCAGAAGTCAAAGGTAAAATCTGAATTTGACATCACCTGTCATCATCTATTAAAATCATTTCGACTTAGGTATGGAATTCTCATTCTCCTGTTGTCCTCTTGTGTTTCCTTCCTTTCCTCTACCACATCTCTTCTGTTCTTGTTTTATTGCTGTTCCTATTTTTCTTTTTCTTTTTTGTCTTTTCCTCTCTTTTCCTATAATTTCTCAGGTGACATCAGAGGCTATAAAACATCGCTTGGAGGAGGCTGAGGCCACCGAGCTGATGATCAACACTGCAAGGGAGCGCTACCGACCCGTGGCCACTCGAGGTTCAGTCTTGTACTTTGTCATCGCCAGTCTCTCTGAGATCGATCCAATGTACCAGTTCTCCCTCAAGTATTTCAAACAGGTGAGTAACCAGGCTTTTATTTCACAAGCCACAGACAGTTTTCCATCTGACTATTTAAGCTTTTGTTAGAAACACATTATGAAAATGGAACATAATTATTTTCTTTTGGTTATCTTTCTTCTTTCAATATCTTTCTGCTCTTTACTTTCTCCACCCTCAGCTTTTCAACACCACCATTGAGACATCAGAGAAGAGCAGTGTGTTAGAAGAGCGTCTTCAAATCCTACTGGACCAGATTCTGCTCAACTCCTACATCAACGTGTCCCGTGGCCTCTTTGAGCAGCACAAGCTTATCTACAGCTTCATGTTGTGTGTGGAAGTCATGAGGCAGCGGGGCGAGATTTCTGATGCTGAGTGGCAACACTTCCTGAGAGGAGCTGCCTCTTTGGAAAAGGTAAAGTAAGAAAAGTCATGCTGATAAATCACTGGCAAAGATGATGGATGATGGTGAATGAGAGTGATATTTCAACAAGTGCATCATACGGGTAATTTTGGAGTAAAAGACACTACTCACTCGTGACAGAAAGTACAATCACAACATCAAACAAACAAGTGACTGTTTTATTAAAAAAAAAAAAGAAAATGTAATTTATACTGTCATGCATGAAGTATCTGTGTGTGTTTGTCTCTGTTACTCCATCAATAATTCAGCAATCATTTATTAGTCTCTTCTTCACTTTTGGTTTTCTTGGCTCTATCCCACATAATAAGGTCATAAATAAAATTAACATCAACATCTCTGCAGAAAATATTCCATCAAAGTCAACTCCCTAACAGTTATTAGTTTCTGTTACAGGCAAGCAAGTGGTGCCAGCAACAGTCATTAAATTCACAGTAGTCTGTTTAAAATATCAGTAACTGTGGGGCACAATACCAAGTGTGCATTTTGTGATCATAAATGTACAGGGATGTAGTCTGTCACAGGAGCTGTGCTCATTTATCTGGTTCCTCTTTGTACTTCCTGTAGTTTTTCTGTCAGACTTGAACCTGCTTGGGGAAGCTGTCAATTTTAAGTTAGCTCCACGCTCCTGCAAAGTCATTGAGAAAAGTGACATTGTTACAGTTATTCAGTCTGAATGTATTAGAATGGCTAACTGTCAGTAAGCTGATTGGACCACTGAAGCCAGAACAAATTGTAAGGTATAAGGTTAAACTGCCTGGAGTAATACACAGATAACCGCCCATTTTTGTTTTCTTATTGTATTCTTATAATTAGATGAAAATATAGAAATTTGTTACAGTTTGCTGTCTGGATCCTCTTAACTGCAGATAAACAAGGAGCCATTTTATTTTCCCCTTCGAAAAAATCCCCCCAGGTTGTCCCGTAGGCAGTATCTTCATTCTGTCCCTCTCTTATGTTTGGATTGAGATGATAGAGACAAAAAAGTCCTTTGTGACATAGTAGTCAGGCTGTCTCCAGCTTACTGCTGAGAAGCTACTGAGACTGATGGAAACAGACGCAGTAAGTGAGAGACAAAAGAACATATGAGGACGTCGGTGTGTGGAGAGGTTTACAAAATAAATATTCCTGTGGAGGAGAGATAAGAAAAGGAGAGTATCTCTGTTTCTCAGCTGTCCATACAACCTGTATGTGGCATGCTAATAGGCCAGCAATCAATGAAAAATGTATTAGTACCACTAAGACACCTTCAGAGAAGTCATCAGAAGTCCAATTGACCTCCAACATCTGAATAATCGCTTTCCTGCTCTCTTTTCTATGTGCTTCTCTCTCTATATTTCTCGATAATTGTTATCTTCTCTCTCAAACCCCAGTGGGGCAGAAGGGTGGACAGCTGAGGCCCCATTGGTTTGAGCAATAAAGAAAGAGAAAGGTAGAACAGAGCAATGAATAAAAGGACCTTTGAGATTTAGCTCTGGTTTTATTGGCGATTTTCAGACTGTTTTCAGACGACAATTCAGATCAGTCAGTGCAACCCAGGGGTGTATTTCTGTGTTCACCCACCATTTGGCTCTCATTTATATGGCATTAGTTAGGCTGGAGGTGCAGCCTGTCAGCCACCGTGATCCTCATGTTAATGCTGTCCTTCTTTTCCTCTCCTTCACCTCTATGCTTCTGTTTTTTGCATTGCAGGTCCAATACATCCATCATGTACACCTCTTTTGCCAATTCAGAATGTTTTTCAACCAACTCTTTGCATCTTCATACCCTTACCATCTCTTATCTGTTATGTCTACCTACCTTGATCATCCTGTCCTCACTGTTTTATTGAAACCCTTCAGTTCTTCTTCACTGCCTCTCTACTCAAGGTCTGCCCTCCATCTTCTCTTTCCTTTACTATTATGATCATCTTCTTTTCAATTTCTCCTGCTCCCAGGACCATGCAGAACGGCCAGATGTACCATGGCTAAGTGATTTTTACTGGCAGACATGCTGTGAGTTGGAGGACACACTGCCGTGCTTCAAGGACATCTCCAAGGAAATCACCAGAACACATATCCACATCACGCTAGGTAACCCAGACCTAGTGTCGTTACCCTGGCTAATCTAGCAGGAATCATGTTTAGTGCACCATGTTTCTGCTGCATTTTGACTTAAGTCCCAAACATTATTTTTCACTGTCAGGTTAGGCAGTCTAATTCATTTTTGTTCTACCACGTTGTGTACAAATCTATGTGTACACTGCCAGGCAAATATCTTATCTAATCCTTAGCATTAAACAACAGTCGTGTCTTCTTTAGGGCGTTTTCAAGCATCTATTAATCCAGAGACCTGGGAAGGATATGTGTCAGAGTTGCCTCCTCTTGGGGAGTCCAAAAATGTGAAGCAGGAGATTAGAGGCTACTGGAATGAGAGGCTGGGGGCCTTCCAGAAGCTAGTCCTTATCAAGAGCTTCCTGGAAGAGAAGGTAAGATATTTGTTAAGGTTTTGTTTGTTTTCTAATCTACAAGGTCATAAAATGAGAAGAGATTTCTGTCCATGTCAGTTGACCTCTTGTTATTAAACCCAGCAAGATTTGGCTTATTACATTAATTTACCATTATGCTGGCCTGCCGCCCTCAGCTGTGTCTTTACTTTTGGATCAAATTCTCCAATTTGCATGCTGTCCTTACTAATATTTTACTCCCTCTTTGACCTGTTATTCTATGGTTACTTTCTCCCTCTCTTTTCCAGGCGGTGTTTGCAGCAACAGAGTTTGTAATTGTCAGCCTGGGGAAGCAGTTTGTGGAAAACCCTCCAGTCGATCTGGCAAATCTCTATAACGATATGTCCCCGTCCACCCCGCTGATCTTCATTCTCAGCACAGGATCTGACCCCATGGGGGCCTTCCAGCGCTTTGCAAAAGAGAGAGGTTGTCTTGACAGAGTTGAGTCCATCTCACTGGGTCAAGGCCAGGGGCCAATTGCAGAGAAGATGATCCATGCAGCATTGAAGAGTGGCAAGTGGGTCTTCCTGCAGAACTGTCATCTGGCTGTCTCTTGGATGTTAGCCATGGAAGAGCTCATCAAGACCTTCACTGAGCCTGGTAATATCACTCTGAAACAGCATTCAAACACCTCCACATAACCGCACACATGATCACGCAAGGGCAGAGCATCTTTGCCCTGTTTCAGCTGTGGCTACTGACACATTTGTGGTTACGTTTTGTACTTAATACATTTATTTTACTTTGCATTTCAGCCTTAGTACTGCTAACAGAATAGAACTCAAAAGGACGTCCCTTAGGCTCCAGTTTAGTTCCATGTTTGACAGCTGGACAAGTAAATCTCTACAGCCACTTTGTTACATGCCAGAGGCATGGCATGTGTTAGTCCCCAGGTGTGAAAAAGAAACAGGAAGGAGAGGGGTTGATCTTCAGTGAAAATGCCATTTTGAGAATTTTCTAGAGCTCTTAATATTTCTATGATTGTGCTGCTCAGGTCTAATGTTATTTTGGTTGAGCTCAACCTAAAAAAGACACTAAGAAAATACACACACTGCAATGTGCACATAACACGCTATTACCAAGCTTCTCGTGACACAAATGACTAAATGACTCCCGTTTTTATGGTTGTCTCCTTGTTTTTTCACAGCATTTGTATCAGTCGTAAAATGTGTGTTTGTCTGTGTAGTCGGGGACACATTCATTAACTTTTTTTTTTCTTTCGTTCATGATGGTGAATAATGTTCCCTCTCTGCTCCTGTGCAGACACATCAATCCACGAGAATTTCCGTTTGTTTCTCAGCTCCATGCCTTCCAAAGTATTTCCTGTTACGGTGCTCCAGAACTCTGTCAAGGTAAACACACACAATGTGCCACTGTATGATCTTACTTTAGTTCATTTCATTTCATTTGAAGATTGTCTGTCAACGATTGCACTGCAAGACAAATGTTCCCAGTATGAAGAAGTATATTTTGTTCACTTCACTTCTCCACGTTTTGGAAGATATTATATAAAATGTTTTCAATTTGCATACAAGAGTTTAACTTTTCATCTCTTCTGCGGGAAACTTACAGCTGAGTACACATATTCTATCTGTACAAAAGATTATTCATTTCTGTTTTATACTCTGGAGACGGTAGGCTGAAGAAAGCTCATTAATTACAAAGAGGAACCTGATGGTAGTATTCTAAAGCAATAGATAATGCCATTGTTATCCTATGAGCTGAATAGGATATGTAAGAAAAAAGGCCAAATGGATGATTTGCATTTAATTTATTGGAAAGTTCTGTGACATTTCCCATTCTTTACCAATTGTTGAATAAACGGCAAAATGAAACGCTTCTCCTAAAAAGGAAGTGTCACAACATCCAGATAAACAGTGTTTCATTAATCATGTCATGTCAGTCTGTGTGGTAGTAAAATTAATATGACCCATCTATGTTTTCCATTCCAGGAGTTATGTAAATGAAACTGACACAACCCAAAATGTTGCTCCAAAGTCTGTAAGCTGTACATTTTTAAATAATCATTCACAAATCATCTTAGTGTCTGCAGCAGCTCTACTTTCTGTGAATGTTATGGGTGGTTTAGACGCCGCCGACATCACTGGACCAATTTACAAAGAGTGATAAAATTTTCTAATGTTAGTGCATGCTCCTGAATTACAGTAACTGAAGACCTACTGTAAACTCTTAATTAGCTTAATTCACTGAAGATTTACATCATCCAGGTGAATATTTCCAGGATAATTCAAACCCATTTTAATTGAACGAACAAAAAACAGCGTGCTTTGTCCCACAAATTGACACTGCGTATCACTCCAGAGCTACTTTGTTTAAAGTATAACACCCAATTTCATCAGCAGGTCAGCCTCACTCTTTGCAGATTTCTTGACTCCATCTTGTAGTGAAAGTAGCCTTCAGCAGCTTAACAAATAACACTATGAACACACCATGTGGTGTAATCTGAGCGCTTAGAAGTTAGAAAAATACAGAGTTAGTTCTCTAGAGAAAGAAATTGTTTCACAGCATCATTTCACAGCATTTCACATTGCTGTGAAATGATGATCTGCCCCAGTGGTTATTTGTTTATTTAACCAGCCTTGTCTCTCTCACAAATTAAGTTAGATACGGAATCATTTTTAATATCATGTTAGTATAATACCTTAACGTTTCCCTCCCTCATTAGCTGATTAAATTTAATTGAACAGTATGATTTGATTTGTAAATCTGGAGGATCAGGTTGTGTCTGTATTATAGACCTTACATGATTTTCCAGTTTTCAGGCCTAGCAACAAAACAGACCTGATGAGTGGGGAACTCAGCACAATTTTCCTGCATGCACACCAATGAGTAATAACATGTTTTTGTTGGCAGTCTGAGCAGAGCTCATTGTGGTCTTCTCAACAGCAGCCACTGAGCCCTGTGTTTCTCTCTTGTTGTTGCCAGGTGACTAATGAGCCTCCTAAAGGCCTGCGAGCCAACATGCGACGAGCCTTCACTGAGATATCGAGCAGTTTCTTTGAAGACCACGTTCTGGGACGCCATTGGAGGAAGATCGTCTTTGGAATCTGCTTTTTCCATGCAGTCATCCAGGTCACACACTCACTCAAACCACACGTATACACGATCATTACTGCTTTGTGTGCATGTACACGTTTCACTGTCTTGCGTGGTTTATGTGTTTGTGCTTGTGTGTGCCTGTCCTTATCATGGGTCTTGTTTTGAATGTGTCTTAGGAGCGGAAGAAGTTTGGTCCTCTGGGGTGGAACATCCGCTATGAGTTTAACGACAGCGACAGGGAGTGTGCTCTGCTCAATCTCAACCTCTACTGCAAAGACAGCACCATACCCTGGGATGCTCTTATCTACATCACCGGTAGGGAGACACTATCCACTGATATCTATCTACATTAAGTGTGTAAAGGCATACATATACAGTGCACAGTTGAGTTTTGAGTGTATGTGGTAGGTTTTTATAGCGTACTACTGTTCCTATAATATTTATAAATCTCTATAGGTACCAAAACCTGCAACCGAGTGGAAGTTCTGATTTTGTGAAGTTGTATCGAGGTGAAAGAGGTCGTAGGCCAAATTGGAACTAGAAACCCTTCAGCTATCGTCTGACACAGATTTAATTATCAGTTATCTGCATTCATATAACAATCACAGAGATCAGCAGAAGCATGTTTTTTTTTTTTTTTTTTTTTTGTTGCTGGAAGCCTGGAAACATCGTCCGTTGCCCACAGAGTTTAAATCTCCATCATACGATAGCAGATGGGTTCTGAGATTGATCCTCCTACATATGATATACATTCATTGTAACAGATTAGATTGTAACAATGGAATGTACAAAGCATTACATGAAACCTCAGAGTGTGTCAGGACGTGTAGATGCTAAAAGCGTCTTCAACCCTGGCATGGTGTGTTGTCAGTGCATAGCACAGACTGTTTAGTCAACAGCACACACATTTTCAGCCTTCACTTCAAATGGGGAGGGCAAAATGTTTGCTGATTTCACAAAGCAGGTCACTTCTGTAACGCAATTTCACTCTCTTCTGCAGCTGTGATCCTGTGTTTGTTCAACTTCCGCAGCCCTCTTCCACTCCACTTTGTTTTTATGAAAATAAAATTAAAAGTACAGATGTCCCCATGCACAGTCAGCTCTTCAGATATCTGCAGAAATCCTGACATTGTTTAAATGGAAATTTAAATTTCCATTCAATTTTCGTTTGATCATTTAAATTGGAACACAGCATCGTTTGAAGTGCCACATTTCGTATCACAGTTTTGTCTTAACTAAGGATGTGTATGACTAGTCAATCAGTCAATGAAAATGTGCTGCCCTTGCTAGACAACATCTGAAATACTAGTCGTTTGCATTTTTTATCAATCTACAATCTTGGAAACTGTTGCATGTAAGAGGTTTGCAGACAGGCAGCAGCACGCTCTTACACTGATGGCTGGAAACTAAACTACACCCATGTCAAAGGTATGAAACAGGATAAACCCAGGGTATGTAACTCAACGGAATGACGGCGAAGCCTGGCGATGTTTGTGTTTACACACAAATTTTATATTTTGACTATTTTCTGGTCACGTTCTTACTTTTAGGCTACACTTATTTAAACTTAATATTTAAAATTTAGTTTAATGGACTGCGAAATTAGTTGGCAGGAACATCCCTCGTTCTAAACATAGTGTAGCACGGTTATGCTTTAGAGTTTAGGTTTATTTGCTGAAGGATTTCAGATTTTCATTTTGGTGATATGTGATATACTCTGGGCACACATACAATCACATGAAATTTCACGTGATCAATCTAATTTAATTATGTCTGTATTATTTGTCCCGGACTTCCACAACATCTCAACAGACAAGTTATTAAGGAGGCGAGAGACGGATGCCTTTCATTAACAATACTCATCATATCTCTTAAGTTCATTTGTTTCTCTAATCTGGTTTTCAATTACACCTTCAAATGATTATGCTGAGTCTCAGTGGAGCGCACCATTCAGCCATCAAATTGATGTCTCTCATTGTTGTTATCACACTACTCTGTTATTAGTTTAATCCTTAATTCAAACAGTCCTTGAGTGCCGCTGCTACACATTCTTCGAGGGAAAGAATTTGAGCTTAAATCAAGCATGATATTGCATTTCCTCCTCCGGTGCAAAAAAAAAAAAGTTTCTGCCAGCTTTACCACGCCTGCAGCTTACTAAAGGCTTCAGCAGAGATTTGTCTGATTATTCACTTCCTCCCTTACTGTCTTACATAACTGTCTTTTATACTAAGTATGGATTTAAATGTTGAATTGGAAATGTTAGATATAATTTAAATCTTCTTTTCTGCTCTTTGGTAATATTTACCCTCCAGCCGTTCTTGTCTTGTCACAGTTCCGTTCCTCTCGTCTGTTTTTTTGTCACTGCCTCTGTGTACTGCGCATTAATATATGAGAAGTCACAGAGCTGGAAACACTCCTGACACACCACAGTGAAAATGTGTGACTGGTATCATGCTGTTATTTATGCCTTTGCTGGGTGAATTGTTGTGTAGCTGTGTGTTTAAAATTCAAGTCTGGATTGTCAGCTTATTGTTTCCAATGTGGACCACCCACTGCTGTCTGTATTTCTCACCCGTATGTCCTGTATACCTGTATGAAGCTGGCAGACGTGTGCGAAGCTTTGTCTTTTGAGATTGATCATAACAGACTCAGGTGGGAAAAGCAATTATTCTCTGAATACTTCTATCACGCAGATTGAGCCTCTTCTAATAACTCTATCAACCCATTTAAATGTCTCAAAGCATTTCAGTTTTTTTTTTTTTAATGAGAGTCATAATTACCTTAATCAGTCAGAATTAAGATTAGGTCTGGTCTCTCAGCAAAGAATTCTCTGCTTGGTCAACCAGTGAGTGGCTCGCAACACTTGTAGGTAGAATTTAGTAAATAATGAAGGGGCTTAAAACAGCAATATGGACATTTTTAAGACTTTATTTTTTATTTGATTATTATATTATGATTATAGAAACACATCCCAACACACACACAAAGGAGAAAAAACAAAGGGGGTGTCTGAGTTGCCATATCTCCACAAAACAAGTTTCTATGTGATGTTCACTAGTTCATTGACCTTCTTATCTTGTAAGTCAACAGTTCCATCTTAACCAAAATACAACACTACAATTGATTTCGGGATTTCATAGATTCAAGAATAGTCTATGGCTACATAGACATCTTCCCAAAACTGTACAATTCGAGGACGTAACCAGAACACATGCAAGTGGTCCACGTTTACTTCCCCTCAGTGTCTCCAAAATGGCTGTGGTGTATGCATGTTTGATCTTTATTTTAGGTGTACTGAAGATTCAAATTATGTTTTTCCAACAGTGTTCTTTCCAGGCATGTGAGGATTTTGTGGACTGTTGTCTTCTTCACATTGTTAACCTGAAATATTTAGACCTAATTCACTTTCCCATCTCCGCTTTACATGTAGCATATTTCCCTTTCATAAAGTGGTAATATACATTTGTTATCACTCTATATGTCTTTGATTGAATATGGACATTTTCAAAGTTATAATAGACTTTTTTAACAACAATACATAAATAGTGTCTATAATGCAGCCCCAGTCTGTGTACCTGAGTTTTTCCCTTTTAAATGTCTGTGATGGCTGTACTGATGATGGTGTGCTTAGCCTCGGGCTAGTTGCTGGTTAAAGGTAGACAGCTGCTCAAGATGAATGACAAGGTGCCCAGCTGAGGAGGAGAGCAGGATAAACAAAACAGTTTTTTTTTTGTTTTGTTTTGTTTTTGAATTAAACTGCACTAAAATTTCTCCTGACATTGTTTACTTGATGGTCATTCATCCATATGCAAATTTCATAAATATTTAACGTCTTATTCAAAATGATAATGTCTTGCTTTATCGTGCTGATTTGAATGGATTTTTGGATAATTTGACTCGAGGCTCAAACTGGGACTAAAACAGGGATGGTCATTAAAACCACGGCTGCCTCCTCTAACATTTACAGAGAAATGCCTCTGCACGCTGATAACATCATGTTGTCTTTGTGTGTGTGTCCTCAGGTGAGATCACGTATGGAGGCAGAGTAACTGACGCCTGGGACCAACGCTGCCTCAGGACCATCCTCAAAGGCTTCTTTTCACCTCAGACCTTAGAGCCTGGCTACACCTTCTCCGCCTCAGGTATTTTTCATCAACAAAATAACGGAAACACTTTACAATGTAATGGAATTTTCCATCACAGCGGTGTGTGTCCATTTGTCTCACAGCCTGCTCGCATACTACACATTTCATTTGGGGGAATGATTTTGATTTTTGTGTTTAAGGTATCTACCATGCCCCAGAGACAGATGAATTAGAGCAATATAAGAAATATATTGAGAGTCTTCCAATCATAGACGACCCGGAGATCTTTGGCATGCATGAAAATGCCAACCTGGCCTTTCAGGTGAGGAACGATGGTTGTGTCTTACCAAAAAAAATAACAAACTGATGTGAAGAAACTCTCTACATCCCCGTCTTTATGCAAGTTTGTCACAAGATGGCCTTAAATATATAAGATTCAATGTGATGGGATTTTTATTTTCCATAATAGAATCATGAGAGCAGATGTTGTAAACTAACTGATTTCCTTTTTGTTTTGCAGAAGCGTACTTGTAAATATATCAGATTTATTTATGGCCCTATTCATGATTTAATCTTGAGCTGCTTATACAGTTTATCTGTGGTTATAAAATCATGTCTATTCAGAGAGTGTGAGACTGCAATTGCAAAATATCAGTAAACAGGGATGCTACAGCGTGTGTGTTTGTTTCTGTGCATGTGTGTGTTATGGAAATATGCTGTTCATGTGTCTGCCTCCACAGCGCCAAGAAACCATGACTCTAATCAACACCATTCTGGATGTGAATCCTCGCTCATCAGCCAGTCGTGGAGCTAAAAGTAACGATGACATCGTCTGCGAGCTCGCTGAATCCATCTTAGCCAAACTACCTGGTAGACACATGCAGACACACTCATTTTGATCATTGCTGAGAATGTGCATCATTATCTAGCACTGTGTTTTTCATCTTGTCGGTCTGCCTCTCGTCTCTGTCTTTCCGGCTTGTCTACCTGTCGTGTGCAGAGAGTCTGGACATGGACGAGGCGGTGGAAACACTGTTTGAACGAGATGAAAACGGACGCTTTAACTCACTCACAACCGTGTTGGGCCAAGAGGCAGATCGATTCAACAACCTGCTGAGAGTCCTCAGGGTGACGCATAGCTAACAACCTTGGGCACACACTTTCAGCCGTCGATATTTGTAAACATTGTTAGAGGAATTATACTTTGACTCATTAAAATCTTTTTTTTTCTTTTGGCCCAGATGTCTCTCATCACTCTGCAGAAAGCCATAGCAGGTCTGGTGGTGATGTCAGAGGAGATGGACCGCATATACACAAGCTTCCTGAACAACCAGGTTCCCACCCACTGGGCAAACTCTGCCTACCCTTCCCTCAAACCCCTGGCCTCCTGGGTCAGAGACCTGGTCCTCAGGACATCTTTTATCCAGGTGTGGATGAGAAACAAACGACACATCCGTATCTTATGCACGTAAATTAATTTAAAAATATCATGAGATTCACTTCCTTCTTCTGGCTCAAGTCTCTTTGTATCACTGACTCTCAGACACAGTCACATGAAGGAGAAATCAGACATGTGTGTGTGTGTGTGTTTTCTCATCAAGTCAAAAAGCACTAATAACACATGAACATTCAGCGTTCTTCCCAGAGGCACACATCTTCCTCTCTCTTCTCTCTCTCTCTCTCTCTCTCTCTCTCTCTCTCTCTCTCTCCCTGTACACCCTCTTTGGTTCATCTCCTCTGACTTAAACTGCTCTTCCGTAAGACTGGTCTGAACATGCGTGTTGCACAATCACTAAAATTCACTCTGTCGCACATGCACACAAAACAAAAAAAAATAAAGTGATGGGTAGCCGCTGAGTCAGGCTGCACATGTTCATTACCTCAGAAGAGAAGATCCACCTCGCTGTGCCAGTCCATGTGGACTCATTGAGTCACTTTCAGGTCCCATAAGTAAATGAATGCATGTAACCCATCATGGCTGGTTAAACTCTGAACACAACACATAAAAAAAGTTATTTAAAGACACACACATTTAAATTTTATCTCTCTCACCAGACTTGGATCACACGAGGTCAGCCCAAATCTTTCTGGATCTCAGGATTCTTCTTCCCTCAAGGCTTTCTTACTGGTAAAGCACTGCAGCCCCAAAACATCTCCCATTCATTCAAATACACATTAAATGTGATCACAGCACAACAATATACTAAGCTGCTACTGTTTACACGTGTTTGATCTTGCAAAAGAATACAATGGAAGCTATTATTCACATTTGCCTGCTGGACTTTAGGTGTGCTTCAGAATCATGCCAGGCACTATAATTTGCCCATTGATGAGCTCAACTTCCGCTTCAACATGGTGCCGAAGTACAAAGACCAGGTGGCAGTCTGTGAGGCTCTGCGCACTCTGCCCGACAACTCGAAACTGGACATGGATGACGAGGTACGTCACTGTTTTTCCCCCTGAGCTGCTTTGCCTTTCCTGCACTAAATATAGACAAATTAACAAGGCAAACCTTTACTGATGGTTATCTCTAAAGATTTGGTACAGTCACAAGACTTTGCAGGATTAAGATGGGCAGAACAGAGCCGCCTACCTTAAGTCACTTATCTACTGTCTTTATCCAGTTTGTGATCTTTTCTGTTTTTTTTTTCTTTGAAGATTTAAATTAGGATTCAGATCGGTTTTAAGCTTACACTGAGGTCATGGACTACATATTTTGCTTTAATTATTAGTGCTTTGAATTAGGGCTCATTGGCTTTTTTGCTGATATGAAAAGATTAACGTTCGTTTGTTTAATCCATACAAAAACCAAAGTTTAAAAAACAGCACAGGTTATGTTCAGGATTATTTCTTTGCCATGAGCAGGGATTTCTTGGAGTTTTGTCATCATTGTGAGGTTACCAGACAAAGGCAAGAAAGAAAATCTCCCTCCTCAAGAAATAGTCCAACATATACAGTATGTGTATGTGTATGCCTTGTATGTTTTTGTATATATTAAAGAAAAGGTGCACTTTTTTACCTTTGGACAGAGGCATACTAGCTGTTTCCCACTGTTTCCGGTCTTTGTGCTAAGCTAAGCTAATTGTCTCTTTTCTACAAAAATAAAATCCCTAAAGCTTCAGTAAAATAACCGTATAAAGATTCTACAAAGACAAGAACATGTTATGTTTCTGTCAGTGAGCCAGTTTCTAGAAGTAGCAGTGGTGAAGCTTATTCATGTCACGACAAAGATGGGTGACTGTGTATCTTCACCACTGCTCCATCTCGTTTGTGGACACAACAGTTACCGGAGCCGAAGGATGGCGTCCTGGTGCACGGCATGTTCATGGATGCCAGTCGCTGGGACGATGACAACATGGTGATTGAGGATGCGTTACCTCGAGTGATGAACGCCATGTTGCCAGTGGTGCACTTCGAGCCACAGCAGAACTACGTGCCTGAGCCTGACCTCTACCACGCTCCTCTCTACAAGACCTCAGCCAGAGCCGGGACTCTGTCCACCACTGGTACGGACTAGATCCTCACTGGTTTACACCTTTCGTTTTTTACATGTGATGGCGTTTACAGTGGCTGACACGTTTTATAATGAATGAGCAGGCAGCCAAGCACATGTTGATAGCTGCTCTCTGGTTGTTTTAGGGAGTTTTTGGTGTCCAGAATAATCTCTCTCACCATTAAACGCTGTCATGGATAGTTAATTTGATTTGACTTTTTCCCCTCACTCTTCATTTCTGTCTCCCTCCAGGTCACTCAACAAATTTTGTCGTGACAGTAATGCTCCCCTCCAAGCGACCCAGCGACTATTGGATAGCAAAAGCCTCTGCTCTCCTGTGCCAGTTGGATGATTGAGTTTTGTTGTTTTTTTTCTATCAAAGGACAGAAATGAATTCACCTCTTTGCACTACCTTGAATTAGGGTTAAAGCTTTTGTGGAATTAATTTCATAGATTTATGCTGAAAGTGCATTCACTTCACATTCAGTATAATAAAAACTTCTGAGCATGCCTTTACTGATTTGCTCCCTTTGTACATGCACCTATCCGCGGACGTTAATGTCATTTATATGCAGCGACAGTGGCTGATTGTGCTGACCCTCGATGAGAGCAGTGCAATACATCCAGATCTTTGAGGATGAGACACACTGTCTCCACGCTGTAAACACCATACACTAGATTCCAATACCGGAGGGCTACATTCCTGCTGAGCAGTAAGTCAGTGGATGAATGTGCTTATTCAATTTTATAGTACACATGTAGCCTCGGGGAGAGAAGAGACGGCAGGATACAGTAGATGGATGAACGGAGATGGGTGGCCAGATGCATAGATGTTAATGGTTTTACAAAGGGAAAAAAAGGAAGATAGCTGTGAGGGATGAGGTAAGACAGAAGAAGGAGTGATGATCATCAAATGATGAAATGTTTCCGCCACAACCCCCACACACATCAGCAGCCTATTTGTGTCACTTAGGGCATGCAGTGCAAACATATAAAATATGGCTCTTCAAACACATTAAGTACACCCACTATAGCACTGGGGCAGTGTGCAGACACATTCAATCTCTGTCTCTGTCACACGCACACTGCCTCCTCCACACCTTACTGCTCCGGTAACAGCAAGCAGGAAGGGGAATACATAAATGTATACATAAAGAACCTCAGAATGAGCAGCACAAAAAGAAAAGAATTGCATTAACTCGTGTTCACGTTGCTGTTGAGAGGAAGGTAACTTAGAAAAGCGTTCATACAAATAATGAACACCTGGTATCACAATATACTTGACTGTCTATTGGGTCTAACAATGGTTAATTGTACAATCATACAAGACAAAATGGTGACTGTGATTCTGCTTTTACAGAACCGTATTGATGTTTCAGTCACTTGTAGGCTTGAAGCAAAGCTGCATAGAGATTGCTATTTTTGTGATGTAGAAGCAATGGGTGCAATGGGTACTTGTTATGATTGTATTAGTTATGATCAAAAACTAGTGAGTTGACAACTTTGCTAACAGCCAAAAATCAAGCGAGTGCAACACACACAAGACATAGCAGCAAGCTAATATTACTCACCAATTTAACAGCAAGAAGCCCAACTCAGCTTCTGTCTTTCAGCCTTTTATTTCACAAAAAGCTCTCACCAGCAACTAAAAGCAAGTCCCAGATTTTCCCTTGACCAGTGGCCTCTTCCTCAGTCACTTTCTCCTTTTCTCTTCCCAGCTTCTTCCATCAGCATCCTCTTTGGTCTCTTCACTTCTGTCATGCTGAGCCTGGTTACATTGCCCATTTGCCCAGCTCCGGTTCTGGCACGACACTGACTGCGTGCCCTGTCATCATTCACCCGTCCCCTGTGTCTGAGAGTCTCCTCTTTCTGGTGGTCCGAAACACATGTAGTACAAACAGTAGTGCACCTCCAGAGCTCACAGTCTTGCAGCCTGGTTAACAAACAGCAGCTATATTTTGCAGCAGTTTACTTTACAGTCGGCCAAGAATCTCTGTAAATCACTGATATGGAGCAGCTGGAGTACATCAAAGGGATAACCAGAAAATTTGTAAAAACTGAGACAAAGCAATCATAAAATAATGTAACACGTCGACACGTTATTCAAATTCTAATACGGTTATATGTGGTATTGACATCATGACATCTTTTCATTGCATCCATCAGCTGAAAGAGGAGAAATTAGTTGTGACAAGTTTGTGATGAGGTCCTAACTGATTTCCCATATCCCCTCAAAGTTTTACACTCTGTCTTTGCCCATCTGTTCATCCTTCACTCTCACTCTTCCAATAGCTGTCATCTTCATATCTGTTTATCTGTCCTTGACTGTCCCTCTTGTACAGACCACTATGCACTTTGTTTATTAGACCGACGTCCTCTTGTCTATTTTTATGCAGGGCTGTGATCTGTACCACAGGCATTTGCGTTACATGTCACACAAAGGCGTCCCTAAAGCTGTTAATGGTGATGAGTTGTCCAGCTTTGCAGGGTCTTTTAAGTGCACATCATCAGCAGTATGTCAGTTCAGAGGTGAAACCTTTCTGTTTATTAATCTCACCTTCGTATTCACCAGAAGTGAAAACAGACCATGCGCTGTACCTAAAAGGAAGCTTATGCACTCAAAAGAATCCCCGCTGTTTTTGCATGCAGTGATCCAACATCCTTCATTCGGTTTTGTGCAATTCATTCCTACTAGTCCATAAACAACGACTGCGGGTATGACTGCACATGCATGATTTTCTGTAACTCCTGTATCAAATGCAGCATCCACTGGCCTCCTAACCCTTTTTTTTTAATTAACCTCCTTTCTCCTGATCAATCCTTCCGTGAACCAAGATTATGTTCTATGAATAACTCTGAATGTACTGCATTGTCATTGGAATAAAAGTTGTAATGAAGAGGGAGGAAAAGGATTGAAGGAGTAAATAAGATTACATGCCCCAGTCACTCTGAAACCAGATTAGTGATATTTTATGGTCACACACATACACACACTTTTCATCCCCATGGATTAAGTCAGAGAAAAAAGGACATGGTTGATGTTTGAAACAGATGGGTCCAAAGGAAATGGGAGGATGCTTTGTTTTTCTTTTGTTTTTTGGGTTTTTTTTAAGGGAGAAATAGGAGGAGTGGAGATTAAAAATGATAGAGTGTGTGCATAGTGGATGAAAACAGCTGTAGGACAATCAGGACAGCTGTTAACATGAATATTTGACAAGTAATCGACATGTTTGTAATGATAAAAAGGCCAGATTGGCAGTGGGTCATCCTTGTGCTCTCACTGGAGTGATTTGTAATTTGGTTTAATGATGTTGACAACAGTCATTGGAGCTGAACAAAAAATGTGTGATTACTCTGTGTTTATTAGACTGTCTAGGTCACACAGGTTATTCAACTGCAATTGATTTCATTAAAAGTTCCAGCAGTGACTTTCAGGTTTTTGGACGAACCCTCAAATGTTATCCTAATTGCCTTGTCAGGTTTAAAGGTGTAGTTTAACATTTTAGGAAATATATTTATTCGCTCCCTTTGCAGACTTAGATGAAAAAATGATATAAGCTAGTGCCAGAAACTGGTTAACTTAGGTTACAGTTATAGCAAGTTGTATATAACACAAATTATTGTTTTTCTTTGGGTTTTCTACGTGTAAATGAGATATAATGTTAATTAAAAAGCTTTAGAGGTGCCGGCAGGCAGAATTTGTTCGCTACAGACAGAGCTATCTAGCTTTTTCCAGCATTTATTCTAGCTAAGTGAACTAGCTGCTGATTCTATCTTCATATTTAATGCAGAGAGTTAATAATAATAAACAATCCAAAAATATTCTAGTGGTCCATTTAGATGTGATTCAGACTCATCTTCATGTTCTGCTTGCAGAACAGTGACAAGAATGACTCACTTATGTATATACCAATATACAGGTCAGGCCTGTAAGGTCACAGGTGGTCGGGCACTGTCGGACCTAGTGCAGTGAGTCTCCACCTGAACACCAGAAGGGTGCGTGCATGCGGGCAATTATACTACAAAGCGGACGGCCATATAGATCTCAGGAGGGGCAGGTGCGTGGGCTTTACATTACACTAACTGAACCACGGAGATCTGTTCCATCTGACCTAGCTACCAAAGAGAGCTTACAACCCAGGTGGCCTGTTTCATCTCAGGACTAGAAAATGGGAAGCAACACTAGGACAGACTACGGGGAGGGTTGGGCTCGGGACACCGTATCAACACCTATGTCAACTCAGCCTCTTGGCAAAGGAAACGTTTGTGTATTTGTGCGCGCTCGCATGGTGTGATACAGTGTGGTGCAGTTCCACCCACCAACAGCTGTCTGTCTGCATGTAGTGAAGCCTGAGATTAGATTTGACCAATTTGAACATGTCATCACTCCGCCGAGCAGCATTTGGTGGGTGTATATGCACGCACACGTGTGTGTGTCTGCGCGTGTGCTGTCAAATCTCCTAACTAATATCGCAGGCAGTAAGGAGATTGGATCCCTCCTGACTTGGTCTATCTCAGTCATGCATTCCTGCTGGGAAATGAGAAAGGTTGCTGAGCCTTGCTGAGTGAGGACTCACCCCTATATGTTCACATATCTGAGCTCGTGTTAACCCGTCAGCTGTGGGTGCAGAGAAGCAAAACACAACTTTGCACAGCAGTCCAAAAACATCTCCTAAAACTTTATCACCGCTGAATCTGACACCTTAAAATGAAATTAATGACAGAACACACACGCATATCGTTTATACCTTTCCAAGACAGGGAACCCCCGAATGTTTGGATGTGAGCTTAAATCTTCCATTCTCAATAAGTATGAGACACTTTTGAAAAATAGAAAACGTGTCAGCTCTTGTTTGTCAATCCTGAAAAAAAAAAGAATCGATACAGAGAGCTGCCTGGTGTCATAAATCACAAGCTGCTATGCTGACTTGTGACATCTCTATCACACTGTCATTTTGCAACAAACTACCCCAACAAAACAAATATATTAAGTTTTTCTGGAGATTCAGATTTAAAAAAGCAGGGAAATATGCATATTTGCTTTCTTACCGAGAGTTAAATGAGAAGATATTAAGTGTCTTAAAGCTGGAGCCACAACACTCTTGGCTTAGCACAGAGCACTGAAACAGTAGAAACACTAATTAAACAACTCAATAAGTTGCTTTGCCTATGTACAAGATATAACATGTTCATTAGAGCTTTAGTAGGCTAAATGTAACAATATAGCCTGCAGCTGGTTAGCTTAGCTTGTCACGAGTGCAAAGAATGCAGACACAGGGAATTAAGCAGCTAGCATGGCTCTGTATAAACGTAACAAAACCTTCATCACTATTAACTTTGCATCTCATTTTAAAGTTGCTGCTAGGTGGGAGGTGTTGCCTTTGGAAAGAGCCAGGCTAACTGTTTCCACTTTTTCTATGTACTAAGCTATATATCTGGCGATATTTGTACTGCACAGAGAGCATATCAATTTCCTCGTCTATCAATTGGCACAAAAGCAAATTATAATTCCCAAGTGCACTTTAAAATGTTAAAGCTTGTGTGAGATAGATGAACACTTCCTGTTGGCTTGCAGTTTTGTTCTTTTAAGATGTCAAGTGTCTCGTATAACTTTGCTGTACATGAACAATATTAAGGAAATAACATGCTGCGATTGATCTGGCACATCAGATGACAAGCTGTCATTACACTGTCTGTCCGGTTAGACTGACAACAGCAACCCTGTTATAGCCCAGTCACTTCAAGAAAGGGTCGAGGCCAGTATGACAACTTCGTTGAGTGGAAGAGTTTGTGTGTTATTGAGCGAACTGTGGCATGTAAGACACTCAAATGCCAGTAATTATCACATTTCTCCTTTATTTGTCTCAAAATAGTCATGTACAGTAAGCATTTATCCTTCAAAGTAGAATGAATCATACTGAGCAGAGAGGCACAGACCACAAAGAAAAAGACACTCAAGTTGACAAAAATACAACACTGCTGGTTAAAAAAGAAAAAAAAACAGGCGGTGATACCATGTCAAAAGCAAACAGTCACACCTTCATTTTACAAGGACTTGTCTTAGCTTCAACATAGCTTTGACTTGTGAATCTCAGAATGTCTTTTTACCCTGAATATCTGATGCTTTTCACATTTGTCTCACTTGAGCAGTGCCATCATTCTTTCAGTGCCATAAATGCTTCTCACATGAAGAACAAAAAACATATGCTAGATAGACATCGACATGAGTGAGTAACAGTAAAAATGGGTCAGGACATCTCACAATGTATCTACGTAATTGGCTGTCTTCAGCTGTCAGTCCAAGTCACATTTATGTGGAGGACAGTTATCATTCCATGTGAGTCATCTCCGCTGTTGACGTTCTTCGAGATGAGCCAGTGATCAAGGTTTTGAGTTATTCCCAGATCTATTATGCAACATACTTAAAACATCTGAGACCCTCCCACTTCAGTCCACGTGAACTTTGACAGGCAAAACAAAAAACTCCAGCATGGGTTTGTTTCCAATCATCAGTGCTCAGCTTTCTCACTTCACCTGCAATAACCCAGTACCAACTTGCAATTTACAATCTGCACAATCTGGAACAACAAGTTGACCAATGTTAGAGAGACAGTACAACATTTTAGGGAAACATGCATATTAGCTTTCTGGTCAACAGTTAGATGAGAAGATCTCTGTTAAATATGAAACTATGGTCAGCAGCCAGTTGGACACCAGGACTTGGCTCTGTCCAAAGGAAACAATCTGACCTATCTGACCTGCAGCACCTCTATTCCTATGTTTCCTGACTGGATTTCCTTAATGCTAAGCTAAGCTTAATTTTACCATTCAGACATGTATCAATCTTCCCATATAACTCAAATTCCCCCTTTTCCTGTCTGTGCTAAGCTATGCTAACCTGCTACTGCCTGTAGCTTTCCTAGAGCTTGCTAATTATTAACACTTTACATCTTGTTTGCTCAATCCATACAAAAACAGATGACGTGTATGAATTGTATTAATCGGTGTTTCCCTGTTTCTAGTTTTGATGCTAAGCTAAGCTAACTGCTTGCTGTCTGTGGCTTCGTGTTTGTGAAGACATGTGAGTGCTATCAACCTTCTCATCTTACTTCTGACAAAAACCCCAAAATGTTGAACTATTACTTTAATGTTACAGCAATGGTGTCTCTAATACACTTACATTACATTTCTGTAATTCAAAGAACTGACAATATTTGTAATGTTTAAACTGAATATCACATTCCTGGTAAGATATAGGTGTAAAGATGATTTAATTAATCGAATCTCAATTAAATCCGCAAAACTGGATCAAAAATGAAGGAACACAAAGAGTACTGCATGTGTTTTTCAGCCAAGATTGGCTTTACCTGTTCCCATTTGTCCATTATGAATGGATATGACATTTAAATGTTTTGTGAGTGAATGGAAAGCTAGTCAGCAGGTGGCAGCTATTCATCTGCACTCGGCCCATTGATTAACTGTAACAACGCAAATTTGCATTTCAGTGACTTTAATTGATTTCTGCAGCTGTTTTCTGTTCTCATTTTTCCTCGGTTCCGCTTAAAACTCCACTTAAAATGGCTGTGTGCTAAGTTGTCAAAGTCTGTGCATTCAGTTGCGTGCGTAAAAGAGGGAATTCACATGTGCCTTCTACCACTGAGGATCAGAGGGGATGCTCGGGTGGTGAGAAGAGACAAGGTTTAACACAAATCCGTTACATAAGGTCACCCAGTAATCCTTGTTGCATGTTGTTGCTAGAGATTAGAGAAGACAGTGTTTGCCTTTCGCTGAGTATTAGAGAGTAAAAACACAAAGCACTCAGGACTACAAAAGATTACTGCCAAATGCATTTCTACTGGACTGATGCCCCTTCAGAATCCATTGAAAATCCCTTCCAAGAACAAATATTGTCTTTCAATCAATTTGTTTTGATTGAATTTGTTTTCATTGTTTGTCTCAGTATATCGCAACAGGTTGTGGAACTAGCACGAGTCAGAGAAACATTGAGTAATGCATTGTTCATGGATGTGAGTGACTTTGAAATATCCATGATATGCTAACCACATTAAATATACTGTTTAGCACGAGAAATGGCGACACTGGAACACTGGGATATCCCTCCTGAAGTAACCTCACTCTTTATTAAATTTTATCTTGAAAAGAGCAAAACTGTAAATGTCTGGTGTGACTTTTACTGGTAACGGAAAACTTTCACATTTATGCGTATAGAACCTGGGTCTGAGCTGTGCCAGAAAGAAATGAGAAAATCGGTGGCACCAAAGGAAGGGCAAGAAAATGGAGTCGAACTTAAAACAAGTAGTTGATAAAACAGTAGATCAAGAGCAGGTTAGTCAGCAATTTTTCAACATTTGCTGTTTCCAGCTCCTTAAATGTAAGGAACTGGTGTTTTTCTTTGTCCAATATGAAAGAAAATTAATTATCTTTGAGTTTTTAACTGTTCATTAGATAAAAACAAGCAATCTGCATATGTCAGCTGCAGCTCTGGGATATTATAATTACAATTTTCACTATTTTGTGACATTTTATATACAAAAACGACTAATTGAGCAATCTAAAAAAAAAAAAAAATCCCTAGCAGATAAATTGAAAATGGAAATGATCATCATCATGAAATGAACGGTGCTGTGAGTAAACATGTCGGTAAATTCACCAACTTAATAAAAAAAGACTTTATCTTCATTAAGTTCACATTTATAAAGTAAGACGTAGATTTATTTACAAAATACAAAAAACTACTCTTACTTGAATAAAGGCCTGAAAAACCTATTCCTAAAACTGTACCGTATGTGCTGTTTCTAGGAGATGTTTAGTGCTACTATGGGGGAAGGAAGCGGAGAAGAGTGGACAAACATAACGAAAAAGAAAGAACTGGAAGGGAGGGAGTATAAACATTATATTCAGATGAGATGTAAAGACAGAGTGGTGGTTGGTAAATGATGTGAGCAGGTATACAGATGAAAAGTGCATTAGTGTGAGTTTCTACATCATTAACTACTGCATGAAGCCTAAACCTCCTACGTGGCACACTGTGTGTATGGTGATAGCTAGAAGAGCCACCTTTAAAGGTTAAAATCACATCAACTCCATACAACCATATACTAGAAATATGTGAAGCTAGTGGGAAAGGTTTGGTTTCTGATGTACTGTGACTGTACTTGGAACAACACTTTTAAAATAACTTGTGTGGCTTCACATTGTTGTAGCAGGGAGGCTTGTGTCGCACAGTTCCAGTCGTGTCAGGATTTCTAATGTTAGCGTTGCCTCTCCGTTTCCTCGCAGAGACGGACGACATCAGCCTTATGTGAAGTCTTTGGACACAGCCTCAATGAAATTGGGAGCTGACATGAGGATGGTGAAGGTGCAGATGATGGAGAAAAGCGAGAAGGCCACCAGGCATAATCGATCCACCACAGCCGCTGCAAACTTCCACTCACTGCAGATGGCCTCCCCCTCGTCCTGATCCCGGAATCGCCTGGCAATGTATTGCACTTCCTCTAGGATCTGGGAAATTTCTGGGACCTGCTCAAGCAGCAAAGTCCGCGTCTGATCTGAGTGGATATCATGTTGGGACGAGCCGTTGGGATGGCCGCCGCCGCCGCTGCCGCTGCCGCCACACACCATCACACCTGTGTCAGCATTCGATGGGAAAGCAGGGTTGTCTGTGCCCATCGAGTGGTAGCCAAAATACAGGTTCATGTTCCCGTTGGTTGTGGTTGACTGGGTTGATGCCTGCCCTGGTATTGTGCTCATCTGAATGCTGCTGGTGCTGGTATGGTGAGGAGAAGGGTGGGAGTACTTGTAGTTTGGGGGGCTGCCGGAACTCACAGTTGTTTTGTTTTCCTCTCCAGGTTTCTTCATGCGGAGAAACCATGCGCACCAGTTGAGTAGGATGACTCGGACCTGGATGAAAAAATGAGATGTGGAGCGATTGAAGATGGTGAGTTAAGGACCAGGATATGTGACATGAACTCCCCAGTCTTCTGACGCTGTTACATTTTGGTACCCAATGCAGGATAGGCCAATAAGCTGTAATGATCCCTTACAATGAGTGCATTATTTCTTGATCGCTGTATGGTTCAAATGAATCATAATCTTGCCTCTAGTCTTTTTCACCCATATTTTAAGGGGAACCTACATTTAATCAAAAGTTTTGTCATCTTAAAAAATAAGTTTTTTAAAATAAAACCTTAAAAACAGATACGTCCATGGTTATCACAAAATAACTGCATGGTTAGTAGATGATCCTGCTTATGATGGCCTCTAACAAACAGTTAAAATAAAGTATTGCTAAACCCGTTCCAACCTTTGTCTTGACACAATCTGTAAATAAATGTCATTACTCTAACAAATAGGAGTCATAGCCTATAAACAGCCTATGTGAAAAGTTGAGTGTACCAATATCTATAAGCTGTGTGGTTATTTGAGAATAATGCATTGGTTAGCTTAATTCAGAATTGGCTATTCTTTGCTTGCAGTGGTTAATTTGTAGTGACCACTAATTATTGAATTAAAAAAAAAAGCTTCTTAAACCTACCCATTTAGGCATCTTCCCTCCGTGGGGGTCATGGTGGTGGAACTGGAGTACAAGGACTGTTACCACCACAGACAAGCCCACAATCATCATGGTACTAGCAAAGTACTGAGCTAAAGAGGAGAGGAACACACACAGAAAGGAGAGAGATCAATTAATACAGTGTAACAAGGATGGTTAACATTTTACTCCTTAATTTATAAATGAACCAAAACATATTCACAGCCTGCAGGCATTCAAGCCACACTGACATGAAAACACAGACGTAGGCATGTAGGCAAGCACGATAAATGTCCACACACACCCTAATAACCACAAACATGAGATGTATTCCCCTCTAAAAGAAAGATGTCATGTTTTATTTCGATCCAGCTGTGATGTCAACGACCTCACAGCAGGGCGGACCAATCAAATTATTCCATATACATTTCCATGTCAAAATGTAATTGGAGCTTTATGAAAACCTGTCATAGGGTATGGTGAGGAGCATTTCCTTTTTTTGTCTTCAATCTATCAGTTCCGCTCTATCTGCAATGTGTTAATATGTGTACTCCAATAAATTTGAGTTTGCTAATGGCTTCGTTTTACATCACTGAGCTGCCAAATGATAGCGAGCAGCCTCTCTGTCTGCAGCCTCCCATCCCATCTCACGGCCAGCTGCCTTGTCTCTTCTGGTCTGTATCAGTATGACCTTATACAATGCAACTCTGTTTGTGTCCTACACTGAGAATACTCTTCACATCCTGCATCAGCAGCCTCCCACGCCCAGCCCGCCCCCCTCAGCCTCGACATACTGGTGATTCGATGTGAAGATTGGAACTTTTCCGATTACAGAGTGTGAACATGAGGTGTGAATCACCAAAAAACACTGCAACCTAACCCATGATAGATTATATTAAAATCTCCACAGTGACCCACCAAGCATGCCGTTGCACTTGGAAGCCTGTTCACCATGTGTTTATAGCTTGCAGGGTTGCGGTTATAAATGCGCTGTCGTAAAGGCACAGCTCAACATTTGGGAAATATGCTTATTCACTTTTTATGTCAGAAGTTAGACAAAAGGATCGATACTGATCTCAAGCTCTGTTTGGACAGAATTTTCTATGTGGCTGTGCAAATACAAAGTCATGCGTCACCATGCAGGACAGACTGTGCTTATCCTGGAGCATTATGCATTACAAACATACAGTAATGAGAAGAAAAAAGGAAGACTGGTGAGTTCTGAGATCTGTCACACACGCACACACACACTGTTGGTGTGACCATTTCTACCTAGCCTACAGCTAATGTCGTTATATATTAGACAAATTTGCAGTTTTGGGGTGAATTAACACAGACTACTGGGTTGCTGATTGATTCCCACCTACCACACTTACCACACCACAGTTAAAGTGTTCTTGGGCATGTTACTCAACCCCTTAGTATCATCATAAGCGCTTTGTATAGGAAATACAATATTACTCCTGATGATGAACAGTTGGCAGCCTCTGACATCAGTGTGTGACTGTGTACGGGGATAGAAACCCATCCATTTTAATCTTGTTCCTTTAATCCATATGAGACTGGAGTGTAAAAAATAGTTAATTAGTGAGCATTAGAGATTTGTCTTTCTACATTTGGAAAGAGCCATAATGTTTCCATTCTCACTGTAAAACAATTTAAGAGTCTGCTGGCCGTAGCTTTATGCTCTCCATCTCATCTAACTCTGGACGTGCATTACTCATTATTATGAGTCTATCACAAATAGCTGAAGAAAGAAAATCAGAAAATCATCAAAATGAGCAATAATTTGAGCAGAAAAGTGTCTTACCAATCAGAGGAACAGAGTCTGAAGTGGCGGGCATGATCTCTGCTACCAGTAACATGAACACGGTCAGAGACAGCAGCACTGTAATGCCTGCATGGAGAGAGCCAGTGAACAAAGAGATGAGCAGAAACACAAAGAATAGTCCAAGAGTGGTGGCAAGAATAAGAATAGTCCTGCATTTTTTCAGCACAGTCTAGTTTTCTCATAAACGGTGACTTGAGAATACTCAAAATAAATGCAGCTGGTCACTTCAAAATAAGTGAAAACAGCTGTGGCTTCATTTTGGAACATCCACTCTGCTTTCTTGCCCTCGAGGGACTACTTGCAGTTGTATATTTACTCCGACCTTGTCTTGTGGCATTTTGAAACAAGCTGGCATTTCCAGGTCCAGGTGATTATCTTTTTTGTGTTCATAATGGAGCTTTTATTCATTTGCTAATGAATAAAATTCAACACAAATGCTAATTCACAGCCATAATGTCAGCATTAGCATAGAACAATGACAAATAAATGGTTTAGCAACAGTGCTGAAACCTGGTGGGCTAAGATCACTGAGACAGGGGGGATATATTTTTGTCCGCATGTATGATTATAATCATGAATCATGTCCCTTTGTGTTAGTGTGAAAGGCACAATTTGTGTGTTTGTCCAGGGATGTACTACTGTGTGTGTGTGTGTGTCCTATACCCAGTGAGATCTTCTCTCCAGAGTCAGCGGGGAGCAGGAAGACCAGCAGGGCCAGACCAGAGATAAGCACGCAGGGGATGAGCAGGTTGAGGCCATAGTAAAGTGTCCTGCGGCGCATGGTGACTGTGAACGTCACATCAGGGTAGGGCTCCTTACAGCATTCGTAGTACAGCTCATTGCGCTTCGCAGGGACACCTGGGGATAAAATTAAGAGGTGGGAAGGTGTCAATTAGAGGTCAAATCTATGCACTCAGATCTATGAAGTAAAGATCCAGCTCTACAGCCTGCTTGCCTGAATGATGATAATGAGACCTTGTAAAATAAACTGTCATGTGCAGCTGAGCTTGTTTGGAAAGGAGGACCAGTTAACAATCATCATGAATACAATTTTTATTGGTACCATTTTAATATGATTAAAAGAGGAAATTGGTGGTCAGAAGGTCACAAGATTGAATCCTCAGACGGAAATTAAAAAATGAAATTAAATGCTCCCGTCACACCAATCCAATGTGCCTTTGAGTACTAACACCGTTTACTGCAAACAAACATGTTTTTTTCATTATATACAAGATATGATGATTCATTCAAATATGTCACTGAATCACTGATGGTACAAATTCTAGACTTTTAACCAAGCACAAATACAGCATTGTCTTAGAAGCCATGGGGGAAGCATCTCGTTGCAGAAAAAATGCACTCTCGCCTAAATTAATACTGTATGTAATAAAATGATGGCATGATGTAATCTGCTCAACAGCATTCCAACAACAACACATTTCATCTGATCAGAAACGCTGTAAAGCACAGCTGGTTTGTTGCCTAAACAGGCAGAAAGAGCTTCAAAGTCAGGTGCTCTGAGTCATGAATAATGTGTTTTCTCCAGCAAATTTATTGTGAATTCAAAATGGCAGCCGCCTTTTTTTTGAGAGAGGTCTTTGTGTTTCGAATCTGCATGCTGGCTGACACAACAAAAACAGGATAAAAAGTAAATTGTAAAACTAAGGGACAAGCAGGGCAGTGCAATTCAAGGTAACAACAGAGGCAAGTTAGCATTTCACAGGTCTACCTTAAAACAACACTGACATGCCCGTGTGCATTGAAGGAGTTGTTTGTGGCTGTAATTGCTCCTCCTGTTCATACCGTCTTCCACAGCCCTCACCCTGTGTGAAAATATGTTCAAAAGTTCACCTAAAATAAATATGAGGCTTCAGTAGTGTGAGTTAGACAAATTAAGAGTGTATTTTTCACGTGAGCACTAACTTTCTAGTATTTAAAATCATCCTGTTAGTGCCCCTCCGGTGTGACTCAGTAAGGAAACTCTGTCCATGGAAGCACAGAGAGTGAATTTAACAAGGTCTGTAACTTTGGAAGATACCCAGTTGATTTGTTTAATTAATTAACTCAGCCTGTTCAAGACTTGTATTAACTTCAGCTGAACTTTCCAATTTCCAATTTTTCCACAGGACCTAATTATGGATTTTGTCTCCCATCACCTACATTGAAACCAAAATGGATACAGCAACCTCTCTAAATATGCATATGGGGGCATGAGTGTCCTCTGATTCAGCATTGCAATATATCACTGTCAGGCTTACAAAGTTTACAAAGCATCAGAATTATTGTTTTTATTCCATGCCTCCTCTTCCTTGTCAAAATGTGACACCTACATTACCCGCGATGGAATTCAACTTCCAAAACTCTGGTTGGAGATTCAGATGTGTTGCTAGTGCTAGTGGCGATTAATAGTAGCCTCAAGCTGTTAGCCTCAAGCAAAGTTGAGCATTGCCCTGCAGAGGTCTTGTGACCTCACTTCTTCCTTCCTAAATCAGCACGCTTGAATTATTTTCATTTCCAAACTCGTAGTCTTCAGACACATCCAGCACTGACACAAAGGACTCACTTCAGGACATTTAACAAATGTCCCACAGCTCCATTTTGTCACAAAAGCCCGATATATATATATATATATATATATATATATATATATATATATATATATATATATATATATATATATATATATATATATATATATATATATATTTTTTTTTTTTTTTTTTTTTTTTTTTTTCACATTTTGCCCCTTTTTAAACAGACTTGAAAAGATATGAAACTAACCTAAGCTCATATTTAAACATGCTCAGATTTAGACTCTCTGAGATCATCCAGGATGTTCTTTCAAGTATGAGTAAGACCAACAAATGCAGTTTGGTCCGAATAACAATAGACATCAGGGCTTGTACGTAGAAAGCATGCCAGAAATATGACATATGATTTGGAGACCATTAGAAGTATTTAAAATCAATTCCATGACTAACACAGATACTTTAAAAGCGGTATAATGTGTTTTCATTCCTTTGTCCTGTTGTAACTCTCAGCTCAAGTTTTCTAAGTCAAGGAAAGAGCGAAACACTAAGTTATATTAAGTCCACATTTGTGCAGACTGATAATTCATGTACACAAATCCACCCAAATGAGCTATGTTTGCTATATACCTCAGTGTTATACTGTATCTACAGTACTCTATACAGCAGCAGCGTTAGTTGTGCAGGAGCAATACTAAATATCAGCAAGCATATCAAACTCCCACGAAAACCTTCTGCACATAATACACTCTGAATCTGAACTTCAAAACCTCCCAATTTTGTGTAACCTTCAGGTTATCCCGCAACACATCCAAATCCTGAATCATGTATTAATCTTTAATGTTTATCACCGTGGCCTTATCTGTCTTGTTGGCATGCGCGATTAATCTGCCTTACACATCAGATCAACAACAGTAAACAGTGTATCACCTTGGACTGATCAAAGTCAAATAAGCCCAAAAGGCTGGTGTGTGCTTGTGTGTGTGAGAGCTACTGCGTAGTGAGATGCTAAGTAATCGTGACATTTGAATGTCGTTTCAAAGTGGACCACAGGTACTGTACTGTCTTTTACACTCCATGAAAAAATCAGCAATCTGGGAAGCCTGCATGTTTCCATGTGTTTGTGACACAGACACTGTCAACAATCAGTGGAAATCAACCTCAAGTGTTCTGAACTTGATTATGACACAAGCATCATTTGCAGCTGTATCAGCCATTCATAGATTTGAGTGCCTAGTGGTTCTGAATGAAGCACTGGCATGACTCAATCAGAGACATATTCAAAATACACAACTCATTTTGGGGTGAGATGTCACAAGAACTTTTGATTTAAGCCTAGTGTGTGTGTGTGTGTGTGTGTGTAAACTTAACTCAACTTCAGTCCTATAAACATTCAATTTAAATTAACAAATTCAATTTCATTTTACTTCAACTTTGTCACCTCAATCCTGAAGAAAAATAGCCTTTGTTAGCCATCTATTAAGTTGATTGATTGCAGACCTGCAGATGCATCCACCACATTCTATATGTGTGTGTCTGTGTGTGTATGCTGGCATGGATATAGGTATGTTCTGAGGCACCAGGGCAGTGTGTGTTCTTGGCCAGCTTGCCGCCTGGCTGTGCCTGAATTAAGTGAACCATCTCTGGGCCAGCTGTCACCACACTCACCCCCGGTCCCCTCCTCTATTCCCCCAGCCAGCTGGGTACACTCACAGCTCACTTTGTGTATGTGGCTGTGAATTAATCTGCTGGCCTCGGATTAACACCCAAACTTGAGTTAGCAATGAAGGAAAAAAAAACAACAACAAATAAATTAGAGGCGAAAGAAGGAAACAACCAAATAAACATTATCTTTGGATGATTTCTCACCTCCTCTGTTTCCTAAGATAAAACACAAATTAGAATGACAGAAAAACAGAAAATAGAGCAAAATCATGTTTTTTTATTATTATTATTTCCCTTAAAGCAGTGACTTTCAGTGTCTTTGTGCAAATCTGAGCTATGCTAAGCTTTGCATTTACTTTCTTAAAGTTATTTACCTTAATTATTAATTATTAATTAATTACATGAGATATAATATTCATTATCGAGCCTTAGAGGTTCTAACAGGCACATTTTGTTACCTCCAGACAGAGCTAGTAAGCTAGCTGTTTCTGGTATTTATGCTAGCTAAGCTAATAGCTGCTGATTGTACCCAAGCAGCAACATCCGATGCTGGGAAATGAAGCCAACGTGGAAGTGCTAAAAACTGTAATTCTGCAGAATTCTGTGAGTCAGTCGCCATAAGCGGCCGTATTAAAAAGCTCAATTTCACAGCAGAAATAAACATGTTTCCAGCCTGGTACACAAAATGGTTTTGGTTTCTATAGCTAATTTCTGGCAGGGCTTGGGAAACCTAAGGATGCCATCACTCATGTTCTGTCCATTCTTTATACTGCCATTGGTTGTACCCTCATATTTAAAGTAGCACAGAGTTTCTCATCCAACTCTTAGCAAAAAAGTGAGCGCGTATATTTCCCAAGAAGTCAAACTGTTCCTTTAAAAGTTGACCAAAGACTGAGCCAGAACAAACTCAGCGATATTCTCCAGGCTCTCGAGCACTCTTTAACCAGGAATGATAGTCAGGAAAACGTCAGTATGAACGGCATCTTACAAGGAGGTTGACATCACTGAATCACCTGCTGTCAGAGCTGTGTGATAATGACAGGCTGTCTAACTCCCAGGAATATGACATGAAGGGCCTAGCCAATGTTTAAAGTCTCTGTCTGTCTCAGTCTGTCGGAGTCTTTCAGATTCCCTGAAGGAATTTACGATTTGCTGCTCAAACATATCCCTCAAACACTGGCAGTGCTTTCAGTCAATCATCACATCTGCTCTCACACTTCAGCTTTATCCCTCTTATGTCACCATGCAAATTCTGCAGTTATTTTTGCACTCAGTGATTAAGTTGATCCAGATTCTGTTTTGGATTTATCCACACCAAATGTCACAGAAATATTTTGTTACAGCACCGCCTTGCCGTTTACTTTAGTATACAGCCTGCTCAAAGCTCTTTTCACTGAGCAGGTAATGATGTTCTGAATGATCAACCAACATTAATCCAGTCAGAAAAACCCACAGAAACAATGCATGAAAAGATTTTATGTTATATCATGTCTCTGATTTCCTTATATTTTGTTTTGCTGAATGTGTCATGGTGTGCCTGCGTCTGTTTTTCCTCTTACCAACAAGATCCCATTCCCCGTTGGGTATGTAAGTAGAGATGTCCACGTCCATCATCTGGAGGTCCAACAGCCAGCCGTTGTGAGTCCAGGAGCCAAACTTTAGGTCACACTTCTGCACATCGAATGGGAACCATCGTACATCGATGTAGCAGGTACTCTTCAGGATGCCTGCAGAGAAGTGATGGGGAAACTTACTTCTGGCACAAAACATTTTTAGCTGTTTTAGTAATATCTTTTCAAAATGGTCCTTCGGATACCAGAATATTATACTAAAACATGCTGACATGGAAGGTCTTACGTCTTGTTAGTAATTTCCCTGAGTCATCCTCAGACTCAGAGAAAAACTAGCTGGAGATAAACATGCCGACAATGCTCAGGAAAATGTGTTTCTGACGCATCGCAGAGCAGTACACTGTATTACTGTAAACTTTCTGCATAAGTGTAGGTTCTATTGATTATGACATCATATTTTCAGTCACTAAAAATCATCATTTCAATGGTACCAAGTTCCCAAATGAACAGAATTTCCATTATAAGAAACGACCATAGCAATCAGAATGTTTAGAAACATCAAACTAAATGACTAAATTCAGGTGGAGAGTGAAAATTTTTGGATGTATACAGCACATATAGTTGTTGTTTTGATAGTTGTATGGTATGTATGGTATATGGTAACTTTCACATTGATATGTAGATTAAACAGTTGGTTGATGAAAGCTTGGTGTCTGAAAAACTTTAAATTTCATACCTACAAAGTCAACCTCTTTCAGATGGCGAGGAGAATAATGATGACACTGATGTTTCTAAAGGCAGTGATCTCAGTGCTTAAGATCTAAAAAAAATATGCTTATGATGGTGAGGATACATAGGAACAGTGATAAGATGGAGATGGTGAAATAGGGTTATTAGTGAAATACAATATGTGAACACCTCACCTGGTGGGATGTACTGGCAGGATCCAGAAGCATTTACTAGCACATTTGTATGGAACGTAGCATCAAACCTCTCATCGGCACTGCAGGGAGAAAAGAGTGGATAATGTGAAAACAGTACTGGAGCATTTAAAGAAAAAGCCCTCAAAACAAGGGGACTTGTTCCTTTTAGTCATTAAATGGAATAGAAGGGAGTTTAGAAAGTGAATTAAGAGATAAGTATAAAGGTACAGGCGGCAGAGAGAGAAATCCAGACAATCAACAGCAAAAGAGAATGAAGGGGACAGAGAGAGGTAGAGACAATGGGGATTAGAAGAGTAGATCCAGACAGATGGTGTTTAATTTTACTGATCATCTTCAACAAACATGGTTGTCTGCTATCAGGATGTCCTTCAGACAAGGATTATGTAGACTTAAAGCCAACCAATGTATACCAAGCCAAACTACAGACATCATAATCACAAAATTACACATTTCACACAAGAACAATGATATACAGTAAGTGTCTTTCTGCATTCATTGCAGCAAAACCAAGAATGTCAGAAATATCCAAAATCCAGTCAGGGTTAACTGAGTACCTTTAAGACTGGACAGATTTTTAATATGCCCCAAGGAGTGCATTTATTTGCATCATATTTGTTAACTAAAAAGCACTCACAGAGCACTTCCCTCCCCCAGCCCAATAAATGTATTGTTTTGATAAAATAAAATGTCAGGATGGAATATTTTAGCCTTCAAATACGCAGTGACAGACAATGAGGATGGCCAAAAAGAAAACCTAAATGTTGTCAGGGAAATTTTCTCCTGGAATTGTAATGACTTTGTTGATCACTAACTTTTATGTCACCATCAGGTCAAAAAGTTGTTTGTGAATTTAATACTTTAACTAATGGCACCAGCCTGAGCTGTAATTTGTGGTAAATGCTAATTTGCAAATATTTGTATAATAACAGTGTAAACTAAGATTGTTAACATGTTAAACATTATACCTGCTACACATCAGCATGTTAGCATTGTCATTATGAGCATGAAATCGTACAGGATATAATATTTATTTATACCTTTTGCTCGGCTGCTGAATGAGTCATTAATTGCGCCTCACTTTGAACAATAATCGATTGATCATTTGAAGCCAGATGAAAAAGCCTGAGTCATACCACTATTTATTATTTTACATTAGTACATTTCTACCACTTACAGTATGAAAACTGAAGGCAGCGAGAGGAGGTGAGGGGCAGTCCTAAACTCTTCCTGAAGGCTTTTTCTTGGACAGGTAGAACATAAATTTTTAGCAAAGTGCACTGGGACTGAGCCCAGGAGGCATATAACAAGACAAGGCTACACCTAAAGCAGATTTATAGTTGCTACATCAATAATCTAAATCTAATCACTCTTTTCACTTAGCAGAGGGTGGAAAAACTAGGAGGCTGTGAGGATACTTTGGAACAGAGGTAATCGTTCTTATCCATTGCTGAGAATAAATGAGCTAAATTAGCATTTAGCCTTGTAATGGTATTTGGAATACAGCTACCGAACACACACGTTAATTAGCCTTTAAAAACAGACCAGCGGGTTATATTCTTCTTCTTCTTTAAGCCATCTATCAAAAAACAATGCAGGATGTGATTCATTTAAAAATGGGTATGTTAAATTAAGTTTCAGTAAATATGTGGATGAGAAACTGATTAAAATGTTTAAAACTGGTTTGTGAAACGTATGGGTTATAGGTTAGACTTTGTGGATACCATACCGAAACATAAGAAAGGTAGCATACTTTGCATCACTGGAAAGCTCTTAATGCATAATCTTAATCGCATCTTAATCAGATCACTTAGCAAGTAGAACATGTTTAAAAAAGGTCATATGCCGCGTGGAAAAGATAAGGTCATGATAAAGGTGTTGAATCCCAAAAGAGCCCTCTTGTCCGCAATGGGATTCTTTTAACCTTTTTCCTTGAATGTGAGCCATTGAATGAAAAAACAAAAGACGCATTTGAGAAAATGGCTTGCCATTTACTTGCTAAATAACCTGCTAACACGCAGACAAATTGGTCTTCAAAATGTCACAAAACATTTCTGTGTGCTGCTAGGATTAAATTTTAGGTAAATAACCTTTCTTCTCACACACTACACAATATACAGCTTCAATGTGTACCGCCTCAATGAAATGGCATCATCCACGTTGACATTTCATGCCTGTGGAAACATTGTTGGAGTACAGTGTCTACTGCCTTCAGTGTCTACTGCCTCAATGTAATGGTATCATCTGCATTGACATTTCATGCCTATGGAAACATTGTTGGAATATATGGTAAAATATCAGCATGGAGATATGCAGCGTTGTACTCAGTGTACTAGATTCATAAGTGAAACTCTACATGTAAAGCAGCTCAGCATCGAGGTGGTTTACATTATTCACATGAAAAACACGATGAAAGCAGAAAACCCAGTCCGTTTGCGTCCCAGCTTACCGAGCGTCTGCAGCTGGTGAAATATTCAAAGTCATGACTGGGATGGGACAAATGGTTCCTATATTATTCATCTGAAGTGGGACTGTTGTTGACCTGACATGGGCATGTACAATACATACAGCTGTCTACCTTTTAGATCCTCTACCAACACTCTTGGCTAACTCTGAGAGACTACCCTGCTGTGAACTGGAGAAACAAACTATCTTGCAACTTGTATAGTGGATACATAAAAATCCATAACTTTGTAAATTTCTCTGCAAATGAAAACAAGCCAAAGCCAAAGCCAAGCACTCCCCAGGCTTCTGAACCTCACCCAGAGACTCAAAGATCAGACACTGTACTGTGAACTGTTGTTTGCAGCATAAAGAACAGTCTTTCTCTCCAAATCTAGTCAACCTTCCTGTTCTCTCCTAGAAAAGTCCAACATAGCAACAAAGCCAGAAGCTTGTGGTACCTTTGGTATACCTTTCCACCTCCTGCACCTACAGCTTTTTCCTACCAGAGAGCTGACATTCCATGTCCCCAGAGCCAGTTTTGTAGAGAGGGGTCATCACATGGCACATCACAGGCAAGGTATCCTGATGATAATAAACTCTCTGTGATTGTGAGGTAAACAGTTGAGAGCTGCAAATTGCTGGATTAGGTCGGGTTGAAGTCCAGCATCAAAAGCTAAAACAAGTTTAGCTTGTTCATAGGATGAGCCCGTGTTTTCTCTGCCAGAGCCATTTTGCTGAAGTCGATCGGACTTACCTTTCCAGCATCACAACAGGGGGGACCATTTCTGTAATGAAAATTAAAACTGAAAATGATGATCTAACATTCATACGCACTCAGCTCCCACCAGCTGTATGTAGGCGAGAAAGTTTCTCCTTTCTTGTTACAACTATTCTGTCACTTTTCTTGTGAACAATCAAATAAAGCACTATTACTTCTTTCATTATCGCCATATTTAAATTATATCATGTCTGTGCACATGGTAATTCTATAGCATTTTCTCAGGTATTTGTAGTTTCATTTCTTTCTTTCCTTCTTTGGTGCTTTTATACTTTTTGTCCTTGTCCTTGCTGAAGTTTTGCTAATTCAATGACCCCATTTCCAGAAGGGGATCCGTATAAGTTTGTCTTGTCTCGTAGTTTTCTCTTTTCTCTCTCTTTTCTTGCGTGCATTCTGGCACCATAAAAATAGAAATGAATGATTTTACTTGTGATTTATACTGCATGCATATGGAATGTCACTTTCAATCTGGTGGTGGCTGGAGTATATTGTCGTTATCGTTGGTGATCGCTGATCCCCGCCGTAAGCTGCTTAATGTTCTGTATCATCCCTATTAGATATCCAAACCTCTCCCATCTCCCTTTCTGTCTCTCATGCACACATACACACACACACACACACACACACACACACGTATGCAATTCGAGCCAAACGAGAAATCTGTCACTACCCGCAGCCCTTCATAAAAGAATCCTCAATCACCTTGAAGGTAGAGCTGAAAAGCCGGCACCATCAATCAACTTCAGCTCTGTCTCATATCGCGTTGCCTTTCCCCCCGTTACAAGTGTGATACTTGAAAAGTGTGCGTGTGTGTATTTGTGAGAATGCGATTGTAAGGAAGCTTGAGAAGATTTGATGCATTAACACCATCTAACTCCCCGTTACACATCCTCTCTTTGAGGTCTTACTAATAACCAGCAATCACACAAACGTTCTCTCTGAGTATGTTTTACAGCAACGCTATAAAAATGTTTACACACATTAACCAGTCAAACACCACTTTGTTATTTTCTCAAGTGGTATCCCCCTAGCACATTAATATGATTTATGTTTAGTAAGGGAGGTCCTCATTCAAATCTCTTTGTTTGAAGTGCTTACCATAGCAATAACCAGATAACCCACTGTACAGCATCTGACCCCCCCCCCTTACTGCATTTTGTCTAACGTATAAATTTATCTTTGTGCTGCAGGCCCAAAAATAAATTAGAACATTTCAGGACATAAACACAACCTTTCTGTGAATTATATATATATATATTTTTTTTATTTCTATTTTGGCCAGTCCTTTTGGACATGATGTTCGATAAATACAGTCCTATTATAGATTTTAAAAAAAATGTCTATCTGTATCCGTAACTGTAGGCAACTGTTGTTATGTTATGTCTAAAAGCAGCTGGTGTTTGTGAACAAAATTGTTGCCAGACGTATTCTTTAAATGTGCCCAAAGGCCTGAAACACAGTGGACGTTGGACAATGATCAACTTGCTCGCTGGCATTGATTCCAAAGAGGATTTTTAAAAAACTGAGCAGTTCTAGAACACATTGTGAATATCAGTCCCAGAAGCACCTAGCAACCTTATTTCTTTGCTCAGGCACAGGAGCTTCATCTCCATCCAAAATGTCTGATGAGGCTGAATAGAAAAGAGGTTCAGGCACACTGACCCGTGAATCAAAGGAACCGACGAGTTGTTCAAGAGACACATTATTTCTCTTTTTACCTGCTAGTCCCATTCTTTGACAAATGTATGAAAAGAAATGAGGTCAGATGGATGTTTTTCATAAGACCAGAGCAGTTTGAAATGAGAGTGAACCATCTCTACAAACCGATGAAATTATATGATGATGATAAAATGATATTGCATTTAAAAGAGGTGCATGTGTAATACACTCAATTAAATCTGTCTATTCTTCTCAAGGTGGACAAACTGCCAGTATTTTCACAAGTAGTGAAAGCCCATGCTGACATTTCCAACCACAGTTTTTCAGTAGTTTAATTCTTACTGCCCAGGCAACAGATGCAAAGCCCCATGGGAGTTTTGGTTTATGTTCTCCCTGAGGGAATCTGCTCAATCATCTTATTAAACGAGGCTGTAACCAAGAGTGAAATTTTATCTGGGGAATATTTCTTTCTGTGTGTTATTGCATAAACACGACCCAAACATTCTAGAGTATCCGTCCCTGTATTACAGGAAACAAATTGGTATAAATAAAGGAACAAATGAGAGGAGAACTTAATCAAGGAGAATATGCAAAATAGCCAGAGCAGTGACAGACTAACCACTGTGCCGGTCATGCCAGTGGCCAGTAGCCACTAATATAATTACCAGCAAGTTTCATCATTTCAGCTGCCTTTCATCATCCCTTGTTTAATATCAATGTACTTTAAATATTAATGTTAAACAACCGTTCCAATTTGTGAGAGTAAAACTTCGCTATGTGGACGATTTTACATGCAGCAGAGTGAGATAATAAATCACTCGGCCGGTACAGCAGCAGACAGATTCTGGGGGCCTGTGGCGTCGAGATTAGACATGGACAGTAGAATTACATTAAAAAATTAGAATGCCAATACTGGTATTACTTCATCAAATGTTGAATGTAATATTCTAAACTAGCTTGCAAACTTTCTGTATTTCTAATGAAGAATAGTGCCGGTCCAGGAAGAGGACAGAAGTCTCACTTGCAGTGGCTGATCTGCGTCATCACCAGCGTCTCATTCACCAGCTATCAGCTGATTAATAACATCCCTGAATATTAATGCGGGTGTACAGAGCCTCCATAATAATCTGACACCTCTAGCTTTTGCCCTGTTGAGTAATAGCAAGAAGCTGTTCGCTGATGCAGCTCTATCCATCACCCCAACCTCCTCTTCAGGTACTATATTTTTGTTGTTGATGATGAACTAAAGTTTTAGCGGCAGTACTTCTTTCAGCAGTATCCTTGTTGCCTCTTGGATTCTTCGTGAGCGCACACCATCTCTAACTGTACAACCATTTGGTCTAAATAGTTTATTACTTGACTTTAATGTGTTTTATTGCTTCAGTACTACAGTTGGGAATACCAGGATGTGTAACGCCCCAGGTAGAGGAGATGATGAGATGTAGTTTCAGGTGAACAAAAGTAAAATAGTATAAAATCTTTATATCAACTCACAAGTAGCTGGTGAAAGAAGGCAACAACTTAGGTAGCGTTAAGTGGGAGAGAAGAGGATACAAGGACAAGGCCAGACTAAGCGACAGAACAGAGCAAAAGGTTTTAAGTATTCCCTACCTGTTGTAGAGGAGGATATCTGGGACCCATACCAAATTGGAAGGGAATCGCAGGTTCTGAACCCCAGGGTAGTTCTCTGGGTTCCATGAAAGGTAAATGTCTGTCCAATACTGGAACAAACAACACAGAGAGTAAAGAAGTCAATCTAAAAGCAGACAATGAGGTGAGAACAGAACACATGATAATAAAAGCCTAAAACTAAAATGAGATGAACGACATATTTAAGGCTCTTTACTCTCTTTACTGTGATCTGTTTTGTTTCATATCACAGCCTGAAGAGTGTTATTTTTTCTTGTTGATGATATGATGTCTCATTTGGCAAGACAGCATATTGGCAATTTTCACGGCTGTGACAGTGTGCGTCACAACATCTCTCCTCCAACATAAAACATATCCTGGCACACAGCCCTAACACCAAACTGAGCTACATCGAGATATATGATCAACCTTAAACCATTAATTGACCCTTTATCCAGGCTAATATTCCATCAACTGTTGGCTCTTACACTTTGTGTCCAGCTCTGATAATGGAGCCTGGCAGTGACACCTTGCCAAGCCGACAGTTGCTGGCTCTGACCTCTGCACTCCCATCTGAACCCGATCCATATTCAACAAGGGGCAAAATGAGCCCAGCATCAAAGCGTTTAAAAGCACAAAGAGTGTTGACGTGTGTTACCTCTGTGCCTCTTTTTATGACTTAAAATACACGTCAAGATGGTATGCTGTTGTATGATGTTTTTTTTTTTTTGCATGTAAGCTTGATTGATCTGTGTGCATGTGTGTGTGTGTGTATCTGTTTCTAGTATATGTATGGAAGTCACATATAGATGCAGACTCTCAGATGTTGTAGCCATAGGGCACATTCTCTATGGAGCAAACGCAGTCCCTTTACTAATGTGACCACATTACACCGGGCTCATCTGTTTGTGCCTACATGTACGTGTGTGTACGTCTGCGTGCATGCATATATGCACATGAATAGAGTGCAATGTTGTGTTTGCATGAATGTGCTCTTAGAACCGATGGTGATGTTTTCATGCAAATATATCTGTCCATAAGTGCCTCTGTCTATGTGAGTGACATAACCTATAATCAACGCCAAATCCTGATTTTAGCCTTTCCATTACCACAAAGAGATGCTATCCATCTAAAGTGGCCCTGCTGACATATGTCTCCACTCACGCAGCTAATGACTTAATCACCACACTTGTCATCCGTGGGCCTTGGCAGTTTGGCGCTGGAGAGTCTTCTTTTCATGTTTGTTGGCTGGGAAAGCACAACTGGCAGCCAATGGAACAAATTACAGATCAGTAACTTTGTAGTCCGTCAGGAGATGAGGAGGACACTAGGCTACATAAGGTAACAGCTGTCTAAGGATAGGCTTTAGACTTCAATGACATACAATTAAGAAAGCTTGCTAATTTGAGACAACTAGGTTCTTATTAAGAGAGTGTGAAATTAGGGTAGAAGGCAATAATATGCAGTCTATAAATCACACATCCAAGAAAAGTAACTGTTAAAGTTGGGCATGATGAAATATTTAGTAGTAATGCATATGCATGTAGCTTCCTTCTAATAAATCAGCTGTAACCGCAAAGGCTCCTTGGCAAGAAGAGTCAGTATAGTATTATAGAAATCAATAAATGGATAATAAAGTGTGCATAAATTATAGGTCAGTTATTGTTTTTTTAGATTTTTCCATGTCACAACATATAAACTCTAAAAATACAAGTGTTTATAACCTTTATTATGTATTTAGGTCATATCTGGGTTTAAGCCACGATGATAGTTTTGGGTTGCCCTGGTTTGTCTCTGAGATTTCTGCTTTCACCTCAAAAACAATTGTATTGACTAGAATTTAATTTGTGCTGCTTACAGCGCTGAATAAATCTACTGAAAATGTTCAACAGTAGCATTATATTTCCATAAATAGTGTTCTGGTTATTCCGGATAATCCACAGACCTCACTGTGAGGTGTTTTGTGAGAATATTTCTGTGAGCAGCATGGTGGATTATCAAGCGTCACAACAACACGGTCCCTGGAAAGATGCTGGTGATTGTTTTTGATTTTTCAGAGCAGTGAGCAACACATACACAATTCCATTCAGCGGCATTGTTTTCAGACCGAGCCAGAAATATCTCACAGATATTGAGGTGGAACAGTTTTCTGGTCATTTAGGTGAACTGACCCTTTAAAGGGCACGCTTTTATCGGCCATCAGAGCTGGCTATAGAGGAGGACACTAAAGTAACACGTAGCTCTTAGAAAACTTGAGCTCATTACAATCCTCACAGTTAAAATACACATAAAATCCAGCCCATGCATATGTGGGACATTCATTGCCTGATAAACCTGTAATCCTAAAATCCTCCGCGCAGCAGAAGTGAACCTGTCCCTTCTCTGTCAGACCGTCTGAGAGCTAGTTAATGCACTTCTCAAGTCTCCTTCAAAATCTGCTGCATCTGCAAATCCCCCGTAAGCCATTACACCAAAGTGGATGCCGGTATTAAAGAGGTGGCTTCCTGAATAATTGATTCATTTATAACTTGTAAGCCAGTCGGCGGCCAACTCAACCTGACCGAGGCTGTGAAATCCTTAATGGGCTGTTCTGACTGAGGCTGCTGTGATAATGAGGCTGTTGGCCCTACCTGACTGGTTTGATGTAACATTTTCCTGAGCATTGTAATGCATATTTCTCATACTATTAACTAATGTTCAACTTTCCATAAAGGGCTAGATAGCTGAGCAAAGTACTTTCCGCTCGCTTAGATGGTAGCACAGATGCTGTCCATAATCTGACAATTGACTGTTCGCTACACCCCGATCATAGTTTAACAGCTGTAACTGAGCACAGCAGCTCTATAAGGCTTTCCCCACACGTTGAAGTCCCGTGTGTGGCGTTGTAGTGCATGCAGGGAAAGAGTTGTATTTATCTGATCAAAGGTTGGGTGTAATCATAGCCACATGTTAGGCTATCTAAAGTAGTGACTGAGTTACTTCCAAGGCCAAGAAGACTGTTGCATATTTAGCTCACTCGAATATGGGTCAGAATCCAGTATTGTCACTTAACTTCTGCTACTTGTCTTCAGGGAGAAAATAACATTATGAAAGCCACAGATGGCTGAGACAACTACATAATAATGCATTTATAGTGTATTGCTCATTCTTTACTCCATCTTCTCATGAAATATGAAATGAAAGTATCCTCACAGAAATGAGCTGCATTTGCTCATCAGAGGGAATTTAGACATTGGTATATCCATCCGTCAACTGAAAAGCAGGAAGGTATTCTCTGTATACTTGCCGTATACCTCTGGCTGCCAGGTAGACATGAGAACTCAGCTATTTTCTGCCTCGTCTGAGATCAAGGACCAGTTGTTGTTGAAATTACTCACTTTCAAGTAATTAATCTCCTTTCGTTGTGCAGTAACTAAGGTGTCAGGGCTTAGTGAATGATCAATTAACACTAAAAACAAACTAAACGCTTCACTTTGCCGTGAAGTGAATGTAAATTATAGTCTTTAAGAAAGGCAAAAGGAAGTAATCCAGTGTTGGGCTGAGAAACATCTTGAGAGAATGTCTTTGAAAACATGATTTAATAAGATATTTTTGTTCTCGTGCACCTATGACAGCCTAAAACTATTATTAAATATAATGTTTAACCCATAAAATCTAATGATTGACCCAACCTCACGTGCCTTGTCTGCGTAAAAGAACACAACAGAGCTTTTTGACACTGTCGTCTAAACTTCGGGTTTATATTTGATAGTGTCACATGAGAGAGTCACTGAAATGTAGAAACTTTTTTTTATGGTCACTGTTTCTGTTTCAAAGCAAGAGGTTATCGCAGCTCAAATCACACTTGGCTCTGTGCCTTCAAAAGCAATTAGATGTGAGCACTGTATTAAATTATGAATGGCAGAGCCCACAGGACACAAACAACACACACGCACACACATACACACGTTCCAAAAATATACTACCTGACAATTATTTCACAATGATCACACAAACAGTGCTCAGAGAGGAGACGTACCAGCTGCAGCCAGGCGTTCGTGATCAACACTTGGTTCTTTTCATCCTGGAAGAGAACGAGAGAGAATGTTTTGCAGTGAGTAGACGTACCTGTACACAGATATGTGAGTGAAATATTCTGCAGGTTGAGAGGAAATAAAAAAAAAATAAATCCTGCATGTCTGGTAAACATGAGGTGAGATTACGAGAGATCAGCGATGATGTCAAACTGCAACCCCGGTGACTCAGTGCCGGCGTGCTCACTGAATGACAATGATGCACCCAGGTTTTTGCTTTTTTATGAGGTCATGTTTTGCCATTTTAAACAATGCTGAGATCATAAATAATAAGGCGAATAAAACAGAGCAGACCTGCTTAGGAAACAGACCATAACACTGAGCAGAAAGGACGCAGCTCTTCAGAAAAAAAAGAGAGTTAGCAGCATTTTCTATCGCCGTCTGCTGCAATGTCCAGCTGCACTTCATGACATTTCACGAGGGTCAGTTCATTGTCAAATGGACCGAGAGAGAAAGAAAAAAGGTGAGATGAATCTAGATTGGCAGCGAGAGAAGCAGGAGAGACAGAGGCTGAGATAATTCATAAGACAGCGAAGAGAAAGAGATAGAAAGAGGTCAGAAAGAGATGCACAAGGAACAAGAGCAAAAATACCCAACAAAACCTGAGGACTTTTTTTTTTCCAAGTCTGTTTCACAGAATGCTACATGACAGCGACAAGTTTTGCTCCTTGTTATACACTGGTAAGCTGTGTTTCTGAATTATTACCTCCCTCTTACCTCCGAAGAAAGCATAAACAGCTCGACAGTGGTAGCCAATCACAGCAGAGTGTTCTGTTCTCTGCCTTATTATGGATTCGTCTTTATTGTACTTTCATAGAATCACTGAAGTGATTTATCACGTTATCTTCTACCACTGCCAGCTCAACCTTTCGAAAAACTTTTCCTTAAATGTTACTGCGGTAAAAATCAAAACATGAAATCAATTTGTTCACTTTATTTCTTTCTGTTTCTGCTCCCCCAGGACCTAATCTTCTGTATACTTTCTCTTCTTATCACAGTTTCATACTGTTCTTGCTCGTTTTGTCTTACTTTCTCTCTCTCTCTCTCTCTCTCTCTCTCTCTCTCTCTCTCTCTCTCCGAATTTCAGAGGTGCAACCTGAAAAAATAAACTTGAGCAGTTGCAGTAACTGAATTACTGGTTTCATAGTCCCTATCAATGCCTTTCAAAACCCTAGGGAGTGAAGTAAACACAATGTAGTCAAAACTTGCAAAGTCACCAGTGTTTTGATGTTGTTGCATTAAATCAGATTATAGTGTGTGAGCCTTTCTTGAGCTTCTGCACATCTTTTTAATCTTCATGTCACATCTACACAACGATAATCTTTTTTTTTTATCCAACCACCTCAATTTTATAACCAAATGTATGCATATGCTTAAAAATGCATTTCAGTGGTTTAATGCAAAATCAATTGGCCATGTTATCTGATTCTTCACCCACCAGCTAATTAGTTGAATATATATATGCAAATGTATTTCATTTCTCTAAAAGCATTGTAGCTGCTTTAATGTTTAATGCTTTAATGTTTAAACTGTGGTAGTTACTCAACCAGACTTGTATCTTTTAAAGATCTGGGTGAACTTTCAGCATTCTGCACTTCACTTGATGAATGCTGTCCATCGGCTGTGAGCTTCTTGAGCCACTGAACAAAAAGGCTTGGTATTGATCCAGTCAAAGGTATCCTGTACATATTTCTTGAAAACCAGAAAACGGTTTACATTTACATCTAGTGTTCTCACTGAAACACGCTGTGTGTATCCTGGTGATCTTGAAGTAGCATTTACACACATTTACATTACACATGTACATTTACACGTTTATACTTCTCCAAATGACTAAACATTAAAACACAAGTCCCTAACCCTTGCCTAATGTCTTGTGACCACCTCTTGTTGCATTTTACATTTTCCCTCTAAATGCCTCAAATGCTTTAATTCACCTAAATGTTTGAGGCCCAAATAGGTCTGCCTTTAATTTTGCAATGCTACGTTTGTTAGCATGTTATCTCTACGACTGCTCGTCAGTTAAATAACATGAAATCAACTGTAAGATGTTCAAGCTGTGAATCACGCCTGCATAATACAAACAAAGTGCTATCAGTGGTCAAAAACTCTTTTGACTGAGACTGAGCTTAACAATTTGTTGCTCCAGATAAATTTAAAGCCGGATTTAAAGAAGTGAGAAATCCAGCTTGGTATCAAATTATTGGTACTCATCAGCTCAATTTTTATGAACTTTTATGAAGATCTGTGATATGTTGTATCTCTCTCTCTCTCTCTCTCTCTCTCTCTCTCTCTCTCTCTCAGGTACTTCATCCTCCTCTGAAAAGGGATTTCCTGCGGATAAATACACACGACAAACTGAGTATGAATATTTATATATTATATATATATATATAATTTTTTTTCGACCCATGACTATCAGGATATTATGCATATATTTTTAGTATAATATATAAAAAAATAATAATGATATAGATTGAAAAATATAAGTCAAGTCAATAAGTTATGCTCCTGCAAACTCTGTACAGAGAACTGTACGATCGACCCCCAAAAGGAGCTTAAACTTGGTGTTATCAACAACAAGCAAAGAGAACTCATTGCTCTAACTTCTCCTCGTAGTGAAAATCAATTCTCACACAATAACTGCTCCTCTCTCTCATCACCGCCTCCTTCCTCACCTCCCTCCCTAACTCCCTCCTCGCTCCAATCTTATCTCCACCTGTCCTTACTGATCTGTCCCTCTTTTAAACAGCCTCCTTTCTCCGCTGCTGAAATAGAACAGCCTCCCATTGTGTGCTTCACAAAACAACATTTTTCTGTCCGTTCGGTGTGTGTGTGTGTGTGTGTGTGTGTGTGTGTGTGTGTGTGTGTGTGAGAGAGAGAGAGAGAGAGAGAGAGAGAGAGAGAGAGAGAGAGAGAGAGAGAGAGAGAGAGAGAGAGAGAGAGAGAGAGTGACCAAGCTTCAACAGGAGAGATTTGGTTCTGGCTTTGAGGTTTCTGTGTTTTCGCTCTATTCTGTGGCTGACCTCTCTTTTGTGGTGTTTTGTAGGATTTCTCTGAGCTGCAATAGGCACTATCAGCCCTGTCAGAGTGACTATAAACACTAATCTCCTCATAAATCTGCTCTGATTGGTTTTAGACAGACCAACAGGAGAGTGATGGACACTTGCATTCAATGAAAGCTCCTTAACTGTATTTTATTGCAAGTCATCTGACATCATATGGCCACTATAACATGTGGACTGCATAACTGTAAATCTCCATATTGTTGCAGAAATGTTTTTTTTTTCATTTGAGGAATGTGAAATTTATTCTTCTGTTCCAGTCAGGAACAAAAGGTTAACTTTCTACATCTTTTCTTTCAATCCAGCTCAGTGGATCACTGTTTCAAAGATACTAAATAAACCATCAGTGAAGAAAAGACATTTCTGAATCCTCTATTATGCTGCTTGCACTTGTATTTGGCCTTGGATTCTCATCAATTTCGCAAAAAAACATACAGTGTTAGACAGTTAACTTGTTTTAATAGTTGAACAGATTGGATCGAATTTTTTGCTGCACTACAACAGAAAGAATGCAATACAGCCAAGATGAGCAGGTCTCTGTATTCTATAAAAAACTATACATATTGTCTATCTCAGAGCTGGTCGAATCCCATGTGAACACCGGCCGAACGCTATGTATAATGATAATGATTTTTGATTTATATACGTGTAAAAATTAATTTTTATCGTTTCATTTATTCTCTCTGTATGTCTATGTCACTGTTATTATGCTAGATATAACCTTGGACGTGGTGCAGGAATATTCAGATCCTTCATTTACAGTACATAAAACATATTGAGAAATACACTCATTTGCTTTCTGGAGGTCAGTTAAGTCAGATTCAGCCTGGATGTATTTCTCTAGAGGAGGTGGAGTGATTTTAACATTACCTGGTGCTGGTCTGTGCTGGATTGCCAACTTGTTTTTCTTTCTCTGGTGGAAGAGCTGCCTTTCCTTCTACTGCATTTTATCAGCTCAGTGTGAAATTTCAGTTTTGTGTAAAAATATTGACAAAAAAGGAATGAAAGCAGATGCAGCACGAGAGCAAGGCAGTCCCTGTGAGCCCATCAAATAGGCTGTTGTAATGCAGCTACAGCTAGCTACTGATATTTTGGTATTCTCTTTTAGCTGATCCTGCAGAATGCCCATGTCTAAGCACAATGAATAGTTTATTCTCCACCTCCCCTGTAATGTTGGTCCTGTCTGAATTAGGGCCTTAGATGAGAAGATCAATGCCACTCTGATGTCTGTCCATTAAATATGAAGACTAGGGCCAGCAGCTGGTTGTCTTAGCTTAGCATAATGAGACAGAGGGGAACAGCTGTTTTAAGGGAGGGATTTCAGCAATTGCCAAGCAACCGCCAGGGATTTCAGAGGGTTACTCGTGAGCTTTACTTGATTTCTGGATTTTGTTACATTTGAACAGAGGCAGCCTAGCTGTTCATCACTAGCCACAGTGACTCACAGATATTGTGCTAATCTAAGGTAACAGGAATGTTGCCTCATCAACAGGTACAAAATAAAACTACAAAAGTATTATCAGAAAAGTGGGCAGATCAGGATGTTCAGAAGATAGAGTGGGTAGTTCACTAATCACAGAGTTGTGTCAGTGGCTATCCTCTTTGATTCGTAAAGATATGTAAAGTAACATACATACTGTACACATACCTCTCATGTGTATGTAAGTACACTTAGTACTACTAAGTTGCAGTACTTTTCACCAGTGAACCTTGTTTTCTTTGTAAGCAGTGTAAGACACATTGGCCCTTCCCATACTGGATGGTGACCAGTCCACTTGTCTGTCAGTCTGTCTGTGTGTGTGTCATTATTTATGGTGATGAACCCAGTCTACGGGCCTCAACCTGCCCCAGTTATGGTTAGGGAGTTACCCAGGAGCAGATGGATGAATCAAAGACCACATTACACACAGGCACACAGGACCAGCTTTGCATTATTGATAACTGCCCAGCATTAATTCATATGGTCTTGCCGTCTTATCCATAATGTATCAAGTCAGTTAACAATACATTCATAGCAAACACACACACACACACAGACATTCACTACCATACAAAAGTTTGAAATGGTTTCAATTCAGCCACCCAATGTATTATTTACTTTTGAAATAGTTTGGGCCCAAAAGAAGAATGACTAAATCACCAAAACTTCCATTTAGTTGATGTCCCCAGTGTTACACAAGAGAGTAGAACACAGTTGAAACCATTTCCCCCCAAATACTGATTTCTGATTTTGAACTTTTGTTTCCAGTCCAGAAAAATATGATTGACCCTAGATCATTACTGAACCACAACAGTGCAACAGGGCTCTAAATATTTTATCAAGCTGTTTTTCTTTGGGCCTTTTGCAGTGCATTTAGTAGTTTCAGATTCAATGGGTTTAAACTGTGATTTATCAGTCCATAGTTTGCTTAGCCGATATTCTGTATATCCATAACCCAAGACTAACTTTCTATTTCTTTATTGAAGTTTTATGAAGAGCTAGACACACGCCTTTTAATTACAGCTTGTTATAGGCATTATTCTGCACTTTACACTGAAACAGGAACATCTTCTTATTTAATACTGCACAGGCTTTAATGCCATGCAGTTTCTTTTACTAACGACTGATGATTTCTTCTATTCACTTTTAACAGTTTCCTTGTGTCTTTCTGTCCTTTTATTTGTCAGTCTGGTTGAACCATTGTACATGCCCATGTAAAGAACATTACATTATTCAACAACATCTCAACAAATGTCACTACAACAAAATTTAAAGCAACTTTTCGTCAACACTAAATGAATAAGCAAACATAAATGGACTGGTCACGTTGTGTTTAAAAAGCGTCATGTTCACTCTGGAGACTGCTTCACCTCTTCACTCGACTGTCTCCCATCTGTCTTTTGCAAGCTTTAGAATGCATTCAAATGTTGTTTCATATGTGCTGAACAAGACTTGTTCATATTAATAATAGAATGGGAATCCTATATTACAGCCCAGAGTATGGCATCATGTAGTTATCATGAGAAGACATACATGTCTTGTGACAGGGTTGGCTCAGGGATGTGACGGGGCGTCAGCTTGGGTTTTTTGGATGAGTGCTTCGACTGTGTGGTGGGGCTAACAGGCAGGAAGTTGTGTGTGGGTTTTAGAGAGCATGAGTTCGGGAACAGGGGCAAACACATGATGAATCAGAAGGAGCAAAAACTCAAATGAGATGTGACAGAAAATCTGCCCAAACCACAGAAGTGTTGATTTAAGAGCTGCGGGTTTGACAAGAAAAGGAGGGAAAGGAAGGGCTGTGGCCACATTGAGCTAAAAGGGGGTTCTGTGTGTTTCTAGGTATGTTTTATGTGTGTGTTGGTGGGAGTGACGTTTTGAAAGAAGCTTTTCTCTTACAGAAAAACCCAACTCATGAAACCGAGGAAGAAGAATCTTTGGTATAGTGTTTGGGTTTGGGGGATGTACAGAAAATGCTTTCAAGAAAAGTTAGTTTAGGCTTTATGAAAAGATACACTTATCTGCTTCCTGTTAGGCTAGGAAGTCTGGAAAATGTGGCTGGAGCAACTAGCCCTGCTCTGTTTAGGTAACAAATTCCGTTACTCTACCTGCTATCTGCTAGAGAGCAAGGCTAGCTAATTCCAGCTGTTTCCAGTCTTTGTTGCTGGCTCCAGCTATATTTTTCCTGCAGAAATCTTGGTGTGATAGCTATATTCTCAAATAACTGTTAAAAAGGCTCCCACCAACATTTTTAAAGCTGATTAATTAATCTTATATTATATTGTGGTTTTTCGGAGGAGTGTTGAGACCAATGACAGTATAAAGAATGGACAGAGCATAGGTGGTGTCACCCGTAGGTTTTTGAAGCACCATTTTGAAGCTGAAAATATGCGCCGTTGGTTGTCACCATGTTGGATGTACTGCTTCCTCCGCCTCCTGGCTAAGACATGGATCATTGGCTCTAATAAGCCATCTGTAACTGCACTTACCAAAGCGATCAATCAAACCGGCCATGTTGTTAATTATGTGCAACCTTAAGCCTTAATATCATTTGAATGGATGTGTTAAAAAAAAAAATAAATAATGACATTTGTCATGAATGGGAAAATTAGCTATACGGACCAAAACCATTTTTTGTGAACAGGCTGTGAACATGTTTATTTCTGCTCTGAAGTTGGGCATTTTAATTAAGGTGCTCATGGAGATTGACTAACTTCTGGAGCTCGGGGAGCTACAGTTTTTAGCACTTCCGCATCAGCCACATTTTCCTGCCATAGAGATTGCTGCTTGACTCAGACAGAAAATAATGTGAATTTCACTTTGCCTCATTTATACAAATTTGGATGTTGAAGTTTTTGCACCGTTTGTGTTGATTCACCCCAAACAGCCAATGTACTGTTGTTATTGTTATTGTTGTTGTCATTGGTAATCAGTTGTACAGACATTAGCTGTAAGCTAGCTATCCACAGATATACCGACTGTGTGAGGGATAGTGTCAGCGTAAATTTATGTGGCAGCTCAGCCTCTGACTGCATTCAGAACTCACCGCAGACTCTGGTTCATCCCTTCCAATTTCTCTCCTTTTTTGCCTCTGTTCATTTATGAAACAGATTCTTAGAGGCCAGGATAATCAATTTTGCTGAAAAATGTACAACTCTCATGGCCGTCGTACAACCTCAACAATTTGTTTCATTTTCTATCTGAACACAGTATCACACATGTTGCCAGGCGACCAGTGGAGACTCAATGATGTCCCTCCAGGAAAAACCTCAGCTTGATGATTTTCCTCTTGAGTCATGGCTAAGCTAAGCTAACTATCGCCTTGCTGTATTTTCATATAACAGCCAGATGTAAAAATACTACTGAGGATCTCATCGAACTCTCACGAGTAGTGTATATCCAAAGATGCTAAACTATTCCTTTAAAGGTTATGACAATAGTTGTGATAAGAATGGAAGAGTGTCGAGCAGCTCGGAAACAACACTGTCACTATCTCAACACTGAGGCTGAATTTTCTTGTCGAATCAAAGAAAGGACTGAGGTTCTGCAGTGCCACAAATGAAAAAACTGGGGAGAAACAAGGACCTTGCTCTTTCAAAGATAAATATTCTGACTTGGTTGGGTGCTGCCACTAGTGGAAAAACAGTTTTAAGTTCAGAAGAAGATGAAGTGCAGCCACTGCAAAGTATGTGAATTAGTATGCACCACAGTCACTCCAGATAAATCAGATGGAATACCTTTAGCATATACTCAAACAAAAAAAGATCCTGAAAGACATCCAATGTGCAAAAAGTTTGACAAAGAGTGTTCAACTTAACTTTCTCTGCGTTGACCTCCTAAACAAAAAGCCTGACTATTCTTTTTCTTTTTCTTTCTTTCTTTCACACTCACCACGTCAATGATTTGTAGCAGCGTGAGGCCTAGCTCCACCACAATGGGCGCTGAATCGTTTTGGACAGGCCTTTCCAGGCGATTGTAGTTTACCATCAGGTCATGGTACAGCTTCCTCTGGTACGTGCCACCATGACAACCTGGGACAGGGACAAGACAGAGAAGGAAAATTAGTTAGAAAGAAAGAGAAATGAATAAAGGAAGGATAGAGGAAGAGGAAAAGCAACAACGTGAGATGAGGAGGATGAAAAATGAAAAGAAGTGAAAAAGTGAAAGAAGGTAAAGGATAGAAGTTGTTTGTAGAGGAAGTAGAGGCAGAGTAAAGGAAAGGGAACTTTACATCTTTACCAAAGACTCAATCCTGAACTTTAATAAAAACTTGCTCAAAATAATCTCCCATATTACATTAATTCCTGTAATCTAATCAACACTATTATTGCAATTATTTCCAACATCGTTCTCACAGCACCAAATCCCTCAAGAAATCCTGATTAAGTCACGATGTGCTGAATGTAATGAGCACATTATTAACTCAACGAACTTTAATTGTGTTGACTGTGCTTTCGTTTTTGTCTCTCCTGGATTCATTAGGCCCTTCAGTTTACGCTGAACTACGAGGCATCTTTAAGATGTGTGACTCGCAGTCCCTGCTGCAATAGAGAACCCAGAAGGTCATAAGGTAGGTGCTAGCATTGCTGCTATTTCATGAATGCTTCTGTCAGGGTATGACTCACAGCAACAGTGTCATTTGTTACAGCAAGTAAATATACTAAATGGTAAATGGACTGGTATTTGTACAGCGCCTTTCAGGTCTACCGACTTCTCATAGCACTTTTTCACTTCACGCACACATTTATGCACTGATGGCAGAGGCAGCCATGCAAGCAAACCAACGGCTCATTCAGAGCAGTATACTGTAGCACTTCCAATCCAAAACACTCACAATGATACTAAGCTCACACACACACACACACATTCACATGCCAACAGGAGCAATTTGGGGCTCGGTATCTTGTTCAAGGACACTTCAGCTGGACTGGGGGAGTGGGTGACCAAACCCGAACGACCCACTCTACCAAGTTAGCTCCAGGTATTCAAGTGAAAAAAGCCTTCTTGTAGTAGTAATAATGACAGGAGCAGAGGAGAAAGCAGGCAACATAACAGTGACAAATTCCACATAGGGAGGAGGTCGGGGTAGATAGATTGGGTTTGTCATCAGATTGGGGATATGCAATTTAAAAGACATCCACTTTTTCATTGTTCAAGTTGATGACCATGAAATGGGTAAACTGGGAGTAAATTCCTTCCAACTTAAAGCCATGTTATGTGTTAACCTTTTAAGCCCAAACCTCTTTTTTAGGCCCCTGCTCAAAAAAGAATAGAATGTATCTACGCAACTACGAGGTCTATTTAAATCATTTTGGTGTCATAATAAAGCAAACACTTCAGATGTTTAAGTATCAGTATGTATGTCATTGACTCAGAGTAAATTAAGTTGGCACACAGCATAAATGAAAGATTTAATTTCCACCCATTAAAAATTTACACTTTCACAATGAAATGTGGTGAGTGGGTTGACTTTATGACTCTATACAGATTTTGATATTGAATAATTAATTTGCTTGGTGTCATAGTTGTGTTTGGTGTGTGTAAATTTGACTTATATGTGCCTGTAGCAGGGTTTCTTCTGTTTAATTTAATGTGCAGCATGACTTTAATGTTACATGATTAGTACAGCAATCGCAGAGTCCCTCAGGTGGGGAAGTTAAATATGAAATCTTCCTGTTTCGCCATATACTGCACCATCAAGACAATTGTTTGAGGCCTATAGAATAACAAAAAAAAAAAAAAGATTAAAAAAAGGATACCATAATCACATAAAAATTCTAAAATCAATGGCTTTAACCAGTGTAACATTCACAAAACTCAGACCCAGACTCCCTCATCCTTCAGTGTCTCACCTCAGCCATAACTGAAAAGGTCTCAGCCTGCATTTCCCAAATGAGCCTTGTCCAAATTAGATGTTGTCTCAACATATTCCAGCAATTACCAAGTGACAGCCAAGACGTGAGTGCACCCACAATGACTGAGTGGATGACTAATTAGCTAATGAGAAAAAAAATAAACAAAGACAGCTCGCTATGTGTTTGTGTGTGAGGATGTTGCCGAGTGTCAGTTAGGGCACCCCTAAATCTTGGCCTGACAGGGAATCTACATAATAGGTGAGAGTGGCAGCCAGCAAAAGTGTTGAGAGTCGATGGAGTGAAGCGAGCCAAGCAAATACAAGCTCAAGCCGAACCATAAAGAGCCCCAACACAGAGCCGCTGTAAAAAATAAACACATCTGTGAATGGTGAGATATACTGCAGTTAATATTTATTTAAGCCAATTCCCATGTTGCACTTGAGTCTTTCCTTTCTTTCCTACAAGTGGAGTGTTTATGCAATCAGATTGCTTGTCCTCCAAGTAACACCAGTCTGTAATTCCCTCCCATGAGACAGAAGATGGTACAGTCAAGTTTGTACCGTTTATTTTCTATAGTTCAAGCAGGGAAACACACACTAACAGTACTTCATATGCCAGCAAGGCAAGGCAGTTTTATCTGTATAGCACCTTTCAATGACAAGAGAATATATAAAAGAAACACAAAGTAATATGAAAAGATACACATGAATAGGCTTTTAAAGAGTAAAACACACAATAAAAAAGGTTTAGTGCAGCTGCAGTGCAGGAGGTAAGATGTGAATAAATAGCCCCAAGTTTAACTTGATAAAAATGCAGCGGCGAACAGAAAACTTTTACTGATGAGGCAAGCTTTTGGTGACCTTACTGGCCTTGTCAGTCCCTTCCACCCGAGCAGGAGAGAGAGAGAGAGAGAGAGACGTTTCCTCTTTTTGCCATTTTTTTCCTTTTTTTTTTCTATGTTATCAGCAAGGTTGGTGTTACAGAATGCGCTTGGTTGAGGTGGAGGCAGACGACAGTGGTTTGGCGGGCGGGGGCAGGGGGGAAGACTAGCACTTCCATTTTATCAGTGAATCCCAAAAGGGAAGAGAAACACATCTTATAAAACCTCCTCGCACTGGGATGCTAACTGGTACAGTAGACTGCAGCATACTACACAGTACGTCCTCAGGCTGTGTGTGTGTGTGTGTGTGTGTGTGTGTGTCTGTGTTATTAGACTGGGCTTTAGTCTGAATCGGGGCAGCTTCCAGAAAGCGGCATGTTTATCCCTACGGTGTCCCATATGTGTTGCTCCGTGTTAGTAGTTCAGTTGTTATGTAATATGTTCATCTCCTACTTTTTAATATGTGCTTACTGTTTGTATTTACACAGGCTTGTCTTGGTTATACTAGTGCATTGCTCTAAATGTGGAAATGTCCTTTTCTTCTGATGAAAACATTCAACAGTCATCGCTTTGGCAAAATAAAAATTGAAACTGTCGAATTTAAAGTGTAGCTTTAAAATGATGTGAAAGTCTTGCAGTAGTGAAGTGCACTTCAGGGTGTATCAGTACACCATGACACCACCGTTGGGTGTGGTTACAGGTGCAACAGAGCACACTTCAGAAAGAAAAACACACAGATTAATATCACTAGTTTTCCACTAGTTTGGTAGGTTTTTACATTAAATGTAAAATATTAAAGGAATATTAAAACAATATAGATGTTATGGATCAATAAACACTTCTTTTTGTTTTGCAAGGTCAGGCTGTGTAATGTGGTGGTGCCTCTAATATAAAAGCAATAGTGTATTAAAATGACACTGATCCATTAACTCCAACTCTATGAAAATATGTCTTGCAGTCATAACTGGCCAGACCGATTTATCAAAGGTGTTGAAATTTCCACCTCAGTTTAAAATGATTTATGTAAAATTAAACTTAATTTGGAAAACCCTACAAGGCAACATTGTTTTATATTATTCATACTTTGTTTCTGGCACAAACAGGGTTGTTTTTTTCCTGCACAAGGCTTCCAGCAGAAATGGATTGGAATGGAAGTTTATTGTCTTTTGTTTTCTTTCTGGTCTTACAAAGAGGAGACATTTCCAACCCTGTTTTTGGTACACTGACAGATAAAATCAATGAAAGTCAATCATGCCTGCCATATATTATTAACACTTTGTATTACCTTGTTATTGAAGGTGTAAGTCTGCAACTCCTCACTTTTTTTTCATTCTTTTACATGATAGCATATGAATGAACAGATGGATGGAGGGACAGACAGATGATTCACTGATCTGAATGAAGAAAAAGCTGAACCTCAAAGTCTCTGTTCTCACAAAAGGATACAAGAAAAAGTGCTGTTTCAAGAGTGTTGTAAGGGATAAGAGCAGATAGCTCATCTCTTGTTCAGCATCAGTTTACTGCCACAGTGTACTGTCCTTGGCTGACAGTGTGACCTGTCATGTTAAAGGAGGTCACAAGGGTTTTAAGAAAAACAGGATTACTGTCTTATTATGTTGTGTAGCCCTGAAGGCAGCTACCGCAGTGTGGGGAATGTAAACAGGAAAAAATTCTTCACTCTACTTATCCTGCATTCACACCACATCTCCCATGTGGTGTGAAAGCAGAGTCATTGGATATGTCTGCAATTGCAAAAGTGTGTGTAGCTGCTGCTCATGGATCAGTCAATAAACACAATTCTCCTCTTCTACGCACTCACAATTTCTGGATTTTGTTTATTTTTTGTTATTTTCCACATTGTAGATGAAGATGTAGACTGAAGATGTCAGAACTTTGAAATACCACACATGGAGTTATGTGGTAAACAAAACAGTGTTTTAGATGTTTTATTCTTCAAAGTAGCCACGTTTTTCTTTGATGATAGCATTGCAAACTCTTGGCATTCTCTCAGTCAGCTTTGTGAAGTTTTGCGAATGGTTTTCCAACTGTCTTGAAGGATGAGGTGTTTGCAGAGGCCAGGTCATCTGATGCAGCACTTTGCTTTGCCCTTTGTCTCCTTGCACAAATAGCCCTCACATAGCCTGGATGTGTGTTTTTGGTCACCATACTTGTCTTGAATTTGATTTCACCAACAGTGTCACCATCAGAGCAACCCCACACCATCATACATCCTCCTTCATTTTTCATGGTGGGAACCACACATGCAGAAAATCTCAAACTTGGACTCATCAGACCAAGTAAAGATTTCCCCCGGACATTCCTTGTGTTTCTTGGCAAAGCAGTTCTCTTGTTTTTCTTTTTACTTCTTTCCTCCCACTAACTGTTTTTCTGTCTGATTGACTGACTCTTCTCACTTGAAGACACATTCAAAGTTCTTGAAAAGACTGACTGACCGTCATGTCTTAAATTAAAGATGGACTGTCATTTTGTTTCCTTAGTTGAGCGGTTCTTGCCATTGTAGGGATTATGACTGAAGTCGAATACTGTAGGCCAACAGTACCTCTGCACAACACAACTGATGGTCTCAAACACATTAAGAAGGCAAGAAATTCCACTAATTAAGTTTTGGTAAGCAAACCTATTAATTCCAACTTGGTAACTAATTAACTCTTAATGAGTCAATATAGCCTGTGGAGTTGCACAACTTGAATACATACTGTATTCATTTATTCAATTTAAATTTAAATTTAAATCAATTTTCAAATTCAAATTATCTGTTTTCTACCTCTGATCGTATTCACATTTTATCTTATCTTTATTGTTAAATTAAGGAGAATCCTAAAAAGGCTGTAGTTGTCAAGGGCAGCTGTGTAAGCAGGCCTATGATGGAGGTCAACATAATACTCACCATTATAAAAAAAACATGGGAAATTATCATTTTAATAGATAGAATTAATGTTGCTTTTTTTTATCAGTGCAAATGGTTTAAAGAGGTTGGCACACAAATGTCTCCTGCACCTGGAGCACACAACAGACCAAAGGTACCACTGTGCCACAAAGTGTCACTGAATGTGCTTGAATTTCAAATACAGCCATAATCGGCATTATTTTTGTTGTTAATCAGAAAAGTGTGAAAAAGGTCCATCAAAAAGATGTCTGAGAGCGCAAAGTGTTTTATTTTATCGCAGCACAAATAAAATGCAACACAGAAATAAGTTGCATTGTTCAAACACATTCAGCATCACATTTCAAAGCTGCAGCTTTGTAAGGCAGAAATGCCCGTGTGAGTTTTTCAGTGTTGAATATCTGATTGTAGGGTGAAAGAATGTGATTGTGGCAGAAGAGGTGAGATACTGTCCTGCAAATTTTCAGTCTGTCTCCCATTCACTCCAGCTGAAACATGTATAATGGATGAATTCAAGCATGCATTTCCACTTAAGATGCAATCTTCTGGCCAGCTCTGACAGACTTGCAGGTAAGAGTTCAGCCTTGCTCAACTTTGTCCTACTTATTTGCCCAGTTGTCTGACAAAAATGTTGATGTGCTGTGTTTGGAAATTAAGTTATTCATTAAACCAATGTGGTGATGGACCATTTTATTTTGTCCATTATTGCACTTGTTGGCTATTGGCTGCAGCATCACTCTCATAGACTGTTTACAGAATGTGACTGCCCTGCTCAATATTTATTCAGTACCCACACAGGATACAGAGTCAAACCATGACACTGTCTTTTTTTCAGGGGGCATGTTCAGTTGACAGAAGGTGTATGTGACACTACCTATGGATTCTACCTGGACAGCTATCCATTTTCAAAACATTTAAAGATCTCATGTGACTTCACTTTACACATTTTAGGACATTTCAAGCTCTATGTTTAGTCTCATCATCCATGTTTCTCCTGCTAAACGCCTCGTCCGCAGCCCGCAGGGCTTCTCTCGACTGTTCAGAATTCCTGCCAGAGCCTCCCATGTTTTTTCAATTTTTAGCAATAAACTCACCACTCACTGTTTTGCTACATGATCCACAACCTCAATAGATACACTGAACATACAGAGCCCTCACACAGCCTGAAGGCATCTATCAATTTCAAATGGCTGCTATATATCTCTCTTATTGCATTAGTGACCTCTCATATTTCCATTTCAGAGCCCACTGGGGGCTGCATTCAATCCTCAATCATTAAAGCTCAGTTATATTGTACAGAAATAAAAAAGTGTTTCATTTATTACTGGAAGGATGCAGCACTAGACACACAGGCAATTCACTTTATGAGCCATTCACCCTTGAAAGTACTCGCCTTCAAAATCATTTTTACAGACTCTGTGTCCATAGTGTGCTCATTTTTCCTGTCACAGATAATGACACTCACAGGTCTAACAAATCATTGAGACAAAACCTGCCACAGGTTTCACATGAAGTCTTCCAAGATATAAATCCAAATCAAACCTCAAAAATTCCCCTTTTTGCTTGGTGGATCTATTTTACTGACTGCAGTTTGGGAGTAATCATACAATTTTATCACAGCAATCTGAAAACATGACCTTAAAGAGGTCCAGTAATTACATATATTATTTCCACAATGGTGGTGGATTTGGGAAAAAGAGAGGATACACTTAATAAGTAGAGGGCGAGAGATCTAATATCTATTCATATATTACTGGCCAGTCTCCAAAAACATTTTTTTCATCAGCTCCACACTTCCTGTTTCCAACACAGGCTTCCTATTCGAAATTGGTCTTCAAGTCCAAGAGACACATCACATCATCAAGGTTTGCTGTAACCAACTTTGAAAAACACAGACTAACTATATTGTTTGGCTAACCAGAACAAACACACACCTAAAGTCATAAAATATAACACGGCACACTCGTAGCCGCTCTGCAGGTTATGTTTAGGAAAATGTCCATGCACAGCAGAGAGAAGCAGTAGGACACTAAAATTTTACACCCCTAAGCAACATCCTAATCTGGGCTTTTCCCCTCTTAGTGTGCTCCATATCGGAGCTTACAAGAGCCAGAAGACAACCCCTAACAGCTTGCTGCTTGTAGTAACATTGACTTCACAATAAGAGAGAGGACAGTGCCAGTCTTTAATGTCCTCAAGAGGCAGTTTGGTTTAGAGACAGTAGTCAAAATGAACAGCAATAAAAATACAGAATACATAAAACACACAATAGGCCATTGTCACCATTTGAGTCAATGCAACGAAGATGAGACATAACCTGCTGTTAAGAAATTACAACTTGTTTCAAAAGCCAGCAGCTGATGGGATAAAGCTCCAAACTCCTCAGACAGTTTTCATTTTTCATTTTACACAGGTTGCAATCTGCGCATTGCAGTGCACTTTCACAGCTTTACATATTGTTGTTATACTGGATATCTACATGATTACATTTTCCTATGACGGATGACTATCATTTTTTTTCACATTCATGTTACTGGTGCAAATAATGTATTCCTCACTTTATCATATTAGATGTGTTATTATAGTGCTCATCTCGAGTGATTCTCCTTTCAAAGTATACATAGCTATAGAAAAGTACTAGAAAGCACCTTTAATGATCCTCTCTGCAATCGGACAAAGGAATTCACCAGATACATTTCGACTCAAGAACATGACAGCGCTCCCAAGGACTATCCCAGCACAGAGAAAGATTAAATATTGATTAGCCTCAGGCACTCTGAACATTGAGGAGGGTTGGATATGTTTAAAATCGAATCACATTAAAGCAGCTGGTTCGCAGATATCTGTATAGGATCAATACAAATCAAGAATCTGAGAAGCAAAGAAGACAGAACAGAATCTGGCCAAGTAAACTTATTTTCCTCAAGAATATCAAACAAGGTCATTTACTTAGCTTGGGCAAATATGTTTCCAGGAGCATTTTCTTTGGCCCAAGAGTACACACAAACATGATTCTGAAACGCAGAGTCGTATGCATTATGCAAGATTTCCTGGTCACATAGTTGCTTCAGACTTACAAGAATTATCCATTTATGGAGCATTATCAGAAAGTTTCCTTAAACCTACTTTAATTGTAACCACTTGTGAGTAGTCCAACCAGCTGTAAACATAGCACACATTATTATGTGATAAAGTTATGTTGTCAATTCTGTTACTGAATACACATATCAAGCTGACACAGAGCAGGATTATCATTCATTTGGCCAACTAATGAATTCAAGTCCAATAAGCACATTTCTTTTAGATCTGTTTTGTTCTCCACCAACTCTGACAGAAATATTTGACTTTTTAGTTGCTACCATTTCTACTATGTTCACCAGCTAGATGCTAACTACGTCTATGTCCCATTAGGTGCTGAGCAGGCTATAATCCAGCCAGTAGAGTGTCCAATAAACAAAACAACGAGCTGAAAGTTGCTAAAACGCTCAGTAAAGCCAAAAGGAACTGCAAAGTGGGACAATAATAATTTGTAGGTTTTACCACTTTGAGAAACCCTTACACTCTGCATAGTAATATTCTTTCATTAAAATAATAATATTAATTAATGCGTGTTGAGTCCATTAATGTCATGCAAACACATTTTAATAAATTCCAGCTTTAATTACATTTACATTCATTTATATTTAGTGATTTAGAATACTGCCTTTTGAGCTGATATTTTCACCCAGGGTAATTCCTAATTAACTGCAGTAGCAACAATTATTTTGCTGAAATGTAAGCACCGGCTGGCAACAATCAATCCAAGTGTCTGCAAAGTGAAACTGGGACACCCATTTTACTTTTTGTAGGAGAATAACACCCACGCTGCAGCAGTGACAACAACAAGATCGAGTGTTATAAGTTTTGAGCCCGTCTTTCCCCCACGTCTGTAGTATGCACAAGTGTATAGTCAAGAACTTTCATTAGCAAACACTAAAAACATCAGTGACGAGCCAAGTGCAAATTTAGATGAGTTCACTGAGCAATGACACGACTCTGTCCACACTACATTTGACACCCTGTACCCATAGAAACTAAGTGGAAGGTCTGTGTCTGAAACAGAAGGTGGGCATGATAATACACGCAGCTAATTATGTGAAAATCAGGAAATATGTCAGCCTGTACTTTTGGAAGAGTTTAAGACCTCCTTGTTAATTTTGTCCTAGAAATTGTTAACTGAGTGTGCAGTGGAGACACCATATGACTCCTGAAGAAGGAAAGCTTTCACTCCACTGAGCGATAAAAGATGAAGAAAACTATATGGAATTTTGTTTTCCTAGAAGGTCCAAAGATGTTGTGATGTATGGTGATCAGGACTTCAATTCAATGCCCATGGAAATGGTCTTAAATTTGTTTAGCAGCTGGGAATCGCCATGTTGTCATATTGGAATACCTAGGCTCAACCTAATGCTGTATGCAGAGCACTTGCTTTTGTAATCAAAATATGGTCTTTAACCTATGGTATCCGTTCTGTTGGGAGAATATCAAAGGACCCTCCCTACTCTTACCTTCATCTGTGCACAAGCAGTAGCATAAACAGGGATAGGGAAGCATGTCAGCCCTGCTTCATCATAAACAATATCTGTACCTGTCTTATTCAATCTTCATGGATGTGTGATGAGCCTCTATGTCAAGACCTTCTCATTTCCTCTCTCTCCTCATCAGTCAGACGGATGTACAGAAAAGGTAGCTTCAATCAATAAAACATGATTGTAAAACATTTTTAGAATGCACACCAGAAAATTCAAACACATCAGGAGAGATTTAACCTCCTGCTCTTGTAGCTCTGGTCCACTGGAGTCACGCATCTAACAATCCTTTAGCTCCAGATTACACTGAAGGGATGAGCGGCCCCAATGGGGCTTTGTGCAACATGGACCGGACGCCCTTCTTGCTCTGATCCAGATGTTGTCGGACTAAAGAGTCACTCGCGTGCATGCATATTAACACAGTAACACTGACCCTCGCGCTGAAAGCCTGCAAATTTATTAAGACAGCAGCAATTTCTTAAACTGTGGTGACCTGAAGAGATTCAGTAGCCTTTCCACCTAACACAAACATAAACTGCTGCATATGTAGCCACATATGTAAAGGTCGCTGTAAATTTAAATATGAATATAATTATTTAAATATAAATAAAAATATCTTTCTGATAAAAACATTTCTAATAAAATATTCTACTGGACCAAAAACTTGAGCATGATTTTGACAGTTTTTGATACAGATGTTCTCGTCGCGCCACATGTGCAGTTAACAGCCGAACTCAGCCGAAATGTGTCTTAAGTGCAGCTCTCATCTCTCTGACAAATATCCATGTAAATGAAGCCCAAATATAACAGGAATACAAAAGAAAATATGCCTACGGGTGCATCTTCTTTTCTTCTGGTGCCTGCATCCTTTAGCACACAGAAAACACACTGAAGGCTCCATCAGTGACCCACCTTGACAGCACAATGTCGCCAACAGGTAAACTCCAATCAATACAGATCCAGGACACTTCCGAGGCTCCATGGCAGCGGTGGAGCAGAACTTCCTCAAGAGCCCGCTGGGGATGTCAAACTTGGAGGGAGTGCAGCTTTGTTAGACTGCTGCTTCTGCTCTCTCTCTCCCTCTCTCCCCCTCTCTCTCTCCGTCAGTCTGTCCGTCTGTCTCTCGCTCTTTCTCCTTGTCGCTTGGGTGGACACCTCTGTCTGTCTCCTCGCGTGTGAGCCCACTGTCGCCTTAAAAGTCACTCCGAGTCCCGCTCTCTCCCCCTCATCTCTGCGCTTAGCTGTGTTTTTATACCAAACATCCCCAACGTGCCCCCGTGCGTCTTTCCTGTCTCGTATCACTGTGCGGTGATGATGACAGCCACCTGTCCGCTGCCTCCTTCTGCGCAATGCCCTCGTCAAGGTTTGTCTCCTCCGGTCATTTCGGGCTCATCCTCTTCTACTTTATGGGTGATTATGATGACTAAGGACAGATGAGCACGCACGATCTAAACGCGCGCACAGAAATCTCCAACAGAGAGCGACATGATCCCGCCCCCGGACTCTGGAAAACTTTTAGTCATTTAAATGTTTAATTAAATATTGTCTCGTAGGCTTGTTTAGCGCATGCTCAGTAGTGCACTTGATCAACAGGACTGAGGTGTTTTTCTTTTCTTTTTTTAGAGCAGTGAACATGATCTCCCTTCCAACCTAAAATCTGCGTGCAGTGATCATCCATCACAGCCTCATCCCTGTCCTCTTTTCCTCCTACAGGTGGGAAAGATGAGAAACTGAGAAACAATAAAAAAAAAAAAATCCTTAAATAAGTCCACAAATTCTGCTCACGTAGGAGCATAAAAAGGGAATAATCTCTTCATTTTTCATTGTGGAACTTCTTCTTCTGCACCTCCTCCTCCTCTTCACTCCCCTTTCCTTCTCTTTCAGTAACCGCTTTTACAAGTAGTGTCAGCCACCTTCCCTCATTATCCTGCTTTTCTCCACGGCTGTGTTCCTCTTGCTTAATCCTCCCATATTGTTCCTCCTCTTTATTCTCTTATCTGTGCCCTCTCACTGCCACAGGCATCACCTGTGACTTCCTCAACTCTCCCCTCTAGTTAATAACTACACCGAGGGTTTCGGTGCAGGAGCCATCGATTGCTTTGAAATCAAGGCTGCTAATTTGACAGCAAACATGCAATGATTAGACATGTGGGACAAGGGTATTTAAAAGCAGTAAGGACAATTAGGAAGCCTGTGGCAACAAAACTCTTGATTAATGGGTACTGATGTGAATAAACTTTGTTACGCTCTTAAATCAGGGGCTTAGCCTTAAAAACGTCACCCTGCACCCACTTTCCTTTCACCTTGGAAATCTACACTTGTGATTGAACCTAATTTCATTAATGCAAATATCAGCTTGCACACTTTATAACAAGGACATTGCACACATAACAAGGACATTATATATTGTTGTTTGGAGTAATAAGCATTTCTACACTGCAGCAGCAGTGCAGATGAAGTATGAAGTCCATAATTTGATGTCAGCGCACACAACCGAATGCATCTTCAATCACTGTGCCAGACATACAATGTGGTGGATTTTCGTGCAGGTAGCCAGTTGTTAAAACATATTGCATGACATAATTACCTTTAATGAGACAGCCAGGGCGTCAGGGTGGTGCTGTCAGCGGGAAGGAAAACATCTTCAGGGCAGACAGGCAGCACACCATACACTGCTATGACAAGAGATGGAGTATTATTGTGTGTTTGTGTGCATGCAGGTGTGTGGTGTGAGTCAGTGTGGGGCCTCATTAGCTCGTATGGAGATGCTTCAAGTTGCTGGTTGGTGTGATGCACCGATGACCTGTTTCCCGATCTGTTTGCTTACTCGTGTACACCACCCCATTTTCTTTACATCATCTCCGTAATGTTATTAGTCACTCATTTACTGACGCTCACTTCCTCTAGTTTTCTCCTTTCTTTGTCACTTGACACAGCTTCCATGCCCCCTCGTTTCCTGCTGATCTTCCTTCTCGCCTCTTCCTCAGCCTTCCATCTCTCTTCTCTGTTTCCTTTCTTCCACTCCTCCGTTCTGTACTCTTGCGGTTCTGCCTGTGAGCATCAGATGCAGTGATGTCCTCAGACCATTACGAGAGCGCCTGCAGCGCTTCTCTGGCTCTCACTATCTATCACTCTCGCTCTCGCGTTCACTTCAGCCTCAGTGTGTCTGGCTTCAGTCTGGACACAGTGGTGTGCATGTATGTAGACTGCCATCAGCTCACATTAAATAAATGTCCTTTTGGCTGAGCCTGCAGGGATTGGAGGTCGGTACTGTGTGTGTGTGTGTTTTTACATGTGTGCACCTGTTTATTTACAGTGCAGTCCTGTATTATATAGGTGTGCTATTTCTTCCTGCCCAACTCAAAGAGACGACCCCACCCCCCCCATGACACAAAGCACATTAGCATACAGTATAGTATAGTAGCCTCGAGCCTGCTCCATAAATATCATAAACACATAAACAACATCACGGGCATGATCATCAGGCATAGGGTTCCACGTGTGATTTAATCTGAGACATATGCCATTGCACATGTCTCAGCATACTTCACCGCATTAAATCATAATGTACAGTACATGTACGGGAAGAGAAATTTTTAAAAACAATCCATGAAAACAATGTAACAATGTGTGAAGGCTCAATAATGAATCTGAATCTGCTGCTCCCCTCAGCTTTAATGAGCTTTATAATGAGTTTCAGCTCATTGTGTAACTGTCTGGACGGCTGCTTTGCTACAGTCGCCACTCTCGTACTGTGCGTTTTCAGCAGGCAACTGAAAAACCCACTGTACACTATAGTACACAAAGGCAGCTACGTGACCAAGTCTAAGTGGCCAAAACAATCAGTTTTTGCATGTTTAAAGGAGTAGTGTGCAGGATTTAGTGGCATTTAGCATCTTGTATCATTGGCTGTGAAACTCAGAAAAAGCATTACGCTTCTGATCTAGAGCCAGTGTTTTGTTTGTCCATTCTGGGCTTCTGTAGAAACACACTGTACCTGTCTGTAGGCTTTAGTTAGCATATAAAGATAACTTTACATGAGCTAACTTCACTGCCAATAATGAGCTCAGAGGTGCTGAAACACTCTGTGAAGCTCAGGGGAACTACGCATTGTCACTCTGTCTGATCTTGTGACAGAAGACGCAAAAGTTAAAGGCAGTGTTTTCTTTGAAAGGTAGGATCACACCTTTAGACGGGGAAGCTGAGGTGAGCAACACAGCATGTTTTGCCGCACCTACAATGACCTTTTCACATTGTTATACCGCTACTGGCAGTCTGAGTCATGTAGTCATGGCTCATGGTGACATGGTTCGTACCACCAGTGCACGCGGTTTATATATGTGACGTTATGAGGACTAACACAGGTGTGATACAGTCATCTCATTGCCTTACTACCTGGCAGTTCAATCAGTAATTGGTTTCATGATCATCTCTCTCCCAGAGCTGCTTAAAGCAACAGAGCCAGGGCTCTACCCAGTAATTTCCCCATGATGGAGTTGCTTCATTAAGAATGTATGTAAGACTGAACTTGTGGAAAATGTGTGTTCCAGCCTTTTCATCCACACAAGCTTCAATTCACAGCGGCGATAACAGATGTGAAGCGGAAAATTGAGTCCTTCTGTAAACCAAGGAATTCCCCAGAGTGCTCCCGTGATCACCTTTTCAATCTTGTCTTGTTTATCGCTTCTGGAGCTGTACATTAGTGTCCATGGAAAACAAAGCATGCACTTCTCAAGTCAATACTAAACAAAGGCAGATCTGCACCCTGTCTGCACGTCGCTCAGCATGAGCTTTTATTGTGGATTTCAAGCGTCTCTGTCAAGCAATGCCATGATTTTCTGATCTGACACGTACTGGTGTACTGACCTGTAAATGCAGGTCAGGCTAGATTCAGAGAGTTGAGGTTAGTAAAGATTATTCACTCAGATGGCTCAAATTGCCCTATAGCATGAGGCAAATACTACAGCTCACAGGTGGAAATATCTGTGAATATAAAAATAGTCCATACAGAGTAAAACTGGCTCATGCCTACAAATGTATGTCAGCAGTTCTTATTACATCTGAAACACACTTCTTGGTTTTATTATAAGCCGCACCAGCAGCATGCCCCGGGAATGGCATTGCTGTTCTCTCTGTCAGTCTGTTGGCTGGTCGACCTGGTCTAGAATTGCCAGGAAAGTTTGGTCGCCAAAGAATAAATCAGACTCTTCCAATAGCACCGTCAGCAAGAAAAGATTAAAAATGTTTCCAGTACTTTATGACCAAACACCTTCAAAACTCATGACATTCCCACCAGCTCTAGCTGCACTTTTGGTTTTGTGCTAATTAGCAAATTTAGCTAACACTAAGATAGTGAATGTGGTAGACATAATAGCTATAGTAGCTCAGCATGTTATCATTGTCACTGAGGGCATGTTTACACTGATTTTAGCATTCACATTGAATATGCCTTGCCTTGCAGAGCTGCTTACTCGTACTTACCCCCACCCAGTTTAGTAGTTTTAAATTATGAATTTCCCACTAAAGACTAAAGAATGTAAGTACATGAGATGTGTTTTTGCTACAAAGAGGAGTCCCCTTCATATTATTAATTGTTATATTTTATATTTTACACAGTTTTTTCTCCATCCAAAGACTTGTTTATTTATGTGCAATCCTGAGGGGTTCACACCCTGCTCTGTCACTGTCTGTCTTTCTCACACACACGCTGTGACCTTCTCGTGCACTCTGATTCTGAACACACACACACACATGCACACACACACACACACACACACACCTGTCTGCCTGAGTCAGATCTGTAGCAGTGAATAATAGAAGACTGGGATGAGATCAGACTGTTCAAGTGCAGGGCAAACAGGGAAGAGGTTTTCACTTAAACATGCCACACACTTTGAATAAGTCAGAGAACAAACTCATGTCTCCCAAAAACTAGGCCAATGCACAGAACGCTATGATATCACAGGGGACTGCCACTTGTATTTGCTGGGTGACAAAAGCCTGAAGGCTAGACAAGAAAGTTACATCAGCTAATAACCGTAAGGTTGGCGGTTCAGATAGACAAACAGCTAGTTGGGAAAGTCAGTGCGGAGGAAATGAATCAGCCACTGTCTCCTCTTATAATTACTGCTGATGATGTGCCCTTTAGCAAAGCAGACAACTCCGGGAAGCTTAAGTAGAGCTGATTAGAAGGAGGACAGTACAATATAATGCTAGATGGCCTACGATCAACCAAAATTGGGCATAATAAGCTTCATATAGATATTACCTGCTATTTAATCTAATTGTACAGGTTTTAGTTATACTGTGCCCTCACCCTTTATGTCTGCGCTCCTGTGCTGTAACCTTCTCGTATGCAGCCATTCATCAGGGTTGTAAGCTGTTAATGAAGATACATTGTTTGTGCTAGAACCTGGCAACAAAATGTCATATTGCTAAAATAGCAATCTGCACCATGGCATACTAATTGGTCGCACGTCACGTTTGAAATATTCATTATCACATCATTATTTCTGTGAAGTAGCTTTTGAAGCGGCTGTTTCTGTGGCAAAACAAAAGATGTTTGCTGCCATTCAGTGGTGATACTGTGTCATTACAATCAAAAACACAGCCTAATTGGGCCGCTCCATACGGTCTACTCGAGTTCATGGGTCTCACATATGGAAACAGGGCCAGATCAACCCTCTAGCGGCCACAAGGTGCAGAAATTAGATACGGGCCCTTATTGACTGTTCTCCCACTCTCTTTGCATTGTGCATTCTGTTTATTTCTAGTAATTAGCAAAGAGTTTGAGGCTATTTTATCCAGACATATGCACCATGTAAGAACAAATTAGACCACAAAATTAGGCCATAATACAGGTGTTATCTTAAGGTCCCTATCATATCACATATATCACTACACATTAACACAAAACAAATTGCTACGTTGTAAACCTGTAGTCCTCTGCTCAGGGTAGTTGCCCATTTTGGTTGTGAAGCATCAAGTCAAAACAGTGGAAAATTGATTTTGTACATCAGATTTCATTTAATTATCATCATCCTTACAGCACTTACAGCTGGCCGGACCACATGGTACATGTGACACACAAAACAACTCATTATTCATGAAGTGATGCAATTTGTGCATGTTGTTGCATGTATAATTACAATGTTACAGTTGTACAAACACATATCCAAATCATACACGCTACTATAACCTGCTTATTGCTTTCGCACCTTTGCACCCCTGTGCATGCACCGTACAATGAACGGCAAGTTGCATCTAGAACATTACAGTTTCCAGTACTCGTTACAGGCTGCAAACTATACTGTACTGCAGGGAGGTAAAAGTTTGATTCCACAATAAAAAATATACAGTGTAAATGTTTTATTGAGCTTTATCAATAAATCATGGTCGGAGACAAACTGGGAAATAAGAATGCGCTGTTGGAGTACTCTTGAGTTTGTGTGTGTTCCTCAAGGTGTGCTGAGGTACATTTGCAGAGCAGGAGTGAAGATTAAGACAGTTCCCAGTATTGACACTGTGAGGAAGGCCCACAGGAAAATTCTGTCCAACACCTGAGCCACAAACTTCCAGTCTTGAACAACCTAGACAGAGCAAAGAGGGCGACAGAACAAAAAAGAAAGGTCCACAGGTGAGAATCTGCGTCAGCCTCGAGCGTTTCGTTTGTCACAGCGAAAACATTCCTCATTCAGGAACACTTTCATCATTTTTATATGCACTCATAGAGCAAATGAGACATACACTGGCAGTGACATGCATATACATTATACATGCAATCACTTTTATCCCACGCCTCCCCTCATGTCAGCCCACTCCCATACCTCTCGTATGAAGTGCTCCTTTTTGATGTGACGGCTGATGTAGCGAACTGAATTCGTGGCTTTCTCCAGCATGGCCAGCCAGGCTTGGTTCTCATCCTCCTTCCCTCCGAGGGGGCCTCTCTGCTGGCCGCTACTGTGTCCCCGCCTCCCCACACCTCTGCGGGGCTTCAGCTCCGGGCTGTGCATCTCCATATCTGGAAAGTGGTATCTGAGGATAATGGACACTCATTGTTTTATGCATTGACGTGTATTTTCTTTCTTGCAGAGAGTTAGATGAGAAGATTACGTTAGCTTGTCATAGCAGCACTGTCATAACAGCCTAGGTGTTTCTCATCTCCATTCTCTGTGCTAAGCTAAGATAATCTTCTCCTCTAACTCTTGGAAAGAAAGTGTAAAGTATTTTTTCCCATAACATTGCACTTTTTCTTAAAGTTAGTGCTGTTTTACCTGTCAGTGTGCCCCCTCATACACAGCAGTCTGGGCAGTCTCTGAAGGAAGAGGCTCTTTACCCAGGGAGCCATGGGATGGTAAGTAGCAGAGGAACGGTGGTGGACGTTAATGACAAAGACAGTGACGATGATGGAGAACGTGACAAAGATCATAATGAAGAGCAGGTATTCCCCGATCAGTGGGATCACCTGGAGACAGAGAAAGGGAATCAGCTAAATGTTTGAAATAATTCTTTCCACAGGATGTAAGGATGGGGAATTTATGAGGAGAAATTAGTCTATTTAACACAAAAAAATGCAAAAACTACGCTTCTTAATCTCAAGAAAATTCCAATTTTGACCTGAAGATGGCACTGGTTAAGATATCCGCAAAGTGATTTGAACTTATCCTAAATACACTTTCAATATCTGCAACAGAAAAGCGCAGCAATCTAACAAATGGTCAAAATATTTAATTTGCAAACAAAACTATAAACTTTTTTTTAAATCTAGTTTATCTTTTTTTTCTGAATAAGTGAAGAGTGTCTAGTGACACGAGATAAAAAAAAAAAGTCAGGGGATCACCAAAGTCATTAAAAGATATCCTTTAGGAAATTAGAATAACAGTAGCACATTTCAAGGCAGTCTGTAGTAATAGTTGTTATTTTACAGTGAACGACAAATGAGCGCGTAGAAGCTTTGTTAGTTTATGTTGCATGTTCATTAGATTGTGGGATAATTTGATACTCCTACATAGGGTATAAAATAACATAAGAGGATATGGAAAAGTCAGTGATTTTGAGCATTGTCATCATCTTTTTGAGTGCTGCTTCTCTGTACAGCTCTATGAAGGACTGAGCTGTGTCTGGAGTCAATAGCTTGGTAATTGAGTTGACATACAGTTTAAGCTGCAGGTAATTGAGGGACTGTGGTTATGATCTGTTTTAATTAGAGCACACTGCAATTAAGATTACAATTAGGATAACTGGACGTGGATAAAACCAGACTTGTAGATTTAAAAAAACAGGCAAGTCAAAACTTTGAAATGAACAAAGACTTGGACATAACTTACTTTAGAGGATGAAGGGATGATTTCTTCTATGACCAGGAGGAACACAGTAAGTGACACCAGCACAGATGTGGAAAGTGACAGTTTCTCTCCTTCGTCTGATGGCAAATAAAACACCAGTACAGTCAGAAATGAGAGACCAAGGCATGGGATGATGAGGAAGAGGGTGTAGAACAAGGGCAATCTCTTCAGGATGAAGGAGTAGGTGACAAACGGGTACCAGTACACCCCATCCCTCCTGCTTCCCTTTACTCCTGTGGCATTGAGGATCTCCCACTCGCCATTATCAAAGAAGTCTTTACGGTCCACATAATGATCCACCAGGACCAGGTCCACCATGTTCCCATCGTAAGTCCACGAGCCGAACTTCATTGAACAGTTCTGTCGGTCGAATGGGAAGAAGGTGACGTCCATGGTGCAGGAGGACTTGTAGCTGGCGGGTGGAGTCCACGTTATGGTACCATCCCAGCGCACAATGGCTTTGGTCATCAGGGAACCCTCAAAACGACCGTCCGCACTGGGAGAAGATGAGAAGGAAATGATGAGGAGGTAAGATGTCATAATTATCAGTCAAGGTAAGATGTGAAATATGCATCAATGTTATCCGACACTGCCTCTGAACAATGTGTGCAGAGTGCTGCTCACTCACTTCTCATACAGCACAATGTCAGGAAGCCATATAGTCTCTGAAGGCACTCTGATGGAGGTAATGCCACCGTAGTCATCGGGGTTCCACCTCAGCTTCACGTCAACCCACTCCTTTAAAAACATACGTAAGAGCAAATAATGAGTTACCCAATCTGTTAGATTTAACAGACTGAAACTGTGATGGACACTAGACTTAGGAAAGCTTTATGTGCGTCTTCTAAATTTCAGCACCACGGACAGCACCAGACTGATACCTGCAGTGCAAGGCAATATGTTTCATATGTTTCTGTGGAGTTGTTCCCACTTTGCTTGTGGTCTTGTCTGTAACCATGTTTGCAGGTTTTTCAGCATCATATCAAGTAAATACATTTATTTTAGCAAAGTCTAAGGATACCTTAAAAGAAGTATTCCCAAATATAATCTCCTTTAAACTTCAAGATTTATTCTTTATCATGTTAAATCCTTTATTTCCACAGACTAATGAGTATTTATTATGTTCCAGTATTTTTTAAATTATATCTTAATGACAAAGATTTACCCTAAATCTTATTTTTCTTTTGTTTACAATGTTGTTGTTGATCTGCACATTAGTTTTTATTTTCTTTTTGTAAATGAATGTTATTTGTATCAATTGTTTGTTTTTTTTCTTCATAAGTAATTAACATGTAAAATAACAACAACAATCTAATACCCACCCATTCATAATATGTAATTGGGATTATTCAACAGCATTTAATACTAGGAAATGAACTGAAACAAGAACAAAGAGTAAATTAAACAAATGCAAATAGCAGGCTAACACTATCCTTATCTGAATACTACATATTGTTGCAGCTAACTTTGTGAAAGAATTTGCCTTCTTTAAAATGGGTGAAGTATGGTAGTGTTCCCTGTGACATGCAGGGTCATTAACAGATCTAAAGGAGGCTACAGGTCACTAACTTCTTCAGAACTCCATCCCTCCCTCTTTGTTTATTTGATTGAGTAGACTGATGCAGCTGCCTTGATAAGGCTGAACTCTGTGGTTCATCTCCATGGCAAACCCAAGGTCAAGTAGCTTTATTTTGTGTCAGACAGACGGACTGACTGGATCTCTGGAGAAGGCGATGTGTGCCTCGAACTTGAAGTGACAACACAATGTGTACATTTTATATAGGCTACAGTACCACGCTGCAAATATTCATCCTCTATCGGCCTGAGAAACAAAAGGTCGCACTCTTGAATAATTCACAGATGTGAAAATTGCAGCTCACAGTTTATAGAGTCAGTGTGTAGCACAGTAGTAGGAATAATAGTGTTCATTGTTACCTGCCAAAGCCAGACATTTGTAGTCATCAGTTGGTTCTTTTCATCCTGCAGGAAGACAAGGGAGACATTTTGAGCACTATTTATAAATCTTAGTGGGGATTACTATGAACAATAAGAAAGGGTAATGAGGAGGTGAGGCGCAAACTATAAGCTGAAGACAATAAACTGAGTGAAAGAAAGTACTTAAAAAGTTAGAAAGGGAGATTTCTTCCCCCAAAGTGGGTTAATTGCTTCTATTGCTTGCCACTAAGACAGCACAGCAGAGCATTTGGAGGGTTAAGTGCCTTGTTTCTGGCTACATTTACAGCATTTAATGATCGAGGAAAACACAAGTTACTCCTGGCAGTACTAATATGAATCCTGCTGCCTCATTTGCTAAATACTAGTACTGACATAGACTTTAAAAAAGACAAGAGAGTTTGAAAGAAAGGACAGTATTGAATTTGTGGAGGTCAGAGAGTTTTTTTTTTTCAGTTTAAGCTGTTGAGTTTTTGAGAAGCTCATAAAAAACAAAACTTAAAAAAGATCAGATAAAACTTTGTTTGAGTAGCGTACCTCTCATGAGCTTGTTTATGAATGTTTGTGACCGTTGCCATCAAGTATAATTTGGTCAATTATGTCATTTCTAATAGGTTTGTGGTTATGGTTAATTAACCGAATGGCATTTAATGACAAATCTCTGATAAAAATTGATGACAGTGTCATGACGGCCCTATGCACACCCCTGCACATGTGTGCAGTGTGTGTGACCAAAGAGAAAATCTTTGCAATAGATTTGGTGGTTTGTCTGCTGTCGAGAGTCACTGAGGCAAACCTGATTGCATACCTCTGTGAACAAAAATTGATCTTTTTTTAAAAAAAATAACAGTAGTTCAGTTGGACCACCACAAGATGGCACTCTTCTGAATGTTATTTCTGCACGCAGAAGTACAAACATCGAATGCTGACATAGTCAAAATTTGGCCCTCTGTGGAGAGTGGGAGCGGTGGTAAATAATAAATGTGATCTGGTTCCTCTAAGCCTGATGGCCTCATTGCTTCCTCTGCTGCTATGAAAGACCACTTTGGACCTCTCTTTTAACCTTTCTTCCTCTCTCATCTCTTGACTCTCTGCTCCCTTAGCTCCTTAGCCTCCTCCTTGTTTATCCCAACACTTTTGTTCTCAGCATAGCGTCTGCACTATAGTTCCTCTGGAGGCCACCCATTTCCATCTCTTACACTCTTAACCTGCCTTCCACTGTCTTTGTTTCTGTCTGCAGTACTTTTTTTGAAAAAAATATTTCCTCTTAACATTAAATCATCAAATTCTTCTCCAAACTTCCTCCCTCTCCTCTCCTCTCTCCTCCTTCTTTCCTATACTCTCATGCGTTGTAGGGATGGTGAGTGGTTCACTTTCTTCCCTTCTTCTCTCTTCCCTTCCTTTCTTCTCTTGTTCCAAAACATTACCTTCCAATCCTCAGAAGACTATACCACAATTTTATTAGGCATCTTACATAAGGCTTTTTTAATTTCCTCAGAGAGCTTCCTTAACGGGTCCGCACAACTTAAGACTGTGTACTGGGTTGCTCTCCTGGAAGCATTAGGGCCTCTATGTCTGGTTGCTTCGCTCAAGGGTGCTCAGGATGTGATCAGCTGCAGAGACACTTTAAAATACCTTCATTTATCTAATATTAATATAATACATTATGTATAGCACAGAGACAGAGCCAGGACTTCCAGACTACTACCAGACAGAGGCACGGTCCTTGGTATTATATTATTATTATTATTATTATTATTATTGTTGTAGTATTTTTTACAGTATGTGAGTGTTAGGCTTTACGTAAACATAGTTTCTGTCTGACATTTCAAGGCCAGTCTGATTTTATTTAATTTCCTTCTTTCTCCTCTCCTCTGATAATGTAACAAAACATGCAGAGTAAGCTCACAAGGTGCAGACAAATAAGATGCAGGTGTTCAAATTAAAATCTGCTGACATACATATTTACATGTATATTTGCTAAGAATTAATGACAAAAATAACCTGAACTTTTTTTATTCCCTTCCTTCTACTGTAGCATAATCAAATACAGTAACAGGAGCCATACCAGCACAAACTGTGACCTTAAAGATGACCATAGAGTTAAAAACTCTTTCACAAACACAGCACAGAACGGCTGCCTCTCATGTGTTTGCATATCCGGGTGTTGTTTCCTCACCACATCAACCAGCTGCGAGATCTTGAGCCCAAAGCGTACAGTGATGGTGTCATTGGCATGCTGGACAGGCCGCACCCACTTCTGGTACCCCTTGAAAAGGTTCCTCAACAAGGAATCCTCCATCTCAGCCAGCGACACAAAGTCTTCTTGAGCTGGAAGGAGCCAGAGAAGAAAGTTGCGATGAGGAAACAAAACAGAGAGGTAGAAATTTGGGCGAGAAAATGGTATAGTGTTAATGAGAATATGAGAATATTGCCATGGATATGATCGTGAGTAGCGCTGAAATTGGTAGATAAATGGTGCACAAATGGCAAGAATTGATTAATTGTATTGATTAAACGATTAAATGATCAAACAAAGGTTCCGGCCACACTTATCAGTCATCTATCATCTGAGGGGACAGATGTGCTTCTCTTTTAATCAATACAGCTGTCTACACAGTTGTTGTGTAAAGCACACACTTTATGTGTGTAAACCTTAAAGTCTATTTGTTTTATATTTTATGTGCATAACTACAGTGATAATGAGCGGCTCTTGCTACCGTATGCAAGCTGGGTAGATACCTCTGTGACACTGCAATGCCCACACTGACAGTGCTAACACGCTCATGTTCAGCAGGTGTCCTCTTTACCATGTTCACCATCATAGTTAAGTGTATTAGCATGCTAGCGTTTGCTAATCAAGCATTATATTATAAACCAAAGCAGTGGTATTGGAACAACAAAGTTTTGACAATTCATCCTGTGGGGAACATGAGTGTTTCATGGCAAGGCATCCAATAGTTGTTAAGACATTTCAGTTAAAACCACAAATGTCAACCTCATGGTGGTGCTAGAGGCAAAGTCGGGGATCACCAAAGTCATTAGGATTTGTAGTTTAGGATGCATCGAGCCTTCATGACAAAATTTTGTGTCATCCAGTAGATGCTGAAATATTTATCTGAAGCATACTGGCTGTCATCTGCAATCTGAGGATGCTAACTCTGACTCTTGGCAATAGCGGTGGGACATTCTGTAAGATAAATGATTTCATTAATAAAGTAATCAATAATGAAATAAAATGCGTTAGTTGCAGTCCTAGTTATATGGCTAGTTAGCTGGCTTGCATGTAAAATTCATGTGCACAGACAGATGCAGAAATAAGTGTCACACTCTGGCGAGGCTTACATGTTTAAGAACATACAAGGACACAGTTGTGCATGAACAAAGTGAACTATCTCTCCAGAGTCTCAAAAGCAAGTGGAGGGAGAAATTAAGTCAGGGTCTAAGACTCAGGCATACACACATAGACACACACACGCACACACACTCTGTCAACCCTGGACTGACAGCTGGTCATGGCCGAGCAAATGCATCTAAGCTCCCAAGGCTGACAAAATGATCATGCTGACATGATCACTTCAGACAGAACAGTCGCCAGGGGAGACAAGCTGAGCTCAGAGCGCTTTGTGCAGCCAGGCACAAGACATAATAGTCCGTTAAAGAGTGACGTTCACGCTGAGCAGGAGACAGTGCAAATGAAGGAACAGTGCTTTTACTTCACCAGCTACCGATCAAGTGCAGACAGCTGAAAGACATCAGGTCTCCGAGGTAGACAATTACAGAACACACACTGCTTGCACGTGTAGAGCAAAACATGTACGATGTGTAATTCATTTTGGTTCAGTTGAAAATAATCATCAGTCAGTGGATAGAGAAACAGAAACTAATGGTTTCTTCGGTGCCTTAAAGTTTGCAAACTTAGCTATACTGAAAGCCGGTGTGGTGCTGAATTGTCTTTAAGCAAGACACTGAATCTCTTCACTGTTACTCATTGCAACTCAGTCTAAAAGATGCAGATGACAGCAGTATTTGCTGGATGCTCACAGCATTATGTGGTATTTGTACTTGAGCTGAAGAGCAGAGCATTGCACAGTAACTCTCTGGTTCTATCAGCTCTGAGCTCTGAGCTCTGAGCTCTGAGTGTTCCGCTGCACAAGAGGACGGATATTTGGCGCTGTCTATGGTGGCGTTACAACAGAGGCACGCAGAGGCTGATAGACAGAAAGGAGAGGTTTGAATCAACAGCCTCGCAAACAAGGGGAATGGAACAGAGGAGTGGAGAGAGCTGATAAGGGAAGGAGAGAGACAGAGTGACCCGGAGCAATTCCCTTCAGTGTCTGAGAGAGACCGAACGAGGGGGCAGGGTAGAGGTTGGTGAAGAAGGGGAAGTTAACTGGGGCAAGGGGAATGAGAAGAGACAGCAAAACAGATAGCAAGGAGGGGAATTTCCAATTTCACTTCCCAACACAATGTTCTATACCGTGCAAGCTAATCCCTCTCATCTCCTCATGCGATACCTATCGCTTCACCGATTCAAATTTGATTTTATAAACTGCAGCTCTAAACTGCAGGTTGCATGCACAGAGCGACCTCTGTCCACCATGACACTCAAATCAGACAATATTTGGGCGTGATGGTGCTCCTCATAAGCGCACCGAACGATTATCTCTCTGGATTGACATTGACAATTGATGAAATATTTAATTCAAGCCAAGCCATAGTTTAAATAGTTTTAATAAGAAATCTGGGGGAGCTTACAGAGCTCATAGGTCAGGTAAGAGGGCTGCTTCGAAAAATTTCACTTACAGCCCCAATTAGGTCAGGATCGGGTCTGAGTGCAGTACAATGGCCTGAGAAAAAATGTCACATAGTGCCACAGCGTGGCTCACTGATGTGTTTTCAATGGCTATTAAGCAACAAGGGTGCACTATGGCACAGAGGCATAAGCTACATCAGATTTTAGATATACAAACAAGAGCTGTCTGTAGGGTTAATTCATTGTTTTGGTTTTTATCCAGAAATCTATAAAAATCAACACCATGTAGTTTTACTAGAAACTGCTGATGATGAAGACTGGGGTCTTGGGTTTGATGTTATACATGCTGTCACAGTAGAGGAGTGGTGGAAGAATAAAGTCAGTGGAACGTCCTCACAAGCACTCTATGAGACAAAAGAGTTTTTTTTTCTATGAATCTTTGAGGAAAGAATTGCTTCAGGCTGTGTGGACACAGACGTGCACTTATAGTTCCTGTCTTCTGTCTCCTGCTGTTTCCTGTTGGATGTGTTGGAATCTGAAGTTGAAGTACGCAGCGTGTTCAAACTCAGACAGATTACCTCCCGTTGCATCAGAACCCCCCTGTAAAGCACTCACAGTTTGTAAAGGCTTCAAACGGAGCGTCAGTACACTCAGCTGAATCCATCTACCATCTCTACAGGAAGCAACACCGTCTCAAGATGCTCATCAACCAAAAGCGCAGGAGCCAAGATAGTCAAACACTGCAGGGATGGATTCCTGTACAAGAGCCCACTCTCTCCCTCCCTCAGATAGAGGCGGACTGACTCTGTGTGAGTGTGTGGTTGATTGAGCAAAGGTGAAGGGTAGAGTATTGATTAGAAGACACAGTCTGATGGTTTGGGGGATGGGGTTGGTTCTCCGTGGGGAAATAGTGATGCATTAGCATACACTTTGTGTGTGTGTGTGTAAGGAAGAGAAACAACTGTTTCCTGAAGATTGATACAGACACAAGGGTGACCCAGCTTTCAAACATACACCCTGCATCCTTCTCAATCTCAAACACCCCATGGGCGACACAGTGGTATGATCACCTTGACACTGCAGCCATCTGTTAACTGTGAATCCACAGTGGGATGTACCACTGGGAGGGGTGAAAGGATGAGAGAGAAAACAGAGGGGAGTCCATTATTATTTTTCTCTTTGCACACAAGTGCAAATGAAAAACAGTTTAACTTTGTGTTTTTCCTTTTTTTCTCCACGCAGCTGTCACCAATTTCTAATGAGATGTTTCCACACCAACGGGAAAGGGGAGATTTAAAGAGAGAAGGAAGCCATCCATCTGAGATGCAGCTCTGCTCTAGTTTACCCACAATGCAACAGGACAGGTGCCTCTGAGGTAGCCAAGACATTTCACAATGGCTAACCTCATCAGTCACAATGTCCTTGAGGCATGTGCTGTACTGTATGTGAACCAACACACGTTACAGTAGGTTGCATGTAGTCACTGGGTGCAAAACTATACTGACCCTCACATGACCAGAGGTGACCACATGTGTGCAGTATCACTGCGCTGCACATATCACAGTGAGGCATGTTGATTATTCAGAAAGACGTGGTGCGGTTGAATTTTTAAGGTAATTTTTTAAAAGCTGTGAGTGCCACGAAGGAAATTCAGTTATCCCTCTTGAGTTGGCAGAGATGAATATCTTGGAAAATTTGGACCCAAGATTTCCGTAGAGTGCTACAGGTAAGTGAGAAAATATGTTTGTTTTGTTTTTGCTTCCAATGGGTACCACCTCCTTTGCAGGAAGCTCACTATCAGCTTAAAATGATTCCTCATGAGCTTTAAGCTCTCTTGCGTAATCTTTATATAATAAAATAACAGATTTTTAACTCATTTTGATTTAGAAACACTCACCCATAATCAGGCGGATAGTCTCTTTCATACATTCTCGTCTATGTTATTTGTGCTCCGAGTACCATCTCCTGTGCTTTATGGCACTAAGTCACATTCCATTAACTGCTTCACGTTTTTTTGGTGAAAGTGAATCATATTTTATGGAAGAAATCAGATGTCCTCCACCCCAACTCTCTGTAAGTAAACAGTATCATGAACTACAGCTGCTGTTAGCTAACGTTAGCTTACTTTGTTAGCCGGGCTGCCTGGAATGTGAGCAACGGAGAGTGTTAGTGTTTGTACCACAGCACCAGGAAGGGGAGGTTTTCGCTATATACATAATGGTATAAGTGAAGAACCTGAAGAGAACGACAGAGGTACAGTAGCTAAGAGAAAAAGGGAGAAAAGAGAGTAAGAAGATTCCGGATAAGAAATAAGGGACTGAAAGACAAAGACGATGAACAGGCGGGGGGATGGGGGGGGGGGTTCAATCACAAAAATACCCATAATGTCACTTTAGGTGTGGACTGACACTGGGAGGGTAAATTGGTATCTGACAGTGGATTAACCATTTTCACCATTAATCATCTTGTCATCACATTTCGCTCCTTCCCTTATACGCACACACACACAAACATGCAGCATAAATATACAGCAGGAAAGATTTACAGTGCTGCCAAGAGCCACTCCAAGATTAGAGTGGTGTAAATGCTTTACAGTAAGCTGAATCAACACACTCACTCACACACACACACACACACACATAAGCACACACACAGACCAAGTATCTGCTTTCCTGTCATTTACCACCAGGCTGACACAATATTTCATTCTTCACTTTCAATAAAAAAAAACCCATGAGACATAATTTACTCACAGTTTTATCATGTAATGGGATTCTTTCCCCATTAATTTCACTGTTATATTGTCCCATATTGCTCTCCAGTAGCTTGTTATACACACATCCTCAGTCACACATCCCCAGGGCGGCGCTGCGCCCCCATTCTTTAATAAATCATCAACGCGCTCCTCTCACCTGACCCCATCATTTTGTCCTGCTGCCTCCCAAACGATTAGAAGTGCAATCACATCTGAATTATACAACATGTCGGCTTCTTTATGAACCTCTTTCCTCTTTACGCAGCACTGTGCAGGACGGGGCGCACTGGCCAATTACTCTAATGTCAGATTAAAGACACTGTAACGTGTTGGGATGCTCTATTTTGATCGCGCAACGAGATCCCAAATCCTCACCAGGGTTCAAGCCCTTCAGCAGCCTAAATCAATTCAGTCTTTCTTGTTTTGGACGGGGTGCTGCCTGACAGTTAGACAGCTTCAACAGTTGAGAGATGGATTGTGTTTGCCGTCTCTTACCTTGCATAGTAGCCTTCCCGAGAACCAGGGCGAACCACAACACCGCAACCGCAAACTTCATGCTCCCTCTTGTCATTAACCACACCGACTGGATCTATCCACGAGAGCGCAGATCAAATCATTCCACAGCTCTCACAGTCCTGTCGGATGCATCACTTCATCAGCCGAGTGGGACCCGCGGAGTATCGCTGTGATAGCCAGTTAAAATAATGAACGACTGACGCTTGTTGGTGGCTTTGTATAACACGGACCGCCTTCACGATGCGGGACAACAGCAGCCTCCTCTTGTTCCGTCGCCTCTTCTGTTCATGCAGCCTCTTCTTTTTTTTCGTGTGTGTTTGTTTGTGTCCCGGTGCAGAGATGGATGATACCAGAGCGGAGCGGTGCCGGGGCTGAGGGCGGGACGGGGGAGGGCTGGCCCGTCAGAGGATGGAGGGAGGACGCGGACTGGAGAGGACAGATGCGGTCCCCATCCAGAGGGCAATAAATAAAATAGATGCACACACACAAATATCTCATAATACAAAGATTCAGATGTAATTAATTTTGTTTTTAATAGAGACATGACATGATAATACTAACTCATTCTGTTTATATGAATTTGGTAAATATCATCATAAGTGATGCAAACAAATCAACAACAAAGAGAGGACTTGCCAAACTGACCCAATTCTAGGTTTGTCATGAAAGAGTAACATGGTTAGTAATAGGTTAAAAATCAGTGGCTCATCCATTAGCCAACAGTCTTGTTCTGATTTGGCATCAGTGATGGGTGTGTCCAGAAGTGGTGAGAAATGTGCTCCGTTGTCACGCCCAACAGTGATGTCACAGTGTATTGAGTACGCTTCTACATCATTGTAGTAAGATTAGATGTTAAATCACTGAAGCGGCTGCTGTTAAAGGTCCAGTGTGTAGAATTTAACTTGCAGATTGTAACCCACTGAACACCCCTTATCTCACCCTCCCCTAGCTTGAAAGATAAAGGGCCCTATCTAGGTCTTACATTTGCTCCCTTCTGGGCTACTGTAGAAACATGACTTTTTGGAACAAGACCCGCTCTCTCCACAGACATAAAAGGCTCATTCTAAGATAACAAAAACACAATGATTTGTATTTTCAGGTGACTATACACTGATGAAAAGCATATTCATATGTTGACAACAGATTCCCCTAAATTTTGTACACTGAACCTTTAAGTTGCACATTTTCTCCAAGTGGAAAAATGAGCCACCTGTTTCACAGATTCATTTGAGTGTGATGTGAAGAACTTGCAAAAAAAATGTAGGAATTTGAAATTTAAGTCCAGAAGTGAGTTCAGTGTGCAGAAAGCCCTTACTTTAAGGATAGACTAACATTTGTGTATGTATAGTACATTTAATATTCATATTTACTGTACATGAGAAATACTTGCTGCAGTTGTTCTCCCTTTTCATCCTGGTCATAAAGATCTGTTCCTAAAAACATAAGTGAGTCGTTACACAGTCCTTGTTTGATGTAATTCTGAAAGTTCAGCTAAAAATAACAGAAGTTTTCATCAGAGTTGGACAAATGAAAGGGGTATCTAGTTTTCTCTATTTGGGCTCTAACAGACAGTCTGTCCTTGCTAAACCATGGAAGTGACAAACGCAGAAAAAAAAATCTGAAGAACTTCATTTTATTCATAAAATCTCATACTGTATGTGCTTTTGCTGAACTTTGGAATACATTTTGCCCAGTACAGGGACTGTGGCTTTTGTCAAAAAGGACAAACCAGTGGACAAAACCTCTTTCAATGTACAAAGGGACGTATTGCTTTCAGACAGACTTGAAAAATCTTTAAAACCAAAGAAGAAAAATGGTGCACAAATCTCTTCCGACTTCTCTCCTTCACATCAAGACATCAGTCACGAACATGACTTCATCAAGGCTCCAACTCACGTTACTGCACAAAAGTTCACATTCAGTGAGGAGCGAAGGATTTTCCGCTGAACCGCAGGGCTTACCACTTCATTTTATGAGTAACACTCAGAGATGTCGTGAAGCACTTTAGTTTGATAAACGGCTTAAGATCATCTTTCAGGAAGCAGTGACCTGGAAGTTTCCTCTCAGAAGCCCATCACACTGTTTTATAGGCAGTGAGTCTGCACATTATCGTAAATCATCGGGGAGTGCATTTGATGCTTCCTTCGTTCAGTTGCACACGCACTTACAGTATACATGCCATGCTATGCCACGCCATACCATACCACACATGCCATGCATCTCTTTACTGTCACAGGAGAGCAGGGTGAGGCCGTAAGCACAAAAGCAAAACTCAATCCATGCTAATGATATAAGGACACTGTACACTAGAGGGAAAAAACAGATCCCAGATGACTGGAACAATACACTCTGCCACATCACATCCTGAAACCAAATCTGATTATGGCCCATAATGTATGTAAGCATCATGGACCCTGATTCCAGTACAAGTGGCGACTGGAGGTGGTTGTGCGATTATTTTATGTACAGTATGTTGTTATTCCAAAGCTATCACCTTTCACTGATAAAAGGTAAAGTGGCAAGGGTGAGCACTTACCATAGCACAATCTATCTAATTACCTGCTGCACAAGCCCGAGCAGATGAGGCGATCTAGTTATTGATTTCACAGAGAGTTTCCATACACTGTTGGGAAATTGAGAAATATGCATCTCCTCCAGTTCAATTCCCCTACTGTTGCCAGTTAATGGAGGTGTAACGGAGAGAAAATAAAACCTACATGAATATAATCAAGCTTCACAATAGGTTCGGCCATTTTATTTTAATTATGATATAAAATTTGTGGTGTCACCGTGTAAAAAGACATCTAGCAGAGAACAGAGTGTGTGAAGAATGGAAGTGATTTATGGAGGTGCCAAAGTCCAACAGCCAGACCCTCTGACAGAGAGCAGAGAGCTTGGGATTCATTTGCTTTGTGTCATTTATTCAGGCAATCAAATAAGCAGTTAGTTGACTCATAAAGAACTCATGGCAAGCAGGAGAAGGAGATGGACTCTTCCTATCTCGCTTCTCTTGTAATTAATTTGGAGCAAACAGCAGCTGGAAGAAGGACTGCAAGGTGAATCATTCTGCACCCACGCACAAACACAACAAACAAATGCATGGGACTTGATGGTTCATTCATAACCAACACGAGGACACACTTCCATGCTGCACACATGCAGGCCACATGCTTGAAAATCTGCCACTTGGCTGCTTTCTTTGGCTTTGTGTATCTCATTAAATGCTGTCTCACTCGGACACCTGATCGCTGCTCTGCTATTGCCAAGACAGTGCCCACGGGGGAACCCAGCCTATCAGTCTCACACGCACACACACACACACACACACACACACACACACACACACACACACATATCTTTCAAGTAGGCACAACCACCCTGCTTATCTAACACCCAAACAAACTCTGCCACTTCTGTTTCAGTGCACACAAACTGACAGTAAGTGCTCCAGTAGTCTTGTTATCCAGTGCTGGGGGTAAACAGAGATTCTGGATGATCTTAAAATTGCAGACTACTTCAGTAATTAGTCTCATTCCACTTCCAATCCAGTTAATTAAGAAAATGAGTTCACATTAAGGTCATCAGAGCTGAGGGGAAGTTGAAAGAGCAATCTGTGTTTTAATTATAAAAGTAATGTGAAAAGCCTCATCTTTTGGACAATTCTCACAACAATTCTGGTGCAGAAGAAAAGAGTCTTTCTTTCTTTCTTTCTTTCTTTCTTTCTTTCTTTCTTTCTTTCTTTCTTTCTTTCTTTCTTTCTTTCCGTGATTTTCCCAAACACTGTCTTGTCCCTGATCACAATGTATTGGACTTTAAGTGCCAGGTTCGTGACAAACAATTTTTTGTGTTGTTGGAACACACAGTCATTGCAGAATGGCAGCTGGCCCTTCAGCTACCCTTAACAGGGTGATGTTATACAAAAGCATAAAGGCACATACACCTGGCTGCCCAAACACACACACAGGAAAACAAGCTAAAAACCATCTCCCTGCTCTGTAATCAAACTGTGGTTGATCAAATCACCATTTGACAGTCATGCTCCAGTGTGTGCTCAGTGACCTTTTCAGTCCAAACAGTGAGAAAAAGGTAAACCACGGTTGAAACTGGAGCATTTTCCTATGGGTGTGTGCACGTATGTGTGTGTTCCTGTTCTTCTGTCTTTATGAGAACCAACTTTAGCATAAACCCTTCAGAGCAAAGAGGAACCATTTTGACTTTAGAAGGAGGAGCTCAACCAATTTTACATCGCAAGATGGGTTTACTCATCCTGACAGCTGCATGTGTCAGCATGTGAAAACAGCTCTCTGTTGAGTTGCATTATGGCATATACAGGGTTTCTGAAGTCTGACCCACATTTCAGGGGTAAAATACATGATATCCCAGCCTTTCAGATTACCGTTTTTCAGATTGCTGATTCCTATTATTATTATTTTTTAACAAGCCCACTGTAAGCCATCTAACTTGGATGTGACGCACGAAATTGCTAGACTACCGTACACATAACTGTAGCCTACTACGTTGACGTTGAGGTTTGGTACTGGAGAATGAATGTAATACTGGTAAGGCATAGCGTTATGGTACATTAGCCTGATACCTCTGAGACTCGATCTATGCATTGGGTTATAAGCATATAAGCAGCTAAACTTCACACAAGAAGATTTAGAGAAAGCTGACATGATTCAGACTACGAATCCCTGCTGCAAGAGCTAATACCTGCTGTCTTCAGCTGCTGTCATTTGTCATACCGATGTTATGTCACATCATTATCCTTCCCTCCACCCTTCCTACTGCCCCTCCTTTTTTATAACCAATGTTTCTTTATTCATATTTCATAGAACAGATTTCCTGTCCTCCTTTGACATTTCCACAACATCATTTACGTCCAGACCTTTAGTGTGTTTATTTTTTGGAAAATGTCAGAAACAAACATATTCATTATACATTGGTCCAAGCATATTTGCCCTAGCGAATAGCATTTACCTTATACAATTGCCTTGATACCCTGCTACAATGCATGCTGACTCAAGAAAAACAGGCATTCAAGCATTCATTTGAACAGAGGGTGACAACGGAAGGCTGATGCAAAGCCTTTCCCACCAGCAGTGATCCAGTATGGCTGAGTGAACAGTGTGTCTAGCGAAGAGCAGTGCCCAAGAGAATAAAGCAACATTTTCCTCTCAGTCTGGTGTCTCAGACAGAGACAAGGAAGATGAGTGAAAGAGAGAAATGGTGGGAGAGGAAGACTACAGCCTAATTAAGAATGAAACGTGGCTTTCAAAGAGAATTATTTGGCTCCAAAACAAATCCATTTTTATTGGTATGCTGGTGAACAGGTTGTGCGTTTATTGTGGTTTAATGGCGAGTTCTCTGGTCTCAGGCGCTTAGATAGGAAATATAACCCACAATTAGAAGATTTGTAAGACAGAAATCACCTGTTTGTCTCTACTTCATTGTCTTGCTAGACTGTTGGGTGAATAGGTGTAATCTCATGTACATGTACTGGAGGCTACATGCTGCACTGTTGTTAGACTGCCAAGCAATAAGTTGTGTATAGTGCTAAAGGAAGGTGAAGAGCTGCCTGGTGCACGTGTATTCACGAACAGCATAGATAAGATGTTTGGCTGGAAAGCAAATGAGAGGGAAAAAAACACAAAGCGCAAATTCATACCTGAGAATGATAAAATCATCAGAAGAAAATGAGAACACAGAGAAAACAGACAAAAAAAATAGAAAGTGAACAAAGAGACACATCGGAAACCGTGATCCTTTGCTGATTATGACAAAGCGATGAGTCTGATTTTCTGCCCCAGTTGCCGTGGCAGCCAGCAGCAGCTGCAGTTGCAGGGTAGCATTCGCTCTGCTGTTCCACTCCTCCATTCCCCGAGCCGGTCAATTATCAATGATATGGAAAAGCAAGGAAGATCCTGCCGGGCCTGCTGCCCAGCACATGCTGGGGCCACAGGAGAGGGGAGGAGGGTGAGACACTATGAAAGGAATGGTTAGACAGAGGCAGAAGAGGACATGTTGTTGGCTCTGTTAATACACCAGTTCATGCTTAAAGGCATGAGGGACAGTTAGAAAAGGGAAGATGATCGTACACACACACACACACACTGGCTAGTGTTTTTTCCCCTTAGGAGGTAATAATATTGACTTACATTGATTGCCTGGAGACACTAACATTAACTATATTTGCAATGCAACAGCTCATATGAAATGCATGGTAGATATGGCAAAGATTCCCCAAGGTGATGTCTTGCAAGCGTTCAACTCAAGACAGCTGTGTGGTCTCAAAGTTGGTCAAAGAGAGGTTAAAAATACTGTGCATGAATTTTCCAGTGACAATTTGTTATATTTACATCCACTGCATGTCAGCCAGTCAAATGCTATTTTTTCACCCATTGGCCAAAGGGGGACATCATGACACCATTCTGGCAGTACCACTTGACTAAACCTTTCAGATGTCTGTTTATGCAGACTGGAATGTCAATGGCAACCTATCTATTATGTCTAAGCAGGCAGCACCAGACTTCGACCCTGGCCCCCACAGTGTTGAGATAGACTGGCACCTACTGTCACCAGTCAAAGCCAAACAATTAATACTGCAGAGGACCTCAAGGCCCACACGTGACTTTGTGTAACCTTGTGTGATGTGTCTGTATGTTTGTGCTTTTATTATATTCCATGTGTCACTCAGAACACTACAAGAATAGAAAATTCCATAATGTGTGAACAGATTCACATCTATGCTACGTGATTAATAGAAGAACTGCTGGTCCGAAGTGAAATTATGAAATCATTCATTCCGTTATCAGTCATGTAACATCAGCTCTGTTGTGTGCAGTAACAGATCTAGAGCTGAACTGACATTTTGTTTGCTCTCTGAAGTCAGCTGAAAGACCTTTCAGCAAAAAACAAAGGCCTCGCAAGAACACACAACTGAAGGCACAGTACCTGCACACGCACGCACAAAACGGAGGGACAGGAGTTGGCATTAAGTAAAACCAAGTCTGTCATTCCCACTCTACCTTTCCACCTCTTTTCAACTGAAGCTGTCACAAAAATATTCTAATAGAGAGACAGAGATCTGACTCACTGCGACTCACTGTCTGCACTCATGGATGCGTGTACCTTCATACAAGCACGCATTCTCCATCTGTGCACACACACCTACACACACTGACGTTACACACTCGTTCTGCTGCACTGCCACTGAAGTTGTCACAAAAATGTCCCGGACTGAGAGTTAAAGGTATAACTGAATCAGACTCTCTTCCTTATTTTCACACACACATACGCACTCGCACACGTACATGTAAAACACACAAACTCATACCTAGTTACACACACACACAAATATCTTCAAGTTAAGCTGTCAAAGAGATACAGACACTAACAAATCTGATTCATTGAGACGATAGCATTTCTCTTTTGCCAACTTCTATCAATCACTCTCCCTGTCTTACACACACACACACACACACACACACACCTACACACACAAACCCTGCCATTTACTGTATAATACCACCCTGGAACAGACCAGTATCTGAAGCCTCTGCAGTCTCCTGGGGGTATAGCTGTGGCAGCTATCAAAGAATAATGATTCATGGAACATTTTTTTCTTTAATATACTTACACACATGTGCGCGCATGCACACACACACACACACTGTAGCCTACTTGTGGCATTTCTGTATGTACCCTGAAAATAGAAACTAGTGCTCTGATTTGCCTCTTTGATTCTCACAAGTCTTGCATCTGAGATTTATCATGAATTTCTGTCACTGTTTGTCTACAAACGGGTTCAGTTCACACTAGTTTATCTACTATTACTGGGAATTAAAAGTCAATCGTTCCAATAGGCTAACAGACCAAATTATGATCATTTCTTTTGGGAAATAAGACCTTGGTCTGATGACATGCACCTGGTAAAGAAATGAATGAAGGTGAACAGTGTAGAAGAGAGTGAATGCTACCTTTTATTCCATAGTTTTACTAGCAGTTACTGTGAGTGCCACACTTGTTCTGAAGTGTAAAAAGGTGGAGATGACACTCAGAGAGTGATGTGTGTTATTATAAAAACATATCTCTTGCCGCCCACTCCTGTTTTCTGAGAGAAGAGCTCTCAGAAAGGGGTCTGTAACGAGATTTCTAATGAGTGGGTCATTAAAGACCCATTATGATGTCACATCGCTCTCCACCGCCACACTGAGTCATCATCAAGGACAATAGACAAGATGGATATGTCATTCCACTTGCCTTCATGAGTGTCAGATCATAATGTGGATCATGTGGCTTCCCTGAAATGACCTTTTGATGTCAGTGATGTCAGACCATCTGATGTTAAACTGATCTGATGTAACACAGTGTCTGCATGCTCATGTTTAATCATGGTTTCAGTGAAGCTGCTTGAGCTTAGCAATATATTACAATTATACAATTTATGATATAATATAATATATAATAATAAAGCATATAATATAATTTATGTTAGATGTTTAATGCTTTTTCATGTCTCATTCAGTTATCTGTGTTATATGCCAAATATAAGTCAACATTTTTCTTTTGATGACTCATTTTTCTTCTTCTGTATATAAATGTATCCAATCAAATGTGATTTGGAGGGAATAATCCTATCCATCATATAAACTCACACTTAACAATGAGTAGCTAGGAGAGCAAGTCGCTGTAGGAGATATGTTTGAATGTCAGCTGGCAAAAGAATGTGGTTGAGGCTTTATTCAGTTATCTTTTCCTTGTAGTCATCCTCAACAGCTCTGCTCTGCTGCCTAATCCTTTACATTTCTCTCATGGTCCCCATAGGGGTTGTGTTGTTTTTTTCCTCTGAAGTAAATTAAAATAATTATAAATAGTCTGGCGATCCTGGACCAGGGCCCCTGCATTTGTGGGGCCGCTAGGCTGATGCCTCAGCCTGTGCATTAATCCAGGCCAGGATATAGGGAGATGAACTGAAAATGAGCACACCCCAAATTTTAGTATAAATTTCACATTGTGCAAAGAAAATTGGTGCATGGACAACTGATTAAAAATTCAGTCTGTGCGCCCTGGTGTCCTCTAAAATAAAATACTGTCTAAACTGGGTGTTTGTTTAAAACCTGTATGATCACCTGACTTCTTTTCAGCCATGTTACCACATTTCCAGACCTCGGTAAGTAACTTGATTTATTTGAAGGGCAGAAACTAGGACCTAACAGGACAGAGAAGAATAACCTGGAGTGCACTGAAGGTGATTTTACAGTAAAGATGACATTAGCCTACAAATATTGCTGACTCTATTGCAATTACAAAAGGTGGTTTAGTACAGTAGGTTGCCAAACCTCTCATGAATTATTGAGAGACGTGTGGCCACTTCCTTGTTAGTTACATAGCCCTGTCTGTCTTGATGGCGATAATGCTGAACTGCACAAATGTAGTACACAGATAAATTGTGCATAAAGAACAGTCATCCTGCCACTGTGTACTGTGCATGTACTGCAGGAACTTGTTTTCGATACAGTACACAGTACGCAGAAGGAGATAGTGGAAGTCAGAAAGTACCTGGAGAAAACAAGCAACCTGATATACTGTATGGGGATGGTATGTGGGTTTTCCTGGAGGAACCTGGGACACTGACACAAACTTGTATTTGATCCTTAAGACAGGCACACGCATGGCAGAACATTTCAACTCAGGGGTTCTGAATATTTGATGACCGAAGACAACATACAAAAACTATGAATATAGCAGGAGATAGAGTTAGACAGGCTGACAGGGGCTACCTAAGAAAAGCGCACAAATCAGACCTTAACAACTTCCATCTTTGAATCTTTGAGAATGAAAATACGCTTTATCTTGACTTTCTTCTGAGTTGCTAATATGTTGAAACAAGACAACAAGTCAGATGAGTGCCTCTCTGTCAAATAAATGACATTTTAATTAACGTCAGTTTATCCCCCTGTGTTCATAAAAAAAGAGATATGGACTTGGAAATTGGATGAAATGAGCTATTAAATAAGAATTCTTGCAGGAAAAAGGGGTGCAGATGTGAATTATACATGGCCTAGGAGCCATTTGGATCAGTCCCTCTCTGCAGTTTAAACATAACCAACATTATGTTTCTTTTTCATCAGAAGGAAAAAGTGGTCTAAGAAATTTGGAAAATGTCACTGCAAAGAAATAAAATAACAGCAGCATGTTGTGTCGTTATTAGGTCTAATTGTGAGATTTAGGGGGCTCTCTTTACTGAATATGGCAGAAAAGGAATACAATATTGATAACTATAGTGTATAGTCAACTGGAAATAAGACTGTGTTAGCTTAGAATGAGCCTATAAATCTACAGATGCAGCTGGCTGTTGTAAAGGTGGTACTTGTTGAAGTCCTGTCCTGACTTCCTGATGCAACAATGACAGCTGAGCTGGCTGTGCTTCTGTTTCTGCATTTAAACAGGCATGATCGCCACTCGCCTTGTTGTCACTCTCACTGCGTCAGGTGACATTTGTATAATGCTGAGCTTTTCTCAGCTGTAGTGCCATTGTACTCCTTTTCCATTGGGTGGTGCTGGGCTGCCAAGCCAGGTCCCACTCACAATGGATAGCAGCCTATCACTCTCCCACCTTTAAGGTCTGTATGCATGAACATAAATCTAATCACTCTCCTTAAGCACTGTTTCTTTACCAACTCCTGAGGGAAATATCTGTCTCTTTAAGCTCCATTGTATTCATCAGCTAGTCGCTAACTTTGTCTGCCTGCCATTTGGCACAGGGCACGGTGGATACAGTGAGTTTTTAGAGCTTTTCATCTGAAAACATCAGCTGCCACTAGAAACAAGGTAGATGAGTGTTGGCCTGAAAAACCAAAACAATGAGCTGAAAGGTGTTATAACACCTTATAGACCCCACTGAGGTGATGATTCTCATCAATTTTAAGGCTCTTAAATTGGGCAAAGTCCCAAATGATGCATTCTTAGTATAAAGATATTTATGCAATATGTATTTATACATGCAGCTTTAAACAAGCCTGAAATACTCAAAAAATAAACTCTTCATCCAACTACTCAGTTCAAAGGTGCCTGCTATCTTCTTTTTTTTTTTTTTTTGTCATGGAAATGACTAATTATTCATTTATACGTGGGAATGTTACATTTGGAAACATTATTTGATATAATATATTTTTGCAGGGAAATCACAAAACCAACGCCAGTGTGCAGTGTTGTTGTACATCTCCCTCCCACTGCTCTGTCTGAAGTGTACCTGTGAGAGTTGCTCAGTTTAACATTGAACATTAAATCTTGTGATTTTCTGCCTCCGCCAGCCATCAAAGGAACACCTCTCTGCTGCTGTGGACCGCATCTCTCTCTGTCTTTTTTCTTTTTCTCTACCTCGTCCTCCTCCAGTATCCCACAAGCAAATGGACTGATCAAAAAGGGAAAGCCAGAAATGCCCTCGTAAGTACAGCTGAAAAGTTCTAAACATTGAAAACCTGTTCTCTTTTATGAGTCTTAATGATTTCTGTATTTCTGGTCCATCAAACTCTTGACTAAATAAAAACCAACCCATCAAAATGGATTTAAAATTAAAGTTCATGCTTTATCATTCATCATGCTCATGATTTAGACTCTATGTAAGCCACTACATCAGTTCAAGCAGTAGATCTTCGAATAACACAATCAGCAGATATGGGGCTATATATTGTATACACAATTTATAACATTGTCGTCATCCCTCTTATGTGTTTTATTAAATATACTTTATCATTCCCCGTCTGCAAATTCTCCCTTAAATAGAATTCTTCAGATACGTCATAAATCCACGCCAACATAAAATAAAACTAATTGTGCACATAAATATCACGTGGGCCCCACTGAACCAAATGCATCGTTGCTTTGCTTCATTCATTTCCACAACATGGCTTTTCATAAAGTCATATGACATGATTGAATATACCAGTGCAACATAGAAAGGCAATTTTCTAGAGGGGCTTCTGGAGAAGTAAATTTGTATTACATATGATAATGTTTCCTATTAGGATTGAGCTTCATTCCTTTTTGCAAATCCCTGGGAAAATAGAACATGAATCACCCCATACAATATAATTCACATTCTGCGTGACATCCCAATTTCATTTGACCTCCGTTACTAAGAGCCGTCTATTGTGGACGGCACTTCATAGTGCCGTGTTACGCTGCTCCATTAATGTTTTTCATTTCGCCGCGTTTCTTCTGCCTTTAAGCGTGGCGCCAAACTGGTTCTGAATTAAATCTAAATCAAATTGCACACTTGTATACAAACTGGGATATGAAGCAACAGAGAATATAATACCCCTCTCAGTTGCAAAGCATGGCTTATTGATACTTTCTGGCCAGATGACTCAATATCCACAACGTAGAGCCCAAAAAGCACCCTGTTTTTGCTGAACTCAATGCACACATCATTCCCCTAAAGAAAAACAACGATTACATGTGTTTGTCTATCAACCTCATGTTTTTTTGCATTTTGTTGCCACTGTAGTTTCTCCTTCACGTAGGGTGAAGCTAAGAGGCTGCAATTAGCAAACACACTGCTGGATGCCACTAAATCCTACACACTGGTTAAAATGAACATTTGTGTTTATGTGTTTCTGTAGATTTGTGTTAATTACGTAATGGGGAAACAGTCTGCTCTTCGTTACGAGAGACAAAGGTGGTGTTTAGAAGGCAAACCATCACAATTCTAGGCAAAGATTTGGTTTTTGGTCATGGTTGGCTTAGCCCTATTTGGAATCGTCTCATCCAGTTTGAGGGAGACAGCCCCACATGATTCCTATTAAAAATCTGACATTAGTTAGTTAGTTAAAATACTAGCATAAAATTAGTTAAAATAAAGCATAAATGTGTATAATAGACACCTTTGTGCGGTTTGTTTGTTTTCTAGTGCGGTCAGAATAGTTGCATTACTGCCCCTCCTTATAGCCTCTCCAGATGACAACTGAAGGACTGGAGGATTCTGCGAAGCCAAGATTTCCTTCAGTGAGCATACATTGTTTATAGATCAAAACTGTACATTATCTTTTCAAATGCTAAAAAAGATGGAAGTACTGTTTGTGTTATAAGTGGTAGTCTGTTGCCAGAAACACACTTTCAAGAGCTTTCTATTCAGTTTTCTTGTACAATTTTAGGTGAACTGTGTTGATGTCATACTGTTGAACACATTAGACCTTTCAATGACATTGTGTTTTTTTCTGCTTTTCAGAGGTGAAAATGCTCAATTTTGGCAGGAGATGTGGCGGCATCCCAAGCCCTGCCATGAGAAGGTCTTCTGGATTTGAAATCAGCACACAGTACGTTTCCCGTTCATACTCCAGGACAAGAGCTTAGAAGCAGCTCCGGGATTTCAAAATAAACTAACAGTAAGTGTTTTTAACCTTGTTGTTGCAGAAGCCTTCACTGTCATTGTGAATTGAACTGTTATATGTGTGTTGTAGAAATGATGTGCATAGGGTCGTGGTTGCGGGGTAGTTAAGCAAGGCTCTAAGGACTGAATGCACTGTGTCACAATGCGACGGGTGGCAAAGACACAAATGTGTGCGTGCGTGAAGAAACATTGCTCCCCTTCTGAAACCTGTCAAGTACACTATGTACAGAACACGCTTGTGTCCTTTTCTTGTTTCATATTTGGAGTGTGATGTTTACACGGAACAGTAGATTATTCATATTAGAGTATACATGATCATTATCCAACAGCTGTCTGAACTTAGTTGCCTGTGCAAAATTGTCATCAACGTTACAACATCCCACATGTCTCTGTTGTTACCCACTGAGGTCTCTCAGCTGTTAGCGATGAACACTTCAGAGTAAGAGTCGTTTTCTAACATCAAGGATTCAATACAACACACAGACAAGGTAAGCAGGAAACCGTGCATGTGCTTTCAGACTTACTTAATATATAAAAAATATTGTACTCATAGCATACACCCACCAGTGAATGCATTTGTAAAGTGTATTTTCCTCTGCTGCCCTTAATAAAATTCCTCTTTCCCTCTCAGACACACACACACACAAAGTGCAGTTTGCATAATCACGCGCCACGGGGGGCAGTTCAGGATATTGTGTTTTTGCAATTATCGCTTCAAATGAAGCCATTCATCTCCTGTAAGACTCTCTGGGTCACAAGACGCATTCTGCATGCTAAACATTTGTTTATTATGTATAGCATAAAGCTGGGAAGGCTGCTCTTGTTTGATAGCGACCGTTGTGAAATACAATACATTTCATTTAAAAGTACATCTGTTCTCTCTATCTGCGACTTTTTTGGGGGTGGTTGAATTATTGAACAAGCGTTGAGTGTTAAATTGTTTTTATGGAATTTGTGTTGCTGAGCACAGACTTTTTTATGCTGGTTAATCCATCATCCGTATTCACGCTGTATACTCTGCACTGTACACACAGAGAAACAAATGATCTAGCTCACTTGGAAATAATTACTGACAGCAAGACCACACTGCGTCCTGAAATCACTGCTTCGGCCGCATTGTACCACACAGTTATGTTACTGAGATGATATTATTGGAACAGTTTGAAGGCTGTTCAGCCAATAATAGTTGACACCTTTATTATTTCTACATCAACTCAGTCCATGCAGAATATACAAACTTGAGTGTTTTATTAAATCTATATACAATTAGTTGTGTAATGTAGCATTTAGTCCTGCTCTGCATGTGCAGTATGTTCTCTTCTGGACCAGCCAGCCTTTATGTCCCTGTTAGCTGTCCCTGCTCTCTGACACTCTTACTGCATCACTGAGGCCTCTTCCGCCTCTGGGCTCAAACCATGTGTTTCATGCTCTGATGGCACCATAACTTACCATAGAAGAGATTATCCAGTGACTCAAACTGCTCTCTGATCTCTTCCAAGTCCGTGTTTGTGTGCATGCAGCCACATCTCACATGAGTTACAGTATGTTCATATACAGTTATTCTGCATTAGAGATTTGTGTTCAATGTAACATCATATTGGTGTCAGGAGGGGGAAAGCCAGTGAGCTCTCTACTGAGCTGAGTATCTGACTAACAAGCTCACAGGAGCAGACCTGGAGACTGGGGCTGAGTGAGCAGCTGCTCAGTCTCATGCTAAAACAGGTGAGACAGGATCTGGCAGCTGAGGGATAAATAGGATGCTCTCTATCAGGAGCTGGATGGTCTGAAAACAAGAGCAAGCTCAAGGCTGAGGACGAGGTCAGTCAGGCCACAGAGAGAAACTGTCCAGATGAAGGAACAGCTTAAAGAGCAGGAGGAAGAATGCTTCACTGTTTTACAGGGCTTCTGAGGAGAAGCTCCCAGACATGATTATTAAATTACATTTTAAAAAGTTGAGTCGCTTGGTCAGGAAACGAATCCACTTCTTTGGTTTGAGGAAGAAAAACAAAGGAAAGGTAAGAGAATGAGTCAACATCCGCAGTAATAGCTGTATGCTGGAGGGTGACACGGTGTTATAAAAGGTGCTTCACGCTGTGCTTACTTTCAGGAGCAAAATGCACTTAAATGTCTTTAAATTACAAATCAGTCATTAATTAAAGCAATTAAAAATAATCTTTCTGTACATCCATTATCCATCCATTACCTGTAACTGCTTATCCTGGTGGTCGCAGTGGCGCTGGAGCCTATCCCAGCTGACTATGGGCGACAGGCAGGGTACATCCTGGACAAGTGGCCAGGTTATTACAGAGCACATGGAGACCAACCATTCTTGTTCACATTCATACCTACAGCGATGTAGAGTCGCCAATTAAATGCATGCTGTTAAATGCATGTTTTTGGACTGTGGTTACCCACATGTGGAACTCACGCCATGCAACATGCAAACTCCGCACAGAAAGGCCCCAGCTGAGGTGCGAACAAGGAACCTACTTTCTGTAAAGACAATTCAAATTCTTCCAGAGCATATGGACCCGGCTCTTTGTACACAAGTCATGTTGAAACAGTAAAAGCACTTTCCCCAAATTCTTGTCATAATAATCACACTGTTGTCTATGTATATTTTCCCATTACCTTAACTTACCTTAACATTGAGAGGGCATAGACAAGACAAAGAGAGAGCTTGGACATAGATACTACATATTCTACATATGTATATATATATATATATATATATATATATATATATATACTACATAAATATGCACATTCTAAAATTACTTACAACTTACAACAACTGAATCTGCCACTGTAGCTTATCTCTACACATGTACATTACTGCTGATATGTAAATGTGGCGATGACATGTCATTTTATTGCCATATTGAAAAAATGTCTGAATAGCACTTAAATGTTTAGATTTTAATTAGACGCTTCAAATGGAAGCTTAATTATACCTCTCTGTGCATAATGGCAACAAAAATAGCAAAGTAATCCTCCAGTGTGTGTGTGTGTGTGTGTGTGTGCAACTTGTTGATTTCTTTTTTTGTAGCATATTTTAAAACCTTTACCAGCAAATGTTATTCACTTTATTTGAAGAAATATCGCATTTATTTTAAGTTCAAAGACAGCCAGACAAAAGAAAGGCAAAGATTGTATACTGTATACAAACATTGTTTGCTCCCGTCAGCATGTTGTGAATTTCTGATGCATCAAATCATGAAAAATGATCGGGATGAATGAAATGAAATAAATAAAACGGCTGTAAGCGGCTACACATTTGTGGTCAAAGCAATTAAAGTTTCTGTCATGCACGTTTCTTGCATTGTATGTTTGCGCTTGATAGTGAACCTAATCGAAAAGTGACAAGAAAAAAAAGATTAAATTAATAGCCGTGGAATTGGATGATAGAATCCTTTCATGAATTAATAAATGTAATGCTATTTCAGGAGCAACTAATCAAGTACCATTTCATTCAGGCCAACCAATTACCTTATGGAACATTAATCAGAGAGAACACTTATAAACACATGTTTTCTAATTACAGAAAGAAGAACAGCCTGCCCTTATTTGTTAAAAGCGCTGCAGAGTACGGCAGAAATCTGAGCTCTAATTGGAGATGACACAAAAAGTGATGAGTGCGACTGGTTCTGACAGTCAGCAGCTTGATGAATCAGACTGGGAAGCGGGTATGGCAGTCAGCAGTCAGCTCAATTGGGGGACAATTCATTGGCTGCCACGGGGTTCAGTTCAGTGTGGTGTAGAGTTTGTGTCCTGTCTATTGGATGGGAAAGGTTCCCAGTTCCTTCTGTTGAATGTTAATTCTCAGGTTCCAGTCCTAAAGGACTACTGGATGTGGCAGGTTTTGTTCCCAGCCAAGCTACAACATACCTCTTTCGAACCATGCAGGAATCAACACTACAAGGCCAAAATGCGGCAACGTACTTCATAAAAATTAGATTAAGACCTGAATCTGGCTGAAAAATATTATTCCATAGAAACAGGTTCTGTGAAGACAAAATGTCAATTTTGTAGTAGCTGCAAAACAGAGACACACTCTGAAGCCCAGAATTCTCTGAGCTCTACAATATATTGCCCCACTTATTGTGACAAATCCACCAAATTAGAGATAATTTGAATTCCTGTGAACTAAGAACTATTATCAAAATAAGCTGTACTAACACACTTTGTAGATAACACATTTTTCTCATGCTTTCTGGGAAGTTTAAAGGCAGAATGAACGTAGCCATAAAAAGGCATGAAATTAAGGCATTACAACCTTTGTCTCTGTTGCAAATGCTAATTAGTGGCCAGCCTGAAAACTTTTTCCTCGCCTTCATTATTTCTAAATTACTACTCTCTGCAAAAGGCAAGAAGTAAAACCAGCACACCGAATAATGCTTTAGGACTCAAAACTGATCACTGGTCAACTAAGAACTGTTAGTCGCTTGTTCGGGATTGGTTGACACAGGGTGGCAGTGAACCCCGATCGGTTAGCAGTTATGAGACAAAGCCACAAAGAGGCTGGAGGAAGAGGCCCACGGTTCCCAGGACGCACACGGTCACAAACACCCAAAGGAAGATTCTATCGATCACCATGGCAACGTACTTCCAGTCATCCTCCACCTGCGAGCAAAGGAAGGGACAAACGACAACGAGTGTGAGAAAGCGGATGAGAAGTGTCCGCAGTGACAAATGCAAGATGAAGGAGAGCTGATGAAGAGAGGTGAGGGAACGGGTGGTTCAGGATCTTAGAGGATTATGGGTGTCGATAGGGAGCAAAAAAAAGGAAAAAAAAAAAAACAAAGACAGAGTGAAAAAAGTTTTTGTAAGCCAACAGAAAATTTATACATAATTTACACTAGAGAAAATTACTATGATAATCACTTTCAAACCACAGTGTCAAAAGAAGCGACGGGTGTTTTGACAAAGCTGATAGAGCCACAAGTTTTGCATATCAAAGGCTGCTTCTCCCCTTTGGGAGATTTCACTCACTGTATTTATAACTGACTGAGGGAGGAGGGAAGGCTCTCAACTCAAAACCAGTTGGTCCTGACTTACAGTTGTTGTTACTTTTGGAGCAGGTTAGGATGTGTAACAATGCGGCCCAGAATCATTGCACAGCTCTCACAGGCTGACACAGCTTAAAGAGTTTTTGCATAAATACATTTTAAATACATATTATGCATCAAACATACTTACTGTGTGTTTGCTTTCTATGAGTGGTTGTATATATATAGACATGCTACTATGCTATATATATATACATATGCTACTGCTGTATTTCCTAAAATGGTTGAAATAGTGTTAGATTCAGCAATACAATAACTTTGACTTTGTGTTTGTGGGACACAAGCCAATAGTTTAACCAGGTTATCCAGACCACCAGGAAAAGCACACATGTAAATAATGCATTTTATGTCTGAATAACTAACTGAATAACTGAATTCCATTGAGCTCCTAGCTTGCATTATATGCTGACTATCACTGTCATGCTGTCAGAACTTACAGGGGCACTTGAATACAACAGAGCCATTGTTAATGTCAAAATGTCTGCTGAGAAAAAGGCCTATTGTGCATGCTGGCTCACTATTGAAACACAGCCCTTATCACACAGCCCTCATTACCTGTTCATTTCCTGTTATGACCAGTCGTGTTTGCAATAAGAAGGCCACTTATCTGATTGCTTGTACTGACTTCTTTTTAATGATGTTCCTAGATCTCAGCAAGCAGCCAGGTGAATATCATTATTACTGACAGAAATGTGCTGATAGATAAAGGCCAAGATTAACTGCAACTCCAAACTCTGCTAGCTCCCTCCCTCCCAGCATTTTTTAAAAAATACAGCAGAGGGTCCACTGGACCTTTAACAGTCACTGGAAGCACATTCACAACCTAAACTAGCAGATAAGAGAGACTAAGTCTCCAATGTCTGTGCAGTATCTGGGGGAGTAAGCAGAGGAAGTAGAAGGCCACAGTCTGCATAGTCAGAAGAGGTTCTGTTGGAGAGGTCATCTGATTTATTATTTTCTTTATACACAGTGATTCAGAGTGATCTGTTGAAATGAGAATGACTCACCTCTTTGGCCTTATTGCGACTTCTCATGTTCTCAGCGATGTACTTCACGCTCTCAATGGCCTGTTTGATCTCAGGCGACACCACAGAAAAAGCCACCACTGTGTTGATGCTCTGTGGACTCAGCTGACGCATCTTCCCCATGTCTGGTGTTTCTGGGGTCTCCTTCCCATGCTGGCAGGGGCAAGGGCATTTCTTCCCAGTGCAACCCTCCAAGGACGAGAGCTTACTGTCTCCAAACTCCAGGCAGTTGAGGGAGCCTCCTCCAACCTGCTGGGGATCACAGCCGAGGATCGGATTAAGCTTGCCATTCTGCTTCAACTCAAAGTCAACATTTTTCAGGTAATAATTTCATATAAAATATTGGGATGCACCTCTGGGATCTTAACAGCACAGCTTTAACAAGGTGATAACCAGGATAGTCTTGTTTCTTTCCAGTGTTTTGGGGTGTGAAACTTTGATGAGTGCTCCCTCTGAGCTCTCCCTAGCCATAACAATGACCTTATGAGATAATACTGTATATACACTGAGTGAGAACTTTACTGTTAAAATTCTTCACCAGGAGAGAAAAGTTTTTAGAGGATTCATCTGGCAGTACTTGCAGGAAGCAAAAGCTAGATCACTAAGGAGTTACACCATTGAAAGTAGGAAGAGGCAAGAGGTGTATGGTCCAACAAGCAAGTTAAAGAGGAGAAATACATTTTATACAGTAGTAAGTTTTGAATTACTGTAGCTGATCGTTCCCAGTCCCACAGCTGAAATACACTTGATTGATTAAAATTTAGATAGTATATTGAGTTGCTTTTCAGAGCTACACTAAGGAACAGGCAGGAATTCTTTTGACTGCATGAAGAAGTAGCTGCTGTTCAGATGAAAAGAGATTTAAGTCAGAACTACAGTTTAGTGCATGAAATATGGAAGTAACAGTTTTAAAGTTTAGATATCAACAAATCAACAGATATGTCAACACTGGATAATTTTGCAAAACCTCAGATCATGACAAATGACATTGTGTTTTCTAATTGCTGCTGGGTTTTCTACAATGTTTCAACGTGGAACCTATGGAATGGTTAAGTTTAGGGAGGGAGTTGGTTATGGCAAATGACTGCAGTATGTTTATGCTAAGGCAAGTAAACCACTTGATTAAAGCTAGGTAAAGCCTGTGGTCATGGTTAAAGTAAGACCGCATCATTTTATAGGTTTGGGAAATGAAACTCATTACATGACAGCTGGATTCACTACACACTGCACACACTCATCCGCAATGTAACCTGTGTTTACTTCACACCTCGCTACATAAAGGGTGTCCTTGGTATTCACATAAGCATTGGAAATAAATAGCTAGGTGCAGAGTCGTCCAATATGAATGTAAATCCCAGGGCTACAATGAATAGTTTAACTTTTGACCATGGTTGTTGGTGAGCTATTAATGCGCAACCAATACAACAGGTTCTTTTGCATGATTTACAAGCAGTTTTTGAAAGAGCATTGTTTTTCTTTTGCTTTGGTACTAACTTATACTACACTTTGCCTGCAAGGTACTCCATGCCCATTTGTGAGCCTTAAAGACCAACCTTGCTGCTTCTCATCTCACACTGACCTTCACTAAGAGGTGTAATTTCTCTGGTCTAAATCAGTGGTTTTCAAACTGTGATCTGGGGACCAACAGTCAAGGACTGCTCAAGGGGTCCTTGACTGTTGGTCCCCAACAAAAAGGGGAATAAAATATGTTTACATTACATTTTTGAAGAAAAAGAAAAAAATTGGTCTGACAGTTTTGATTCTTCGATTATGGATTCACTATACTCTAACAAATCGCAGAATCCTCTCAAACTGGGGATTTGTTGTCTAGTATCCATGTAATGTTGGGTCCTTTATGTGGAAAAAGTTTGGGACTAGATGTTTTGGGATGGGAACGCCTTACCTGCATCAAGCTATTCTTCCTTTGCTTCCCTCCTTTCCCTCCTCCGCCTCCTCCTCCCCCTCCAGCTCCTCCTGCCTCCCCACTGCTGCCCAACCCCCCAGCCTTGCTGTCTTCATCAATCGGCCTCCGCATCAGCATAATCCTCGGCAGCACTTTGAGAAACACAGAGCGCACCCAACCCGGCATAGTGTGGGTCATTGGCGTGCGGTAGTGTACATTCAGCACGAACACGGTGATGACGATGCTGAGTGTGACAAAGATCATTGTGAAGAGCAGGTACTCTCCAATGAGCGGGATGACCAGCGACGTGGAGGGGATGGTCTCCGTGATAACGAGCAGGAACACAGTGAGGGAGAGCAGGACAGAGATACAGAGCGTGACCTTCTCTCCACAGTCAGACGGGAGATAGAAAACCAGCACTGTGAGGAAAGAGATGAGGAGGCAGGGGATGATGAGGTTGATGGTGTAGAAGAGTGGCAGGCGTCGGATGTAGAAGGAGTAAGTGATGTCAGGGTAGATCTCTTCACAGCAGTTGTATTTGATATCATGCTTGTAGCCCGGAGCGTCAATGATTTCCCATTCACCACTCTCCCAGAAGTCTTTCAGGTTCACCTAGGAGATGGATAATGATCTTAAAATAGCATAATAACTGAACACAAGTACAACAATCAGGTCAGCTTCAACATTCTCTAAGGGGCTCTGTCAGCCAATACAATATATACAAGGTTCATTTGTCTCAGATAATTATGGATTTATTATAATACGCAAAACTTAAAACTGATTTTCACCTGAGTTTCATGTCCGCATACACCCAAAATTATGTACGTTGCTGGAAGAAGATATTCACAGCTCTTTACAACTCTGAAAATCTGACAGTAATTGGGTTAGGGTTAGGTTTGTGAAGTGAAGCAGAAAATGTAAGTGCAGGCCCCGGCAGCCCTAAAAGCCCAGCCCTAGTAAAAACAGAATCAATATAGTTGTGATTAAATTAAATTAAAATGTTTTTTTTTTTTTTTTAAAGAGGTACTCTCTTAAATTTAATAATGCACTTAAAGTTGGGACACTTGCAAGAGACACATTTAAAAAATAACCATACCCACAGCTTGATATGCTGCTTTTTGTTCAGTATTGGTTAACTGTGATGACAACAAAACAATCAGGATTTCAGCACTCAGACACGTTTTACTCTAGTTTATTATGGGCAAAAAAAAAACAAATGTGTTTTAGGTATAAGCCATCATCAGCATCATAAAATCAAAACGAGCCGAGGTTCTTATAGGCCTCATAAATGTACTTCCATGTCTCATTAAATTGCTTTATTTTAGGGTTATCTTCAGACAATGTCTTTGCTGCGGTCAAGTATTTCATCAGCTGTTTCTGAATATGTAAAGTAGGAGTCTCTGTTTTTCCCAGTGTTTTAAAATGAACTGCTTTTTGGGTTGGAAGACAATATACTGTAATAGGTCATCCAATGGGTTTTTGATTTCTCATTCTGCAATCTACACACTCACCTGGGAATTGAATATTGTTTTTACAAGTACTGGATACTTGGATAGCACCAGACATATTCTTGGATTTATTCCACACTTTATTTACTTTTTTTAAAACTTTTTTTTATCTTTACCTCAAGTTTTAGTTTGTGTACTTAGTGAGTGTACTTAATGGCCTATATGACTTAAAAAGAAGAAACGAAAATCAGCCAGCATAATATAATTAGAAGCATCTGTGAATGAACTCCCCATCAGCACCCCCTCCCAATGAAGGAGGTAACATAATAAAAAAAAAAAACAATGAGCAGTGTGACAAGCTGAAAAGGTAAACATGATTACCCAAGCATAGAAACATATAGCAAGAAAACAAGCTATACAATCCTAATGAATCTACCTACATGAAGAAATACATGAATAAAACAAACACATAATACTGAAAAAATCTTCATAATAGTATGAAGTAGTAGTAGTAGTAGTAGTTACATGGTATATGTCTATCTGTCTGTCAGGAAAAATATAATACAAGTGTGTACATGCTTAAAACAAGAGAAATAGGAAAATCCCATAAAAGAGGATTAGTCTATAGTGGGGTCACATGACATGAATAAATAAGGATCTATGAGACCCAGTCAAACCAGTCCAGGAAGTTTGAATTTTTAAGAGCACAAAGAATATATAAAATCTATCTGCAAAATACACATAGAGAATCCAAAAAGGACCAACAGCAATAATAAATAATAATAAAGGAATTTAGGAAGGAATTTAATAGTTAAAAATAGTTTACGCCTTACCCTTAATAAGGTATATTGACACATCTAGAAAAATATACTGTATATAGAACATACATAGAAAAGATACAGATATGATAGAAACATAAAAGGTACATACAAGGATAAATAATGTATAGAAGGACACTAGTTAAAGGCTATCTGACCCTGTGAATGAGCTACAGTAAGATCCTACCAATAGGTCAGTGCATGTCATAGACACAATGTACAGTCTAAATATCCTAACAGGTTACAGCAGCACTTCTTCCTTCAAACCCGTTGAGATATGTTTGTAATGTCTGACTCCAATATGCTTCTCTCTGTCAAAGATATTTGTCTGTGAGTCCCAAATCCTGTTCCTTTTGTTCTTCAAGCTTTAAAGCTTTAACACTCTAGAGCTGTGTATATACTGTTCATCACCATGACATCATAAGCATCATTTTCTCAGGCTTTAGAGAGCTCCCTCCAATAAAAAACAATAAAAATGCTCCCTACGGTAAATACATGCGGCATCTAATCAAATGAGTACAAGCAGAGATTTCTTGTAGGTAAGAATGAAAATAATGAAATGCTGTAGATACAGAGCTAAGAATTGCAGAAGATTTGGACACATTCAAAACACTGACCTTGGACCCAATAAGTACCAGGTCTATCTTGGCTTTGTCATACGTCCAGGAGCCAAACTTCATGGAGCAGTTCTGATAGTCGAAGGGGAAGTAGGTAATGTCCATGGGGCAGGAGGATTTGAAAATAGCTGGAGGAACCCAGGTGATGGTACCGTCAAACTTCAGGAGAGCCTTGGTTTTATCCTCCACCAAGAAATCACCTACAGCGCTGAATATGACATGTGTTTGTATAATTAAGCAGAAAGTGTTCCCATGACACAGAAGCCATGAGATACAAGCATAAGTGGATTTTGAATAGGACACAAAGGTTAGAGGAAGGTGGAGACATCAAACAATGGCAGGGAAGGCGAGGAGAAAATGAAAGAAAGAGAGAGGCGAAGATGAATGAAGATGAATTTATGGAAGTAAGAAGAGCATTAGGATTAAAAGACAGAGGACAATGAACCTGCATTAACAATGAAGCTGCATTACCGGTTACTGTGAAATAGAAAATTGCATTTGATTAACATTATGGGCTGAGTCGTTGTTGCAGGTAGAAAGAAGAATGAGACCACAATTAAGTGAAACGAAATTGAGAGGTGATAGCAAAGCATAAAGTGATGCTGAACAAAGGGCAATCATCCTGTTGCACAGTGTAGTGGCTAGAGGTGTGGAAAAAAAATGCGCTTCAAAGAATTTGATGATGGTAACAACAGGTCTCATGCCATAATGCCATACTGACAAGATTTTTCTGTAAGATGAGGACTTCCAAATTTGTCCATATAACCATTGCAATCTGACACCTGAGAGTTAATTAAGCTTAGAAAACTAACTACATGATTAAAATGCACAATATTTCGTTTTATTAAAAAAAAAAAACACCTTTAAACACAACATGTTGTGTTTTCACATCTCTCACGTCTTCACATCTCAAGCCTTTATGACAAACATGATAGCAAACAGCGAACTGAATTCAAGTTCAATTCGATTCATGTTTTTACGAAGTCCAATGTTGACTTTTGTTGTAGCTCTGTTTTTGGGCTCCGCCAAAGCCTGAGGAAAAAATCAGGCTTTTTAGCTGCTAAATGGTGGACTATGTTCACCAGCTGGTCGCTAAATGTTTCTGTTTGGTCTCTGTCTTTTGCTATTTGGTGCTGGACAGGTAGCATAATGTAGATTTATCAGAGCTTTTTAGCTAAAAAAAAAAAACATCTGCCTGTTACTGGAAACAAGGTTGAAGAGAGTGGTGAGAAATAGGGCTCTGAAACCAGAACACTAAGCTGAAAATGAAAGCTGAAAAAAAGTTCTGTAAAGCTATGAGGAACTAGAGAGTTGGTTGACAATTCTCTCTGGGTTCATCGCCATGAGCAATGCCTCTCACATAAAACCCATTTTGAGCAGTTTGAGCAAATGACTGTTGCTTTACTGCTGAGGATGATCTCTAATCAGGCAATGACAAGAACGGTGAACTAGGTGACGGTAATGACAGTGACAGCCTCACTTGTTGTAGAGCACAATGTCAGGTCTCCAGATCTTGTTTGATGGAACTCTAATGAACTCAATCCCGTCAAACTCTGCCGGTATCCAGCGCAGCTTGTAGTCATTCCAAATCTGAGAAAGAGGAAGAGAAAAACATTGTGAGTACTCTGCGGAGTTGATCTGTTTTGTGTTTTGCATTGTACACCGCAGACAGTATTACTAGTCGCTAGAGACAGCCCCCCTTCATGGGAATATTCTGAAATACATATTTATACTGCAGGCAGAATTTCCTTTGAAGTTTTACAGTAGAGCCAAATCAGGATATTGCAGCCCCAAATCTTAGAGCATCTGAGTGCTTTCATTTCTTTTTCACTGAAAATCAAGCACAGATATGTATGTTTTTGATACAATCCCTACCGGTAATACAGCCACAAAGCTTTAGTACCCAAATAATAAGTCATCTAAAAAAGCAGTTCACAGAGGAGAGGAGCATGTGACCAAATAGCTCACTGACAGAAATAAAGGATGAGCGCATTCACATGATGTTCAGTCAACATACCTGCGGGTAACATTTCATGAGCCGTGGATCCATTAGTCTTGGCTATTTGCACGTCATTCAAGATGAATTCATTCATTAGCAAGGCAGATTAATACCCGGTTATGACCTGGGAGCTGTTTAATTAACCGTTTCATGCTACATTGGCTTTTCCATTTATCCATCCAGAGAGTTTACAACATGATTGGCTGGAGATGTAATTACAGATTGAGGTGGAGGTATATGGCTTATTGTTTATAAAATGCAAATGATTCTGCATTTACTTCCAATGAACATCACAGCAATAAGAAAAGAACACAATGAGTCACTAAAATCCTGCTGGTACATCTGATGTGTATTTTTGTTAAATGTTGTAGAACAGTAATCAGAAGAGTGCTGTTATAATTTCACTTCTAATGCATGCACTACTTACTTAATTAGTGTTCCATTAAGCGGATGTTCAGTTAGGGTACACCATCTTGAATCCTTTCAATTTATTTATTTTTTACTCTTTCTGTTATGAATATTTTAACAAGGTGTACTAATACAGCTTTTGTTCGAATTTCTGCCAAGCAACAAGGCAACCATCATATTTACTGATCCCACCCCCATAGGTGAGCGTCAACCTGAAATACACACACCATGAAATAAATAAAGGAAAAACAAACGCAAACAAAATGAGTATAATGAGTGAGTGAGTATAAAATGAAGAAATTTAGAAACACTGTATGCAGCACAAGAGGAATCCCCTGCAGTGTCACCACCGAACCCATGCAATAAATTCATCAAGGGGGGGCGGGGGGACGGTTCTAAAATAGCTACCACTGTCAACCCACTGGCTGCAATTCAAAGTCTTTATCAGTGACCAGGATGTTGACAGAGCTTCTCATTAGTGATGCTTTCTTATGAATAAACAGCTCAGCCATAAAAAAAAACAAACAAGATCAGCTTATACAGGCCTTTGAATGCATTTTAATCGGAGAGCTCAGAGATCACAGTATCTTATCCGCCACTGAATCACATCGACATCTAACAGCTTTTTGTCCATGTACCACAATTAGTAACTGATTTAAAAAGGCACTGACTATCATGTTTTTTGTTTGTGTGTGTGTGTGTGTGTGTGTTGCAGCTTAAATTCTTTTCAAAAAAAAAGAAAAAAAGCATAGAGATTTAGTGAGGTAGAAAGGAAAGGAAAGGAAAGGAAATAACTAAAAGGTATAATCAGAAAAGTCACAGTTTGGAGGACAGATATAAAGTTATTTGGGGGAATAGCTGGCTGTTTGATGTCAGGAGTTCAGCCTGTGGCCATAGATCTACTGAGAGGCAGAGCGTGACTAACCATAATGTTAACATTGATCACTAACTGATTTCATTCAAGTGTCTATCAGAGGTATCCTTGCTTCCTTTTTCACTTGTCCTCTCTCCTTTATTCTTACTGTGTTTAACATTTCAGTGATGTATGACACACATTAACACACACGCGCGCGCACACACATACACACAAGTGAACACACACAGGGAAGGGGAGAAACGACGTGGCATCCCATATTGATGTCTGCTTAGTATGTATGTGCTAACATATATGGACCCATCAGTCTTCACTTACCCCTGTATTTGTAGACCCCAAGATGGGGTTAGGTCAATGTAATAGTTAATACATGTTGTGTGTGTGTGTGTGTGTGTGTGTGTGTGTGTGTGTGTGTGTGCGTGCGTGCACTTACATGTCTGAGCCATAAATTAGTTTCCATGATCTGATTCACCTCATCCTGCAGAGAGACGAGTAGAAGGAAGTGAGTTTGTTAGCTACCAAAATGTGCGTGTGTGTATAGGTGTGTGTGAAGGAGAGAAAGAGAGAACTGCATGTTGTTGGCACAGTAAATGAAATAACTACAAGTAGCAAGTGTGCACCATATTGATATTTAGAAGAAGAAAAACACAGCCAGAAATAAAAATCCACATCTTTTTCGAAAAGAAATGGAATTTGCCCTCTAATAATTGTCTTTTGGAGCTGAAGTTGAAAAGGTTGAATGTGAGTAAGTTAATAATAGATGAAGAGGTTACAGATGTCACCTTCTCTCTACGTGACCCTTTTTCTTTTTGCACTCCTGTGATGGTTAGAATTTCACAAACCACATACAGAAATGCATCAGCCATATACACTGTATAGCAGACATGTGAGGATATGTGCATGGACAAACACTTTGTGGTACATTCAGTCATTGCATCCATCCACACCCACATCCACACACTCACCTTTAGATTAATCTCACCTTGCCGAGCAAGCAGATATAGCTACATATCAGTCCAGTCTGAAAAAGGCTCCTGCAGGCAATTTTCTCTTAATCTGAGGATTTCCATTTTGAGCTGAAAACCTCTTTTCACTGGGGGATGTGCCGCAAGCCCCCCACCACCAACGCTGCCTTCCCTCACTCGCATTAAACTTAACATTGCCAAAGCGAAACAGCAATGTACAACAACGCTGTGTGACATTTACGGAATCCATGAAATTGAGCAGACTAAATAAAGAATGTATTCACTTTCGGCTTTCACTTCTTTCGTTCGGCAGCTTATCTTTTGCCTTTTCTATATCAAAGGTAGGAAAAATGATCAAGACGCCTGTAGGAAGATGTTTCCCAGTTCAAACAGACTCTCACATACTGCTGCAAGGGTGCTATAAGTGAAACATTTAAGTTACATTTAACTTTAACATGCATACTTCGAAAACTGCACATATCAAACCGTATGAAATTCATGTGCAAAAGCTCTTGAAACACCTTTGACATTATGTTAAACTGAGGGTTTTGTGCATTTGAAGTCTGGGATAATGCTGCTTTTACCTATTTTAACACCTAATTTCATAAACGTATATAGTTTATATTATATAGCTTATACATTTAATCATTCAAATTTGGCTGGCTGGTTAATAACGCTTCTTTCTTTGGTCTGACAAACACATATCTATTCTTGCTTTACACAGACTTTAATGATTCTAATATACTCCTCTGTGTGTATGTGTGTGTCCGTGTGTAGCTTACAACTTTGACCAGCTGCGAGATGGAGACCTCAAACTCCACAGTGACGGGGTCAGAGACATTCTCCACTGGTCTGATGAACTGGTTATATCTTCTGAACAGTTTCCTGAACAACCGGTCCTCTCCCTTGGATGAAAAGCAGCCTGGACAGACGGAAAAGAGACAGAGATGAGAGACGACAGAAAGAGTGACTGGATGCAAATGTGAGTAAAAAGAGAGGAAGAGACTGAAATAAAAAGAAGTGTTAGAAACAAAGGCTGAAAGGCTAATGCTGGCAATGCTAATCAATCACAGAATCGCAGTTATCACCCACAGACATCCAAGTCCATTTAAATCAGCTCGAGTTGTGCTACACATAGCTCTGATCAGAAACTGAGAGGGAAGCAGACATCAGCGTCGTCCAATTTTGATGCAGTGTCACATCAATCAAGTTTTTGATTTATGGATTAATGCTTGATGAATCATCTATAAATAAGTCTCTTTAGATTGTAGCTCCTCTGCTTAGATCTTCAGAGATCTCCTTTGAACAAGTCTGTGACATAAGATGACTTTTAGGGGTTTCTTTGTATGATTTTGCTGATTTTAATGGAGTCATAGCATTGCAAACTGAAGGACATGGGTATAAATAATCTGTTTTCTTATTTTTTTAGAATCATAGGATGTCTTGTATTCATTCTCTGTTAGTTGGGAATATGAGATTAGGAGAAAAAAAAGATCATTGCCTTATTCAAGACACAGATGCCCCACACTGACCTTTCAATCCTGACCTCCTGAATGACCCAACTGCTTCCCACTGCCTCAATTTATTTCAATTTAGTTCAGTTAACCATGAGACCTTTTTCATTAGCTCCTGTTTTCAAATCATCACCTGCCATAGACCTGGCCATAGCTAGGGAGCTGCATTTCAGCTATATCTACTGGTCCAGTTCAGGCCATTGCAACTGACCTGAATTCATGAATTATTTGGCCACTGCTGTAGTTCATCATGTCAGCATAAATAAACATTTGGGATGAGGATCATTTTATGAAGCCCCAAGAATGTCTGCTTATTTAAGTGGGCAGGTGGTATATTGCTATATCCAAGATATCCTAGAATAGTATCTCATTTCAGCTCAAATAAAACTGTGATATCTAAATGGAGATAAATCACAGAGACAAGCATGCCCTCTTCTTTTCTCTTGATTGATGGTAAATATAGACAAGTAGGTGTTGGCAGCTGTGACAGTTCATCCTATAAGAGTACACAAAAATTTACTTAAATATAGGTGTGTTTTTGGCTAGACTAGCTAAGGGCTCTATACATAGAAGTACACTGGATTATGAAGAGCCTTATTTATTAATTATCCAAGAAGGAGCCTAGAAGGCCTGAGGCACAATATCAGCATGGCTATTGTGTAAAATACAAGCTATTTTAATATAGTGCAGAGGAGTTGAAGACTGTAGCTGGAGGAGAAGAGATGAAGTGCTGAAAGATTTTTATAGTGCAGGTGAAGAATCCCAACAGGATGCAAGTGACATCCTGTATGAGGGATTAACTGGAAACAACAGTACTGTTTCAAATCTACTGTTTACTGATTGTACCAGAGCTGCTAAGCTACTTCTGGTGCTTCACATTCAACAAATTCGGCTGCACTGAGTGTTTTTTTTCAGTCATTTACCAAACACACCCTTCCAATTTGGTGGTTTATTTCAGCTGTAATCGTTTCCCATCTCTCCCTCTGCTCCATCAATGCAATTGCTGCCTTGCATCAGCATCACCGCCACCCCCACGACCACCACTGCATCGACGTACAGGCTCTGGGAGGGTTTAATATCTCTATGTAGACATATGTTCAAAGGAGTGATGAGGTTGAAGCCTGGGCAAACTCAGTCCAAATGTTGTCTGAATGTAAGTAAAGTTTGTTTGGCTGCACTGTAAACAGATGCACTCGTGCTGTATTTCTGACAAAGTAGCTGCTCAAAGAGTGTTTGCTGACCTCAAAATTATGGAACTTGTTATATTAAACCACACTTGCTGTAACACCAAAAACCACAACTCTCAAATCAACCAGGACTGAAACCTTTGGGATAATAAAAATATAGGAATCGAGTTATTACATCAAATGACCCCAAAACTGAACACTCTGCTGAGGTAGACTAGTCATTGTTGGTTGTGTAAGCCACAAACATTTTCAAAGTGAACCATATCAAACGAAAGTTGAAAGTTCCCCACACAGTTTGCTGCCTGAAGGCCAACTGAGTCACATTGGCTATCAACGCTGCTGTTTGTGAAGATGATCACCCACTCTCCCTCCTTTAAGACCCCCAGTGCTTAAAGTTGTCACTCAAAAAAAAAAAACCTGCTTGCTCCCCCAACGCACTCTATAAATATCTAAATCAATGCTACATTCTTCACTGTTGGACATCTCTCAAGGTTGGTGGATGGAGGTGAGGGCACCATAGAGAACTGGATTGAAGAGAGGGCGCACGAAAGGAACAAAGACAGGAAGGAAGAAGGAACAAACAAAGATACAAAAAAAATGCAAAGCAATAAAAAAAAAAAAGTCTACTATCCAGAGGATCTTTGAAGAACTTGCGTCACCTCAAGACACCAGAAGATTTTGCTTCTCTTGTTTTCCCCAAACTCTTTTAAATATTATCCTCATTTGACTAAACCCAGAAAAACAGTTGAGAGGAAAATCTTTGAATTAAATGGACTTCTTTGGAAACTCTAATGATGAAACAGTGCTGACCCTATTACATCAAGACCCCTTCCCTAAAGGCAAAAGATAACCCTTGTCATGCAGATAACAATGACACCAGAAGCCCAGCTGGTTCTGAACTCCTGCAGACAACCCTCCTGAGAGAATGACAAGAGGAATAAAAAAGTACTGAGAGGAGAGGGGAAGAGGAGTGGAGAAGAGGAACTGAGAAGAAGCAGAGACAGATTGAAAGCAAAACCTTCTTAAGATGTCACTCAGCAGATTAGGTGAATCCAGACATCACAGGCCTCTGTCTGTTAGCTGCCTAGCATGTGCTAATGCTTTGATAAATAGAGTTGAAACACTTTGCATCTGATCCATCTTTGGCAAAAAAAAAAAAAAAAAAAAAAAACATACACAAAGTTGGCAACAGTATTTGGGACACACACAAGAAATAGAGTGCAATAGAAAAGAATAGAGTAGAACAATAGTCAGAGGAAGGAAAGATGGATGAAAGGTAATTTTAATTAAAAGATAAAAGAAAGTAAGTGGATAAATTAGATGAACTAAAATGGACTGTCATGGTGGTTCATGGACTTGGTAGCAGAATTACAAAGGTCCACTGACTAAACCAGCTCTTTGATCAAAACAGGATTCTACACACATACACACACACACACGTGCAGACACACATGCAGTACATGCATTTAGCATGGTCAGATGCATTTCACGTTGAGAATCACAAAAGAACCAATTATGACAGAAAATGAGCCACAGGTTCTACCCACTTTCATCTGTATTTATCACATTTCTGCCCCCCTCCCTCCACTTCTCTTCCTCTTTCTCTCTGCGTTTCCGATTATTAGTCATCCGGTGTCACTCACCTGTTTTCACTGGCTGCTTTCGTCACGCTAAGATTTACATATCACACGGCAAAAATGATTTGCTAATATGTGACTCATTTTTCATCATGATGTACAAAAAAAAAAACAAGATCGACTAAAGTGTATGACAATTTGCAAATGAGTCTCGATCACATGCATCTTACTATCCACTACCGCCAACTACATTAATATGAAATGATTTTCCAACTAGCAAACATCACAAGAAAGGGAAGGTGTGTTACTTTGGCTTTCTGCACACGTGCAGATGTACATGGGGGTGCAGTGAGAGAGATTTAAGGAGTTTGGGGAGTGGTGTGTTTTATAGCACTTCCGAAAGCAAAACAAAAGAGAGCAAAAGTCTGAGGAATTGATTAAAATGTGTTTTTTCTGCTGTAATGTGAGCTGTAATAGTTAGCATATCTGGCCAACCAGCTTACGACACAGAGTAACCTACTGTAGTGCTTCATCCAAGGACAAAGACCATAATACTAACTAGCTACATTAGTTTGTGGGGTTACATTTTGTAAATCTGTTCACAATACAAGTCCAGTGTCTTGTATTTCACCGTGTGAAACCAGTCCTATGCTATAAGAGTAAAGTTTTCAAACCAAATTAGCATAGCATGCTATCTAGCAAGAGCTGATAAAATCTGCCAGTTAATTTTCCGCCAGCAAATTTCATTAGAATTAAACATAATCCCTATCGGTTAATGCTAAAATTGTACTCACCGTGCAAATTGAGATTTAGAAATGTGTAAACACCATGAAAAAGATGTCAGTTTAGCCAAGAAACACGATAAGCACAGTTTTTCGCAGCAGTCATTTTGATTTGACATGGTAAGAAAATCACAGGTGTTACTGATAACATTAACGATGGCTCTGTTTTATTCAAGTGTCCCAGTAAGCTATGACGGTGAGCCAGCATGAACAATACCCCTCTGAAGCGGCTAGATGGAATTCAGCCACCAATATTTTAATATTTACACCTGGGATTTCCCAACTGTGACAAAGGGCCAAAAAGTGAAAATGGACTGTGCCCGGTCAGATGTGTCTACCATAGATGAGTTTCTGTCCAAGCTAGTTTTGTCTCTTGATTCAGTGGCACCTGGTGATTGCGTAGATATTTAGTAACAATTAATCTCTACCTAGCAACCTGTATGTGGTGCAAGCTGGCTGGTTTAATTCAGTAACATGTAAATCTCCACCTATACACTTAGGATAGATAAACCAAGGATAATTTTGAGAAAAAGCAGCTGGTCCAACTGGCTCTTAATCAGCATCTGACATTACCATAAGGTGTTCAGTGATGTAATTTTATTTTTTCTGTGATGTCTCATCAAGCACAAGCTGACATTACTGTAAAAAATATGTAGTTCATTTGAAGATGACAGCTGTCACAATCTTTTACTAAGACTTTTACTACATGATTATCATGGCCAAAATAATTCACACTAACGATATTATCGCAATGTCGCAAGAAAAACTACAGTAGGCGTGTTACCACCAGCTACTGTGTTGGAGTATGAACAGAAAATATGTGTAATAACAATATCATATATGATAACGTAATATGCACATTATTGACAGGATCAGTCAATGAATATTTCATTTATATCATAATAATCGATATTGGTATATCAACTTGAGTTGAAATCGTCTTTTCAGTCCAGCTCCTTTCTTACAACAAAATCAGAAAAAAAGAAGCCAGCTGCAGTTTAAGATGAGTTCGTGATTACAGTAAAGTCAGCAGCACGTACCTTTATGTAATGTACTCAAATGTACAGTATCAATTATTCAACTCAATGTGCAGAATCTGTCAAAACCCACTTAGAAAGTAAGTCTCTTCAAATACACATCCCGTGAGATATTTAATGCGCCCAAGACATGAGGGCTGGAAGTCAACTTGCATACTGTAAAAAAGGAAAAAAAGAAGAAAAAAAAAAGTCTGGAGATGACTGTCATTTGGGTCAATAATAGAGAGCAAGGATAAAAAGAATGAAGAGGGAGGAAAAGGCGGAGAGACAGGAAGAGACAAGTGAAGGACAGATAATGAGTGATAGAGAAGAAGAGATTTTATGGCCGGTTTGAAAGGATACTGTTAGAGAGCCATTTAGCCTTCATTCTCCCCTGAGCATGCAAATGCTTTTAAAGGAGAGTGTGAGAACAAGAGACAGAGGGGAAAAGAGAAAGAGACAGGGCTGAAAGAGAAAGTGTTTATTTTACTTTTACTGCTTTTACTTCATCGTGTACAATGCTTTGAATGTAAATACTGCATAAAAGGAGTAATTGCTTTGCAATAAGCTGGAAGGCTCCAATTATGCTGTTTGTTTTCCAGAGTTGCAACAAGATTAAGTCAACTGACAGAGATTAAACAGGAGCAGGAGAGTAGGGAGAGTGAGAGAGACAGCGAAAAAGACTGGGAGATGCAGCCGAGAAAGATGAAGTGGCAAAGTGATGACAGCAGCAGAACCTGAGAGATTTGTGAGTGAGAAAGTGTGGTGGAAGCACAAGAATGTAAGAGACAGGTGTAAAGAGCCAGAGAGGATAGGATAGTGACGCTGGGATGTGTGTGTGTGTGTGCAGGTATGTGTGTGCGTTTGGTAAATGGAGTAGGAACAGATGTGATGCCAGTGACAGCAGAATGCTTTTTCCCATCACAGATACACCATGTCAAAGGCTGCAAACAACTTTCTTTCAGTTTTGCTTTTCTTCCATTCTTTCACTCTGTCTTTAGAGCAGATACAAGTACCAAAACGTGTCTAATATAGTGCTTTTAAAAGCCTCATGACATTCACAGAAGACTGCACATGTGTCTGTGCACTTTTCATGCAGAAAGATAATGACTTCTTCTTCTTTTTTTTACACCTTCATTATGAACAGATCAAATAGAAATTGTACATCTTTTGCCCTCAAGGCTTGTTCCCCAAAAAGTGGGTTACACGAATTTGAATATGTTTGACGTAAAAGAGTCATTCAATCTTTGAGGTTCAGTTTTCTCATTTTGAAATGTACATGTCGTGGTGATTGGGTATAAATGAGACCCTGAAGCAGCCATATTCTTCTCTGTGGTTCAGGTAATGTCACCTTGGGGAGCCCAGTGAGAGAGAAATTACGCATGGCCAATGGGTCTTCTTTGGGAAAATACATGTATTTTTACATTTAAAAAAAAGCCATTAGGAAAAGTGTTCAAAAGTGAAACGTGTGTTTGCATATGTGCACGTGTTTTTGTGTGGAAATGAAGAAAACAGCTTTACATGTTCTAGTAAAACATACGAGGAGTTCTCAATACATTTATCTATGTTTGTGTCTATCTATCTATCTATGTTTCTACAGTTTGTGTTTAACCACGCCCACTCAGCTCTGTGTTCTGCTCTATAAATGTGACTGTGATATAAACCTTGTTACCACACAGCTGCACAAACACACACACGCACACCTAAACACGCACACACAGACACCTCATCACCACAGTTCACTGAACGGATCATCAGTCATGCAGTCAAATACATTAAGAGAGCAGCCTCTATTTAAATACAGGGGACAGCATCATGAATACACCTACAGGCTGAGGTAACACATTAGTAGTAGCACATTGAAACCACCGGAAGCAAAAGATATACTGTATATGCATGTACATGCTACTTATAGTGTGTGTGTGTGTGTTCATGTGTTTTGTAGGACAAAGGGGGAAATATATGCTAGTTGCCATGTGTAAGAGATAAGAATGTCAGCCTTCTGTTTGCCAAAATGTCCCGACAATCATCCCTGAGAAAGGATGTGATTGTAACTAACTTTAGCAGAGGAAACATAACTGCTGCCCTGATTAGATTAATTGGCTTTCCTTCTATATGTGACATGTTTATAATGCACAGAGAAGTGGATGCATGCATGTACAAAGAACCGGATTTTCACACCACTGAAGGTTTATGTGCCATGTCCTGCGTTTTAGTTGAAACTTAAAATCAGCTTTCATTTTTTCCACCATTTAACCAAAACTATGATCTTTAATCTTAACCAAGTGCCTCAGGTTGCCTAAACATATCCAGGAAGTGCTTATTCTAAAAATGAAATGTTGTTATAAATGAACTTTTAGGAGACAGGTTTGCTTATTTGGTTGTGCCTGTACAACGTATGTTGAGATTAGTGAGTGTTCAGCGAGTTGTAAAGAGTCTTAAATGTGTGAATGTCTAAAATTCATGAATTGTGATTATGTAAAAAATCTGTAATTGTATCCTTAAGCTTAAAGGTCCAGTGTGTACGATTCAGGAGTATTTTGTTGTAAATGAAAGGAATGGAATACGAATAAGAATAAGAATCATTGTCTTATAATGAGCCCTTGATATCTATAGTGACAGCGGGTCCTCTTCCATGGAGTCCTCCATTTTGAATCGCCATTTTTGTACAGTAGCCCAGAACAGACAAGCTAAGCTCTGACCCAGACATGGACCTTTGCTCTTAATGTGAATTTGGTAGTTTTTCTTAACTGCTTGGAATGAGAGGGTGAGGCATGGGAGAGTACTCGTTTGGTCTGCAGCGTCACTGTGGGGTACCACTAAATCCTACACACTGGACCTTTAAAGCCGATTTAAATTCAGGATGATGTAAAACAATGTGCACTGAGATTTCCCACAGCTTAGCACTTTTGCCCGTTAGTTTACGTGCACAGATTTAGATTCAGGCCCATGACTTTCCACAAACATTTACAAATGATTTAGGTGCAAACTTTTCTTCTGATACTAGACACACACACACGCATGCAGCCACCTCCTTGCCCAGGGGGTCGTGCAAAATATGAGTGTAGAGCCTGATAAACCATAAAAGAGCCTCTCTGCCACCTCGCATAAATCAGATAGCTGCTATTTGTGCCCTTGGAGCAAATGTTTACGTTACTGCTTTGAAATGCCGCCGCATAATTACCGTCTCTGCCTCTATTCCACTGAGTGGCTCCGGGTCACATCCAGGCTCTCTGCCACAGCTGCGGTCAGTGATTAAGTCTCTGGATATATTTTAATAATGTCAAAGCCTTCCTTCCTTCCTTTATTCTATTAATCCCCCATCCTCTCTATTTCTTCCTCTGTCATCTCTTCCTTCCTTCCTTTCTTCCTTCCTTCCTTCCTTCCTTCCTTCCTTTTCACAGAGAAATACAAGAACAAACACACTAATGACAAGTCAATGCAACTTTCTATGCATGCCATAATTGGGCTAAAACAAAATACGGTTATCAGGCTTATCCAAAGACGCACATTGCAATGATTTTTTTGTTTGTTTGTTGTTGTTTTTTTATCAAATGCCTGCACACATGCATTCACACCGCCTATCTGCCCTCTTTCTGAATAAAACAATGTTGGCGCAGGCCCTGCGCAACCCTCCAAACTCTCCAAGCAGCCGTAAACACGGAAACAGAGCCTGTAAACAAATTCTAATCTGTTTTGGTTTCCTGAAATCACGACTGACGCCTCAAAGCAAAATTTACATTCATCAAAATTCATTTGCCCCTTCTTGCATTCTTCTGCATTTCATTTTCTTGGCCTAGTTAACACGGAACGGAGCAGGTCCTGGACGAGGTTTAAGAACAAACATTTTAAATCAATTCATGAGGCTGAAATAGACAGTCGGTGATAAATCACTGCACGTCATTTTTAAAATCATGATGAAACTGTAAAAGTTTTTAGACTAGTTAACTAGAGCTCTAAAGGCGGAGGAACGTCTTTGGATTTTACGCACTGAACAGAAACTCCACTACCTCGTTACTTTGCGCGGCTGAAAGATTATGACAAACTTACTGAAAAGTGTCTGAATGAACCGTCACCAAATCTCCAAGTTGACTATCGAGGCACATTTCATCGCCATTTCTTTTAAACCAGTTCTGTAGAGCGTCAAATCGACATGATACAAAAGCCTACCTGGGATAAATCCTGCTTACCTTGCGCCATCAAACACATGAGAAGAAACAGCAAAGTCCATCTTGCCGCCGGCTGCATCGCTCCCCCGTGTCGTTCGGGGATCCTCTTCACTTTTCTTCGGAAGGAACTCTGTCGGTTCGATCGATGAGATAGATGGAAGAAATAACATTAAATGCGTGCGTCTCTCTCTCCCCTGATGCAGTCTGTCTCGCTCTGCCGGTGCGCTCCTTCCTGATCCTATCCGAACTTCACTTCGCTCGTCCCTCCCCTATGAGCGCAAAGCTTCCCTCTGGCGCATCCATAAGGACTCCACGCAGGGAGGGGAAAACAGCCCAGACAATTGCTTGGAAGGATAATAGTTGTAATTTGACTCCGTGGATGTCAGGAAAAGAAAATGAATACAGAAATTCGAGAATTCACGAAGGCAGTCTTCGTGGTTTGGTTGTTTTAGGTTTATTTAGAGTAAGGATGGCGTAAAACAAACAGAACTCATACTGGGAAACATTCCAAATGTGTTTGTTTATGATCGATATTTCTGTCTAAATTATTATAATAATTTGCCAGTTTACATACCAGCTCACATGGACGCGTTGAAGTTTAGTTTTGTGGCGGTAAAAGCAGAATTTAGTGATTTGTGATGTTTGCAGACAGCTCGTTTCAGCACCTCGGACAGCGGCATGGACTTTCACCGAGGCAGCTGTCCGCGGTGCTGAAACGAGCTGCGCACTGATGTGTACTTACTTCATTCAGGCGGATATTTCACATATCATCCACGTTTTACGCCATGTTTTGTCCCATGAGACAATCATATGCCGAGATACATCTTTATGGAGCACATGTCAGTGTTAAAGTACAATCTGTCCATTACTTCAGAATGTGTGTTAAATCCAAGATGCTGTGTCTTAACCCAGCCACTAAACCGCAGCACTGCGCTGTGCTGAGGAGGAAAGTTTAGCTGCTCTCAAACATCGTTTCTGCCTCATTGAGAAGCGCCGCTCGTATTATGTGCTCCCCAGGTGTCTGTTTACCAGCCTCTGGATCGCGCCGATTAAGTTTAATTTTAGCCCGCGATTTTCCACGCTTGGTTTGACGTCATCAAACAAAGTAATTACGGTAGGAACGCTTAGCCGAGCTGAGCTGAACCGAGCCGACACACACACACAAACCTTCAGTGAGCAGTTAGAAAGTGGACGAGACACAAACTGTGGGGGTGTGCCTGGCGGGAGAGGGATAGAGAGACTGGATTTACCTTTGTGGCTGTCTACACTTGCTTATTTATGGACACACGCATTCATATACTGCCCTTTGTTGACGTTGAAGGCAGTCGTTTGGTTTGGTCACCTGGGGTGAATTTGGAACTGCTCATGAAAACCTCCTGTTGAACAAATTCTAATTAATTTAATGACTGGATGAATTATTCAGTTTTCATTTAATTATTCTTAATTCTTAAGTGACCTATTGTTATTCAAAAGTACCATTTGTTCCATCTTTGTTCCCTTGGTGTGTTTTTAACAAACTACCGCTGATATCAAAAATACACCAAACACTAACAAATCTCTCAGCCTTCCATCCAACACACATGTTTGTTTTTAGTTAATATTCTCTTTGGTATGAATTACCAAGATCATAAAACACTTTGATATGAGGAGGATGATACAATTATTACAATAATTACTTAAGTGAAACAGCTAAATCTGCCTCAGGTGAAGCTCTCCCAGATGTGATATGTGGGATATAAATATCCATATGCAGCAGAGGTGTGTGTGTATGTATGTATGATGGTGCTTTCACACACATTCCTTATGTCAGGACCTCCCTTTCACCCTCAGGTTATATCACACAGGACAAACACAATTAACCTTCACATGGGTGAGTGTTGTCACAACAATCAGAATCTCCTCATTTCAACCGTCAAAACACTTCATATTTCTCTTCTCTTCTTTATTTAGCTTTTGGAAGGAGTTTACTGCTATGGTTTAATCCCTGCAGACGGGCGCTGCATAAAAAGCACAGATGAAGAAAAAACAGAATAAGCACAACGGGGATAATGTGTTTTTGCTGTTGCTGGTGTCACCATCTGACAAGCGCTGAGCTCACAGTGTGGCGTCATGACACGCTTGTCTTCGCCAGCCTTATTAGTGAGGCAGTTTAGAGGAGGAACTAGGTGAGAAGCAATGTTTCTGCCAGGATTGTTTAGCGTGACGCACCATAGCCTGTCCTGCTGCTCTGCTCCAGGCCATGTTTAATTCATGTTATTCGTAAAAGCTGGATACACCGAGTCCAAAAGCCATTAGTGTCATCCTCTTTTCTCTCCTCAGCGTCATCTCTCCATTTTTATTTCTACAGCCCGCATCAATCACTCTCTGTCCTCCTTTTCAGACTTCTGTTGTCCTCTCAGGCCTCTTTTTTTCCCCAATTTTCCCTGTTTGCTCATTTTATTCCTCCCTTTACACACTTTCTGTGACCCTTCTCCTTTCACCACACATCCCCCGAACATGCCTTCCCCCACGGCACCTGCTCTCATTCATACAACGTACACTGGTGCCATCTTTCTGCCTCAAATGAAACGCAACTCATAAAAATATCTATCTCCCTCGCTAGAACTTTTAGACCATCCTGAATTATTCACATCCACATATCTGCACCACATCTCCTGACCCTCGAGAGAAGTGCTTTTATTTTCAACCCCCAAGTAATCCGGATGGTCTTTTTTCCTCCTCCTCCTTCATGATCATCTCACTGAGGTGAATTTAATGGAGCGGAGCTGATCAGAGGCTTCTGGAAGCTTCCGGGAGGCAAGAAGGTGGATATCATGTCTTCCCTATATGGTGAGAAGAGGCATAAAGGTGATGGTGGAGTAAAGAGGTCAGGGTTGCGATGTGGATAGAATTCAGGAATTTCAGACAGCTTCAGAGTTGCTGCATGCAGGAAATCACATCAGTCTGACTCATCGAATCTACACAGATGCGACGTATTACACAAGTGAAATCATCATTATTATCATGGTAATTTATAATAATACAACCACTTGGACTAAATAAAATTCTACTTTAGGTGCAAAGAGCCACATGAGTTAAACGCTTGCCATTGCCAATCCCTTCTGACCCTCAATAACCCCTGTTCCCATCACCCGACTCACCCACCCACCTACCCACCTGTTCCCATTTTGCTCAGCCGTGCTTCATGTGTGCCAGTCTATTTCCACTTGTCCCCTGTCAGATTATCATGTGTTCCTCACTAAGTGTTCCAGCCAGTTACCTGCCTGCATGACTGAACCTTGGACTCCTGCCCTTTTGCCTAATCCCTGCCTAGTTTAATCTGCCCTTCTTTGTTTGCTTGCCCGGTTGCCTGATGTCTGCCCTCGTTTTCAGTGAAGCTGAATTTTTATCTTCATCTGCTTCATCTCCAGGTTGTGCTTTTGGGTCCAAACCTTCCTTTACTGAATCTTTTCAGAGCGTTCACAGGAGAACAACGCAGCAAGAGTCTGTCAGAGTCTATCAATCTATTGATAACAGCCTCATTGTTTCGACTGACTTAACTGTGCTCCGCTGAGCCTACTCATGTCACATGAAATTATATAACTGACTTCTTCATTACAATAACACAAGTTTGTTTGGCCGCAAGTGCTCTTCTGTTGTATTTGTGATAACATAGCTGTTCAGCAAGTGTTGCTACTGTTCAACTGAAGTTCCTTAACCATAGGTATTGCCAAATCAAGCAAGAAAGTATTGATGAATAGCTGTTGCAACCCAGGCCTGCAATCCATATGTAGTCATTCTCTTTGCATCAACCTGCCCTCTCTCAGGTTGAGGTCAACATAAGGTCGAGAGAAGGAACAGAGGCTTGTTTTATGTTTCTTAAGTCAAATTACTGTAAGGCAACATGCTGTACTGAAATCGATGAAAACTGGGAAGACTGTGGTTGTAACTGGGATGTGAATGCTGTAGGTGAACCGCAGAGTAAATAAATACCTTAAGAGAGTTGCTTTAAACAAGGATCTCACTGTTTCAGTTTAAATACATGAGCTGAATTTCCCTCAAGCAATATATTTGTGTATTAATGTGGCTACATTATTTATTGCTTCAATGCAGGCATTGAATCTAGAGTATTGAGATTGATTGTCTTTTTTATAATAATATGAGCCCTCAACACTAAAGTGTATTTTTGGGCTAACAGAATGATATGAGATCTGCCAACAGAAGCAATCCTGTTCTTGAATGAAAGGATTATCAGCTTAATGCACACACATAAAAGCAGGTGGAGGAGTGCGTACATACACCTACACAAACACATCTGTTCATTTGTCTCATTAAGGAAAGCAGTAATTTGATTGACTCGGCCCACATGGATCTATAGCTCCATAGCGTCAGTGTACAGTTGGGTAGTTTTATACACACCTGGCTGTGCAGCACACCTACATAGGGATGATTTACATCAGCAGCAGGTAGCATATTTTAGACCGAAGCGAAAAGTGAACATACACACACAAACACACACACACACACACACACACACACACATGCTGGTTTCGAAAAACAAATTTCCCGTGGGACAGCAAATGTCATATGGCCCGGTGCATGTAATCCAAAAAATGGGTTAGCTCACGCTGACTGTAACTGCAATGAATCACAAGGGGACACCAATTTTTGCCCCAAATTTTATATAAAACTCCCAGAACACTAGTTTAAAGTCCTAAATCGGACCCATGTGTGCCTTGAAATAGTCTTCACCTGCACACACACTCATGCAAATCACTGAGCTGCACAGGTCCCAGCGTGAGGAGAAGATTGCAAGTCAGGGATTGTAAAGTGATGGGTTTAAAGCTGAAATAAATGTGGCAGCTCACCGGTGTGGCAATACTTTGACAGTTACAGCTTGTGATAGCGAGGGAAGGAGTATCCGACACTCATATGTACTCGAGCCACAGAGGAAGAGGAATACTTGAACAAGCTCAAACCCCTGTTAGTACATCGTAAGTGCTGTCTAAGAGCAACACACTCATTAGTATCTGCAGAGGTGGATATCTTTTATTCATTGCTGTGTTGGCACAAGGGGAAGAGAGGTATAATTAGAGACCAAATGTACTGTCAACAGCTGTTTTTACATGCTCTGGCTATCCGAAATCAACTGAAACTTCAAACTTGAAAATTAGCTGCCATGTATAGTGTGTCAGCGCTGAGTGGACTGTAAAATATCTGAAAGAATAAATCCTTTCCAACTCGGACATTTGTTCACAGGTACCCAGTGCAGTGTTTCTGTGCCAGTGTCCTTTTTGGTCATCTTCAGCCAGCACATACACACACACGCACACAACACACATACAAGCTGACGCACACAGCGATCAAATGTTGTGTGCTGCTGAAAGTGGGTTATCCTGTGGGACAAGCTGACTTAAGCCATCATGCTTAGCAGGCGATATCTAGAGGAGCCACAACGACACAGTGAGAAGTATAATACTGCGGGGTCATCTGTGACCTATTGCTGCACAGGCACAATTTTATCTTGGCTTTTTCTCTCTCAACTACTTTACACTATGGACGAAGGAATACTTCTAGAGTTCATAATAATAAGTGTATCCAAAACTTATTTCATAACAGTAAGTTGAAGCTGTTAAATCTACTTCAATGAAGAGTAAAGCACTCAGGTGGAGGCACACCAACACAGGAATCTACACTGAAGCTTGGTATCTGGCACACAGCCTGTCCCATGTTCTAAGCTATTTGGGCGTGTAGCGTGAAAAAGGACAGATAATTGGGTTTATCACCAGCGTATTTTTAGTCCCCATTTCTCCGCACACAATTTACAAAAGACCGAAAAGAGCGGTGGGGAAGTAAGGGAGTGGAAGAGCAGAAATAGAGAGAGGAGAGGATAAGGAGAGACAGAAATAGAGGAATGGAGGTTAATATAGGGAAGAGAAAGAAGGAATGAGCCACAAAGATTGAGCCTGGCACATGTCCAGGTTTGGTGGAGTGTGTGTGAAGGAGCAGTAGTGTTTTTTGCCCTCAGGCACCAGTGCGGTTAGACGAAGCAGAACGAACCCTCTGGTTGACTGCAGGGGTGTCTGACAAACCCTGCTTATTTAGGAGAGCAACCTTCTGAAACTTCAGCAAAGCAGGGAGCCAGATTTTCCAACATGATGCAGACCTCGGTTAACAATGGCAAACATCATACGGCATTAGAGTATTAATCTGATGGTTGCTGTGTGGTTTGAGGCATCACGTCATGCTAACAAGTGAAGACACAGTTGAGTGAGTGGTGAGATTTACATTAAATAAAGTCATTTTTCCATCATAAAATAATAGATTTGATCATCTTGACCCAGCATTGACCTGGAATCAGGTGAATGGTGTCTCTGTCATTCCCACTCTGTATCGCATATGCCTTTTTCTGTGATATGTAATTTTGTGCTCTAAGAGGTACGTAATGCTTTGCAGCACACAGTCACACACCACTATTTTGCCGGTTTTGGTGGAACTTGATCATATTTTATTTTATTTGACCTCATGGTGGTTTACAGAGTTTCCTGGTGGACAGTAAAGTAAAGTGCTGCAATAGATAAGATAATAGATAATTAGATAATGTCAGCTTGGTTTGTTAGCCAGGACCAATGGAGCATTACAGTATTACATTTTAAAGCAGGTTCTCAGGCCCAAGGTATGGGCATATGTTGATGAAGAGCGGAGCCAGTGTCACGCCAGAACCGGAGCTGGACAAGCAGGCGATGTAGCCAGGCTCAGCAACCTCTATGGATGTTATGACAGGCCAAATAATGGAGGGGATGTTGGCGGAGGAAAAAAGGAGAGTGACCAAGCAAGATGTCACCGGAGAAGAGTAAATCTGGGAATTACTTTTTGTCATGGTCAAAGGTGAAATAAAAGGCTGAAAGATAGTCGCCGGACTGCTGTTTCTTGCTGTGGTAGGTAATATTAGCTGACAGCTATGTCTTGTGATGTGACTTGATTGGTGTTTCTTGTTTAATTAGCATTCAAGTTAAAATAATAGTTATTATAGGAACAGTTTGACATTTAGGAAATGCTCCTATTTGTCCATTAAATATGAAGCCACAGTCAAGGCACAGTTAGCTTAGCTAAGCACAAAGCTGAGGAAACAGCTAGCATTGCTCTTAAAGGTGACAGCATCTGTCTACCAGCACCTTTTAAGCTTAATTCACATGTTTTATTTTTGTTTAATCTGTACACTCAAAAAACAACACATTTTGTTTTACTGGAGTTTGAATACCTTCAGGCAGAGGCTAACGTTAGCTTCTAGTCTTGAACTAGGTTAAGTTAACCATGTAATGCGCAGGATTGCTATTGAAAGCTACTAAAACAATGTCTTTAAGCTCTTTCTGAAAATTTTGTGATATGAATATTTTTACACAAGCTAAATAACCAGAGTCTAAGTCTACATCTGTCCACCAAATGAGTTTTTTTCACTAAGCTATTTCCACGTTAAGCTGCTTATGTCTATTTGTGACCCCTCCAATATTTGGCTTTATTTTCCACAGAGCTAATTGTCTGAAATTTTGTGAACAGAATCCAGGATATTCACTGGGAGCTACAGCCATTAAAAACGTGACACATGCACTTCAGTCACCACCGCTGTACCTTCACAAATGGATGAAGGGCTCATTGTGTACGTGTGTGTGGACAGTAGCTGCTGATCTGAAAATCTGGGTTCACTTAAATTAACACTGCCGTGGGTCAGCTGAGGCCAGCTACACCAGCAGTGATCAGGAGGGTGCCGGGGTGAGGATGAGGGAGAGGAGTGGCATAAAATGGAGAGATGAAAGAGATCAGCGAAATCACTGTCCTGGAAAAGTGCTGCTCGGTGAAAAACCGTGACACTATTCAAAAATCAGTCACAGAGGAAGAGAAATGAAAGCAGTGACTCAAAGTTAGTTCGTTGTTGTAGTCTGGAAAATTAAGCACAATCAAAGTTGATTTGTGTCACATAAATACTGTAACAAACACATTCAAATGAAATAGAAATGAATAATTAACAAATTATTCGGCGAGTGGCACATCATCATATCTTTTCCAAATGTACACACATGTAGAGATAAACCCACACGCAGCTCCTGTATATGCTTCATAAACATTTCTGACAGTGGTGTTCAGACATAACGCCACAGCCCTGTGAACTCAAGACCTCCATCATCAATATAACCGGCCATGTTCCAATATCTGAAATGATTTTAAACTATTGACTGTATAAAATAGGGTATTGTTAAAATATTTTTTTATCATACAATTGAATTGTCATGTTTGCTTTGGTCAAATTACGTTTACATAACTATTAAATGTAGCTATGTATTTAATCTGTTTTGCTCTTTTAAATAACCAGTTTTGTTTAGGTACATTTAGCTATTCTATTTTGTCCACTTATGTATTACTTTCAGCTAACCGTTTGATCATGCTTTAAGCCATCCATTTGAGCTATTTTTCCATTTTAGCCATTGCCATTTTATCCATTTATAGATAAATGGTTAACTTTACCTATTTGCAATATTTATTACTTTTAGACTTCATGTACTTAATATGATTAGCTTTGGTGCACTCTAAATTGCACTTTTATATATTTTTAATCACAATTTCTATTTTTCTTTAATTGAGCAACTCCACAATCTTTCCACGTACCTGTGGTACCTGTGGCAACTACAGAAGTAGACCCTGGGGTAAGGTTACAAGAAAAAGTCCTTTATAGTAAGTTTTAAAGGAATTCATAAATTCTTGCTGTTTTCACTATGGCTGAAAGACAGAAACACAGCCAAGCAACTGAAGGCAACAGTATTCTTCTTACATGAATTACATGTCATTTTAAAAACATGAAAAGAAGTATTATATATGCTCACTACACTGACAATTCACCTACATATTCCAAGTGCATTATGTACAGACTTTCTTGTCATATTTATGGCTAAGATCTACATGCAAATTCAACGTCACTCCGTTTACAGTCCCCTGGTAATGTGTGTGTGATGTATCAGCGCAGCTGCACAGAAGAACATTACATTACACAATCTAATATTACATATGACAGCTGGCCTTCTCTGTCCTCTTCTCCCTTTCCCCTGACACACCAACATCACATCTGTCACCTTTATGTTCCAGTCAACCTTGTATTGATAGGGTGGGGCACCTGGTAAATATCACATACACACACAGCAGAGGGGGCACAGTAAATATGTGTTTTGTCGATAACTGTCCACCACAGCAGAGGCTCAGTAGTAGTATTTTTGCTGAAGTGCTGACTTCAAGAATCAGTGCTTCACTTTTGCTGAGATAAAGAATTTGAGCTAGTTAAATCTTGTCATAGTCTATTATGTGTGTGTGTGTGTGTGTGTGTGTGTGTGTGTGCGTGTGTTCGTTCATGCAGTAGTGGGCTACAAAAAAAAGTGACAGTGTGCTCTGTCTTGAAGGTGATGTTGTTTTCACCTGATATTACCTTTTTGTTAGCAGATGGAGTTCACAAATTTGGACACGTGAATTTGTAAAACACACACGCGTGCACACACACCAGTGGAACAAAAGCGCATTAGTACTGACGAGCACATTTCCGCTTTTGTCAGACCGAGGAACGCTTTCTCGTACACACACACTCAACCACCAGAATGTCCATTAACAGGATGTGACCCTGTGTGTGGATTCAACCTTTTTCCACTTCAGAGAGATCCGCTGACCAGAGCAAAGGCTTAAAAGGGATTTTAATTGTGGGTGTATATGTGTGTAATCACACACACACACACACACACAAAAGAAAAGAAAAAAAATCCCACTGTTTGTCTTATCTCACCAATAACGCTAGCTAGCAAACTAAAATTTAAACAGTACTGAATGTTTATTTCTCAGACAGAGTGACTCTTACATTCATGAGACTTCACAAAACAATTGAGTGCTGTCTTCTGTGTTTGATCAAGAAAACAAGTTTGGGAAAAGTTCAAAATGTATTTGAGATCATCCAGATAAAACACAAAATGATGACACATAAGTGTCATTATACCATCCTTTGAATAAAAATAAAAAATACTTTTATCACTTTCTAACACTGTGCGACTCCTCCTGAGTGTTGAACACCTCCTTTCATGCCATCTGTCAGGACTCTTTTCATGCCAGTTACCCCTTTCATAAAAGCAATTTTTTTCCGCTAATAGTTCCTTGCAATGATGATGAGATCATGGTTTAGCTATATTTACTGTCAAGTGCAGAATCCCTATCAGTGTTCAGTGCAGACTTACATCTCTCCAGACGGCTCAGTTGTATTCTGTACAACACACAGGCTTGTCCTAGGGTATACCATAAAGACAGGGTCTGGGCTTATAAACTGAGGCTGGAGATGATGATTATATTAGAGTTTATGTTCATATATATGTTCATATATCACCTTTTGTGAGGCTGTTGAAATATATGTAAGAAATCCAAGTGTTTGTATGTGAAAAAAAACAAAAAAAAAACTGTCAAATTTATTGCATGTTTTAAAGCACTCATGATTAATAATTATTTCTATTCCCTGTTCTGTTACCAAACATCATAGCTTATGAATCATACACAGGATTCACAGATAACTCACTCAGGCAGAAAATTAATTGAAACTAATGGGCCTCTGGAAGGTAGGAGAAATGCATTTAAAACTGATAGTGCTGCTTGCATCAACTGGGAAATGGTTGTCAGTAATATATGTTGTAAACACATAGCATTTACTGGGCTGACTAAACTGCTGGTACTGTTCTTTAGAGTCTGTGTAAATGCAAATCTGAGATTTATTTCAAAATACATTAGATATGTTGGAAAATAGTTGCTGAAAACATGTGAAAAGAATGTGAACAATATATTAACGTGGAGTTTGAGGTTCAAACAGTTTTTCACCATTTTTCAGTCCAGGATTTTGTGGGCGGTCCTAAACGGTGGCTCAATGACACGCATACCCCTGCACCTCTAGCAGAAAGATAGAGATAATTTGTCTCACTCAGAGTGTTTCAAAGTTAGTCATGTCATCTGACACATTTCAGTTGCTCAAAACTTGCCTGTCCTGGAGCTGAGAATACTGCTCATATTTACCTGATTTTGACACCTAATTTCATAAATATCTATCATATCTATCATCATCTTAAATGATTGATGATTTTTAATCATTCAAATCTGACTGGGCGGTTAAACACTTTCTTCCTTGGTCTGACAAACTCAGAACACATATTTATTCTTAAGTTATATACGTTATATATGATTTTAAGTAAAGGAATCCTGGATAAGAAAACTATAAAAACTGTAGGAACATGTGAGAACAGCACTGTCCAAACACATAAAATTCACAGTTTTTTATTCAACATGTAACAGAATACAGTCAGTGTCATATTTATTGTCAATACTGTATGTAACCTGGTGGTGCCACAATTGTGATATGGGAAACAAATTTAAATAATAACTAAGGAAGTGAGAAAGACATTAAGAGGAAGCAAGAGGAGAATACACATCCTTCAAAATAAGACATTGCATTAATAACTACGACTCTGTCTGGGAAGTGGATGGAGGTGGAAATGAGGCACAAAGCTCTGAAGCAGAACAAGAGATGCGATGCTTTCATATTTTTATGAAGAGAAAAGTTGAATAGCACAAAGTGTCCTCACTTTATTACAAGAAAGTTTTGTTTGAGAAGAGCAGACAAACAAAAAAATATGGGCCATTGTACTGTGCCAACATGAACAACTGGTATAATGTTGTTTAATGTTATATTTTTCAGACCTTATGCTCTCAGAGGAGCTGTAATGTGTAATGAACCTGCTTGAACCTGCCATTGTGCAGAACTCTTCCATCAGGAGCACAGCCAGTCCAAAATGAAACAAAGACAACAAATGATCAGTATATTTCATTATCTTTGTGGTTGTTCTTTATATTGAGAAAGTTAAACACTGTCAGTCTGCAACTTATCTTGTATGTTGTTAACTGTGCACAGGCACTATCTTGACTTTATAACAATGTCATCATGTAGGAAGTTATAAAAAGTGTATCAAGATTGCCATGCCTGTGGTGATGGCAGAGCTTGGATGTTGGCAAAATCCATCAAAAATAGAAGCCATGCAGTAATAAAAAAAAAACAGACAAAAAAACAGCATTCTAGTATGATTCTGTCTCAAGGTCCGTCCACTGCTGCAAACAGAACCAATAGCTGTCTCCAGAGGTTATGATCCAACCAACGAAGAGCTGGTGTAGCCTGTCCGTTATGCTTTCCATGAGACACACATATTTGATTTTCTCACATCACAGAAATCCTAGAAATCCCCATACCTATGAACAGAAAACCACACAATAGTAAATAAAAATATAAATTAAGAGAACTTTTTATGTACTCAAAATAGCAGGTGTAGGTATGGAAATATGTGAATTGAGGCACAGCATTGGTTTGTGGATGCTTGTTGGAAGTGAAGATGCATTTTGAGTAAACACGAGCATAAATAAACTACTATAGGGTTGGCTATAGTTTAGAATGAATGAATTTTGCATATTGATTCTGGTTCTTATCAATTCCTGCAATTATACATTTTAGTTTGAGGAAATAGTTCGAGTGAGATGAAGAGAAGACATAAAATGTCAAACAATAATTACCTATCATTTTATCACATTTAGCTGCCATGAAAAGCCTTATTATAAATGACAAAATATCTTTTGATTCGACCGTATTGGGTATCAACTAAGTGCCTGATAATCTCCCTCAACAGTTAATCTCCAACAAAAACAAGCCATTTTCTAATCCACTCTGCTTGGAGCTTCAATGAACTCAGATACTGTTTAGATCCAGTTTAGAAATAGAAAGTGTTCTCTAACTGACCAGCTAGGCTTTTATTGTGAAGCAGCCATAGCTTCATGTTGCCTCAGGCACATATCTTAGCAGCTGCTAAATCAGAGGTGCATAAAAATAGGGTATGATATAGAGATTTTGAGTTGCTTTTTTGGCAGCAATGACATTTAAATGAGAGTCTTTGCCAAGCTCAGAGGTGTGTTGTGTGTCTTTCTTAATGTGTGTTTTTGTAGTATGCAGGCGACTCACTCGGCGTCATCAGCAGTCCGTGTGTTATAGCTTTGGAACAATGGCTGCATGAAGAGTCCCAGAGTTCCCACCACACACACCAGGATGAAGATCCACAGGAACAGACGGTCTATCACCATGGCTACGTACTTCCAGTCCTCTATGATCTGGAAACAAACCAAAAACAAGTTTAGATTGTTGGGACAGATCAGTTCATGGCTAAAACATATGTGCGTGCGAGCAGCCTTTCGGGGAAACACCATGTTTTAACGCTTGGTGAGGGTGGGTCTCAGAAGCTTTGTGTGGTCACAGTCCACCTATTTTATCTTTTGTCAAACCCTTCTGGTTAAAGCGTTTTAGCTGAAAATAGGTTTGTCAAGCTTTGGCTTTCTCCACATGCCAAATCAGTGCTTGTGTAAGAGTGCAGCCTTACACATCCAAAAATACAAGGACAAGGACTACTGTTTGTCTCCTCCACTTTCCTTTCAGAAAGTGATTAGTGATCAGAAGCTTACACTGCAAACAGCAGTGTCAAGACTGGGAAAAAAATGCCATGAGGAATACAACTGCAAAAGTGTGAGAGTTTTGTGGAAGTTTAGAGTCTCTGGGACATAAATCTAGGGTTAGGGTTGGTGCTGAGTTCAGGGAGTCTGTGTTTGAGTTTGTGCAAGGTTTCCTGGGGATATCTGACATTTTGAGGAAAAAATAGATGATTGACATTTGTAATAATGTCACAGCGGGACAACATCAAATCTCAACCGATTTTAGATGTGGCATATCCCATTTCTAATCTTGCCCTGATAACCTCTTCATTTCTTGTACAAATCACCTCATTTTTTCCCCATTGCATCTTTGTCATCGCACATCTCCATAATCTGCTTTTATACGTCTTTACTTCCCTCATTCTAACTCTGAAATAATATATTCTGTCTTCCCATTCATTCATCCTTTGATCCTATCTCTTCTTGCTCAACATCACTTATCTATTTTTAAACCACGCTTTTCTTTTGTTATATCCTCACCCCTTCATCGTCATCTTCTGTTTTCATGTGTTCAGTGATGTATTTCACTCCATCCACTGCTTCCTCCAGATCTGCATCCCACTGAACAGCCAGACGCCTCTGGTGGAAGTCTGAAAACCCACCACCCCCATCTGGGATGTCGCCCACCTTCCAGCAAAACTTGTGCGCCAAGTCCTCGTTCACGTAGAACGAGTCGGTGTCTGTTCGGATCCCACCGAGTCTGATGTTGGAGTACTGCTTCTTCTCTGTGCCGGTCTGGGAATAGTTTTTCCCCACGGTACTTTGGTTGGCGTACTTCCGGCGGAGTTTATCACGGACATTAGAAGAGCCTGGACGCCTCATGAGGAGGAAGGTGGGCAGGCGGATTAAGAAGAGGCGTTTGACCCAGTCTGGCATGTGGTGGGTGGATGGGGAGCGGTGGTGTACATTGAGGACACAGACTGTGCTCACAGTGGAGAAAGTGACCAGCACCATGGTGAACATCAAGTATTTACCTTAGAGAGAGTGATGGGCAGAGAGGAAAAAGATGACCACCATGAACAAATACATATTACTGCTGCCTTTAATCACACTGCTCTGATTCAGACATTTGTTATTCAGTATTTGAATAATGACATCTCAAATCATAACCTAATCCTAACCGTAACCCAACATGGATAGATAAGTCTCTAATAAAGCCCCTGTATGGCTCTCTCATGATGTACATGCCCACATCAGTGATTTGATCAGTGCAACAGAATCATGTCATATTTACCAGCTTGCAGAATAGAAATACTGTCTCAACACCCATCACTATGGACATTGTTGTCTATTTGGGCAAATTCTTTAGTGCGAATGTCACTTTTTTTTTGTGACATTGTGTCACAGTTTCTGTCTTAACAATTTTTGGAATTCAAATTGTAATTTTTCTAATAGATCAGTAGAACACTGTGAAAAAAAACACTACCTTCTTAAAGGGATAGTTCGGGATTTTTGACATGAAGCTCTATGGCATCCCCGTCAGTAGTGTCGCACATCCACGCCGACTTACCCCCGACAGTGTCCTGTGGGCCGAGTTCTGTCCAGGTTTGGTCAGCAACGAAAGTAGTCCGGCAGGTTTCCAGGGACACGTAAATAAAAAGTTTTTCTTCTCAAAACAGCATGTGTTCAAAAGAGTGATTTATTTGCATCACAAAACTGATGTCCTCGAAAAAGTCCCACCTCGTAATCACTTGGCCCTACTTTCTCTCTTTTTGTATCTCTGCGCTGCTGCACGATGACAGACGAGGGCTGGGCTGCGCGGAGAGAGCGTGGTGGGGCCGAAAGAGCCGGGTCGCCCCATTCCGGCGCGGCACGTCCGCGAACAAAACTAAACAGTAGCGGCCACTTGCAGCAGCGCAGAGATACAAAAAGAGAGAAAGTAGGGCCAAGTGATTACGACATGGGACTTTTTCGCGGACATCGGTTTTGCGATGCAAATAAATCACTCTTTTGAACACATGCTGTTTTGAGAAGAAAAACTTTTTATTTACGTGTCCCTGGAAACCTGCCGGACTACTTTCGTTGCTGACCAAACCTGGACAGAACTCGGCCCACGGGACACTGTTGGGGGTAAGTCGGCGTGGATGTGCGACACTACTGATGGGTATGCCATACAGATTCATGTCAAAAATCCCGAACTATCCCTTTAAGTCATTTAGGACAAAAAATGTCCACTTCGAAAAAGCTGCTATAAAAACTTTACAAATGAGTATGTTTTTCTATTTTTGTCTGCCTACAACTCTTAAACCACTCCAGACTGTTCAAAACTACCAAACATTCAATAATTTTGAATTTTTTAACCCTTTAAATTTCAGTTTGATTACCAAATTTGTCATTTATGAAAACAATTATTTCATAAATAACAACAGTGACATTAAAACTGACGCAAAATTAACTGACAAACTTACTGACTTAACTGACACATGAGGGTTAACTCACTAAGCAACGACAACAGCTTCTACTTTTCTGTTCTTTTGATCACAGTGAACTTTCTCTCAATAATAGTCTTCCTGCATGTTTCACGTTAAAAGTTTACCTGGAATGGAACTGACTGGAATCGATTTGTGAGAACAACATAGTAGTGAATGTTACTTGAGTTGTTACACCAATGGGATTAGTGCTGTAGAAATGTACATGATCATGAATTTATCGAAATTATTAGTTCACAACCTTAATTTTCTTAACTCAACACACACTTGCACTGGACACACATAAATATGACTGACCTATGAGTGGCACTGCGAGAGAGGTGGGTGGCACTATCTTTGATATCAGCAGCAGGAACACAGTGAGCGCCAGCAGCACTGAGATACACAGCGTCATCTTCTCCCCACAGTCTGACGGCAGGTAGAACACCAGGATTGCCAGCGACGTGATCAGCACACACGGGATGATCAGATTAATGGTGTAAAACAACGGCTTCCTCTGGATCACAAAATCGTAGGTGATATCCAGGTAGGTGATGTCATTGGGGTCCTCGTTTTTGCGAGCCGGGAGCGAGACGATGTCCCACTCTCCGCTTGGCGTGAAGTCATCACGGCTGGCAAAGTCGCTTGTGAGGATTAGATCAACTTCTGTGTGGTCGTAGGTCCAGGAACGGAACTTGAGAGTGCAGTTTTGCTGGTCGAAGGGGAAGTTCTGCACCTCGATGGCACAAGCTGACTTGTAGATGGCTGGGGGAAGCCAGAAGATGTCTCCTGTGTTGGAGACCACGGCATTGCAATAGAAGGAAACCTCGTACACGCCATCAGCACTGTGGGAGGTAGTAGTGGGTGAGATGTAAGATTAGGCAGAGCATGGACTGAGACACAGATTTGAAATCAGGTGACTCTTGAGGCACCACTGAAGACATTTTTTTCTCTTCATTGAAGTGATAGAAACCAGACAAACCCAAGCTCTCCTTCATGATTGGCTGAAGTGATATTAAAACCAAACATTGATTAAGCTTGTAGTAATCCCCTTCACCTCAGAGAATGCAGAACATTTTAAGTACAAAATCCCCATGGAAAAACATGTATTTTAGCAGCAGATTTTCTGCTTGAAAAACCTCTTAATACTGTAAAACGATATACTGTAATCCATTAGTATGAGGCCACCGCACACACACACACACAGGCCATCAATTTAGTTGCATTTTTTAATTGCACTGACTTCAGAACAGCATAGAACCACAAGACCAAAATCAAAATTGACAGACTGGTCGTCTCTTTGGTGAGGTGACATAGCTCATACTTACTTGTTGTAGAGCACTATATCAGGGAGCCAGATGTGTTTGGATGGTATTCGTAGTTTCTTGATGCCTTCGTATTTTTCCGGGTCCCATCTCAGCCTGTAGTCATTCCACTCCTGAAAAGAGAGTTTATAAACTCCCTCAGTTATTGACGCACCGACACACTGTACATATTGTATATTCAACGCTGTATGTGCGCCGGGTAGCTGGAAAAGTTGTGTTGTACCTGACACAGCCACAGGTTCGTCGTCATGATCTGTTCTCTCTCATTCTGCAAGCAAACAATAGTTTGTCATACTGTGAGCATCGTTTTCATTTAACAAGATATATGGTTGAATTATTATAATGCTCCGGCAGTGATTTAAGACACACAAAAGCTCAAATCCAAATATTAAAGCACACCTTTATGGAGTGGACACGAAAAAAAAAATTAGGGCAAAGCAACATACCTTTCAACACCTTTACAAATATCACAAGAGGTAGACTTCATACAGAGGTAAACTGCAGTTTATTGTACAGGGCTTTCAGTGTCACACTATGTAAATGTGTGGCCAAAGGTTTCAGAATATTAATGATATGATATATATAGATATATTGATTTAAGATCAAAATATATCAGACTGAATGCCAAGCAAGGCGTCACAGAGGAATCTGTTTGTTAAATCACTCCCTTACAGAGAACAAGACTCGTGCATGTGATGGCATTTGCTTAGTAATGGAAAATGATAAGTAATAAGTAATGTGACGAAATATATGTTTAGGAACATGTATTATGAGATGAAGACTAAAATGTGATGGATGTTTTCAAAATTCCTCTATGCTCTTACACCTAATTTACATGCTGTTTGCCACAGCACAGCCTTTGAGAACCTCTGCTGTGATGAATTAAAGTGTGTTAGGGTTCATGACCCACAGTGGATAACAGTCTTCATTCAATTTCCCAAAAACATAGATAATCCAGAGATGGATTACTTTTTAAAACCAAATGTCCGAAATTATCCATCCATCCAATTTCTAAGTTGCTCATCCTGTTCAGGGTTGAGGGAGGGCTGCAGCCTATTCCAGCATGCCTTGGGAATGAGGTGATGCATATTCTGAACTGGACACCTGTCTATCACAGAGCTAATTCCAAGAGACAGACAAACAGATTCAGGCTCATTCAGACCTACAAGTAATTTAAAGTTGCCAGTTCACCTAACCAGCATGTCTCTGGACTCTGGCAGTTCTGGAAGTTTTTATTATGACACTTGTAATGATGTCATATCTATTCAGTGTTTTTTTTTTTTTTACTCAGTGGTTTTGTAATATTTATGTAGCTGCATTATTCAAACCAACTCAACTTTTTTTTTTTTAAATAAATGAACATCTGTTATATTCAAGCCATTGCCAAACAAGTTCATAGAATGCTGACCTTTCTGTGTTTCACAGCATGCAGGAGTTTTTAAACTTAGTGTCTATGGTGACATGTACCAGTCGTGATGCCTTTACATCTGCCAGACATGTATTGCCAGAGCTGAGGGAGCAGCCAAGTTTTACTTTTTCTCCTCTTCCCTCTGATGTCCTCTGGCTTCTCTCTTGGTGATTTACGGAGTTATCTGATGGACGATGGTGCTCTTAGCTCCCAGTCCCTGGCACAGTCAGTTGATACTATGGCTAATTTAGCTGCACAGCTAACCTGCTAACGGCAGCTATAGTTAGTGACTAAAGAAGGCAATCACTAAAACAAGTAAAAGTTAAAAAGTTACTACATGTTTGTTATGAGTGTGTACAAAAACAAAGTGCAAAGTAGGCAGCCTGCATGTGAATAAAGACTCTGAAATCTGAAAAGACATTTAAAAAGCAAGCTGCATAAGAATTGCTTAAAGCCACAGGAGATAGTAATCCAAGTTGTCAGGTCCAGATTACAAAACAAAACAAACAGAGGTGCAATTTATGCATTGTGACCAAGCTGGGAAAAAAATGATTTATGATGATTTATCAAGAGTTTTTTTCTATCTCTATCACAATGAGGATGCCACTATTATCAAATGGGTAATGTTACAAATGTATAATGAACTGTCAAAGCCACAATGTTTTTCTGATGCATGAGAAAATTGTGTGTATGTGTGTACAAATGTGTGTTTTGTACAGACAAAACATGTACATGTACACATGAATAAATATACTTACTACACTGATGAGCTGAGACAGAGACACCTGTATGGAGATGGTGACCTGCTGGCTCTTATTAACAGCTGGTCTGATCAGTTTGTTGTAGCGCTCTGGACCCAACAGGTAATTCACCAGCCGCTCCTCTGCATTCTCTGCCCTGCTGCCTACAGACAGACAATCCAGACCACACAGAGGGAAAACATTATACATTATATTTTTTAAAGTGCCTTAAGTCCTAGGATTAAATATTTACAATGTAGATACACATATATATGGTGGACTAAAAGTGCCAAAATTAAATAAATAAATACATCATTAAATAGTTACTTATATACTGTATGGAGGAACAAATTGCCAAAATTAATACTATCTATAAAAAAAACAATCCAAACCAAATAAAAAATAATATCAATAATATTGATTATATTGGTTTATTGTTTTATTATTTGCATTTGCCTCAATTTATTTCCCAAAACATATCTATTTATGTATGGCTATTTATAAAATATGAATATTCTTTAATTTAAAAATGAATCAATTAAATGGGAAGAGAAACAAATGGGGGGATTATTACAAAGGTTAGTCAAAACAGAAGGAAATAAAAACAGCATAACTAAATATGAATTTATGTCATATTCTAAATTACTTCATGCATACATTTATTTTTGTTATTTTTTGGTGTATTTTGGTGCTTATTAATTATCAATTATGATTCTTTTTTTTAGTTATTTATTTATTTGCTTTTGATTCTGGCAGCTTTGGTCCTCCATAACAATGAGCTCGGTTAGTCGAGGTACTGTGTCTCCACATTGAATACAAAAATGTCAACACATTATTTGTGTGTGTGCGTGTGGGTTGCTGTTCCCACCCATGATTTTCTCTCTATCACGGGATGTTTTTAGTCTACTGTCATCATGAATGATGAACAATAAACAAGTTGGCTGTAAATGAATTAAATGTACCAGAGGGCAACAAGAACGAATCACATGTACTTTTTAAAATGTGTGTGTGTGTGTGTGTGTGTGTGTGTGCGTGCGCGTGTGTCTTACTGCAGGGTTTTAACGCATAAGAACAAACAAAATTCAGTCATGCATCTATCCCTGCAAAAGGATCCCCGAAGCTTTGTGTTTCCTCAGCCCTAAATTATTGGTTATGTAAAAGTGATCGTATGAATAAATCAGAAGCAAAATGCTTTCGACCCATTCTTCAAGCTTCCACAGCCATTATGTCTACATTGTCAAACAAAACTGACAACTGTGCAGAGAGCGTTTAATATCCGGAATGCTTCAGCCCCTCTGTGCCACATGAATTGTCTGTTGTTGTAAGATTACATGCAGGGAAAGCCAAGAAAACACGGATGTTCTTTTTTTCAACAGCACCCCGCTGTTTCAAGTCGCAGTGAACACCAATGTTTTCAGCTTTTTGAGAGCCAGAGACACAAGGGAATCCATGAACTTAATGGAACTTCAGTCTGCAGTCTATTTACTATACTTCAGAAGATAAATTATGTGTCATTAATTAAGAACATGAATAGTCTATTTGTGTGAGGGAATGGCGTTAGTTAAGTCAAATTACCACCAAGGGTACCACCAAGAAAATATTTAAGTATGGGGACAATGGGCAAGGGGAGTAAGAGAGTAAAAGCTTTCCCCAAAAGACTTAAAACGATGAGTATATAATTAAAATAATAAGAACCTTTTTGATAATTACAGGGGCACAGTAATATTGTAATTGGGTAACATGGTAAAGACAATTGATAAAATGGGCTAAAAGTCTTAATACTGCACTAAAATTAGCCATAGTATAAAAATCTACTTTTTCAATTCAATTCAATTCAATTCAATAAACTTTATTTGTTCCCGAGGGGCAATTAACGAAATTGGGATTTCGAATTTGGGATTTCCTTAGAGCTAGATGAGAAGATCTTACATTAAAGGTCAGTATAAAATAATAATAAATATGTGTTCTGAGTTTGTGGCCACATGGCCAATTTGAAGCATTAGAAATATTTATGAAATTAAGTGTCAACATCGTGTCAGAATGAGCAGTATTCTCAGCTCCAGGACTGTGGGGGCGTGTCCACTGAATAAGCAGAAGCCACGCCCATTCGTGGGAGCAATCAAGCAACAATTTTGTAGTGACTGAAACGTGTCAGATGAGTTGAAAATGGCATGACTAACTTTGAAACACGCTGAGTGAATTGAATTCATCTCTATCTCTCTGCTAGGAGTGCAGGGGTATGCTCAGGGTGGCCTCAGCATGTCATCGAGCCACCCTTTAGGACCGCCCACAAAATCCTGGACTGAAAACTGATGAAAAACTGTTTGAACCTCTAACTTTACGTTTCTCTAATATATTCACATTCTTTTCATATGTTTTCAGCAACTATTTTCTAACACATTACTGCCTTTACACATGACTGTAACTCTTTAAGTGTAACAATGTCAGACAGTTTTAAAAGGAAAAAGATCAGAATTGATGCAGCAGAACCAGAGATATTGTCTCTTGTATTCTAAGCATTCATCTTCCTTGTCAATACCCAGTGCCTAGCTTACCCACAATGCATCTTGACCGCCTTTTGTTTAGTCAGCGATTCAACTGTGTTATAGTAGTAACAGCTAATATAGCTTCAAGCTGCTGATAAAGCAGAGATAAGGCGTAGGCAACACTGGTCTTATAAGCTTGATTCTTTCTAACTTCACACCCAAAGAATTTTTTTCATTTTCATATTTGCAGTCTTTAGACCAAGCCAATGCTGACTCCAGTGACATCACTGACAGCAATTTGTCTGATTTTGCATTGCACTCTCTGAAGGCTTTTTGTATTGTATTGGCTTTAAAATTGACAGTACACTACGTTAAGGAAGTTGCACAGGAAATCTGTTATGCGTGGACACCATTTTGGGGGTGTACTATATGTACGCACTATGAAATGTGTAGACATATAAAAAGATATAGTTTATTATATTGTAACTGGTGTTTTTTGTTTTGTTTTTTTGCTGCTGCAGCAGCAGCTTCAGTTAAAAAACTGATGTGGGACTGAGGAATGGTGCCAAACATCATTGCATAGTACAAGGCCAAGTCTTCTGGCCTTGAGGGAAATACAAACACTCACAACAACATGGTGGAAGACACAGAGAAGTGCTATGTGCCTTCTTGGTGTATTATATCATTTGAATAATTTAAACCTGGATTTCAAGGTATCTTGGCCTAGATGGATGCTACGGAATCGTGCTCGTGCATTGCCTGTCGTCACAGTTTTTCTCTGAGTCCTGTCGTTTTTGTAGAGCAGATATGAACGTTGATGGCTCAGATTTTTTTTCTTGGTTGTTTTGTCCTAAGTTTACAGAGTATGAGCTTATACAGTTTCAAAAGATGCAAAGTCAAGAAGAAAAATACAATCAAGGTCAGGTTGATAACAACGAGTGTTCTCCCTAAAAGACAGGAGACAAAGCTTTCTTGTTGGTAGGTATAAAATAATCCTATGTGAATTATTCAAAGAGCCCATCGGCTTTTGCTTGCCAGTATTTTAAGAGTAAGAACGCGACACAGTTTTAAGAACACTGTCTCTGAGGCATACGTTGTTGCAAGGAGTGTTGAGGCTGCTTTTAATTCAAAAACTCCTTTCTGGGGATGCACAAGGGACCTCTGAGTTTTTGTCTCCTTTTTTGGTTATAAAGAAAAAAACTCAGATTTATCATCGAGGTGCAGACCAAGAATGTAAATCAGGATACAAATATAGGTAAGACAGGGCTTTAGGTGATGATGAGTCACTGTCTTTTCTGTTAACAATAGTCAAACTTTTCTAAGAGGGAGTGTTGTCACTGAGAGAACTTCAACTCATGATATCAGTGAGTTAAGAGTCCAGACCATGGTCACAATGTTACATAATGAAAAGACAAAATGTGTCTTTGATAGAGCTAAATCAGTATAGAGAACATAGAGTTAGCACTAGCTCTTCAGGGTGTCATGTTGCATTCATGTACCAAAACATTTGGAAACGTACAGTATAGGCTACATTGTTACTCTACATCGTGTATTTCAAGCAACATGAGATCGAGCACTTTGTGTGATGAGTGACCAACATGTTGGGACATATTACAGCAAAACTTGATGTCTGTCTTCTCTCAGCAACATCTCATTAACCAGTGACAGCAGAGAGAGAAAGAGAGGGAGAGAGAGAGAATACCTTCATCAATTTGTAAAATAAAATAATAAAATATTTTGCATGATGTGTATATCAGCACCATGGACAGCGTTATACTCAAGTATGCTGCTGTACTTGGTGCTTAAAGCTTACAGAAAGTATTTACTTAGACAGCACACTTTTATTTATTTTGAAGGGGTGTGTGTGTTGGGAGGGGGGGGGGGGTATATTATGTTACCTCACATAAATACACATCCATACTTATATATGTATATTTAAAGAATATGAAAGAACTCACTTGTGAGAGAGAGAATGGAGAGCAGAAGAACAGTGCTGGTAGTCATCTCCTCTCTGCTGTCCCTGGACAAACTTGCCACTTTTTATACTATCCTCTAAAAAACAAAAGAAGAAGAAGAAGAAGAAGAAGAAGAAGAAGAAGAAGAAGTGCCTTGAATGAGAACAGGGAAAATATTCAGTATTTCTATTCCGTCGTGGCACAGTGAGCCTTCTCTCTTGTACCTCTCTTCTCTTCTCCTCTGTGCGTTGGTTGCCTCACACTCCGGCTGATGGTCGCAGAAATAAACTTTGGCTAATATAATGAACAGGTAAACTGTAGAAAATGTTTATTTCCCAAACACAACATGTTGGTCCTTTGTTTTACAGCTTTGTTGGGCTGGCCATTGTGCGCCGCCGCCGCCGCTTCAGCCACAAACCAGCCACGGTGACATTTAAACCTCTCGATCTAAATCCAACAGTCCAAATTTAAGGAGTGGAATTAAACCTTCTGATGAAGCGCGGACAGTGTGAAGAAATCGGCGCAGTTGCTCAAAGTGTGGGCGGGGTGGGCGCACCGTCAAGACGCTTGTTGTAAATCGGCTCCTCTTGGGTAACTACTCATTTGAAGTCCACAAAGAAGCCGGGAAGGATTTTCCATGAAAAGTCCGCGTTGCCTGGAGGAGAAGCCAGGAGGAGAAGCGGGAGGACGAGATATGGGGGTGGAGGGGGGAGGTGTGCGTGTGTGTGTGTGTGCGCGCCCTCCTTGAGTGGAAAAAATTCACGTCACGGCTTGAAGTGATGTTCAGCTGCCATTTGGCTCTCAATGGCTTCTGTTCTGCCAGTGGTGCTTAGATAGCCTACTTTTCATGACACCAAGTGAACCCAAACTTGAAGAATACTGAGAAGAGAACGCACAAGAAGCCACAACACACGACAGTGAGTTTGTGCACTGATCTGATAGCACAGAAGATCTATTCAAAGAAGCACAAGAAGACTGCTCAGGCGCAAGTTTGCTCAAAGTGAGATTAGTTTGGAGACAAGCATTATGATCACCGGAATATGTTTTGGGATGGCATAAGTAGATACGCGTTGAATGCCAGCTGTGAGCAGATGTTGTCATAATGAGTGGAGGCGGGGTGGGGAGAGGATTCCCTTGATATGTGAAAAACATCTCACTGAAGATATAATGATAAAAGCACAAAGCATAACATGTAATTGCTGAAGCACTATAGTGCTGTAAAGTTCCCTGACAATGAACAGAGTAAAATCTATCAGACACACAGGCACACACATTGCTTCTGACTTCCTTCTGATATATTTGTCCACAAATTCTATAACCTCTTTTAAAAGAAAAATACATTTACATTATACTAATGTACTTACTATTATACTTAATAAAAACAGTAATATAATATGCATTCATTGATGGTGCAGATGTTACCTCACGGTCCTCACCTCACGTCCTAACCAACCTTTTGCATGTTCACTCTGTATCTGCATTGTCCACCAATATGTGCGAATGTGAACAGGAATTTTGTTGTTGTTCGTCTCTCTGTGTCAGTCCTGTGATGAGCCGGTGACATATCCAGGTTGCACCCCGCCGCTCTCCCAAAGTCAGTTGGGATTGGCTTCAACAACCCTGATAAGCTTAGGTGCTTAAGAAAAGTGAATGATAAAGGTTATTGTTTTATTACTCTAATCCAGGATCTATACAAGCATATTTTTTATTTCAAAAGTTCAATTGCTAGACCCAAGATCCTCTTATTTCACTGTCCATGTTATTGGCTTCCAAACTAGTTGGGATGACAAAAAATGATCCTGTGTGTCTTTAAAGATGCAGTGTGTAGATTTTAGAGGCATCTAGTGGTAAAGTTTCAGACTGCAACCAACTGAAAACCCCTCACCTCTCTGACCTCACCTCTCTTGGACCAAGCATGGAGGAGTAGCTGTGGAATGTGAACAAAAATGTGAAAAGGACATTTCATGTAGAAAACGTGAAAGGTCCTATATAGAGCCAATGTTTGGTTTGTCCCTTCTGGGTTGCTCTTGAAATAAAGTGGGTCAAAATTGCTATAACTAAACTCCCTCTTCTTATCTCATTAATATTATTTTCAGGTGATTTCACACTAAACATAGTTGTGAAAATGATATTCCATTTCTGTCAATACATACCCTTAAATGTGACACACTGGACCTTGTAACAGAGACTTCAAGTGAACACAGAGAAACTTTTTCCCTTCAGCAGATGAGCATGAAAACAGTCTCCGAGTGTCAAAATCTGCACATACATAGATAACAGCATTTCAAATATCTGAAGAATAACAATTCACGTCATTGTCATTATTTTTTTACCTTGTGACTTATTGTATTGTTTTTTTTTAGGAGACAGAGGAGCTAATCGTCTACCTCAGAGCCACTATACAGTATATTCAGTTATGTTGCGCGTGTGTGTGAGTTTACTCATACCAGGAGTATTTTTAACAGTTGGACTGTGTGCATGTGACCATGATTTGCCATCACACTAAGAGGAGAGTCATGTCAAATGCCTCTCTGCTGCCGAAGTCACAGTGAAAAGAGAGAACGGCTCGGGTGTGAAAGCAATGAAGAGGAGAAGACATGAAAAGGCTGCACTTCTTTTAGACATTTGTGCTTGTTGCACATGAATAAACCATTGCAGATTCAGTGGTTAACACTCGCAAGCATGGATTCCTCTGGGCCAGGCGGATTGAGAGGTTCTTTCATTTGCACAAGATATAAATATATATCAATAAAGAACAATTAACCTCATGGGAACATCTTCTGTCAAAAAAAAATCAAAAGAAATACATTTAAACACATTTTCTTGATCTTTTTTTCCTACTTCTTTTCAGTTATTTTTGATGTGAAGCACATGAATTCATGCATATACACTTCCCTTTCTCTCTCTCTCTCTCTCTCTCTCTCTCTCACACACACACACACATACACACCCAATCTCTTAAAACAGAAACAATGATCTCAAAACAAGAACTTATGCGAGATTTACCCTGTGTCATTGTTTAAGGGTTCTTACCATGTGCATAAATCCCTCACAATCTGGGCCATATAGCTAACATATTACTCCTTCACACGGCCCACTGGAGATTTCAATCTGCCATAATGGAAGTGTGTCTCTGCTTCAGCCAAGTTAACTGGCACGAGCACAACACAGCTTACGGCAATTCATAACCCCCCCACCCCCCGTCTCTAACGCTACTGCTCCATCACTATCTTTCTCTTTCATACAGGCAGGTTCGTACAGGCTGCTAAATAAAAGTGCCAAGATGATACCTGTCATATGAAATATTTATGTTAGGACACACTGTGTTTGGTAGGATCAATATATCAACATATTATTTCTCCTACTGCACTGTTAGAGCTCTGTACATGTTGGTGTTCAATATTTATTTATCTAAATAAGGTCTGCTGACTGTGCGTGTTGCAAAGATTGCTGAGTCTGCAGCAAACAGCCTCCCCTCCCATTCATAAACACACACACACACGCACGCACACCTGGCTGAGGATGTTAATGTTAGCCAATGATCGCCTCCAATGGAGGACTGTCATTCTCCCAGAAAAACGGAGAAACCTGCTGGACCAGCTGCGACAGCAGCTGTGTCGCAGACTGAATATTTGCATGTACTAATAAGGGAGGAAGAAAATAATAAATAAATAAATAAATAAAATAAATAAATTTACTTATTTATTTATAAATAAATAAATAAATAAGTAAATATATATATATATATATATATATATATATATATATATATATATATATATATATATATATATATATATATATATATATATATATATATATATATATATATATATATATATATATATATCTCTAACACAATATTTTTATAGACCTTGATGACACCAATGTGGCTCCATATTAGCATTTTTTTCCCCAATTTTGCCTAGATAGTGAGTAGTGAGTGGATCTCAGTACTGAGGCAGTAAAGGAAGCAATGCCATGAACAGACATCATTCAAGAGAAGATTTGCTAGCTACTTGCAGCGTTTTGCGAGATGTTCTTAAGCTTCGGGAGGAGGCAGCGTTTGGTGATCTTTCGACTTGCCTATGGGATTTTGAGAGATTGTTTTTTGAAAGAATGTGAGCATGCTGTACAGAGTGTACCTGCTTGGATGAGATCCAATCACAACGTGTGCCTGACTACCTCCAAATGTGGTCTGTCTGATCCAATCAAAAGTTCTGCATGTATTTACTGGCCAGATAATGTTCTTTGTCCAGATAATGTGTCCCGATGAAGATCACATTTTAAATACCAAGTGCAAATAGGGTTCATGACATCATCATGGGTTAATTTGTCAATGTCCTCCCTCAGAGATTGAGAGGTGTTCATCATGACCAATAAACTTTATGTTTAAAATCCATGTGGTGCTCCTTAAAGTCAGTAAAATAAGAGCTCACTTTTTGCAGGCGGGTTGTGCTCTCTGTAGGGCAGGGAATGGGCAACAGAGCAGTGTATGAATATGCAGCTCCACCAGAGGAGGGGGTGAGGTTGAGGCTGGGAGTTTGCAAGAGAATACAAAAAAAGCTGCCAGCATGGAGGCAGTGAACAACCAAGAACGGGCATCAAAGCATTAGGTGCCAGTAGAAAGAGTCATATAGGGGAATGCTTTAAGTGTAAACTAGAAGCAATATAGCCAATCATCACATGATGGTTTTCTAAAATCAAACCAAGATCCTGAAAATAAGGCATGAGTAGAAATATAAAGGTTGAGTGCAGGGCAGACTGTTCCAGGGCAAAGAGTCATGTTAGCTTCCTGTGGGTGAATCAGAGCTATAGGTGCTCAAGATATGTACACATCAGCCTGAGGGCTGAGGCTGGGAAACAGGAGTAGATCTGAGTCTAGCATAGCAATGTTAGGTGTGGGGTGTTGGTAAATTAACTCAAGTGAGAGGCAGATACGGTCCGAGATTGAAGCCTGCAGGAATCCAGCGCTCTCCTCCACAGACCTGATAAGTGGAGTTGTACAGATCAAACACAAAACATCAGGCCCAAAGACATCAGTTCACTAGACCCAACATCTCATGTTGTTTCTCAGCACAAAACATGCCAATCTTATTTTTATGGTATGGTTGAAGGGTTCAGTTACAGGTGATGACTGTGAAGAAGAAATCACTGATGTCCTGCCAAAGCTTTTAGTTCAAACCTCAGGTTTTATCATGTGGCTCAACATTCCATTTTTTTTTACATCAGTGCTGTTTGAATTAAATTAGAAAATAAGCAATAAAATATGACAAATACTTGGACCTAAAATACAATTATTATACAACTCTGTTATAATTATATTTTGAACTCTGCTGCAGAAGATTTGTGTTGTACGTTTGAAGTTATACACAATCAGATTTTGTCCACAAAGGCTTACTTTATAGCAGTGTTGTAGTCAAGACCACATGAGGTCATGAGCAAGGACAGATGAGACACAACTAAGAATTTGGGGGTTTGAGACCAAGTCAAGACCAAGACCAAGGCAGGACAAGAAGGGTCAGGACCATACAGTTTGTAGCTATTACTCACAAAGTCTCTGAAATGAGAGACTCACTTTTACTTTAGCTTAACTCTCTTTGAACTGCTTCCTTTCGAACTGATGATAAATGTTTGACGTGCTCCTAGTCGTCTCAGTAAGCTTCTTCTCCTGTCATTAATTTTCATTGAGCGCGTGCGTGGGATGACAGCACCATTAGAAATGGGTCAAGTTACGGGCTGCATTTGAAGCAGGAAGTTTGACGTCCAATCAAAGTAAATCCCTTCAGTTGTGGTCTCGGCTGGTCTTGAAATAAAGTCAAGACAAGACCAAGAGTTTTACAGCCATCCTTAACCTGTTCTCTTTACTGGTGTGATTTACTCCATTTCCAGATATAGATACAGATATATCCAGATGTTTTGTAAGTGTTTCGCTCCGTGTAGGCAGATTAGCTGACTCGATACCTGCCACTACTGATACATCGTGACAGCAGCCTGGATCTGTTCCCTACCATCAGTATTCATGTCGGTGATACATCAGCTAATTAACCACTACACGTGTATGGGTATGTGATGACTGTTGTAAAGGTTGATACACTTACACTCATTTCGATGGCCCATTACATTTTCCCATAGATTCATGTAGTACTGTATATGACCTCTTTAATTACACTTTGTATGCTTGAAACATAGATTCCTAAAAAAGTTACAGCCTGAAAAAAAGGTACAGAAATGGATATTATGTGGTCTATGTGTACATACTGTAACATCACTAGATAGCTACAGCAGCCTAATAACTCAAACTGAAATAGTGGCTATTAACAGTAACATTATTGGCACTACAGTCTGAAAACAGATCGTGGTATTGAAGTGACAACGAAAGAAACAATTTAAAATGTTCAGACATTTCATATGTTTGTGCATCCTATTCCTTTCTGTAACAATCCTAATGTCTTGTGTTAATGGACAGATCAACCTGCTGGGAGGCACTCTCTGTGCGTTGTGTACATGAATATCATGCTTGAATATTGCATGGCCCTGCGTTCACTGTGTGGATGATTAGATTAAAATAAATGCAATCACACTATCAAGTGAAATAATAAGAAACATTTTACACAGTGCCTAGAGATTGGGAAATAATACAAGACCCATTACCAGTCCCTTGATATCAAGTCTGCAACCTATATTCCCAAATAAAATTAGTTCTTTCATTATCATATATCAGTTGACATAATGTGAACCTTGGGCTTTGTGTGGTCCGTTGATGTCTGGACTGCACCAGCTACTCATAAATCCTTTACTAAATGTGAGCCTGCATGTGCACGCATGTGTGTGTGTGTGAAATAAATCAAACTACTGATTTATTAAATCTTCAGGAATATCTTATTGTATATATTCTTATTTTAAGTCTCATACATACACATGTACACAAATTAATTGTAGGAAACATTTGTCCACTCAAAATCAAACAACAATATAAACAGAAAGTAACTACAGCATTGCAAGCTGTATAATTTCCAAAGTTTGAAGTTTTATGGGGGTAAATAATAAATTAAACTGCCAATCCTTTGTAACTTACCACTATTCTGCTACGTTAAAAATAACAATCTTTGCATCTTTGCAACATTACCCACGAGATCTTTATCCAGGGTCATGTCACATAAGTGGATCACATATTAGCAAGTTAGCATTAGCTCTATCAGTTGGTTTAGATGGCTACACAACAGTTGTACTTTGCGGTTAACGTGTCATGATAAATAAAATGTGTGTGCAACTTGTTTAATTTACTGATATGTAAATCTCCACTTTGTCAACACATATGTTTTAACTAGGTTAGTTTATGAAGAGGCAATGAGGCAGTCACCTGCTTTTGGTAATCTTGTCATATGGAAAAGCAAAGACTGGAAGTCCACATAATTAACATTGTCCTTTTACTGTAACTGGGTCAACTGGGCCAACATATTGATGCACCAATACATATAAATGTAAAGGAGCTCTCACAGTCACTCCATCCATAACCAGTCCAAAACAAGTCTGCATCACAGGGCAAGTAAAGTTCAAGTCCACAGTGTGTGGTACTTAAAACCAAGTGGCACTACATCTTCTTACAGGATCGAGAGACGCCGGCTAACTCTGAAGTTATCATCGTCTGTCCTTTTCCTTCACCTGAGCCTTGAGTATGGGGACATAATGGAGCATATGAGATGACAGAGGGACAGAAGAGGACAATGGGATGTGAAACATGACATGTGCAGCACTGTAGCAACACACTTTGTTCTGCCCTTTAAGAATGACTTTTAGCATTGCATTAGCATAAAGGTAAATAAAATTGGAAACAACTTCAGTATTAGATGTCTGATCCGTTAAAAAAAAAGAATAAAAAAACTGCCTTTTAGCTCAAACAACAACTGAATATGAACTGACAGTTAGAGCATCAGTCATTTATGAGCGTTAAATTGTAATAGTGTAATGGAAATAATAATGGAAAAGGTTGGAGCAAACAACCGTGAGAAGATGGCATCAGCTCTAAAAACACTATAATCACTAATCTGACTTTTTTAGATGCTATGTGCGAAACATTCATAACTTACTGTAACAGCTGACAGAGCGAGAAATACACCCGTGGCTTACCAGTTATCACATTTGTCACAACGAGAGGAACGATAACCAGCTCGAGCAGCTGCATGAGCATATCTGCTGGCAAGCTGATGTAGGTTTTGTCAAAGTTTGACAGATAGACGTGTGTCTTCAGAATCATGCCCAAAGCAATGCCTGTGAGACAGTGGCATAGAAATATTGTTACTTTAGTTTTTGGGTCAAAATCGCTGAGGATAAAGGTGTAGAAGAAGAAGAAGAAGAAGAAGAAGAAGAAGAAGAAGAAGAAGAAGAAGAAGAAGAAGAAGAAGTAGTAGTAGTAGTAATTGGGCAAAGAAAACATTACAAGTAACATAAACAGTGTGACAAAAACTAAACTAAATGCCAGACTAAAGTACAATACAACAACACAATTAAATATACAATATAAATAAATCATACATCACATTCAGTTATGATGTCATGATACTCTAATATGATTGATACATCTCAATGAAGTGCATATGAGCAGCACTGTAGCATCTGTCACACATGGTAACATCTTCATGGTTATGGTAAAGGTGGCTGCATGCTGCTCTTTTTATACCACAAGTAAGCAGCGCAAAGGGCCATGCAACAAACCTGAACAGCCAAGCTCTTTGTCTAACCAAAGGTCCAAAACTTGAAATCCTTTTGACTTAGGGTCATTGAACGTGCTCTTTTGGCGCAAATGCAGTGATCTAAACTGTCCACTAGATGGTGCTGTTTGACCTGGTGTGATACACTCATTACTATTCACAAACAAATGTCACGTGACGTACCTGCTAAAACCACAATGCACAAATTCAAAAATCAACGCCCTCTAGTGGACAGTTGATTTTTTTGCTTTAACAGAGCCACTACATCACATTAGATGACTCAAAGCTAAACGCATCAAAATGAAGTTTTTTACTCGTGGACTTATCGGGAAGGTGGATTTATTAACTGTTTTAATCCTACTCGGTGTTGCTCTTGGTAAGAGATGACTGCAAATGATTTAATCAGTGTAAAGTTAGCCACTTTCTAACTGCCGGCCAGAGCTAGCTAACGCGATTTAACCGCATGCGACAGGTAGCTAACGCTAGTTTATTGTATCAGCGTTGTTACTGTATTAACAATATTGTTATTTATTATTGTTATTTATTCATTTTACTACTACTACTACTATACTAAAATGTTTTGAGACAAAAACACAAAGTTAATGTGACGCTTTGCTAAAGTAAGGTAAAGTTAGCGTCCGTTAGCCACGGAATGTGTGAAAATACCGGACGCTGCCATGGCAACCGCTTCTAGTGGCATGGATTTATTTATCTCACGGTATCAATGATTTTCACAATAACCCAGAAGCTGGACTTAAAATGTTTCTGTCACTGTCTCACAGGCATCGCCGTGGGCATTCATCTGAACACAAACGTCCACCTGTCCAACCACGATAAAATATACATCGGCTTTCCGGCAGAAACGCTCATCCGGATGCTCAAGATGGTCGGCCTCCCTCTCATGATGACAAATGTGATGAATTGTAAGTCACAGGTGTACTTCTCACTCTGACTGTTGTCACATTGAGTTATCAACGTTTCGCACATGGCGTCTAAAAAGATGGTTGGTTGACGGTTCGAAATGTTTGATGAAATAAAATACGTACTCCATTAAACCACGATGATGTAAGACTCACGGGTGACTTTACTGATGTGCTAACCTTCGGTTTTAAGATCTCAGCTCACATTTTTGTTCTTTATAGCTATTTGTACTGCTGTTGGCATCAGCGAAAAAATCGCCAGGCGCGCAGCAGTGTACTTTGTCTCCACCAATCTGCTGTCTGTCACACTAGGTAAGAGAAATAGCATGCATATGGTTACTGTCACTTCAACCATAGACACAGTACACAGTGACAGACAGACAGACAGTGTTTTGCCAAGGTGCTACATAGAACAATAAAGTGCACACACATTACAAAAAACAAGGAAGGCTCAGTACATATATATATATATATATATATATATATATATATATATATATATATATTTATACAGTATGATATTGATAGATAGATAGATCGATTGACAGATACAGTAGATATTGAATAAAACAGCAGCAGCATGTAAACAAGGTGCATATGTAAAGTCATTTGTAACTTTGTCTCATGAGGCACTGTTGATACTGTGCTGTGATGTTTGCCGTCTGTAGTCACTCTTGGATTATGTGTCATAGGATTAATATTGATGTTGCTGGTCATGCCCGGGGTCAGTGATAATACTGTAACAGATGATGATTATGAACCCACAGTTGAAGCCTTGATGGATAATATAATGTGAGTATATTGTTATATTATATTATTATTATATATTATAGTGTATACACAGACAGGCCTGATTCCTCCCACTCCATGGTTAGGTTTCTAGTTTAGCCAGATTCTTCAGTCTGTTTTGTAACATTTAAAAAAAATAGTACATCATTTCGTCAGAGAATCCAAATCACGTTCATTACTAATATATTTACTCATCGGTTTTTAATAACAGTACATATGTTTGTTTTTTCCTTACTCTTTACAGGCAAGTGGTGTCACCAGATTGGGTTCTGGGCAGCTATCAGCAGGTATGTGTTATTACACAGGTATGCAAGATGGCCCATGAATGAGACAATGTAATATTTAGGTAAGTTTTGAAATTGAAGCAGCTAATTCTAAATTCTAGCCTCGAAACATGTTTCTTTTTGTCACTATGAAGATTCCTCTGTGAAGTTTATGTTCACTTTTATGTTGGCATCAGCTGCCTCTTGTTCTCACTGAGTTTCCCATCTTGTTTCAGAAAAAGGCAGTGGGCCTGATGGCTGAAAGTCATGATGAACTCAGTATTCTGGCCTTGGCTACCTGGTCTGTTGTTGTTGGACTAGCCCTCAAGAAGCTGGGGGGAAAAAGTCAACTCTTTGTGGAGATTCTTGTCACCCTCAACGAGACCATTAGACGTGTGGTTAGGCGCATAGTATGGTATGGTGAAACAGCACATATGTTCCGGAAGAAAATCTCAATCTAGTGCATATAATATTTAAAGTCAGTGTAAAGTAAGAATAAAAATGTGTTCTGAGTTTGTTAGACTAAAGAAAATTTGAATGATTGAAAGTTTATGTAATTAGGTGCCAAAATCGTGTAAATATGAGCAGTATTCTCAGCTCCAGGACTGTGGGGGCGTGTCCGCTGAATGTGTTGAAGCCACGCCCACTCGCGGGAGCAGTCAAGCAGCAATTTTGTACTGACTGAAACGTGTCAGATGAGTTCAGAAAATGACATGACTAACTTTGAAACACTCTGAATGAGATGAATCTATCTCTCTGCTAGGGGTGCAGAGGTATGCTCAGGGTGGCCTCAGCGTGTCATCGAGCCACCCTTTAAGGACCGCCCACAAAATCCTGGACAATCTCAGAATTGCCTTTACACAGACTTTAAAAAGTGTAAAATATACAATGAAATGATTCCATACTGTCATCTACTATAAATTACACACAGAAAGACACTTATACTTATACGACATATATTCTGCTGTTTTTTTCCAGGCTTTCACCAGTAGCAGTTTTTTTCTTGACTGTAAGCTATATTGTCGAGGTTCAAGACCACTGGGACGCTATCTTCAAATTTGGAAAATTCATTGCAGTGATCATTGCTGGGTACGTTTTGCACTTTTTTAAAGATTATTTTGGCTGTTTTTATGCCTTTAATGATAGTGCAGCTGAAGATGGACAGGAAGCAGGGGGCAGAGAGAGGGGGAGTGACACGCAGCAAGTGGGCATCCGATGCAGGAGTCGAACCGGAGCCGCTGCAACGAGGACTACACTGTGAATGCAAAGTCCATTTGCTTCACTATGTAGTGTTTGCTTTTTTTCAGGTTCGCTATCCACGGAGGAGTAGTTCTACCACTCATCTATTACATGTTTGTGAGAAAAAGCCCTTTTCCTGTCATTAAGAGTTTTTTTCCCGCTTTAAAGAAGGCCTTGCTCACCTCACGTAGGTAAGAGAATTGTCTTTGCCAACAGTCTAGACCAGTATCCTACAGATCCTCTCTGTGACAATCTGCAATTGATTGATACATATAAAAAAAAAAAAGGGCAGATATTTAAGAACTAACAAGGGACACACTCTGTCTCCAAGTGCTGCGTTTGAGGAGACTTTTCGATGTTGTGAGGAAGTAAACGCGATTGACAGGAGAATCACTGGCTTCATGCTGCCGATTGGGATGAATGTCAACATGGACGGAAGGGCGTTCTACGGAATGGCAGCAGCAATTTTCGTCGCCCAGCTCAGCGGCATACAACTGGGCTTTAGCGAGTTAGTCATACTTGCGTAAGTCACACTCTTGTTATTTTCTCACTCACTGTTGACCTTTTATCCATATCTGATTTTGTAGTTTGTTTTTGCTTTGTCCGGCAGCAGCTGAAGTTTTAAGTCTCTCCTGCAGAAGCAAGTTTTTTTGATCCGTAGCTTGGACAATAATGTAGTACTGTTTCTTGTCGTATATATGCACTCCCTCCATCCATTACATAACATGTCCCATGATGCCACGTCACGTTTTGTGAAACTGTCCAAACCAAAAATCCGGGGAAGCAAGATACTGAAAAACGAGCATGCAAAAATTGACTAACTATATAAATGATTAGGAAAAAAGTATAGAATGTGCGATCTTTAAGAGCTGCTGCATAAAAACAAATACACAGTGCTGCTATTGTGTCTTCAACAGTTCGCTCAAGTGATCACTTGCATGGCTCTGCATTTCCTCCACAGTGTGACAGTAATGGTGGTCCCCATAGGACACTCGGGGATCCCAGCTACAGGAGTATGCACCACTCTCTTCATTTTGGTAGTGGCTGGGATTCCTGCGAGGGACGTTGCCCTTTTGTTTGCGATAGAATGGATTTTGTAAGTTCAACCTCTGCATTGGCCACGGACAACCACAACTGACATCAAACAACACAGTGTGAAGAAGCACGTATCCGCTGATCTTGCTTGTGTCTTTCAGAGATCGCTGCAACTCTACTCTCAACATCCTGGGAGACTGCGTTGGTGTGGTGATTGTTGAGCATCTGTCAAAAAGAGAACTCGAAGAAATGGACGGGGGACAAACGGAAGGGACACAGCCAGGTGAAGGGACAGCAGCACATAATAGATGATTTTAACCCAGTACATGGACAAATGAACAGAGCACATTCTATTTTCTGGTAGCTGATTATTATTATATCATTTTTATTATTAGTATGTGAGTGAAGCATTTACATGGATATGGAAAAATCTGACACTCAGATTTGCATCTGTGTCATCCAGAGCCCCGATGAGGAGCCGGTAGGAGGGGTCTCTGGAAAACGGACAAAGTCAATAACTCCAAGACAGCAGAAGACTGAGACGAAGTGTGTAGTAGTCTCACTCACAGCACAACAGGAGTGACTTTGAAAAAATAAAAAAAACAAAAACGTGCTCTTTGAATACTTTTTCACTTATTTCGTAATACAATTATCACATTTTTTTAATTTAAAATAGTCCCACTGGCTATTATTTCATTTGATTTATTTCATATGTTTATATCTTATTTCATAGTTCATGTAGATTTGATTGAAGTATGGAGTAACCTCTTGATTTTATTTTTTCTTATGTTATGTATATATCTTTTGTTTGAACTGGTTAGCAAAGATTTGCTTATTTGATTTATTTGGAATTTTTGTTCATTTTGTTTTTGCTGTTACATTTTGATTTTGTGTTTGTACCGTAAAAATCAGCCTATTTTTATAGACAGTTTCTCTTTTTTTACTGATTTATTTATTTAAACATAAATTGGCTTCATTTATTCATCTTTCTACAATTATTTGTTGACTTTTTAATTTGGAATCAATTTGACTCCATTTTCATGTTTGCCAGAAATTACTATTATTAGTAGTAATAATAATAGTAATAATGTAGTAAATGATGACAGTGGTGTGATTCAGATGGGACCACTCTGGAAACTGTACAGTGGACAGTGCCTTTGATGGAGCAAGATATCCACTTAGTGGCCTCTCACCATGGAGAGACCCATTTAACCATGAGCCAGACATTGAAGCTTTTATGTCAATGTATATTTTTTCCTAAACAGAAACAGTTTTTTGTCCACAAAGTTTAAACACTGACATTTTGCTTTGGACAAAGTGCATCATTAATAGGCTTCCCTTAGTGTTTCTCCACATTCAACTATCCTCTTAAATCACATGTATTGTATTAGAGTATATAAAATGTGCTGCAGTGCAGATTACAAGTAGGAAAATGTTGCATGCATTGATTCTAACAGGCTGAGAAGGAAAGTAAGAATTTGAAAACATATATTAAAAAGTATGTCTCAGATAAGAGAACTATACTGCCATCATGTGGATTCTTCTATCTTCAAGGCTTTAGCGTAGAAGACTTTAAGCCATGAATTATAATTTTAAACTAATTTAGCTGAAAGAGGAAAGTATGGTTTGGGGAAAGAATAACAGAAAACACAATGTTTTAGAAGAGGATGTTATACATTTATTATTGAACCAGCTTTTGAAATCCAAAAGACGGGGTAAGGGATTAAAAAAATCATTGCACTACTTAATAAAGTATTACTAGTAATAACTCTCATACAAAATGTACAAATGTTTGTTAAAAATTTCATTATCATCATCATAACAGGCCTTCAAATGATTTTGGTTACAGATATAATACATAATGAAACTATTATGACACCATTTTAATGACAGAGTTTCATAGAGTTTAAAAGGAAAAATATCCAAACAACCCAACAACTTGCATGGAAAAAAGATTAGCAAAATAAATCAATAAGCACTAATCATACTGGTTGCGCCATTTTCTGAAAAGACATAAATAGTGGGACTGAGGTAATTGCTAGTGTACCAAGCAACAACAACAACAAAAACTGTCCAACATAAAAAACAATCCTAAGACACAAAATGGATGCATACAGTCAGCCCCCCCCCCCCCCCCCCCCAGAAAAAAAGATGACAGAAAATATACCTTCCCTCCATTCCCATGGATATTACATGACTTTATACACGGACTACGCTGAGGAAGAGTTTTAGAAAACAATGAATTAATCTTCCTGGACACTGACACACGGTTAGTAAAAATGTATTGATGTGATGTGGTGACACTGGATAAATACAAGTACCAGGAGAAGATGAAGCTTTATAAAAGGCATCAGATGTAAGACACTGCAGGTGCCTGGCAGAACGTTCCAAACCAAACTTTTTGTCTCTGTAAGGCCTATGTTAGGTTGTCATCTGGACACAAAACACCAATTGTGATAAATAGTGATAAATTACATTAGAAAGCTTGCTCTGTGCATGAGGTGAACATCTCCGAGTCACATTATCACATGCTGACATAGGCCTTACAGAGATGAAGTACAAAACAGAGCCCCTAAACCTCTGGAAATAAACAGATGTGCAGTGTGAAGAATATAAAAAAGGAATTGATACTGTATGAAGATGATGTGGAGAACATATACCGTATGTTTTTAAATGCTCTCAAATGTTTGTTCGCATACACACGTGGGACTGTGGGAAACTGATCAGTGGTTTGTTCAGAATGAAAAGAGTGTGTAGGTCTTAAATCTACGTATTAAAGTGCTCAAGTGTCAAATCCACCGTCTGGTGAAACAGTAGATTTCTCTGTGACCTTATAAGTCTCTTCAAACTTGTTCCTTGTCAATGCTGGACAAAAACATAGCATCCATATTTAGCAACACTTAGAGAACTCTGCCTGGGTACTAAGACAGATAGACGCATTTAAAAAGAGGCCTCATTCCCATTAGAAAGCTAGTAAAGTGAGCGTGAATGTTTTGATGACATTTTTAATGAATGCTTTGCATCCACCTTGTCAGCTCTGTAGGATCCAACTGTATTCACACGATGTGCCTAGGGTTAGAGCTTAGTGGATATGTCGAGGAAGATAAATAGTCCTGATCTGTTTCCTTTAGGTTAAGGACATAATATGTCATGAAAAATGTCTTTCAAAAAGCCTCCGGCCTTTACTAGCTTGAGACAAGAACAACGCAGAAGGGTAGACATGGAGTGACAGAGTCAAAGCGTGATAATGGCATGACACAAAAGCATTGTTAACATCCCTGGAGGTGCCCTTGGTCCTGCACTTTAAATGTGAACTTTGATTTTTGAACAAATCTTTGCTATAAGACAGTCTGACGTTACCCTCAACCTCCAGTGAGTCTAAATCTACGTGAAGTAGAGTGAAAAAAGAAACAGGGTTAAGGAAGTCAATGCACTCTATACCACATGAGCTGTATAAATACCACAGAAGGAGTAACGCACACACACACACACAGGCAAGTGCAAGGACACACACAGGCGCTTGCTTGCACACAGACACACGCATAGAGAAAATAAAGTATATTTTTCCGTTGTTCCAGAGTAGCTCACTCTTTGACACACAGTGTACAGTATCTTTGTTTCACCTCATACAGCTCAAACTGCTCTCACACAGTGGAATGCAAGAATAAACACACCGAAATCAAAATGGACTGATACGCTTCAACTGCAATTAGAATGAGTCTAGTAAAAATGACAGTCTCTGTGGGCCAAAATGTGGATGCTTAATTATAACCAGAATAATAACAATGACATTATTATAATCTTTGGACTGCCAAATTCTTCCTAAATGTTTGTTAGTACAACTATACAGAAGGCTTTTCCCCGCCCATCACCTACAAGACTGAACAGGTGGCATCAGTTTGGAAGGGCTCATAATGCGTTTAAAAAAATACACTTATATATGTCCACCTGCACATGACACTGTGTGTATGTGTTTTAAAGGCCATTCATAGTAAGGGTTAACCAAGAGCAGAAGGCAGAGTAGTAGGGGCGAAATAGTCCAAAACAGAGGGTCTACGAAGTCCAGCGATAAAGTGAGCATGAATCGGTAGAAAGTCGCTGATCCCAAATGAGCATTTCTGTTCAATATCCTGGAGGATTAAAAGAGCACTGGTCCCAGTTATGTGGCAGAATGTGTGTGTGAGCGGGAGGTGTATAATAGAAGGAGCGGAGTTCACTGATCGGTTGGTGCATCCAAAAGGGAGTCCGGGATTGCGGGTGCTGAGTCTTGATATGAGGTCACTCAGAATCCCGCTGGACCTCGGAGGCATCGGCTCGACAAATAGGACAGGTTCGGTTAGCCTGGAAGGAAGGAAAAATAAGGAGATTTAAACAGGTTAAATACATACATGTACTCCAGGTGGAAACCCTGGGATTTAAGGGCGCGGTGGAAAACGGGTGATTTTCAATGTCTTTACTCACCTTGAGCCACTTGTCTACACACTTGGCGTGGAACTCGTGATTACAGGGCAAGACCCTGAGGAGCTGGCGAGACTCGAAGTCACACATACACACCACACACCTGTGAGATGAAAGAAGGTTGGTCCCATTTCAAAACAGCAAATGTGCAAATGTATACCACATCAAAACAAGAGCAATCCACAAAACAAATGCATAGGAAGGAAGGAAGGTACTCACAGTGTTTGCTCAGACTGATGGTTGTTGGGGTTGAACCTGTATGATGGAAGCTGTTCTATATCTGCTTTAGTTAGACCGCGGGGCTTTGCCTCTCCTAAACGTTCTGCGAGGTTCAACAGGGCCTGAAGTTTTCAAACAGAAAAGCAAAGTTTAGAGGACAAAGTTCATAAAAACAGAGGATGGTGGCTTTATTCATTAACTGAATTTCAAACTACAGTCTATACAGCATGTCCGTGCCACAATATCTCAAAATCAAATCCTGATGTTTATCATGTGATAACATAATTTCTCACTAAACTGTTGGCAGCACTTTGTCCTACCTCATAGTTCTCCACCTCTCCGTCGTCCACGTCCAGCTCTAGGCTGATAGTGGGGGCCACATTTGGGGGTACAGGAAGCATGGACCTGTAGATGGTTGAAAACATAGCACACATAGTTTAGGAACATAGTGTGTGTTACATCTCTGGAGGCTCAACATAAACATGAAGAGGTGAAAAAAAAAAAAAATAACACTTACAGGAAGTAAGGCAGGAAGCTCGGGTGGTAGGGTGATGGGGGTACAGCCTGTTGAGAGCGGTAACGCCGGCTTGTGAATCGTCGAGGCATAAAGTGGGGATAGGGCTGTAAAAGATGGGAGAAAGAATAAGTGATTCCACCATGGATAAACATATTTTATCCAAACAAATTCTGCTGAGGGCATGTGGTGGATTTACTCACCACTGTAAAGAGCTCCTGCGACAGGGGGTCGTGGTGCGAGAGGAACTGGAGTGGTGTGGAAGGCGGCAGGGTGGAGGGAGGCTGGTGATGATGGTGGTGATGATGGTGGGCATAGCTGAAGCCTCCACCCACTGAAAGCTGCTCTCCCAAAAGCTCAACCTCGTTTTCGATCCTCTGTAAGGGCTGAGGAGAAACACACCGGGTTATCAAACGTGACAAATGTATAACAGGTGTTATGGCGGCGCAATAACTGGGCCAGAGATGTTTACACGTAGTTTTGTAGGACACTTAAGCAACATCAGGACAGCAGATTTTGACTTTGTGAGATCTATGTTTGGTGGCCTTATTTTTTTTCTTACTGGTTTAATGCGATTAATGCAGTCACTGTGACAAAGGTAACGGCAAATGCTATGAAATAATTAGGCCTACATTATGATGACAATTTGCACCACCATGACATTTCTTAGCACATGACATCTTTGTAATGCACGTACACAGTTCGTTTCTCTCTCCTAAGGCTGTCGTACGATGTGATGAATGTGTCAGTGGTGCGGCGTTTAAATCCAATAAAGACTCATTTATACCGTTTTTTTATTAATAACAAAACTCTAGCCTGGGATCCAGACAAATCTGCCGTGCTCGTGTTTCATTTGCTCTGGCAGATTTGTATTTGCGAATTAGTCTGGCGATGCCAGGCTAACAAAACCCTAGAGAAGATAAACAGTTTAACTTCTAATATTTGAATGTGCACCAAACAAGTACTCTTAACAACTAACTAGCAATGGATTCTGACACTGATTAAATGTGCCAGTTAGAAAGAATGTTGCACTTGACACTAGACATTACATTTCGTGTGTTGTACATAAAACTACTACCACTAACTAAACTGGCTAAAGTGGCTTCTTTTAGGCATACCAACGTTTGTATCATAGAATGATGGATAAATACCAGATAAACAATAAAAACATAAATCGTCCACTTACCGATCGTGGCTGTTGTGTCTGGAATGGTAGGAACTGTCCGGGTGAGGGGAGGTGTGGCGGGTGGTGAGAGAGGTGGGGTGGATGGGGAAGCAGGAACTGAGGGTCACTTGACAGCAGTGAAGGAAAGGCATAGGGCACCGGCAAATGTTGCATTGAACATGCCTGTAGCATCTGGAAAGCAGTGAACAGGAAGAGAGAAAAGTTTCAGATGCGTGTTTTTCCTCACTGTGGCCACAAGGTGGCAGCCGAGACCAGGAAGATTAACAGCCTGCAGACAGACTGGGAAATGTTCTGCAGGTCTTTGCTACTTCTGAACCACTTTTACTTTGCTGTTTCTTCAGTTGAGCCATAGGGCAGACTGAACAGCACAAAGTGTACTTTGTTGTTGGCAATCAAACACACTCCTACAAATTGGTGCGTGTGTGTGTTCTTCTCACCGGGTGGTAGTGTTGTCCAGTGCTGAAGACCACGCTGCAGGCGGGGACTTGTTGTTGTGAGGAACAGGTAGGGGGAAGGTGCTGGCCGCTACACAAAGGTGCTGCGAGACCGTGTGGAGGGACGGGGGTCACTGTGTAGGACACTGGTACACTGGCCTGCTGCAGCTGGGGAGAAAACACACCACAGTTAATTTGCAGTCACACACACACAAAAAAAACAAAAAAAACACCCACGTGCATTGTCTTCTAGCGGTCTTGCGTGTAAATTATTTGCAGACTAACCTGTTCATGCAAGTCCATGACCATGGCTCCTTGCTGTTGTTGCGTTGCATGATGCTGTTGCTGATGGTGATGGTGGTGGTGGTGGTGAGCTGCCGGGTGCAGTAGTCGTGGCGACAAGGTGGGAGGGTGGAAAGCTCTGGGCTCCTCCAAACCTGCCCCCCCGCCTCCCGCTGAAGGAGGCTGGCCATAGGCGCTGGGCGTGTGCGTTGGGTATGTCTGGTGTGTGGAGGGATGGGGGTTGCGGTGGTAGTTCTCATCCTGGAGCTCTGACGGCGACAGACGAGGTGGAGGGCCTTGGGTGGAGGGGTGGTGATGGGGAGGCAGGTGACGGGTGGGTCTGGAGAGACGACCACGCTGACGCCTCGCTGGCGGGCTGGAGGTGGGAAGGGAGGGAAAGTTTTTACATTTAAGATCGTCTGATGACTTCTCACAGTGGGACTAAAGTTGTAGAAATCAAGAAACCACCATACCTGCGCCTGTGCCGAGCAGGAGTGAGGCATCTCTCCTGGTGGTAGTGTGTGTGGGGGTGAGGTTGTCTCCGACTTGGGGGTCCTGACTCCCAGGGCCGGATGGGGGGAGATGGGGTGGACGGTGGGGGAGCGGATGAGGTTAGCTGTTCCAATACAGACTGACTGGACAGCCTCTGGCGTTTTGGACTGGGGCTTTCCTCACTCTGCCGAGGGAGGGGTAGAAAATGGAGGAGGAGAAGAGAGGAAAGGAAAAGGAGAGCGGGAGAGAGGATGGGCATTGTGGTTAGTGACCCATAGCACTCGGATCAAATCAATTTTACCACACTTTACAGTCCCTCTGGCTTACAATCCATACTACTGCACAGACACTAAGTTCCTTTGTGACTCGTGGCATTTCCTGTATGATCCAGTGCGTGTACGTGGGTGCGCTTGTACGCATTTGTGTCCACGCGCGTGCGTGTGTGAAAGAGAGCATATTACGCCACCAGTGCTCGGAGGCCCCGAGGGTTCAAAGTTACTTCCTCTTGGAGTGAGGAAATGCAAACACAAGACAAGCACTCACAGGCCCGTGTGCGAGTCATACGTACACACCCTCGACTTGATAACACGACACATTCGTTCTCTCTGAGACAAAAAAAAAAAAAAAAAAAAAAAAAAAATCATTGATCCGCGCAGAAACTGTGACGTCATCAAGGTTTTGACTGACTAAGGAGTTATCATATATTCAACTCATCTGTGAGTCACTTCGCTTACAGTCAAGCGGTGACTCTCACACTTGGCACTTGGTGAGACAAGAACACACACGCTCATGTGTCAGTTCTTAGTCATTCTCCCTTAACACAGACCGTAGCTGTACTCTGAAGAACGCACCGGTTCCATAAGAAACACCACACACGTACATTTCCTCATAGTTACCAACTCAACGCCACCCCCCCCCACCCTACTTACTTGATCCCTGCTTCCAACTCCCCTCTTTGTGGGAGAGACGCGTTGTTAAAGTGTGATAAAAATGACTCAGCGGCTGTGACTTTTAACACACACACACTCACACACACACAGCTCAGCAACCTTGAGAGCAGTGTGATAGCTAACAGGAAACAGCTGGAGAGCAGGCTGCAGAAACACACACACACAGAGTTATGGAAACGCCTGCAGACATGCGCAAATTCGCATTCACACATGGGCAGCTGCCACTGTTTGAGTTCTACAACCTATAAAGAACAATACCTTCTGAAGCTCTTTAGAGGCAGACGCTGCTGTTCGAACAAACATGAACAAAATGTATCTTGACTGCAGAGCCCGAAAAACACACTGTACACTCATGGCTCTACTGCTCTCTGGCACTGGATGTGGCCTGAGCTGGACCAGCTTATGGGAAAGACAAACAAAAACAATGACTTCATTTAGGCTTGAGCAGAGTGGACTGCATGGCAGTAGAGGGCTGGAAAGACGGAGGAGGCGATGCAAAGGGAGAGAGAAGAGAAGGAGAGGAAGAATGAGTGCATAAGATGGGCAGAGACAAAAGCGAGGTGAAGCTTGGCGGAGCCTCGGGGCGCACCAGACCCTAAATGACAGAACAAATTTAGGTCGTGGCGAGGGTTACACACACCACAATTTTGAGTGCGTCTGTCTGTGTCTGCCTGGATTTTTTTATAAGCCATGTAAATTACCATGCTTCAGCATCTGTGTCCAAGATCACTGGTGCAATCAGCAGGCCTGCCCCTAACCCCTTTAAAGCTGCATTTTATCTAAACGCTTCCTTACCTACACTGTCCATAATTCAAAATACATTTCTGTTCTTTCTTTCTGGATGTGATGGTGTAATTTCTTTGACAGCCGCCTTTTGAATTGTGCAGTGACAAAGGGTTTGGAATGACCCAAAAATGTTCAAATAACAGACAAAGATAATTGTACTGCAAATGCTTCAACACATTTCCAGAAATTCCCTCAAGTCCCAGTCTTTACTCGCTTGGTCTGTTCTTAAGCTCGATCAGTTCTGATATTCAAGGTTGATCCTGTCTCACTATTAATTGCTCTTTAAAACTTTCTTTAAAACATCTAAACTTTCTCTCTTCAAATAAGGGTACTGGTTGTGAGAAAAAGAAATGTAGACAAACTATGAATTTGAAAAAAAAAAAAAAAAAAAACAGAGCCTGGCTATCAAACACAAACATCTTTCACCGCCAAAAAGAAAGCCATGGTTTTAAAATCTCTGATGCAGGATTTGTTCCTCATAGATTCGACTCAGATTTTTATAAAAGGCGATACATTAAGCGAAGTTAAGAATTCTCAAAAGCAATGTAACCAATGTCAGAGACAAAGGTACTTTGTCTTCAAGTCTATAGTCTGTAATGTTCTAAAATTCTAAAATATATTTGGATTATAAAGACACATTTTAAAAAAAATCTGCATAAGTTCATCATCAAGAAATGCTATGTGTGCGCAAAAGAAAGAAACAGAACCGTGTTTATGGGTTATTTTATGAAAAATGAAATGGAAGATACTATTGCTCATTTCTACACAGGAAGGAGGGCACCAGCGATCCACCCCCACTTCCAAACCCCTCTGTTCATCTCAATGACATCCCCCTCTCTACCAACCCGACACCCCAAAACCTCTCTACCAGCCTAGCCTCAACCACAAAACCCTAGGGACATCTACTGTGCCCATTTTCATACCTAAGCCATCCTCCTCCATCCCGAGGCTGACATATTCCCTCCTCATGCACTCCCCACCCTGCCCAACAATCTCCTCCCACCCTCCCCCCTTTCCTTCCATCAGATAAGCCGAACCCCTCTACAGTCCCCTCTTCCTCTTGCTCCCTCCCCCCTTTTCCCTCTGTCTGTCCTGTCCGAGACCCCGGCCTGAAATCTGAGGGGACAAGACAAGAAGTTCTTAGACAGGACACCCTCTCACACACGCACGCACACATACATGCATACATACACACACACGCACACACACACACTGTCTGAACACATGCAGACTATTGCCCATTAGTATGAAAGTTTGATGGGCCTGTCTAACCGCGTTAGTGGAAGGGGAGCGGTGTCAGACAAAGGGGTGTGTGTGTGTGTGTGTGTGTGCGTGTGTCCTCAAGCAATATGCCTTAACGTGGCCTTATGTTTTAATAGAGTGCATGTTGTACACACATACACACAGACACACACACACGCTCGTCTGGTCCAAACACGTTTCCACTAAAGCCGGAAAAATCGAGGACATGCTGAATTTCAAAGTCTCAAAAACACACAGACAGACAAACTGACACACGCAGTGACTTCCCGGCACGACCCAGAAACACTGTGAACTGTGGCTGATATTACAGCACATTCTGCAGTGCTGTCAGTGTAGGGACCACACACACACACACACACCCTCCATTCCTTTCACTATGTCCACATTCAGTGTGTGCACACACCAAGCTGGGCAGACATCCTGAAGCACGAGCACAGACACACCCTTTCACGTTCTATTTCACCATGTCCACATTTGGGATATGCATGCGTCCACTCGCACACAAACACACACACACACACACAGAGTAGCTGTGGCCGGCAGCTGTTGTGGCTTCGCTGTCATTGCTGAGAACCAAAATAAAGAGGCCCACAGAGTACATACAAACACACACACACACACACACACACACCTATGAAATACAATGGAGCCCAGGTCTCTCTCTTTTTCCGCATTCATGCCCTAGAAGTGGTCTGTGAATGTGCACAGTGAGCAAATATGGTCATTTGCTTTTAAAGATTCATTAATATTTGCAGACATGCTTCCACTAACACTCAAACACTTCTCCCTCCCCCACTTATTTTCTTTCCATCAACAAGATTTCAAAGCCCATTTTGTTTCCTCTGCCACTGTTCCTCCCTTCCTCCCCCCCCTCCCTCCCTCGCTCCTTCCCCTCCTTTCCCTTCTCTCACTCCAACCAAGTCCCACAGCTGGAGGTGAAATCATTAGCAATACCCCCTCCCTGTTTTTGGCCTCCCCTCCCTTCCGACTCTCCCTCCAAGCTTTCTGCAACACCTTCCTCAGCATCCTGCCTCCCCTCTTCTCCTCCTTCAGTTTTTTTTTCCCGTGCTTCATCTGCTTGTTTTTTTTTGTTTGTTTGTTTTACAGCCCTTCGCTTGCAATGATGACAGTGTTTACTGAAGACCACTTTTTTTACATTATGCTTTTTTGAAAATAGATCCATTCACGACTTGACGTTTATAGTTTCTAATAAAGAATAAGCACCGCCAATGGTAAAGGAAGATATTAGTGTGCACGCTGTAGATATGAGGAGTGCATGGATGCATCGTCCAGGTAGTCAGCTGATGAGACAAAAAGTTTCCACAACTAGTCATCAGCTGATTTCTTAAAAACACGGTCAGCTCCTACAAAGCCAATCAAAACAAAAAACAAACAAAAACACCTGGAGTGACGTGAGCACCAATGCCCAGAAGGAATTTACTTAAACAACAAACCAGCAAACTTTGCATTTCTTCATCCTTGGGGGGGCTCATGCTGCTGACGGCTCTCTAAACTCTCTAAACTAGTGTGTATAATGTATACAGTGTAAACACACTTCAGCATTAGTGGAGGCAGAGTTGCAATTTGCAAACTGTGTTGTGTTTGAGTTTATTGAGGAGGTACTACTGTTAAAAGTATATACACAACAAACATGATTAACAGCGTGAGGGCACGGCGTAACAAACGACAGCAGCGTCATCGAGGGTTTGTCGGAGCTAAAGCTTTGACCAAATTAGCCCAGACTCCACGTTTCATTCATGTGTTGGGTTGATTTCAAAATAAAAGATTGTGAATGTCATTTAAACAATAAAAGGTTTCATTTTACTTTATAGGTTTAAAGTTAAAGAAGATTTATTTTGAATGAGATCATTTTAAAAATGACATATGTGCACATTTATATAAAAATGATTGTTTTTAACCATGGATATTCCACATCACATGATAAAAACAATAAATCTAGTCATATTTACTGGCTTCAACACCTCCTGTTCTCTTAGACAACTATGAGTTCACTGATGGAGCATGAGACTCACACATTGTGCTCTGCATACGTCATATACACATCACACCATCTAGAACTGGTCTGGGTGTGTGTTAGGTGTCTCAGCCCTTCACACAGCGTTACTTGAGAAAGATGTCATCTAATATTTGAGTCATAGCGTTGCATGATCTCATCAGTGTGCAACCCAGTGTCTGTTAGGTTTGAACATATGGATGTTAAAGGTGCCGTGGCTTACCTTATCACTCTCCTCTCCATATGCGTGGTCTGGGTGGCAGTGGTAGGACCCGCCAGAGGCTCCTAGACAGAGGAGGTAAGAGCAGAATAAATAAAAAGGTCACAGTGAGCCAACATAGGCCTGAATCTGTAAAGCCTGGTGTTTGTTACATACACATCTCATTCATATAAAATGCTGCCCAGGGTCATAAATGTTCTACATTTCATAACTGTGACACATCTGAATGTTTAACAAGTAAAGTCATTAAAACATTTAGTACGGAGTCTCAAATACATCAAAATATAACAGAAAATGTTTAGTTACTGTCACTTATAAGACCTTTAAAGTTCATTAATATTGTTCAGACGATACTAAAATTGAAACTGAAAATATTTTCATGGAGGCCCATTTAGCACCAAATCCAACAGTGCCTATGATTAGTCAACAATGTAATGAAATGCATGTGGCTTTTTTTTAATGCCATTCCATTGGAACCACCAACCAATGTGTTTTCTGGAATTGTGTATCATTTTGCAATACAATATACAAAAACGTGTTGGTAGTACCGAAACCGATAGGGCCATTATACACCGGCATCATGGTGAGACCCCTGTTTATCTCCACACAGTACATTTAATCCTGTTGTTGTTATTGTTCTCGTGCAAGTTGGATTTAAGACACAAGAGTAAAAAACGGTGACAACATGTTTGTGCGAAGGGGTATGGACCGTGTGTATAGCATGAAAGTGATTGAAACCCATATGGTATACTCTTGTCTCAGATCAGAGGCAGTAGATGTAGGTGCACACACACACACACACACATTCACTCGCTCACACACACAAAATAAACACAGTAATCCCGGATTAGAGAAGCTTTCTGATGATACCGCCGCTTGCATCACGGCTAAGACTTTTACCCTTTTGTTTTTCCACAATCCTTTCATCTTTTTATTGTCTTTCGTATTTATTCTGCCTTTTGTTTTCTCCTTTTTTCATGGGCACGTCATGGGCTGGGGACGTCCTCACCACAGATGGTGGCAGTGGTGTACACACCAAGGGTAAGCACTCCCAAGGGCACTCCAGGCAAGGCTACCTTTACGATAGAGATGAAGAAAGCTAAAGTAGCAGGGAACAGATGCAAAAAAGGGCTTTTTAAAAAGAGCATTTTTCACCTCTCGGCTGTTTGTTTGTGGGATTTTTCCCTGCTCACAGCCTCCCTCTTTGAAGAAAAGCTGTGATTGACAACAAAGAAGAGAAGGGGGGTGGGGGGGAAGAGGCAGACGGAGTGAGGTTTTCACAACTGAATTCCTCAATCCCTAAAAAAGCATTTCCTCTCATACTCCAATCCCCAGAGCAGGCAAAATAAATGGATTGAAAAAGATTGGGGTAAGTAAAGCTTACATTAGTGCAGTGAAAACCGGCTGAAAGGCTATTTTCAACGAGATGATTTGGGACGGAGTACTGCCGGAGCATTCACAGGACACGCCGGCTGCATGGCGCTCTTCTGTACGACACTCATTCACCAATCACAATAGGCAAAAATCCAGCTCCCTCCCTGAATATGGTCTCACTTGCACATTGTCAGCGTCCAGTAAATTGAGTCAGAGACGAGTCATTCAGATGGAGTCACTTCATAGAGCACAATACAGAGGCCACAGAACAGGTTTAAAATGATTCGACAACATCATGTCAACTGTTGGACTAACAGACTGCACGCAGCTCTGTACACACAGCTTAGTTTCTAAATTTATGACCTCAAGGAAAGTTGAAAAGCAGGATTCAGCATGACTTTCAACGCTTGTGGTCACGTTAATGTCTTCTCCGGCAACTAGGAAGTTTTAAAAATGCTAATATAGGCAATTTAATGAATAATATAAACATGAAAATCTGTTAATAGATTCTCTCGTGTAAGACTTCATTTGCGCAGACAGGGAATCTGCACAGCACATGGTCCTCTGGTTTGCGATATATATATACAGTAATGAGTCACCACTCATGCTGCAGAGACAGGGTCAATGTTGAGATTTCTATGTAATATTATTGTTTGTGTATTTGTGGAGTTTAATTCTGGAGTTAATGGGGGAAAAAAAATTCAAAGTTGGACCTTGAGACAGCAGCACAGCTCAAGAAGCAGACGCACTCGCGTCTAGGAGACTTGTGCATACACAAAACAGAGACACTGTAGGCAGTCGATGCTGCAAATGTTGGTGGAAAAAAGTAAAAAGAATTTTTGGAGTGCGAGGGAGAATCCAGGGTTTAAATTCAATAAAACATTCATTATAGTCAATTTGACATGACGGGGTTTAGTGAAGGAAAGTCTGTACTTTTAGGTAAAGTAAAAGCACATTCAAAATGTGCCTGAAACCATCACGAGCCTCACAAATACGTTCGATATGGATAGGTTTCATTTACAGCAGTAAGAGCATTTCACTTTAAGTGAAGCAAACAGTATTTGCAAAGTGAAATTTTAAACACTTTTCTAAGCATGGCAGAGGAGAAAACAAGCTGTCAGGTGTCTACATGCTTTAAGCAGACTACAGTGACCACAACAGAATTCTGAGCTGTAATTTCAAGGTAAAGTTAAGATGGGATGGTGTTTGTATTAACCAGACAACATGAACACTAAGACTGCTCCTTTAAAACGGGGCACAAAAATAGCACGCCACAATCACCAATCTTGACTTTGAAAGTTTCACTGCTGCCTCATCAGCATTACCTGCTGTGTGAGTTTAAGGTGCAGCATGATACAAACGTAGAAAAAAGATGAAGTAATCAACAGCCAATTAGCTTTAGTAGCAATGTGGAGAGGTGAAAGTTTGCAGATCCAATGAATCAAATGAAATCATTCCTATTTTCACACTAAGGTTGCCAAAAGTATTGATACTTTTTTGACACAGTGTGTTTAAAATGATATGATAATTCAATAGTATGAAAAAACAGACTTTCAACCCAAAGCTGCAGAGATGAAATAACTCATTATTATTACTATTACAAAATTAGCGTATTTTCTGTGCTGTGGACTTTTTTTTGTCATGTTATTGAAAGAGGTATCGACCACAACCACACCTCAAGAAAATTACTATCAGGTGTTTATTTTGGCGAGAAAAATCATGAAAGTACAAGTCCGTGATCTCTGTTGTTCCACCTAAAGCATACCAGCAGCCTGCAGAGGAAAAGAGAATGTCTTGGAAAAAAAAGGGGGGGGGTGAAAGACAAGGCCACTACAACAGTGATGGGAGGTGAGGAGGAAGAGGGGGAGCGTGAAGGAGAGAAACGACCAGCAAAGAGAATGTGGGGGGACAAGACGAAGGCAAAGTGGCGGTACAGACGGAAAGGACAAGGTTGGAAATGCACATGAAAGGGTGAGAGCACTGAGGAGGAAAGGGAGATGGGAGAAGATAAAGAGTGGAGGAAAAAGCATAAGGAAGGGGGAGAGAGCAGTAGAGGGTGAGAGAGCAGGAGAGGAAGAGAGAGAGAGAGAGAGAGAGAGAGAGGGAGAGAGCAGGGTGGGGGTTGTGGCTTCCCCTCTTGACTGCTATTGATTTTCTGTAAGCCTCAGAGTGCATCAGCTATTTCTATCCATTTCCTCCACCTCTCCCTCCCTTTCTCACCCCCCTCCCACCCCACCCGCTCTGCACTCAGCTCAGACACCCTCCTCACACATCCTCCTCCTCCTCACACTCTCCATCACTTCATCACCATCCCTCCCTGCCACCGATCTATTTCCCTATCTGCCGGCCTGTCTCTCGCCCATATATTCCTGCTGCTTTATCACACACCATCCACATTTCCTTGCTTTCCCTATCGCACCATCTCTGTCCGCGATCTCCATCACCCTCTCTCTTGCAGTCTTTCTCTATTAAACTACCTCTTTCGTTCTCATGTCAAAATGGGACAAAAAAAAACACAGGAGTAGAGTAGAAAGGCTGCTTGGATGAATAAGATAATAGATAAGTGACAGACTTACCAACAAAATCAACAGCTCAACAGTAACGAATGGCCAGAAGCCTTGTGGGCTGTAGCGAACTTGTACCAATTTACATATACAGGAAGTAAAGGCAATTTCAGCAAAGCATATGTATGACACGAACACACACGCGCACACACACACACACACATATGTGTGCACCTCTCACATCACCCCGCCTCCTGAACACATGTCACCGCACACTTCACACCCTCGCGCAAAGTAGAGTCGAGTAACAAGCTGGCATACTGGCTTAAAATAGGCGGGCATGTAACGCCTGCCCAGCCATTACCTGCCTAACACTGCTTCACATAGGCCTGATGGCAAGTAAGTGTGTGTGTGTGTGTGTGTGTGTGTGTGTGTGTGTGTGTGTGTGTAGAAACAGGAATTATTCTACCTCTCTCCCACTTCATTGTCCTCCTCCTTCTATTTATTGTTCTTTCCTTCCTCATTATCTTTCTCATTATCTTCCTTTCTGTTCTGTTACTGCTGCAGTCCTTGAGGTTGCTCCTCCATCCTGCACTTGTCCTCAAGTCTGACAACTACTTCTAAACCCGGGAGAATGTGCGCAGGTGTTCGCTCTCATACATACTTGATGATCAAGTTATTGTGTTGTGTATAGGTGGCAGTATGGCTCTGGACACAATGAGAACGCACTGAAACAGGAACAAGTCTAGAAAGTAGGCTGTGTAAAATAAAATGAATCAAAACTTAAATGCCTCGTTAATGCGTGTCCTTCCTTGATCGACCAATCACATCTGGCTTGATACACACAGCGTTTCAAGTACACATGACGTGCGGCTGAAAGTTTGAAGGCAAACATGGTATTTAACTCACCCACGAACCCTGTCTGTACATTCCTTCACATCATTTTGCTGAAGCATCTGACGTTTTTTCGTTATGTGGTTAATGGCGGCCTTTTAAAGGGCAAATACTCGTCACTATTTCACTGATTTGCTCATTACAAGACTTTTTTTTTAAGATGGTGCCTACCTAAGACGACATGGTTTGCCTCATGGCTTATTTTCTTTTAAAGAGTCACATCTCCGAAATATCCTCGTCCACTCAAAACTATTTCGCCTTGATGATTGAGTTTGACATTAAAGGCCTGTTTTCACATTTGCCTGCAGAAGGAGAAAGTTGCCGTCTCGCGTTAGACGCACATGCACCCAGAATGGTCCATTTTCAAATAAGAGACGTCCTGCGTCCAGCTGTTAAATGAGACACAAAAATATTTGCATATTCTCAGATTCAGGGGACCTTTAATATATTCCTCTTGTCACTTTAAAAACCCTGTGTGTGCAGGACTGAGACGTTTCTTCTCATAGCGGCCTCTCTTTGGCAACTCATAAAATGAACCCCTCACATCTTGTGATCTTGTTATATTTTTGGTCACAAAACCGAGAAGCTGTGCAGCAAGAGATGGTTGCTAAATCTAACACGTACACTGCAAGCATACAAAAAAACGATGATATGTCAAAGAAACATCAAAATGTTTTCATTTAGCTTATAGCATGCTATTCAGGCCCCCAGCGCTCGATACGCACGCTAGCAGCTCAAGGACAATACCTGTCTGACTGCGTTGTGAGGTCTATTAGTCGATTAGAGTATTCCTTCGGTCTGATATTTCTTTATAGTTATACCTTTGCTCTCTTGCTTTCACTCCTGTCAACTTCTTCTTAGCACAATAAAGCCTGCTGTGTATGTATGCATATGTCTCTGTCAGCCCCGTTCCTGCTCCCAGCCCACCCAGGCAGCAGCTAAACAAGTTATGTGCACATGCACACACAGTCAGCAACATCCACAGAGCTAACCACTCCTTCCCAATCCTTATCCTTAACCTCATTCCTCCTTCTGTCTCTCTCCTTCTTCTACCCATCGTCCAATGAAAGACAGAAAGAAGCAGTGTTAAGGGAGAGAAAGTAATGAAAGGCAGAGACAGATGACCGTCTTAATTCTCCTCTTCCATTATAAATCCCGACACTATGACCACAAAGTGAGCTATAAACTCATTGAAACTACATTCTGTGGAGCTAAATGGAAATAGCTTGGAATAAATCGCTTAGGGCAATGATAAATGTCAGCACATCCTAGATACAAACACATGTTGTGAAGTTCAAAATATGTGATACATTCATTCAAAATATAAAAAAAATAACCATAAAGTATTCAATTCTGTTAAAAATTAGTAGTATCAAAACAGTGTTGCTGTTGAAATATCTTATGAAAGCTTCTCAAAGCATTCCTGCAGCATGTTCTGCCTCTCTGCTGGCCGTCTGTGTTGTCAGTAGCGGTTTTCTTACAACTGTGAGTCTACAAAATGAGCAAAAACAAACTTATTTACTACTTCAACATCTCCATCAGCACAGACTTGCCGAGTCCATGCGAGCTGTGCCAGCTCACTTTGCATAACAGTTACAACAGGGGCAGGAAGAGGACACAAAGAGGGTGGAAATAGGGAAGGACACAGACGTGTTGAAATGGCATGCGAAAGCTGAAGATGCTATGAAACTGTTGAGACAGAGAATTGCTACAAACGCAATCCCGGGTCAAAAGTGAGAGAAGTAGAACTGTAGCAGAACTGTTAGTCTCTTTAGGCTGGATTTAAACATGACGCAAGAAGTTAATGGCAGTCTTGCCATAGACACCTACAGTTTCCAGTCCGGTCAGTTAAATGAGAGCTACAAAACAGCAGAATATATACTGCTTCTGAACTGCGTCAAGTGGACTTTGCAACCACGGATTTGCACCCATGACACAACTAAGCCACATCCGCTGGACATTCCCAGTTATATCAACAGGCATAGGAGGCTGACATGCAAACAGCACCAAAGTCACTCAGCCACTCCCTCCCTTCCCCTTACTCCACAATGATTCAACAATCATTCATGCATTTCTTAGACGCACATTTACCTACACTCACAAGCATCAGTGTTCTCTCCTGCCCTCTACCGTCCCACAAATCAGCTCCCAGCCAATCATTTTCTTCTTTTCTTTTTTTTTTTTAATCTTTCTTTTCCTATCTATCCACGCCTCCTCCCAGGTTGCATATTGTACAGCTGTCTGTTAAACACGCTTCCTCTCTGTGCTTTGCTTACAATAACACTCATGCCGTCTTGTGTCTCTTTCAAGGTCCACCCTTTTCCGTGAAACTCGTTCACGTTCTCCTCTCCTGTGCTTGGTCTAATCATCTCTCCCTTTTCTTTCCTTCCTCATCCTCCCTCCGTAGATCTCTGTACTTCACCTCCACCCAGCATCAACTGCTGTGACTCCTTTATCCAACCCCTCAACCTCTCTCTCTCTCCTCTTGCTCCTTTCCAGTTCAGTTTTCATACTCTCACTGGCCTCCCTTTGGTATTCTCCATGTACTGACCTTATTTAAGGCTTTTTAGTGATCTGCTCCTGCTCCCACCTTTTTCAAACCACATCAGGCCCCATCCCTTAGATTTTAATAATATGAAGTCACTGTCCTCTACCCCCACGATCTTATCTAGCTGACCAAAGTGACTGCTTTGTTGTTGATTTGGGGTGACGGAGTAGCAGAGAACCCCTGCTACTTGTGGTCAATCCAAGTGAAAGAGTTTCTCTTCAAACTGGAGGGGGTTGCCTGGGTGACAAGACAAAGGAACATAAAATAAAAATAGAGCGTATTTTGCATGTTTCCACTTCTGTTGCAGACAGAAGGATGGAGAGGATAGGAGTGGAGTGGACGGGTAAAGGTAGAGTGGCAGGAGCGTCTGCCCCTCTGCTGCTTTGGGCAGTCCATTAAAACGATCCCTCCATTAGACAAATGTGGGGGAGGAGGCCAGAGAAAATGGACCGGAGGGGTACAGAAAGGGTTGACTGATCCAAAGGCCAGGGAGAAATGCATGTGACTAAGAGAGGACAGGCTGTCAGGGAGGTGGGTCAGAGTCAGGATAGTGTATCAACTGCCACAGAGGATGTTTTTATCCACTTCGACCAATCTGGCAGCATTTTTAAGCATTTGGTGGACATCTTTTTTCTTTTTTTACCCCATAACAGCATTTGATAATCAAAGTAGAATGTCAAAACAAGGAAAGAAAAGAAATGTGAGCGCTACAAATTGTATAAAACACGCATGAAAGAACAAGGCACAAAAGAGGGAAAGCGGCCCAAAAGATTTAGAATGGACTACGAGGGGAAGAGCGAGGGAGAGGGATTGAAGGGTACAGGATATCATTAGCTTTCATGCACAACGCAGGTGACTAGCACGGGAAGAATGGACTGAGTATCTCTCCGTCTCTCTCTCACTCTCTCCCAACAAGCAGGACCCATTCTGGGAATGGAAAGAGGGTCTAATAAAAGGTGTGTAGTGTTGGGAATGGTCCAGCTAGCCAGCTGCTTCGCTTGTGTATGAGAATATTCAAGTATAAATTAGCCCCAAGGCTTCCTCCAGCTAAGTTAACAATGGAAACAGCACTCTAGAAATGATAGAAATGGTGCATGTTTTTCATTTCAAAATAAAGCAAGTGTTTTGAAGCGCTTCACATCCACTAAATAACCATTTTTGTTTTGTTTTTGCACCTTTGCTGCAGCCAGGCTTTATTATTTCAGCTCCTTACACAGAGTACACATAGAAATGTGCACACCCGTCTGTATCCTTTCTAAAATATTGTGCTTTCATGTGTTATGCATTTTAGGTCTAATTGAAATTAATCCAGATAATGAGTGAGTGTCTATAGAATTTTTAGCCAGTGGCTCCCCCTCCAGATCGAAATCCATTTGGATGGAAATACAATACAGTCATTCTATCCATTGATTTGTGCTATCCTACATGCCATAGCCAAGCTACTATGACAGAGTATAGGTCGTAGGTCACAGCAGGCCGATAAACTCTGGCCATGACTAGTTCACCTTCTGTGGCGATGCAGTATGAACGTCACACCGATCAGTATATCTATTTCTTTTTTTTTTAATCCTTTGTCTTGCTTCTTCCTCGTCTCTCAGTTGAACACAAACATGGTGGACAAGATGGACCTTGACTCCTCCCAAACCAACAAAGCGAGACATACAGCACAACACACATATTGCTATACAACCTATAGAGTCCACAAGAGGCCTGTGTTTGTTTATGTGTGTTCAGCTGTGTGTTTCTTACTCTCACTCTCCCGGACAGGTAATTCCAGTCTCCAAACACGGTTGCTCGGTCAGGTGCAGATAATTTTTGTTTAAGGGCGTCACAGACTTTATAAACTGTAAGCGTGGGGATCGGGCCGGTAGAATATTGTTTTGTGCTTTTAATATAAAAATTAGATTCATTTCACTGTGTAGTTGAATTGTGTGGCCAAAAGGAAGAAAACACATGTGACAGTGACTAAGCTAACCCTGGGACTGATTCTGCCTGCCTATTGTGAGTTGCTCAATGAGAGGAATGACTGGGTTGTTAGTCTTTTTGAGAGCATGTGAAGTTCAAAATGTAAAATTAGTATGAGTGTGTGCTCTGGAAGGTGAATAAGCAACTACAAGACATTCCTCTTAACCCCCTCCTTGGCAGCTTGGTGGTCAATACCTCTAATTTATATTCCAATTTAAAATATGCCTTGAGATTGGCACATAAGGACATGTAAAATAAATGTAGTCAATGCTTCCCTTTGGAGGTTCAAGTTGTTTCATTAAGAACCGACCACTTAGAAAGCTCTCCCCGAAGCACCACGGGAAGCAGCATTCTCCCTAACCTGAGAAGCCTGTTAGGTGTGCTGAAAGAAAAGCTTTCCCATAGCCTCGCTGAATGTGAAACTCTAGCTGTGCTGTTTCCATGTTGTGTGGTTCACTGCACTGCATTCGCTGTGTGAGAGTGCCCTCACATGTATTCCACACCCAGCACCAGTCCGAGCACACTCTCGCTTAAGTTTTGCTTTGCAGTGAAGCACAAATATCAAAGCATGGCTTACCCATTTAGTTACCAGTAGAGAGCCCCCCTCCCTCTCTATCTGAAACAGAATACTCGAGTGCTGGCTCTCAGAGGCCATGGCCACCCTCGTTCATATAGCATGACACATCCTATTTTGTCATTTAACTGATGAGCATTTACAGAATTGTAATTTTAGTTTGTGAATGCAAGACCCTACTTAAAATCAAGTCTCACTATAAAAATATATGAGGAGCGGCTGATTTCTGTCTTATTTCTTATCCACCGTGACTTTTGATTTGAAGAAAACCAACTCCCTGGGTTATAGTCATCGTTTTTACCCATGTTACCCGTGGGAGTCTTTAAATAATAATAAATCATGCCCAGTTTGGACAAACAACAGCCCGTACACACTGTAAGGCTTGTTTCCTAGCTACATCAATATTTTGTGTAGTTGACTAAAAGTGGACATGCCACTGTGCCTTAAGAAACACAGTCCGGGTAAGTAACTATGCACAGCAGTTCAACTGGCTTGAGGCTTCACCAGTCCACGCCACAGACTGCTGTTGTTCATTTACCTACTGTATGTGCTAACTGTGCACCACATCCACACTGCAGCTCTGTGGCAAGCACATAAAACACCCCGTCTAATTAGAATATAACAAATGTGTTCACACATGCACAGACACTTTTGTCATGCCAACCCCAGGACATCGTCCTCCTCCTCCTCTCAATTTGCCTGTAAAAACCTCCCCACTGGATTACACACATCCACTTCTATCACTTCAACTTGCTTATGCAAAGTCTAATAAAAAACGTGTGATTCCTTTGATTCTCTTGGTCTAAGGGTACCCTAGTCAGTGACAATGACAAGTGAGGACATTTACCTGCCGCCGGGATGCGGTGCGCTCCGGGAACCGAAGAAAGCCTCTGAATGCCGGGAGAGGCGTTACTTCCTGGGGCTCGCGGCTGGTTCTCCGAGTGGTTGCCGTGAGCTCCAAGTGGAGCGCAACCGGCGCCGTGCTGCTGCTGAGGATGTAGTTGCTGCTGCTGCTGGTGATGGTGGTGGTGGTGGTGGTGATGATGGTTAGATCCCATGACTCCGCTGCCGGTAATTCCGTTGCCATTCCCACCACCGTATTGCTGGTAATATCCAGAGCGAGAACGCGATCGAGTCCTTGGGGGCTCCATGGCCATTTGGTGGGGGTGAAGGGGGTGGAAGAGAAAAGAGGAGGACGCGGCTGGGGACTGCGGCGGAGAACCGCTGATGGATCCGGGCTGTACAAAGCCCCTAGCGCCGCTCTGGCTGTAACTATAGCCCCCGAGTCCTCTGCCCCCCTCCGCGCCCCCGTACTCTGTTCGCTCTGCCGACTCCGCCGCCCCCGCCTCGTCGAATAAATCAGCCCCTTTAGGGACAGGCTCCGGGGTGGAGGGCAGTCGGGGGCAAACTCTGGGCTCCTGAGTCGTTGGCTGTCCAGCGGCTGCGATTGGCATTTCCTTTCGGGGGATTTCCTCAGTTTCTTTTTTCCTGCGTTTTTTTCCCCTCTCGTTTCCTCTCACACAAGAAGCTTTTAGTCACTGTTTAAAAATACAAAGTTGGAGAGTGGTTAACAGTTAAACTGAGCCGCGGAGGCACTCTCTGTTAGACTGTTTACACAAACACTTCACGTGAACGGCCGCTGCTTATTTTGACAAGCATGTGTGTGTGTTGTACCTACTTCCCCCAAGTTTGTCTAAGTAACGTTAACGTGCTGAACACACAGCGTGATTCCCCCAAACTGGTTCAACAACTAAACGAGGCTGTCTGCTCGATGTGCAGTCGATATATCGGGTTTTAAGTAAACACATGTGTGGCTAATAGTCGGCAACTTATATTAAAAATAAAACACGAAGCTACTTCCACGAGAGAGTAACGTTAAACCTCACGGCTCAGCGGCGTTTAGTCCATAACAACCGAGCAGTGAGTACGGCCATGGCTCGCTAGCTCACAGGAGGCTAACGTTTGGGGGGGGGGGCATGCTAACGCTGGTGCGCATAGCATACTGTGGTAAACGCGTTATTACGCTTATTCTACGCATACAACAGCCGTGTTAGCGTTTCCGCTCGCTCCCCCATAGCCGTGTTTATCCCCGAGTTGAGTTTAAGGCAACTTTGTCCACTTTAACAACCATTAAAACTTGTTTAGCCAGTCTGCGTAATGTCGTTCGCTAGCTTGGCAAGCCATACCAACCCCTCCTCCTCCACCGACCAACATAGAGAAAAATCCCGTAGCTAGCCACCCACGCCTCGATTCCCTTTAAATTGCTTGGTAAATAATAACAAAACTAAACCCGCTTTTTAAAAAAACTTATTCTTGGTTATTCTGGTTGAGTTAGAGTGAGCCGGTAATGTTTTCCCCAACTGGTAAAGGGGCAAACGGCAAAGCGCACAGAGAAAGATAAAAAGTGGTCAACCTAAAATTACAAAGAAAGAAGCACGGCTAAAATTAAAACGATCTTAAGGAATGACCCCGCCTTTGAGTGTACGGCTGAAACCCGGTCTAATTTCCCTGCCTTGAGTAGTTTTTATACAACAACTTACCTCCAATGTGCTCTCCTCGACTGTACTCCTGACTCGGATCTGTCGATAATATGGTGAGCCCTGCCTGTGCGTGTATGTGGATGTGTGTGTGTGCGCCCAGTGTTCGCTCGGTGTCAGCGTGAAATGTGACAGACCGTCAACGCTCAAGTCGGATTTCACCAGGCCAGCCCAATCGATACCGGAAAACGAAACGCGTTTGTAGTTGAATTCAGTTCCCACACCTCCCCCCACACATTCACGGGTAACAGAAGAGCACGAAACAACATTTAAAAGTGTTCACTGTGTTTTGTTTTTATCTGTTTCGCCTCAGAACCACGATTTTACTAGTATTTTGAATGTGCCGAGGATCGGTAATCGACTATGAGTCCTGTTAAATCAGAAGCTGTGGCTAGCAGAGAGGCAGGCAAAAGGGGGCTTTAAATTATTTATTTACAAATACCAAGCCTACCCATTGCAGCTGTTTCCTCTGGAGTCGTAAGTTCGCTTTAAAAATAAGTATTAGCCGTGTTCGCAAAAGTTGCATACTAGTTCACAGTGGCTGCGAAACAAGACGGGGAGACAGGAAGAAAATAAAGAGTGACAAACGGAGAAAAGGAGAGGTTCGTTTAGCCCACGTGTGAAATAAACTAGCCTCGATTCAGTTCGGGGTAAAATGAGAGCCTGCCTCTGTGACCTGAGCCACCTTTCTAAAGGATAGAACAGGTTTGTGCGTGTGTCTTCATCCCTACACAGGCCAATTGATATATATATCATATATCATATTTCCCCAGCAATTTGTGAGGACACAACTTTTCTGTTGTGCTGTTGTGTCAAAGGTCAAGAATATGGCCTGTATATGAAATGTTTCTGACAAATATGTATTAATAATGTGTGGCATTGATATTCTATGCATGTTCTATGCACGTGTGTGTGTAGGGGAAGTGATGTGAGGGAAAACATGTATGTATCACATACATGCACACATACACACACCGAAACCCATCCCAGTCCATCTCACCTCCCAGATACCCTATTCCCTTGGTCTTGTTCTCTCATTTCACACACACTCAATCCAACCCATCAACACCACTCCTAATACACACATACATACATACACACACACAGACGCGCGCGCACACACACACACATTCTCTCCTCATTACACTCCCTTTCCCTACTTTGATGATATGCAAATATCCCTCCCACCCTCACTCCTCCTCCACTGCTTCCCTCCCTCTCTCCCGCAAGCAGCAAGCCTCAACACACACACACACTCACACATACACACACACCCACACACATCACACACACTCACACGCAGGCTAATGCGCTGTGGCAGCGTCCACAGACAGGCGGGGAGGATCAATTTTTCACCCAGTGTGCTACCGATATTCATAAGATAAGGCCACAGAAGAGAGAGGGAGAGAGGGAGGGAGGACAGAAGAAAGGTGGGGGAAGGAAGGGGAGCGGCAGAGATGGGGATAAGGAAAATGGCGAGTGGGTGTAATGAAGGGGAGGGAATTTGAAGAAAGGGTGTCCAGGAAAAAGGGTGAGTGGGAAGAAGAGCGAGAGTGAAGGGAGCAGTTTACTATGGAGGGTGAGCATGGGTGAGAAAGTGGAGAGGGTGGGGAAGTCTCGTGGGTGTGTGGGAGGGTGGAGGCAGGATGAGTAAGTGGGTTAGGGGTGGTAGGAAAGGGGGATGGGGTGTAGACAGGACTCTGGGGGATGGGGTTGGGAATGGATGGGGTGGTAAGGGAAAACGAGGGATGGTGTGTGTGTGTGTGTGTGTGGAGGGGGGGTTATTTTGCTGACGTGCTCTCTTATTGGCTTGTTCAAACGCTGGGGGAGGGGCAGCCACAAACCATACACTCACCAGCTGTAGGGAAGAGCAGAGAAACAAAGAGAGAGAGAGAGAGAGGAGGGAGGGGGGCAGATATGTGTTTTAATGTTGATATTCTGGTCTAATTAGATTCCTGTCTAAGTGGCGGAATGAATGGTGCTGATCAGATAGAAATGGGCGTAGCAAAAGAGGGAGCAGGCTTTGTTTGAGTTGGAGAATTCTGTTTTTAGTGCACACACAAGGGGTTCTTGATCTATAATTCAATTTCACTTGAGAGACAGAGAGGAGCAAATTGCCAACACTGTCTCTTATGGATACATTCAGACTCGCATTTATTCATATTGTGTCGAAAAAGACAGAGTGTCTTCAGAGGAGCAGCTGAATTTGAGATGACACGTCTGTGCTTTAATACATCCAGAGTTACCTAATCGTTATGCAATATGTTTATGGAGGTTGTATGTGACAATAAAGTCACCTCAAGTGATCCGAATGGTTGAAATTTCTTTGGCTAATTATAGTTCGCTGCAGAAAAAGAGAAAAGAAATGCATATGGCCTCCATCCATATGTTTAAGTGTAAAAATATTTAAATATCTTTAAACACATCCTTAAAATGGAAAAAAAAAGATTAAATGGAAAGCATGGACAGCATAGAAAAAGAAATACCATTCCAGCACACACAAGAAGGCAGATTGAGAGCCATGTGTTTGTGGAGCCCAGCTGAACCCCGCCTGCTAAACCAGTCCGCTGGCTGTGACAGACTGACAGGCAGGGAAATAGAGAGGGTGGTGCGTATGTGTGTGTGTGTGTGTGTGTGTGTGTGTGTGTGTTTGTTAGAAAAGAACAAGAGAAAAAGAGACGAGAAATTGAGACAAAGAGGCAGATTGACCGACGCAGACAGACACAAAAAAATGAACCAGAAAGCAAAGCGACGAATAGGACAGACATGGAGAAACATACAAAGAGAAGGAGCGAGGGACACATACTGTAGTCATACATGGAGAATGAGAGAGCAGAGAGTAGAGGAAGCCAAGCTTTCTGTGGCTTAGCCAGACTGGAGCGGTGGGACTTGGCTGGCTGTGGACCCTTGGCTTCACTATTAAAGCAAGGGAGAAAAAAAATCACAGTCAAAAAATGAAAAGGGCAAAGAGCTATGCCAAGAATGCACAGGCAAGAAGCAACACATTAGGTTCTTTCCTTCTGCCTGCCTCTCTGTTTCCCCAAGCAGATCTAAACAATAGGTGGGACCAGCCTTGAGAACTAAGCACTATACACTCAGAACCCTGCTGAGTGACTGAGGTCGACTCTGGAAGTTTGAAACTGTGTATAATGAGCATATCATCCCCTTAATGCACAGTTGAAACCCTTTTGTTTCCCCTTAAGTAGATTTAAGGTTCTTAAAATCATCACATTCCACATAGTCTGACTGTAGGATAAATTGTGTACTTTATTATCAGCTTGTTCCAAAGCTATATGATGTGTACATTGAAATATTTAAACCTGACATGTTGTTTCTTATCTGTATCATTCAATCAAATGCAAATATTTTAAATGTTGTGCACATTTTCACCAAATTCAGTCTGACATATTTATGCACAAAACTTTGCTGCCTATATTAGGATATACAGCTCTGAGGGTTTGATGACTTACGATGATTCACTACATGACTTTCTGGAATTTTTAATGACCGGCTCACCAGCAGGCCCACAGTGTGTTACTAGTGTTACCAAAAAAGTAGAAAAAAAGATTTCACACTTAAAATATCTTGTGTTGTGTTATGATAAAACAAGAAATGTCTACAGCCAAGCTAGCAGCTGTGTGAGGCTGTACTTTGACACTGTGATGCTTTGAGCTACATGCTAACACCAGCATGCCAACACGTTCACAGTAACAACACTAACATGCTAAAGTTTAGCAGGTATTCTGTTGACCATCTTTAGTTTACTTAGCGCTAAACAGTGAGTACAGCTGAGGCTGATGGGAGTATTGCACATATTAAAAACTTGACCTTGATGATGGAGATAGAGAGAAAGTCGAGAAATCTCAAAAGTGGGGCTGTTGTGATTTATCCTAGGGGTTGTTATGCCAGTTGAGATATTTCACTCAACTAATTGAGATTGTGACCTGCTGATGGCAGGAGATATACATACCATGTTTCATGGCAGTCTGTCAGTTGAGACACTGACTAACAGTTATGGTAGCACTAGAGGAAAAGTCAAAAAGAATGATTTATCCATTTGGGAGCATGTATGTACAAAATTCCATGGCCCTCCATCCAGCTATTTCAGACTTGATCAAAATGGTGGAAAAGCCAATTGACCGACAGACTTGCCACTAGTAGGACTCAAACCGTATCCAACATCTAATCTTGGCCTTTACAGTGTTTACTCTCTTTTGGTAAGCAGCACTCGAAGTTAATGGCATCGCAACAACAAATGTATGCCAGAAGTTTAGCTCTTGTGAGTGTGTGTTTCAAGTGCCCTGTTGGCCATTTGGATGATTGGCATTGTATATCAGCCCTAAAGAGAATTAAAAGCCAGAGGAGCATCGGCACCTGTGTAATTTATGCTACTGGCACACACACACACACACGCACACACACACACACACATAAACAAAGAACATGCCTCCTTTAGTATCATCAACCATACAAAACAACATAATATCTCACAAGGCGAATTGACCCAGCTACTCACAGCCACTAATCATGTAGTAATAGTCACTATAATCATATCACAATATACGTAGAGGCATGCAGGGATTTATAAGCTTTGCCAGATTAATAGTGAAAAACAAGGACTTATTTTCCTGACTTTTCCATCCGCTGATACCCTAAGAAGAGGATTATAGCCTTTAGATCGTCTGACTCCAGAAAGGCCGTCACAGAGGGGGATATTTGTGGAAAACACACCCCAGAAATGGCTCACCACACCATGGTGCACAGCATACCAAAATATCCAACCGGCTGTGCCAAGTGAGCACCAGAATGGCTTTGAAACAGTAAAGGGTGCGAGATTTTTTTATTTATTTATTTATTTTTTGGCTTGGTTAGAAAACCTTAAGCTGTTTCCCTTTCTCTGACAGACTGATGATTTAGAAGAAGCACGGAAAAGTCATTCTGAAAACTGATATTTTCACATCGACAAATGAAAATATCAGAGGCAAGCAAAAAAGTGTTTTCGCTCTACCTCGAACAGGTACCACAGAGTGAATCACCATGTGGTTCTTTGGTTATCTTCATCCGTCAAATGTTTGAAATGCTGCTTGATTTTGTTTGCCATATGTCTTGTACTGCGAGGCTGATTGTGTGTATGCAGCTGAGATGCAACCCCAAAGCCATGTCATATTCTGGGCTTGGAGGAGAAAGGAGGATGCCAAGAACTGAAACGTGATGACGAGTGGGTGTGTGAGAGTGAGTGGGGAAAAAGGAAGCCTTCCAAAGGCTCCCTTTTGCTGTGTGTGTGTGTGTGTGTGTGAGTGTACTTTCATGTGTACGCACATGTGATCAAGAGTGCATTTATGTGTGGGAAGAAGGAATCCTTCCAGCCGTTTTCTTTCCTGAGCCTCTTCCTGTGTCCCCCCCGCACACAATTCTCAAAGCCGGCGTCGGAGGGTTTGGCCTCGGCAAGATCCAACCCACCAGAGGAGACGGAGGAGAGGAGCCAGTGTTTCTCTCCCTCCTCAGAGCTCTGTCTGTTTCAACCACTCTCTGAATGTTACTATAAATCCTGTCCACACACACACATAGACAAATATTCCCACATCTCTCCATCCAATGTGTGTTGGTGTATCTCATATGACTTGGCAGAAGTGAACCATGCATATGTGCGTGCCAGTGCGGGAATGTGTGTGTTAAGAGTTTTGGCAGTTTTCTCAACGCAAGCCTAACCAAAAGATCCTCTGGGAAATGTGGTTTTAACGCCCCCTCTCCTCTCTCCTCTTGTTTCCTTTCTCTCTCCATTTCACAATTACATTGCCTCTGTTTCTCCGTGCTCAGCTCCCTCTTTCCTTTTAATTTCATTTTCATTTTCCTCTGATTCAACCTGTGGAAATCCTTCCTGCTTCTCCTTCTAGCAATTCCTTCTCGCTCTAATGACCCCAATCTCTGCTGTTTTTTGTGCATATTAACTATCTGCTCTCTATTAGAATCATGACATCATCGTTTGCATAAAAAATATTGTAAGCTGCGCATGCATATAGGCCTTAGGTTCAGGATGTAACTCTCCGAGCGCTGTCCACACACAATGAATGCTGATGGAGAGACATGATAGGTTATCCTGTAGGGATGGCTGGTCAGATGAAATAGCTACTTGGTATTCCGTTCCTCTGCAAAGCGTGACACACACAGGAGCGGGATGCTAGCAAATATGCAAATGCTGAAATACTTCATATATTTCATAGCCCTCTGAAGTTCATCAGCAACACAAATGATATGCAGATATTTTTGTCACGTTTGAGGACTGAGAAAATCCACTTTTAAACATCGCAAATGTGGTACATTGGTATACATGTGTATGTATACATGTGTTACTCCACTACATTTAGTAGTCAATTGTAATTACAAGTGAATTAGAAGATTAAGGTTTCATGTATTTTACACATGAATCTTTTTATATATCCTCTTTGACATTAATTGTAATGAAATTTAATTCTGTTACTACTGTACTAATGCTGACATGTGATCTGGATCATACATGTTCATATTTGTCCATTAACTCATTTTAAACATATAGAAAAAATATTTTTTGCATTTTCAGTTCCTCACTATAGCTATTACAGAAAATCACCCTTTTAACAAATAGACAATGACTTTTTTTTTTCTTACATTAGTTCTCACCCTTTGTCTGTTAAACATGCATACTGCTGCCAAATTGTGTTGGTTTTCACTAATTTTTAACAATGTTTAGAGACTTCAGAGTTTGTTTTTGGCCCGATTTGTGCTGTTTCACTCAGCTTGTTCACAGCACATAGAGCTTAACATTTAATAAACATATATATATATTTATATAATATATATGACTTACAAGGCTCATTTGTCATAGTAAACTATTTTAGTTGTAATACTTTGACATTTTTACTTTTACTAAACTAAAATGTTCCAGATTTTTTCCATATTCCAGAGTTTTACTTTGAAGTTTAACTAATACTACTAAATACTTCTTCCTCCACTGCAATGCCTGCTATAATGAAGTACATCTCTTTTAGTTATTCAGAGACAAGAAAGTCCCACTGACAATGATAGGGACTGAACTACACAGACGTTTGACTGTCTTCATCTACAGCGGCCCTGTTCCACTCCGTGAAGTTCATCAGAGTTCATCTTCTTTGTCCCCGCTGAGCTGAGGCCGACCACTGTCTCCATCCTTGTCTCGCTCATCTCTCCTCACCCCTGTCCCTCCCCAGGTCTACTTCCATCACCTATCCCGAGGGGATAACCGCCTCCACACACCAACACCCCCCCCCCCTCTCTCGTCTGTCCCTCAACCAACCCGACCTCACCCTGCCTCTCCCTCTGCTCTTTGGCTGCAGCCTCTTTATGTGATGTCATTGAGGAGAAGTACAGCCTTTTTTCGGTGCATGTGTGTGAGTATAAATGGGTGTATGGTGTGTGTCTGTGTGAGTCAGGGAGTGGGGGCGTGCATGTGTGTGAGTATGTGACAGGGAAAGAGAGAGAGGGGGGGGGGTTCGACAGAAAGAATGAGAGAAAGGCACGAGTGTCAGGTTTCCCTTTTCAATTGAAAGGATCAACTCCTTGTTTTTAATCTAGAAAAGAGGGTGAAAACAGCAGGAAAGGGGAGAAGATAGCTGGGAATTTGAGCTGCTGACAGCTGTTTTTGTCCCTTCTCTCCTCACCGCTCTTTCATTCTTTCTCTCCCTCCCTCTCTTTACAGTGTCATGTCTGGGTACCCAAGCCATTTGTATAAAGATACATAAATTTGGCTATGAAATGTTGCCTATTTACATGTCTTTTTATCCATTATCATATAGAGACAAAATAATTAGAGATGCTGTCTGTCTCTTTTTTTCCACTGATGATAGTATTTACCTCTCAAATCACATTTTTCTCTCTTCCTGTGACGTCTCACTCACCACATCCTGGTTTTGACTTCACAAGACGCCAACACATCTACAGTTTAACGGTTTTCCTGTCGATTTTCAGTTCACACACTTATGCACTTGCGTGCTCTCATAGGATATATATTTCTCACCACGCCAGCTAAAGTGAACGCGCCCACACTGCACAATAAATAATTATATACCATAATGGTAGGCTACTGTCCAATCTGTGGGAAGCCCGTTTACTTTGGTGAGTCTGACCTCTTTAATTTTTTTTTTACTCTATATGTCTGTCTGCCTCTGTCTGTCTGCTCTCTGTCTTGTTCTTTCTGATCTTTTTCTTTGCTCTTTCGAAGTCTTTTCTTTCCTTCGGTTGCTTCATCTGAAAAGGAAAAAGTTAAAACGAATGAAGAGTAAAGAGAAACATTTTGCCCTTACCAAAAATTACACTTACAAAAATGTCAGTCTATGGGAAAACGAATGAACAGACGAAAATATATTAATATTAATGATTGGTCTGCCAAACACAGGGGAAACTAATAATGTTCACCAAGGCTGCATTCCATTAAGATATCCCAGTATTAAGCTGTACCGTTGTGCATACTAACTCACAAATGGAGCTAAATGGAACGGATACATTATTACCATTGTTAGTTAACATGCTTGACGTGCTTTTCCTGCCATGACAAGTCAAAATATCTGCTGTAATAAAGTATTAATATAAGTTTTTGGCTCCATTCTCCATTTGGAAGGCAAAAAGAAAGCTTTTCACTCTTTCTTTCTCTATCAAGCAGACACACGCACACACAAATGCATGCACACGTATCCATGATAACAACAGGATGTGGGTCTAGCCAAACTTGCTCGCATGCTGCTCTCTGGGTTTCCTCCTTACTTTCTGTCTCTTTTAGTTGAGCCCTCTCCACACGCTCTGACCTCATTATTATATCCATAACAGCAACTTCAACCAACTATTTAAAGTCTATATCGTTATTGTTGTTGGTTTTGTTGTTGTTTACGGCTAGTTTTACCTTCCTCTTTGCGTGCCATCTAAGTTCAAATTCTGACCTGGCCTACTTACCTCTTTTCCTCCAACAACGCCCTCTTTGGTCTGTTTGTGCTGATGAGAGTAACAGTCAGAACAGAACAGTCAGAATCACACTATTTCTCGTGGGTTCAATGTAAAATGTCATTACCCCGCATCACAGTCACACAGTCCTCTTTTTTTCTTCAGGTGAGAAGAAGAGGTCTTTAGGGAGGGACTACCACCCTCTGTGTCTGAAGTGTCAAAAGTGCAACAGACAGCTCACAGCCGGACAACATGCTGAGGTATATGAGGACAATGAATGAGGAAATATATGAGAAAGATAGTTTTTAAAAAAGTGATTGAATGAATGAGAAAGATGGTGCAGTAAATGTGTCCTGCTGGTTGTGTTTCAGTATGATGAGAAGCCATACTGTTCACACTGCTACCTGAAGATGTTTGGTCCAAGAGGTACTGCCTTCACACTCTGAAAGCACACACATGCAACCACACACGCCCAAATGCTGGCACCCACATGCATTTTGTGAATGTCTTTTCTCTGTGTGAATCTCTCTTGACAGGTAACAGGTGACTGGTGTCGTCCTGACACAGTGCAGACACCAGACAGAGCCAAAATGGACAAATGCTGACATATGAAAGACACGTAGGGTCTGTTCATGTGAAAATGAATAAATAAATATGAATAACAGACAAATATGTAACAGCCCCTACACAAAACAAATATTTATAAATGTGTGATGACCACTTGTGTATGTGTTTGTTCACCTTTATAATGTAAATGAATTTTGCATGTAGAAAATGAATTAAAATATTTTTGAAACATTCCAACATCTGAATCTGGCAGATGCCTCTGTCTCTGTGGTGGACTTCAGACTTCAGGCACAATGAAGAGCCCACATGCTCTTGCTTTGGCTTTGCAGGGTGGATGTATTTATTCACAGACTAACAAATCAAATCAAATCACCCTAATCACTGACAACATGCATGCACATAGAAAAATGAGTTGAGTTATAGGATTCTTTCTCTCTCTCCCTCATCAGGCAGCCAGGGGAAAGGAGAGGGGAGGAAGGAAAGAGGAATGGATGAGGGTGGTTGCTGTTGGCAAAGTAAATCAGATCTTATGCCAGCAGAATCTGCTGGAATGGGTGCTACAGTGAGGCAAAGACGGATCTCACACATACACATACACGTGCACACATGCATTCATTCACACTGCTGCAGGGGCTTGTCACCCAGTGGTGGGTGAAGTACATAGGTTTGACACACACACACACAGATACAGAGAAAGAGAGAAGTGTGCTGATGTGGTTCCCTGTAAAGTGCCATGTGCCACATGAGTGACAATTCAGGTATTTGTCCTTGAAGGGTGGAGGGATACAGAAATAAAAGGTATGGAGGATAAAGGAGGAGGCACAAACAGTATGGAGAAAGCTGCTGGACAAAGGGAGAGAGGGTTGATGGGATTATTTTAACATCTAGCAAAGAGCTGGCAGAGCGTTGCTTGTGTCTCTCTACAGCATGTCTTTGAACCTTTCTGTCTCCTTCTCATCCCCCCAGATCCCTCCTTCATCCACCCTCTTCTTCTATCCCTGCACTCTCCCCCTCTCTCCCTCCCTCCATCCTCTCTCCATGTCTCCTTCACCCCTTAACCCCCTACCTTGATAGATCACATGACTGCTGTGATACCAGCTGGCTGACTGCTCATTTGCATGTTTTTCAGCTTTACTCCCTTATTAGAGAGATGGGTGGTGGTGATGTGGTGGATGGGCCATGATATAGGTGGGGAAGGGGGTTAGGGTGAAAGGAGCATGAGGAACTGTGGAGAACACTGAGTGATTGAGGGGCACTGTGAGAATTTAAAGAAAAGGGAGTGAAACCATGAACTGGAGGGAGACAGGAAGAGAGAGCCCAGTGAGGTCCTTTGACCTGCATTAATCTACCCATCTACCATGGGCCCAAATAAAGAATGGGAATCACCATGTGATGGCTACACCAGAAAAAAAAAATCAGTCTGTGAGCAGGCCACTTGATGAGGAAAAGACAACTTCAAAGTGATCATTAAGGAGCACCAGTAAAGAAAAATAAGAAATATAAACAAAAAGTATATCTCTCAGGAAAAGTCTTCTTGCGTGTCACTCTACACTTTGAATTAGTCTTCATTTGTGTATCGCTGTCGACATCTAGTGGCCATAAAAGTTGCTGCTGCATGTCAGAGAAAGGCAAGCGGCGGCATGAATGAAGGGCAGTGAAGGCATCAGTACACTTGTTTTAAGTGTGAATTATGAATTAAATCAGAATATGTTTAACAGAGTTTCACGTTTTTAATTTTAAAGTTTATCGACAGCAAGTACAAGAAAGACAGTTTACTGTCTTAATTTGTGTGAAGATTTTGAGAAATTCTTCATAATGACTTTTTAAAAAATGACTTAAAAAGAGAAAGAAAGCTGGCGGAAGACAGTATATCTGTGAACAACTGGTGTCATGGCAGGTCAGTATGTGATTCTGATGACTGGATGGAAATTGACTGGCTCGAAATGCAATAGAAACTAGTTTACTTCCAACAACTAGCTATATTTGTCTTTTGTCGACGTGTAAAGCCTCTTTTTATGCGGTGTAGAGGTAGTATTTGGTTTATGCTTAAACCAACCATGTGAAGTCAACATGCGTCATTTTTACAGTAAACATCGTTCGAGAACAATTTTTGCCGGGCGATAAAATGCTCACGTCTTCACATTTCGGATGTACCGACTTCACAAGGAGCACCTGAACGCGTCTTTAGTTAGCGGTGTTCTTTTTTTTTGTGCAGCGCATGCGCAGTGTGCTACATAGGAAGCAGCAGCACGGACGAGCCTGACGGATTATGTGGACATATCGACACAGCTGCTTTCAAATAATTTATTTGGGCTTTATGTACTCGTGGGCAGAGGGACGCCTCGTTACAATGGAACACTGACACCTTAAAGGGAGCTGAATGTAATCTGTTGAACATTTAATCGTATGTATTAAAAACTGAGCGACAATGATGTCAGAATGCGACCCGACAGAGACAGAGACCAGCGAGCCAATGCTGGACACCGGAGCGACAGCGGTGCCTTCGGAGTGTAACTTTCACTCCTCGGACCCTCCGAAGGTATTATTTGACAAAAACCGGTTAGGTTTGGGGCTTGGACTGAACCCCGGAGTTGCTGTTCGTATTTCGGACTCCTGTGAAAGCGTCTTGACCGAACTGGAGACAGACGGCTCCGGCGAAGAGGCGCTGTTGTTACCGTGCTTAGCAGGAAGCTCGTCGTCTCCGCGGGGTGTACGAGAGAAGCGGAGCAGGCGGAACAGACACAGCTCGTCGTCGGATAAAGACACCTTGGCTTCCCCAGGTAGGCCAGATTGTTTTGGATCGATGCCTTTGATCGGATTAAAGGGAAGTACCGGCGGATAGATTCTAGACAGCTAGGGAAGGGAAGCCATGTCTTCAGGAACATGTGTGTTTTGTGGCATATGGCAAGGTGAAACACAGACTGCTTCATGTCAGCTGCGGATAAGGGTGAATATAGCTTTATTAAATCGGTCTTATCTTGTTATACAAATCCTTTTGAGGAGTGTTAACCATTTCACTGTGCCCCCAGGGCCCCTTGGAGGGTCTTGGGCCTGACCTGGAGAACCAAAATGTCTAATAGTAATGGACATAAAGTCAAGTTTTATGAAGATATTCATCCATTCATGTTACACTGAAGGCCATTTGACTCGTGTTTGCATGGGGATTGATTTGTGTGCCCTGTCTGTGTACCCTGTGTGAGCTTCCCCTCAGCTGATGTAATAGCTGCATGTTATCATCCATATGGATGAGCTGACACATTCACCCGAATGACTTCAACACTGAACACTACACGGAAGTCCAGAGTGCAGCTAATAGTCATCACTCTCATAACCGCACTTTTTTTTTTTTTTCTAGTTGTTTAATCAGTGTGCATGCACAGTCAGATGGAGCAGCTGTTTCAGCAGGTCACAGTGTGACACATTCGCAGCACTGGATTTGACTATAAAAAGAAAACACAAAGAAAAGGTGATCTAGTCGCCATGGAAGCACCACATATTCTACCTTGAATGCTAATTGGATTTAACACTTCTCCCCCTCATACCGCCCACCACCTTTTTTTTTTTTTTCCTCCTCGCAACATCCTCAAACACTTTGAAACATTTGTTTCTCTCCGTATCCACTCGTTGTGTGTCTTTTCTCTTTTTCCACAGAGGTCCGTTGTTTGACCGGGTCCTATCAGGGCCAGAAATCTAGGCCACAGGTGGACACGCTGAGCCTGCAATCGCAGGTGTTAGTGTCCCATTTCCTGTGGCCTTTTTAGTATAACAGCGTTCAGGTTTAGAATTACATCCTCAGTTTTTATTCGGTGCTTTACATTGCGTTACATTAGGAGCCACGCGTGGTCCTGAGATCCGCCTGCGTTGCTTTGTGTGATTAGAAAATGTCATATTGCAAATTGTTTCTACCGCGCTTATCTCAGGCAACCTGATCTTAAGCCATGTGAGTCTCTACAGCTGAAAGTCACATCCATATAATCTGCCAAGTCCATTGTCGATGAGTACTGTTACCAGTGAGCAGCAGGCAACGTGGAATTATCTCATTTAAAGTTACGCAAAGTGCGTTTTAATCTTGAAACATTTGAATATAGTTAAATATTTAACGATGCCACTGTCTAAGCATAGAACAGCTGTATTTAATGTGTAGCAAAGCACCAATTAATCAAGAATATGAGCCTGCAGTGACTTCAGTGTAAGTGTGTGTTAAAAGTTCAGTGTGCATCTTCACAGTTTTCAGAGAGTAGTGTTGCGACATCTCACACAGCCCCGTAGAGCTCAGAGCGAGCTGCACTCCTGCTGCGAAGGAGCTCTGTCGTCCGCATTAACCTGACCAACAGCTCTGAGAGGCCGCTATTAAATATGCATCAGGCCTTTGTGCAAGTAAACACACAGGCCGACACGCAAACGCTCTGCAGCCCAGTATGATGCATAACAATGATGACGGAGGGGGAATTTGGAGAGAGAAAGCATGCGCGTGTATTTACATTCACCCCGGCTTTCTGCAGGGTGAGAATAATGGAAAGAGAGAGATATTCCTGCCTCCTGCAGTCATACTATACAGTGCCATTATCATAGACTTTCATCAGAAATACTATCCAGTATAAGCATCCATCCGTCATCAGACAAGACGGCTGAATAAACGCACCAAATCTATTGTTGGAAATGAAATGATGAAGATAAAATATTGTGTCAGCTCTGTCTCACGCACAGATAAATTGTGCGTTGTAAATCAGAAGGCATCCCGCAGGACTTTATCACAACAATCTATCTTTAGCTCTGTGTTGACAGCATATTATTCCCACATTAAAGTCAAGATGGAGCTGTTTTTTAAATAACAACCCGCTTCCCTGCAGACCACCAGAAAAATAAGATGCACGGTCACACTCTTCCCGTGCCTGGGTGGTGTACTGGCGAATGCAGTTTGCTAACGGTCAACAGAAAGACCTTCAGGGATGGGTCTCTGCGGACTGTGCAGTGTCCTAACTCAGGGAAATGTCCCAGCTCAAGCAAACAAGGCACAGCACACACTAACCCAGTGGATCACATGCTAGCATTTTCCATTTGGAGCGCTACAATGCGCATTCGTTACATACACACACAACATCATGTGAATCCATCAGGTGTCATGTGCGGCTTTGTCGCCATTCGAATCAGGACAGACACTGAATGAAGTGACGACGATTGCTCATTATAACAGATGATACATAATCATTGAGTCTTGACAAAGGTCTTGAGTTGAGACTCCACAGGGAGATCTTTGTGATGGAGCGGTGTCAGCCCTGAGCAGCAGCAGGAAAATAAATTCCCTCATGGAGTCCAGACACTGGTGGTGGCGGCTGATTGACTCTGCTAAGGCTTATGATGGATGAAATGACGACGCTGATGAATCTGTGAAGACTAGGTGGAGCGCACAGGGAGGCAGGGAGAGAGAATCATATTTCGAAAGATAGCCGCTAGATTATATGCTAACAGTGTTGTTGGTGGTGTGTTGCTGTGCTAGTGGATGAAAAATGAAAATACAGACCGAGCATGCAAAAGAGTAGCCGTCATGATTCAGCACTCACTAGAGCTCGACCAGAATCTCTAATCATGTAAGCTGGTCACTGGATTGGGTTCGTCTGACAGTCAAAGATTCTCTATAGGGTGATCTGACGTGCTCTTGAAGTTTCTCCAAGTTTGAGTCAGTCTTAAAATCGTCTGCTGCTCTACTTTCAGGTTCCCTCTTAAGGCAGGATTTTAAAAAATCCATAGTATAAACTAGGCTAACAAAGTGCCAAATGGAGCAAAAAAAAAACTGAAGCTCAGCCCGGCCTTGTTAGCCTGTAGCTCTACTTTAAGATGCAGCTCGTGCACAGTCCTTGAAAACCTAAAGATCGCAGTAGTATGTCGCTTTCAGAGAGAAGTGTTAGCGATAATATGGAGGCTGAGAACAGTGTGGGTGTAAATTCCTCAGAAGTTCCTGTTAAAGAAAAGACTAGATTTGCCTCTAAATATACTCTGATGGGATGTTTTAATGTAGGTGGGCCTCATGGCTAGCAAAAGCCTGATTTCTCTGATGTCATATTTGCATATCTTTATCCTTCTGTTCTCCCCTTTCCTCTTTTTAATTAGCCTCTCCCCTTCAACTGAATCAGCCTCAAAGCTATCTTTGTTCCCTCTTATCTCTCTGTGACAAATGGCATGTTAACTGTCCTCCAGTCCCTTTGTCCATTTTTCCCTCCTCCCCATGTCTCTGCCTTCATCCCTCCCTGCGTCCCACTGTGACTTTAACGCAACTGATACAGGCCATATGGAGCCTCTCTGTCAGCTGACTGTTCTGCCCAGTGTGAAGAGGAGACGGCAGAATGTGTCACGTCACATGATTTCCCTGCCTTCATCAAAGGAATAATTGGCACCCCATATCCATCAGAGAGCAGTCACATCCAGAGAATTATATTAGATCTGCAAGGCAATAGAAAATGTCATTTCCAGACAAGAGGCCCAGTCAGTCATTTCGCCCTGTCGCCTCACAGCAAGAAGGTTCATTTGCTGGTTCTGTGCCTGCAATCGACCCACATGTCCTCAAGACAAACAGGTTTGGTGAAATGGTGATTGTAAATGGCCCGTAGGTGTGAATGTGTGTGTGATGGCCTGGCCCTAGCCTGTCCAGGTCGTACCCCATCTCTCACCCCCAGCATGTGCTGGATAAAATTCCAGCCTCCCATGACCCCGAAGAGAACAAGACGTTTAGGGAACGGATGGATGGCTCACCAATACAAGCTGTGTGTGCATGATATGACACAGTAGATAGAATAGACTGACATACACGTGTGTGTGTGTGTATATATATCTGGATGATCGTTTTCAGTTCATGTTTGTTGACCCATGAATGCTTTTTAATATTAGATTTGTCTTTTAAAGGAAAAAAAAAAACTATCTGTCTTTTCATGCTGTGACACAGGTGAAACCAGGTGATCTGTGATGAGACTGTCAGGGTGATGAGACAAGCTGCAGTCATCTCTGATTGGTGCTTCAGACTCAAATTATTTCTCCAGCTCTTCCTTATTATCCCTGTTTGAAATGTGCTTTCTACTATTTTTACCTTTCATAATGTGGTTCAGCATGCATTATGTAAATGAGGTTCACACAACTGTCTTACTGATGTATTTTCAACTGCAGTGCAATTATTTAACGCCATTTTTTGGAAGTGTCATGATGATGATAATGATGATGATGAAGTATAATTGTTGTAGCCCAGTCTAATTAACCACAATATGAATATGAGTATTAATCTGATCTGTCTCTTGTTCTAGGTATCAACAGTGGAGACTTCAACCATTTCCCTGATGATCCTGAGTTTGCGGATATAATCCAAAGGGCGGAACAGGCTATCGAGAACGGCGTCTTTCCAGAGAGGATTTCCCAGGGTTCCAGTGGGAGCTACTTCGTCAAAGACCCAAAAGGGGTGAGATGGAGGTGGAGAAGGGGAGGAGAGGAAGGACTATGGAGCTTTTTTTCTTTTACTCTAATGAACAAGACCTCTTTTTTTAATATTAATTATGAGATGTATTCATGTTCCCCGCTTTAGTTATTAAATGTGCCAGCTTTGCTGTTAGCACCCAGTAAGGTGGTTGGCACGTGGCACTCGAGGAGAGTCAGGCAGCAGAAAGGAGTGGACAGGACAGGGGAGGAATCTTCAGTGGAGAGTTGCTGAATAATGCAGTCAGCATGCTCGCATCGATAACAGATAGCCATCATGCATGATTAGCATCACGTTAACAAGTTTAATGTCTGCTTCAGGGACAACATATTGATCTTTAACTTGTTAGCAGCATTTCTGTCACTTTACATCTGTTCCTCATAATTTAACATGTCTTTAATCTCGACTTTTAAAGGTCCCATATAATTGAAAAGGTCAATTTCGTCATAGTCTGTCATGTCCATGTATGTGTGTGTGTGTATTTTACGGTTGTCTGAATGCATTTTTTGATGCAACACTGTCGTTTCTTTTCCTTCCCCAGAAAATCATTGGTGTTTTCAAACCAAAGTCAGAGGAACCTTATGGTCACCTGAACCCCAAATGGACCAAATATTTTCACAAGGTATGTTGTGTCATATTTTTTATCTGTGGTGAATAAGCAGACATGTCACGCCTCTCTCGAGGTTTACTGATTGCCCTCTTTCTCTCTCGCTCTCTCATCAGCTGTGCTGTCCATGTTGTTTCGGCCGAGGCTGCTTGTTGCCTAACCAGGGTTACCTCTCGGAGGCTGCTGCTTCCCTGGTTGATACCAAGCTCGGCCTGGGAGTGGTGCCGAGAACGAAGGTGGGGTCTCTGAGCGAAGACATGTCATTGTTTTTTAGAGTGCCATCACACTGAAAAACAATGACACGAACTGAAATCAGACTCATTTGTGAACTTCAGTAAATGTATTAAAACAGAATATTCAGTTCAGCACTGTAGATGTGATTATGGAACATTTTTTTTCCAGCTGTAGGAGAAACTATCCAGCAGTGGTCACATGAAACAACTAAAGCAGTGATAACTGAGCATCTCTTCTCTCTTTTCACTCAGGTGGTGTACCTGGCTAGTGAGACATTCCACTACAGCGCTATTGACAGAGCTAAATCCAGGGGAAAGAAGTACGCCTTAGAGAAAGTCCCCAAGGTGGGACGACGCTTTCACAGAGTTGGCCTGCCACCTAAGGTAACCCTTCACAGTCCAATGTCACCCACTTTCACCTGTTTGGACGAGTAACCAATTAGAAGCATCGGCTAATATATACTACTAATTAAACTGACATATTCAACATATTTAAACAGGTTCTTTAAATTGAATTTAAACTCATTTAAATTTTGTAAATTATTTTACATATCTGCTGTCTCCTCATTACGTAATGAAAGAGTTGTCTCAGTGAGCGGAGGGCTCAGAATAGCTGCTGATGCAGCCCTGGCAGAGGACAGTAAAGACAGGAATCGTGCCACACTGCCTGTCTCTGTGTTCCCCGAAAAGACAGGTTTATTCAAAGAAATAGGTCGGAGGGAGAATAAATGTCATCTCTGCTTTAAACTGTGTTCTCTTTTTCAGGGTCTTTCAAACAGAGATTGGGCATTCTCATCTCTTTTATTGTGTGCTTAGCGCCAGTTTTAGCATTTAATCCAAAACATATGAAACACCAACACCATGTTTCTCATCTGAGGCAGCCTTGCAGATGTTGGATGCTGTGAAAAGATGACTGATGTGTTCAGGAAGTAGTCTGAGGAAGTTGGCTTCATATTTTAACTGTCACGCACAGCTGACACCAGCCCGTTGACGTCACAATTCCACATTACTTTGCACCACACCGCATCATTTGCGTATAACTAACTAACTACTAACAAAGCATGAGTCATGATTGTCATGGCTGAACAGTCATGTAATTCTAAAAAAATCCAATACCTTAGGTGATTATTGTCTCTCACAAAAAATATATATTTCCCTTTGTTTTTCCTTGTGCCTTATAGTAAGTAGCACATTCTGTATTATTAGGGCATTATTACATTTGCTACAGCACTGTGAGTGACGGTGTCAGTCTTTGAACAATGATCATTCCCAGTGAATATTGCATTTGTTTTTTTACATGTACATGATGTGTTTACTTCCAGGTGGGCTCATTTCAGCTGTTTGTGGAGGGTTACCGTGAAGCGGACTACTGGCTGCGGCGCTTCGAGGCAGAGCCTCTGCCGGAGAACATCAGGAAGCAGCTGCAGTCCCAGTTTGAGCGGCTGGTGGTGTTGGACTACGTCATTAGAAACACAGGTGTGTCTGTGTTGACGTTTTAACAGCGTTTGCTGTACGTAACCACAGCGCTGCGTAACAGCTCGTGTTACATAACATACTTTAAGGCCCTGTTTGTAGAATTTTCACTTTTGCATGCGAGCATTGTCGCCTGTATTCTTCTTTCTGTGCACTTCAGAGCTGCTTGTAGACATTGTTGGCATATTTGCAGTTCATTAATGTGTCATATTGAACTTGCACCTGTCATCATCGCCTCTGAGTTTAATAGCTGGTTGCATGTGTGTTTTGTCTTCGTCCTCAGACCGAGGGAATGACAACTGGTTAATCAAGTATGAGAAGCCAGGAGAAGGAGGCGAAGGAGACGAAGTAAAGGTGAGCTTAAATCAACAGGTACAAAAGGTGTGTTCAGGCTGACCATGGAACAAATCCGTCCCCAGGCAGTTGAGCTGCAGGAATGTTGATGCACTTTCTCACACACACACACACACACACACACACACACACTCTTCGTGCTCTCCATACTCATTCACACACAGGATGCACTGGGGCCCTGCATACACAGACAGTAGCTTGGATATTGCAGGTCTGGAACAAACTAGGGCCCCAGTGACTTTGTTACAGCAACCAGAGCACCATCTGTCTATCATCAATGATTATTTGTCACATGTTGATAAATGAGCAAAGGCTGTCATCTCTTTAATCAGGTCTTTGGACAGCGATCAATAACCGCTCATCAGTCATTAATCATTCAGTCCGCTGCTGTTGGTGGTGACTTCCTTGTTCCTCCCTCTCTCCTCTCGCTGCAGGATGCAGACTGGTCAGAGAGCAGTTCAGACTCCTGCATCAAGATTGCAGCAATCGACAACGGCCTGGCCTTCCCCTTTAAACACCCGGACGAATGGAGGGCCTGTATGTCGGTCTCTTTCCTCCCTCACCTCTCTTCATTAATGTCTCGCTATTGGCTGTCTCCGTCAGCACCGTGTTCTTACTAATAATGACGTAAACAACGGATAATGACTCTTGAAAATTAGATAAAGGTAGTATTTAAAATTTTGGAAGTACACTTGAAAACAAAGTTAACAACACAATATGCCACAACCACACAGTATGGACTTAACAGATGTAGATGTGAAAGAACAAGCCTGTGACTGCGGTGGCAGGTAAAGGTGATGTGAGACATCATGACAAAATGTTCTCCTCCCTCCATCAGACCCGTTCCACTGGGCATGGCTCCCCCAGGCTAAGGTGGCCTTTTCGCAGGAGACCAGAGACCTGGTTCTGTCCCGCCTCTCTGACATGAACTTTGTCCAGGACCTCTGTGAGGACCTCTATGAGATGTTCAAGGTATAAGACGCCTCATAACCTTTCCCTCTTCTCTCCTTTCTTTCTCTGTTAATACAGATTAAAATGAGTCTTCCACCTGGCACGTGTAATGACACAGGTTATTGTTGTTTTTCTCTGCAGACAGATAAAGGTTTTGACAAAACCATGTTTGAGAGACAGATGTCTGTTATGAGGGGACAGGTGAGTTCTACTCCACTGTTGCCTTTTCTCTTTCTCCATTCTGTCCTCTATTTTGTTCTTTCTTTTTATATCCTCCCTCGTTCTCCTTCCTCTCTCTCCATCGTGCCCTACTTTCAGTCACTTCCATTGTTTGCTCTGTAACCTTACCACCACCATCTTGACCTGTTTCCTCACCCTCCACGTCTGTCTACTGCCCTGCTTCACCTCTGCTGTCTTTTTATACCCTCCCCCCTCACCTTTACCCCTGATGCTCTTTTTCCTCTTTGGGTTAATAACCACTGAGTGCTTTAAAGCATAATGACCGCAGTGGACAACAGAGCCATGTAACAAGTACCTTTCGATGGTGTTCCCATCATTCACTGTGTTTCTGTGTTACAAGATGTTGTCTTCTGTTGCCATTAGAGCTTAAACGATGAATCAGTTAGACAAAAAAAAACATTTAAATTCATTGTTGAAGTCATTTTTCAACACATCAAATGATACTTTAATATTTACAGGTGTTCAAGAGACATCAAATGCAACCAGTGCACCAGTACTCACAATGGCACCTCTTTTACAATACATGGTTTATGCATGTTTCTCTATTTCATGCGTCATGAACTCTTTTTGTCACCAGGTGTTGAACCTGACTCAGGCACTGAAGGACGGGAAGAGCCCCATCCAGCTGGTGCAGATGCCCCGGGTGGTAGTAGAGCGTAGCCGCTCAGGCGGCCAGGGACGTGTGGTCACACTCGGCAACGCCTTCACACAAACCTTCCACTGCAAGCGCCCCTTCTTCTCCTCTTGGTAGTCATCTTCCAGATGGGTGAGGAGGGGCGGCTGAGGAGAGGCTGTTTTTTTTTTTTTCGTCCAAAAATCAGGAGGCAAGGGAATGATGCTTATATTTCCGTGGTAATAAATCGCACTCCTGAACATTCCTTATTTGTGAAGAGAGTGCAGAGAATCATGGGAGCTGGAGAGATTGCCATACCAGTGTCTCCAGAGACCTTGCTGTTTGTGGTTACCATGGTGACTTGACTGGATAATCCACAGAGGTGGGTTTTGTTTATTGTTAAGAAGAAAGGATTTTTTTTTCTACCCACACAGAGTACCTAATGAAGTCTCTTGCAAGGTCTCTCAGTGGGGCTAATGGCCAAAGAACAGGCACTTACAAACCAAACCGAACAGATCTGTGGTCCTGGAGTGTTTGGGAATCTAAAGGACCGGTTTCGCAGATCTCTCCAGAAAGTTTAAACTGGGGCAGCGTTGTTCCTGGTCTGGGAAGTCTAAAAATATTTGCTTTGCCTTGTAGGATTACTTAATAAAATATAGACGTGTACTTGCACTGCTGGAAGTGTTTGACTAGTGCTACACAACTGGGTCAAACCACTCTTTAACGAGTGTTAGTTTTTGTGTTGAGTAAACACAAACGCAGTGTCTTCAACTCTCTCTACTGCCAAAATCTGTCTGTGGAAGGAATATTTCAAAGCCTCAAGAAGAGAGTATTGTTGAAACTTGAATATGAACTCTGGAGGAGGAGGACTAGTAATAAACACTTTGCTTGAATGTAATCTGTTTACGGTTTCTACACAGAGTTTTGCTCCTAAACATTTCAGTATGAGCAAATGCTTTCAAAAATCGACTTTTTCTCGTTACGATGAATGTATTTGTTGTTTGACATGTATTTAACTGCTGGCAAGCAGCCTTCTCTTGAACCTCGCTGCATGGGGGACGGCACCTCGTCTCTCCCCTTTATAACACGACACGAAGAGGAAAAAACATAATGGAGGACAGTGTTTCACACTTGCTCGATGCCGTTGTGTTTTCTTATGTATGCATCTTGAAATTTTTATTCCAACTCAATGATTGTATGAGAAAAGTTGTATATTTAACAGATGGAAAAATAAAAATGGGGAAATTTTAATCGTTGTTTTGGTCACTTGTGTTTGACAAATGAATGAGAACAAGTAGCAACAAAACTAGCTTTGACTAGTAACCGAGGAAAACATGATACACTGTAATACAACTGAGTGCATTTACTTTGTCAACTCTCTCACTGTTGACAAAGGTCTGTTCAGCAGAGCTGAGCAGACATGGGAGTCACAGTTTCCATGCACCTGTGACATGGCTATTAAAGCAGCAAACAACTAGTTGATGATTTACTGATGGAGGGAACGATAATGCCTCAAGCAAGATATCAGTTACTATTAAATCTGTTGTAACGGAAAAACGTTTTTTGATTTGCAGAGTAATCATTTAGTCCGGTGTTTCTTAAATTTTTTTTACCACCTCAGAAAATACTCATCTCTCCATGTACCACCATCATGACAGAGGTTAAAATTCAGTTGACCCTGTTTGGCCACGGATCGCTAACATAGAGGGCAGGTTCATGCTGCACTGTCTCTAGATTTTATGGTGAAAAACTGCTAAACCATGACAGCAAAAGGCTGTAAAATATGCCATGAATTCTGTTTTCTTGTTTACAGTATAGCACATATTTCATTATACGAGAACCTCTACAGAATAAAGTACTATTTTATACTAGAGACTATTGATTATACCGTAAAACACTGTAATCTTTATATTACAGAATATTTTATGCTCTTTTACTGTGATGGATTGACAGTTTTAACTGTACGGGCATTTTAAAATATGAAGTTAAACACCAAGCTTAAACATAAAATCAACAGTATGAACTTCCTTTTACTGAAATTGCAGAAAAAGTTCTGCCATATTTATTAAGGTAAAATTCTGGCAACCACAGTTTTTTCACCATATAAATTTTTCTTTCTTTACAGATTATTGTTGACTGTTGTTGAATCCTGAACAGAACCAGAGCAGAACCAAGTGTTACTCCTGATCTGCACTTCTCTTTCTATTATTTCCTGTTTGGAGCCACCAATGCAGCGTTCATTTTTACCTCTACTTACTAAGTTAATGTCATATTTTCATAACTAATCACAGATGTATGTGAGCTGTGCTAACCTGCATGGAAGTGACTATGTATCAGGCTGATATTGAAAATGAAAAACTTATTTTAAATGACATTCCAGCATAGTATTTTGATATTATATGTTTTTAATTCAGTTATTTCAGAGATTCAGTGATTTAGTCTATCCAATTTTTTATTTTTTATTTTTATCAAACACTTAAATCCAGAGTTATTCAATTAACAATTAACAATATCAAACTGAGTAAAGCAGCAAATTATGAATTATCAAATATGTTGCCATCGTCAACAAATTAATTGTCTAATTGTTTCTACAATACTTATAAAAGTGGAGATTTGAAGGGCCACGCCAACGCTATTTGCATAGTGCATCAACAAAGTCATGGAAACAACCTGATAATCAATGACCTTGTAGGCAGATAAGTAGTGATGCTAAAATCTTAAAGGTCAGCATCGCTCCGCAGTGCAAACACCCTCACAGTTCATGCTGCAGGTTATACTGATAATGGTTTTAATGGAGGTGTTGATGACAGATATTGTCATGTGGATACAAAAACGTGCATAATGTAACTGCTCTCATTAAAACGTCTCTACAGACATGTGCAAAAGAAGCACATGTACCACCACAAAGCCACATGTCCCTCTCCAACCATGACAGTGCTAGAGGTGTCATCACACACATTCATCTGTTTAGACAAAGACGGCACCCACACATAGTTACTGAGATGCAGCGCACATCTGGAGAGGAAATAGTACGTGACCACACGGTTGCAATGTGATCAGTGTCTGTCAGCAGAGGGAAGTAGCGGGCGACAGATAGCTTAACACTGCCACCATGTGGGAAATATTCAGCACTGGCAACCTGCTATCACCCTGACTGACTGACAGGTCCTCTAAAACTGTGGTTCTCAAACTCTGGGTTGTTTGATCACACAGTGAGAGTTTAGATTTTTAGGGTGAAGAATATATTGCCTGCAGGCGATGTACTGAAACTGTAACACTGGTGCAACTACCGCTTATTTTGCTGCAGGTCTAGACCAAGCGGCAACCTCCATGGCTGTGAAGTGAAGCCGTTGTGAGGTACCAAAAACTGCAGTTCCTCAAACGGCCACTTGGCGCTGGCTACAGAACATCAAGCTCCATCAGTGCGTATTAAAATATCAGACTTCACAGCAGAAATAAACATGTTTACAACATGGTACAGAAATTGTTTTTTGGTTCTATAGCTAATTTCATAGTTCGTGACAACTGTACTGAGTCTGAATTTTTATATAACTCACCTGTTCAAAATGTATTACTGCTTAAAGTTGTACATAGTGAACAGTGTGGCCGCTTTGATTAGCGCTGTTACAAATGGCTTCTTTGAGCACCCAGGTGTCATTTGGCCCACCTCACGCCTTTGCCGATTTTTAGATTAGCCTACCTTGGAGGGACTACCAACATGGCAGCGGCCAGAGCCACAGATTTTGAGCTTCTAAACGGCTCTACAGGTGACGTCACACAATACACTGTCCATTCTTCATAAACACATGAAAATAGATAATGAAATAGATAAGAAAATAAATATAATAATATTTATTTTGTAATAGTTATGTGTGTGAAATTAAATGCTGTAAGAAGATAAAATTTTCATTATTTTCTATAGGCCTATTAATACTATTAATATGTTTTTTTTAGGCATGTCTTCTCTCTTGTTGCGTTCATGTCCATGTCAAACTAAACGCTGCTTTTAAATTGTGTCGTCCTGTGTTGTCGTGCCCACTAGATGGTGCGCATTACTAATTTCATTCCATGAGAGTGTCCCTGTCTCCAGTGCGCCTCAGGCTCCGGGACATCTCGTCTACAAAACTAATGTACAGTCACAGAGCCGTCAGAATATGCGGGCCCCGATGAGTCGGCAAAGTGCGGAGTTCAATCTACACAGAGTTTCATAGGTCGAGTCACTCTTCAAACCGCGCCATCGATCTGTGACGTGGAGAGGGTGTAAACTTTTATTAATTCGGAACTCAGAACACAGAGAAACAATTCTGCGGAATATTTTAGGGATACATTTAATATGATGTTATAAAGAAAGAATTAAATCCATCTCCAACTTATCTGGCGTTGTCAGCATCACGATGCAGCTACTTTTATTCGCCGCGGCGTTCCTCTTTACGCACGACCTCACCGCAGCTGTGCGCTCTGACAAGTGCGCTTCCCGGTGCGACGTGAGCTCGTGTCCGAGCCCCAGGTGCCCTGGCGGGTACGTCCCGGATAGATGTAACTGCTGCCTGGTGTGTTCACCGCAGGAGGGAGACCCCTGTGGCCGTAAAAACGACCTGCCCTGCGGGGATGGCCTGGAGTGCAAGATGCTCGCCGTTGGAAGGCGGCGAGGCTCCAAGGGGGTCTGCCGGTGTAAGATGGAGCATGAAGTGTGTGGGAGCGACGGGAAAATGTACGAGAACGTGTGTAAGATGACAGCAGCTAGCCGCAAAGCTCAACAGAAGGGGAGACCAGGAATTAGCCAAGCGCACAAAGGACCCTGTTCACCTTCAGACGCAGGTAGGGCTGCTGCTGGTGGTCAGAGAGCTACAGATTGTAGGGTGGACATTCTCAAAACATCCCTAAACCGACTATAAATGTGTCTGTGGTGCATTTACCTGCACTTATACCGCAGTTTGATACTTATTTAGCACACAACATTACTTTATTTATTATGCAACTGATAGAATAGGCTGGACACTTAAAACATGATCTGGAATAGAGCTGCTGCAAGTAGTAACGTATTTCAATATTTCATTGTTCTAGCCTTTTTCCAACCAAAATGCATCAACTTTTCTCTGATTTCTGCATCCTGAGTATCAGGATGTTGCTTTATATCGTGAGCTGAACATTTGTGTGATTGAGTTTGAAGATGTCACTTTAGACTCTGGACTTTGGACTGTAAAGAGCATTTTCTTCATGATCAAGAAAATAATCCTCATTAGGTGCAGACCTAATCTGGATTCATTTTTGGAATACTTTGGCATTTAACACGGATGCACTGAGAATAAACAGCCAACTTTAACTTTAACTTGAAAAGAGCTGGAGGATCATTCTGAACTGTGACTGTGTGACTTCCTTGGTTTACCACCCTCCTCATCGTCTTTTTTCTCACACTATTTTCCCTTTCAGTGTAAACTATGTGGTCTCAGTACAGTCATGTTTGTGGAGTTTTATATTTATGTTAATGCAATGTGTTCTTCTTGTCAGTATAGGTCTTTCCCTGGTCCGTCCCGGCAGCCCTCGCTATAAGTTCAACTTCATTGCTGACGTGGTGGAGAAAATAGCACCTGCTGTTGTCCACATCGAACTATTTGTAAGGTGTGTCGTGTGTGTGTGTGTGTGTGTGTAGATGATAAAGCTCCACTAGGAGGAGGGATTGTTGCGTTAAACTGTCTTTAAAAATACACAAGTTTAATATTGTTGGTCTCCTATTTTTCTACAGACACCATCTGTTTGGTCACGTTCGCCTCTCCAGTGGCTCTGGTTTTATTGTGACCCACTCAGGTATGATTGTGACCAATGCACACGTGGTAACCACAAGTTACATGGCAGCAGGGAGGCCCCAGCTGCGCGTGCAGCTCCACGACGGCGACGCGTACGAGGCTGTGATCAGAGATGTAGACAGAAAGGCAGACATCGCCACAATCAAGGTCAATCCCCAGGTGAGGACATCCAACACAGCTACAGCCAGTCAAGATCATAAATCTTTTGTCACTCTTTTTTTTTTCTCCAAAGACATTTTTGACTTCCTTGACCCTAATACAAAAACCACACCATTGCACAAAAACCCACATCCTGACACGTCCATGTGCCAAGTTCTGACAGCTTCCTGCTAGACATTCATAGGGCAAGCAGGAATACTTTCATAAACAGCAGCACTGTGACTCAGAGACACAGCGCTGATGTGTGTATTCTCACACCCATACCTCAAATAGTTAGACAGTTTTGTAAGCATTAAACTCTTCTTCTTACTGTCTCCGACTGTGTCTTTTCGCTCTGTCTCTTTTCCAAATGTCTTCCACACTTCATCCTTTGTTTTGTACACTCTCTGTACATGACATATCTATATGTGTGCTTGTGTGCTTGTGTGTTTGTGTGCGTCTCTATGCAAGCAGAAGAAGCTTCCTGTGCTGTCTCTGGGCCGTTCTGCTGATCTAAGACCAGGGGAGTTTGTGGTTGCTATTGGCAGTCCTTTCGCCCTGCAGAACACTGTCACCACCGGCATCGTCAGCACTGCTCAGAGAGACGGAAAGGAGCTGGGCATCAAGGACTCAGACATGGACTACATCCAGACCGATGCTATTATTAACGTGAGCTCAGACACACACACACACAGTTTGCAACCTGCTTACAGCCTCAACATTTCTTTTGTTCAGGACAGATGCAGATAGAAATGTTGATGTGTCTTTTGTTGTGTATTTTTGCTCCCATTCTAAAACCATGAATGTATTTGTCTCTGTCTCATATTTCATGTTGTCTGTGAGAAGTATGGAAATTCTGGAGGACCTCTTGTCAACTTGGTGAGTAGTGATGACTAATACAGTATGAATCTGGAGGATTATTCAGTGAGGCTGTCAGAGGTCCACATTGTTGTAAGGTCTGAAAAGCCTCTTGACCCAGTGAAATCTGTCAAGATGGGATGTAATTTTGGAGCATCATATATATTTTAAAAATGGAGGAAGCCACAAATGTACTATACAGATATTATGGTGATATATTTCAAACGTAGTATTATGTATTTTTCCCCATTAAAATGCAAACAAATTTAAATAAATCAGAAATATTTGAAACCTCCTATCTGCATATCAACACCACGTGGGCTTTTGACCCAAGATTATAAAACTATAATGCCATTGTCTTTTGATGCTGAGGATCTGAGGTGATGCTGAGGTGATCGTGAAATGTGTAAAAAAACACAAAACGCCCAGTGTAACATGGCAGTGGTTCAACATATTAAACTAACATAGACTCTGTGGAAGACGACCCTGTGGCATCTGTAGATGCAAAAGGCTCATTATAAGCTAACAAAAACATAACAGTCCTTTTTGCAGAGGTGATTATACACTAGTGAAAATAAATGTTTAATTGTATCAAACTGAAATTAATCAAAATAAGAAAAAAAATCAGTAAAAATAAGTTTTTGTTCTCCACAGACAGGAGTGATATCGGCATAGCTCTGCTCCAGACTTCTGAATTTCTGCACATCTGTGACACAATTTTCCTTTAAATAAAATTGAATCAGTTTCTATTGAGTATTACCCCAAATGCACATGAGCACAGTATAGTATTACAGAATCAGTCATGAGGAATTTACTGTGTGCTCTGTATGTTTGCTCGTGTGTGTATTTCTTTCAGGATGGTGACGTGATAGGCATCAACACTCTGAAAGTGACGGCGGGCATCTCCTTCGCCATACCCTCAGACAGAATCAGCCGCTTCCTCACAGAGTCACAGGCCAAACACAGCAAAGGTCAGGGCTCAGAGCACGAGCAGCACATAGGTAGAAACAATAAGCAAGTAGATTCAGTGTTTGCGGTGTGATATCCTGCTGTAATACCTGAAGAAATACTATGCATGAAGTGCTAATATCCTGTCGCTGTTGTTGTTGTGGCAGAAAAGGCAAGACTGCAAAAAAAACTTACTGAGGAGCCGCAGTCTGATGCAGGTGAGAGCCACAAAATGGAAATTCAATGACTTTTTCCATGTTTGACGTGCTGCACCAGCTTCCTCTGGTTTATTCTTTTGCGTTGTTTTCAGAGTTGTCTGAAGGAAAGCGACGTTTTTTAGGCATCAGGATGATCACTGTGACCAAAACGTGAGTTATAACATTCACACACATTAGGTTGTGAATGTTTACTACAAGCCCTGAGCTTCCAGTGAAATTTGCAACATCTGGAAAGAAATAAATCTTATCAGTATTATTAATATTGGTATTTTCATCAGGATTAACATTATTGGTCCTGTGTTTTTGTGCGTTTCAGACTCGTAGCACACTTGAAACGTCAGAATCCAGAATTTCCTGAGGTCAGCAGTGGAGTTTTGGTGCAACAGGTCATACAAGACAGTGCCGCGCAAAAGTATGTTGGCACACACATGCAAAAACCCAAGGACACACACACACACACAGCATTGAGGAAAGCTTGCAAGGAACAAAAGCACGGTTCATCAATGTAGCACGGGGCTTATCAAGTGGTTGCACAAAGTCATTTGTTATTTATGGATTATTATTGGGATTGCAGAAATCTGTGATCACATACACATTTTATTTTACAACATTTGTACCTGTACTTTTGCTATAACCCAACAGTGACTACAGTTTCTTTCCTCTGTGTTTTCAGTGGAGGGATTAAGGAAGGTGACGTTATAGTTAAATTAAATGGGCAGCCAGTCCAGACCACTGCAGACATCCACAAGGTGCTACAACGTGATCAGCCTCTCCTGCTTGAGATTCGTCGGGGCAACGATGATTTACTGTTCAACATAAACCCTCAAGTCATTGCACACTGAAGATCAGGACAGTTTATTTGATTCGAGCGTGAACAAATGGGGCATTAAACTGTTAGGGATTATGATCAAGCCATATACGGCAATATAAACTGATCTGAAGTGTTTGAAGTTCCCAGTCTGATGATGTATATTTTGTTTGATGGATTTTGATAAGCTGAACTTTTGGGATGTGTTTTATTATGCAGTCTGTTTGATAAATATCGTAGTTTAGTGCAATACTCCAAATATATTGCACTGTATATCATTTGAAGCTCAATGAATTTCAGAATAAAAGCCTCCAAACAGCGAGTGGTATGTGTTTTCCTGTCCGGTCTGTTCAGCAGCTGTTGTCCATCCACACAGAAGGAAGGTTCGGCTCCCTTGTTTATGTCTTCTCATCCCTCCTCCCTCCCCTGCTGCCTTGGAAAGACTTTCTCTTTAATTTAAACAAACCTAAGCAGACACTCACACACATACACAGCAAAGTCCTGTTACTGGAAAACTGGCTTTTATCCTCTCCTGTTTTGGTAATGGAAATCCTGAATAACATTTTCTGAACCTTGAAGTTGGGGACAGGAAATCCTTTTTTAGATTATCTAAATTCAGTCTGAACTGCGACAAATGAAGTCATGTACGGTTGACCTGAACAAACTCTGCTCTTGATGGTTTAACATGACACAGTTTTAGGACAGTGTTAGACCTAAAAGTGACCCCCACCTGGTGTGCATGTACACAGTCCATAAACTGGACCCAGACAGGCAATCTCTGGTGCTTATTTGAATGAAGCCAGTGCCATGTTACTATTGGCTTCGACACTGAAAGACAGAGACAGAAAAAGAGGACGGGAAAGAGATCAAGGGAAAAAGGGAAAAAAATGGGCTGAGAGAATAATAAGAGACCTGCCAGAGTAGACAAATTACTACCGCATCGGCCAGTAAGGAGTCTGTAACATGTGCTCCTTTGAGTCTTGTGTGTCTCGAGTGTGTGTGCGCGCGCGTGTCGTTGACCCAGTTGTTCGGGCATGTGTGAGGTGTTTTCTAGTCAAGCCAAGACACACTGTCATAGCCGAGTGGCAGACTGCTTGAGTGGGACAGACAGAGGACTCAGCAGTCTGTCCTTATACGGACAATACAAGCCCACACTGAGCTCACACTTCAACAGTGCATCGATTTCCTGATACAAATGAGATATGCTGTGCATCTAATACATTCATCTATCAAGTGATTTATAACATATGCAGTAAGCCTTCATGTCTACACTGAGGATGAGTTCATCGCCTGTTGAAGTCACAGACTAATGTAGTCTGTATCGCCATCTACAGGCCAAAATGAGATTACATTTTGATTCCCTAATAGACCACTAGATGGCGTGTTGGGTATAATAATTTGCTCCTGACGTGGCAACTGATGCTCAGATCACAAGAACGTGAAGTAAAGCTCCTGAAGCAGTCCACATATAGCTCTGGTTTATGACTGGTTTCTAATGTTGAGGCTAAAGTAGAGGGCACTGTTAAACATGTCAGACCACATGAAGGACCAATATGGACGTTGCATTCATAAGCAGTGTGTGTCCACGTTCACTAAACAAAATCTCCCTTCTGTAAGCCCCTGTCTCTGTCACTAAACAGGCCAAACATGTTATTAATTGTGATCAACAAAACAGAGTGTCCTTGGTGAAATGTTTTCTGTTTAGCACAGAACCAGGTGCTGCTTTCTGGATATGTGATCATAAGCGCCCTGTGTTATAATAAACAGCACTTTTATAAATACCATGGAATGACACATTCACTGCTTGGGTGACCAGTAATATTCACTTCATACTTCTACTCCACCATATTTCACGGGGAAATATTTACTATCTTTGGCCAGTCATAGTGGAGCTTTTTCCACATGACTTTTAATATTTCAGGTACAATGTCCTGATTATATTTGCATTATATTTACCATACAAAAAAGGATTTTTACTTGTAATGGAGTATTTTTATAGGGTAGTACGAGGATCTCATCAATGTCTTCTTCCACCACTGCTTCTCAGCCAAAAAGAAGAATTATATAACCATTGGCTATAAATGGTCAGTTCCTTCACGTAAGTATCTCCCACACAACTATGGATTTTCTTTCAAAAAGGTAACATGAATATTCAATGAAAAACTTTTAAAACCTGTTTTCAGGGGCCTGAAACCTTCTCAGTTTAGTTTTTCTCGCCTTTGTGCATCCTTGTTTGTCATATCCACCTCTCATCGCCTGTCTCTGCTGCTCTCTTCCCACGCTTTTAAATACTGGCTCAATAGCTGAGAAGAGGCTATAGGGGGGGTTGAAAGGTCCAGGGACCTTAGACCGCCAGGAAAGGCTTCCATAGGGAATGATAGACCTTTAGCTCAGTCACAAGTTTTCATGATTCTCTGTTCATCATTCAGAGAGAGAAAGACAGAAAGACTGAGAGACATTTATAGGGCGCAGTCATAATGTCCTGCATAATGTCAAACTGTGAGTCATCCGTGACCTCAGAACCTGGTGACATTCTGAGTGCGATCAGCAGTGCCTAATGGATGCTAATCAGTGTCCGCTGTATGCAAACAAACACACACGCATTGTATGTGTCACTCAAATGAATCTGAGATGGAAGCATCTGCAGTTAGAAGATAAAAAATATTGAGCTGTTGATCTCTAATAATAATTTAAAAAACCCTTTTGGTTACATCAGCGGTGGTACGTTTACTCAAGTACTGTGCTGAGCTGTACTTTACTTGAGTATTTCCATGTTGTGCTACTTTATTCTTCTACTCCACTACATTTCAGTGGGAAATATTCCATCTTGATATGACAGATATGGTTAGTAGTTACAGATTATGAATACAAAATATATTCAATATATGACAATATATGGATTGCAACTTTTACTTAAAGTTGTTTAGGATTTAGTGGCATCTAGCAGTGAAGTTTTCCAAGTGTGTAGGAAGAAACTACGATGGCTGAAACCACGAAAGGCCTTGTAGCCGGTGTTATGTGTCCATTCTGGCTACTGCAGAAACATGCCGATTCAACGTGGCTGGCTGTGTAGAAAAGGCTCCTGCACCCTCTGCAGATTTAAAAGGCTCCTAACGAAAACACAGTGATTCTTATTTTCAGGTGATTCGACAATAATGAAAACATAGTTATGCATATCATATTCCCTTTCTGTCCATAGAGCCCCCTAAATTGTACACACTGGGCCTTTAAGTAAACGATCAGAGTACTTCTTCCAGCTCAGGATTTTGGAAGTGTGCCTGTGGGGTTCTCATATGGTCAAGGGAGTGAGTAACGAAAGACTGGGAAATGTTCCAAGAAAAAACTGCAGCATAACACAGTAAATTTACAGTATGTGGCTTCACTTGAATCTCTAGTAAGCTCAAGAGGCTACGCTTACAGTAAAGTTATGAGCTGGAGGATCTTTGGACGAACTGACTGCAGACTGGGGCATCTGGTGTAGCAGCAGAGCTATAGACAGATTGGACTCAATTAAAAAAAAAAAAAGTTGTTAAACAGCACATTACAGTAGTACAGGCCCTAACTACTTCCATCTGTCCAACTCCTCAACTCTCACTGTATGATTCAGCGCATTACTGACCAAAACTAATGTGGGAAGAGAAGAGAAGAGAAGAGAAGAGAAGAGAAGAGAAGAGAAGAGTGTTACACCACACACACACACACACACACACACACACACACACACACACACTCCCACACTACTTTAACATACAGTATAATACAGCTAAAGGCAACATCTCTGCCACACAGCTCCACAACTGGACAATTAGTCTTGGAAAAAATCTAAGTAGATCCATGTGTTGTTGTGCGTATGAGTGAGTATTTTGCCTGGAATCCACAGTATGATTACACTCCTCCACCATTACACTCCTCCGCCAACGTGATAAAATAGATCGTGCAATGCTGCACAAAGTATAATCTGTATATGATTCAAGTGTTTTTCTCCAAGTACTTGATCTATCCACAGTCATTTTGTCAAGTTGTTGTTGGACTGAAGTGAGACAGTGGATGACTCCTCCCTTGTTTTGTCTGTCTCTTGCTCTTTGTCCTTTCAGTTCAAACAGCCTTCTCTGGGTGATTATACAAAATAGGGGGTGAATTTGAGAGGAGAAAAAGCAAAAAAAATAGTCTTTGACGCTTTTTTTTTTTTTTCACTTTTGCAGTACAGTGCATGCCCACACGTGCCAACATAGGTGCTGAGAGATTTTTTTCACATCTTTTTTAGCCTCAGCTCTCACTGGCTGCTTCATCTTTCTTTGTCTTCTTTTAGTTCCTTACATCCATGCCTTGTCTATTTGTATTTCTTGTTCACACTTCATATTCTCCGCTGACTCTTTCCTTGGCCTCAAGCCCTCGAGTGCTAAAGGTACAAACATAAATTCAGTGAGAGCAGACTGTACTGAGGACACTGTGCTCTTTTTCCTCTAAGAGCTCTCATTTCTTATTTCTGTCTGTGAATATGGCTGACGTTAAATCCTCTGGTAAGGGAGTTGTTTAATATTGCAGTAAATTTTCTCCGAGTTCCCAGGCACTGAACAAAAAGGAGTTGTAACATTAGACATCCAAGCTGCCAGGTCAGCTTCATCAGTCCACTCTTGTTCATTTTGTTAGTTATTTTTTTTAATATAATTCACACTTAACAACAAACCATAGGCAGGAGGCAGGGCTGATTATTTGCCAGACTACCTGCTGTTAGCCTTGCATTTATACTGTTTTATTTTATAGGGCTATTATCAATATTTCTCTGTTAGATCACATGACTTTACTTGTGTGTAAAAGTAGTGATGAACCTAGAGAATTACCACCTGATTCTGTGCTTCCCCTCAGCTCCAAAGAGCTTTATAGCAACTTTCAGCTAATTGTTTTGGTTTTCTGGCCCTCAACTTCACCGTCCATTCTTCTGCTTTACCCACACTGCACCAAGCAGCAGATAAACAAAGATGAGTCGACAAGCTGGTGAACATAACAAACTATCTAGCAGATAAATGGAAAGCTACTTCCCTCTGTAGTTGGTGGAGGGCAAAAACAGAGCTAAAAGGAGAGTCACTATATTGGACTTAATTAGGTCGTCAGAAACATGACTTCAAAATGACCCAAACCCAAGTTGTTCCGTAACTGCCAGTGTAAAAAAGTTTGTTAACTGATTGGCATATCAGCTTAGTGTTGTGTTCACAGCTTGTCAATGCTGACTCAAGTGACCAAAACAAAAAAAGTACTTAGCTTAAGCTTCACTTAAAGACTAAAAGCGAGGGGAAACAGCTAGCCTGGCTAATGAATACAATTTATATCATTTGTTTGCTTGGTAGTAGGTATATTTTTGTTTCTCTGCAGAAAGTCTAGTTTCCCTCTGCTCCCATGTGCCAATTGTCTGTATATGCTGTAATACTCAGCTCACAAATATGTGAGCAGTATCAGTCTTCCCAGCTGAAAACAGTGTGTATTTCCCCAAAATTACAAAACTATTCCTCTGAGGTATTTCTGTCAAGCTCTGAGGAAAACGGTTGAACAAAACAGAGATAAATGCCATTGCTTTGCTGTGGTTTTACACAAATTCCTCAGATTTGGATGCCCTCATATACACCCTACTGAGGAAATGAGACAAACACACACACACATAGACACACATGCACACACTCAGCCACACAGCAAAGTGAGCCCAGAAATTCTTTTGAGAGTGATGGCTAAATCCTGTGAGCTCTTCCTCTGTCTCTCAACTTTCTGGCAGACTGCTGACTCATGCTTTCTGCTCCCCAACCCCTCTCTCCGTGTCTCTGTTTCTTTATAAAAATCCAGGTTGCAGGCATTTCTTGGGATTTTTAATAATTCAGCTGCATTTCCTCATCTCGTGACCTCTGCATGCCTGTGTGCGTGTGCTCGCACTGGCAATATTATTGGAAGTGTGTGTATTGGTTAAGCTCGTTGGGTGGGTTAAGTCACCCTCCTGCCTGTGTAGTTTATTTAGTGTGTGAAGAAAGAGCATAATTGCCTTGTATTCTAGCTGTATAGCTGGCTAAGTTTCTCTTAATGAGAATAATGCCTGCTGTGCCCAATATGCTGTGGGTGAAGTTGGCACACGAATGCAAACCAACATTTTACTGCAGCTGGAAAAGGTTTGCTCTCAGCTTTTTGTTGGTTTGTGTGTGTGTGTTTTCTTTTTTTGACAGGATAGGGTTATCTATTTGTTCACAGATGGCGATGCCGCGCAGTACCAGGTGGACAGCTTTTTTGGGATGCAGCATCCAGAAGTTTCTTTTTGACATTTTAAAAGTAGAAAAGGAGACGTCTGGGACACACATTTCTGGAAAATAAACAACAAGTCAGCCAAGGGAAGCAGGAACTGTAATCTTGGATAACTGCAAAGTAGAGAACCACATGCTCTCTAATGACCTGAGAAGGTGCCAGAATTGTCATATCTAAAAACAAGAAGCTCCACACCAGGTTGTAAGAATAAGAATCCAACATAGGCCCAAGGACAGTTCACTACAAGAACATAGTTGCATGTACGCTGTGTTCACTCTTTTCCCCACCAGGAATAGGAGAATAGTTGGTTGCTGAGTGTCACTATCATGGGATTTCATGTTTGGTCCAAAACAGCCAAAACTCCCTCCTGTTTGTTTCACATGGAGGTAATCTAAAAAACAGTCCTGACAGCCTCAGCTGTAGTCTGTAGTCATAGAGGGGTCATTATTAGTCTCATATGATTTTCTGAGGACTCATTCAGTATCAAGCTGTGTAAAGGATCTTTGTTCCTGATAGATTTTTATTGTTAAGGTTAATAAGACCTTGCAAGTAGTTGCCTACAACAAAAGCGTGCAAAGCAACAAGTACATGAAAAAGAAAGATTCGTAATATTTCCAGTAAAGGAGAAATAAAGCATTGTCATGTTTATGCAGGCCGTGGAGACATTGCCGAGCTGTCTCCCCATTTGAAATCTGTATTTTCACTTAATCTCAGTCTGTCATCATACTCTGAATCATGTGGACTCATGATCTTGTGATAGTCAGAGGAGCTCTTCTCCCCAAAGCAGCGGTGTGCATCCAAAAACTCAATGGAATAATAGAACAAATTCTTGGAAAACCGCACAACAACAGAAACAAATTCTTCAAAAATATCTAATTACAGAGAAGACATAATACAAAGCAGATTACTAGCAAAAGCCAGCCAACTGCAACTACGGATGGTCTACATGTGTGTTGAACTAATAAAAATAATTCCATTCAGCTGATAAAACATTCACACTGAGCCACAGTACTTAAAACAACATTAGGGATTGATGTTGTCCAATAAAATACATTATAAACATACTAACTTAATATAATAAAAAAAAAAAAAAAAAACAAAAGATGAGCATGAATGGCAGAGATGAATGAATATTGTTGATATTAGAGACATTTATGAACTTTTTATATTGTGGAGTTTATGGTAAAATACTGAAATATTGCTCACAGATTTGATCTATGTGACAGCATGTGTGTCGATCACTACCACCTAGACTAGACTAGAGTTTGACATATATTGTTCATGTTATCGTCAAACGTGTGAAAAAGTGTCTCTGACCTTCATAGCATCGCACACTCGCTCACAATCATACTCCAACACTGTCGGCACGTGACTGAGCGCGAGATGAAGCGGGAGACCGAGAGAGGCGGGAACAGGGAGTGGGAGGGAGATGGAGAGTGACAGAGAATGGATGAAAGTGAGCCTATGTGTGTGTCTGGACATGTGAGTGTCTGTGTGAGTTAGCGTTGGTGCGCGGAGCGTTTGCTCTGTAGCTCACAGGGCTATAAGGCCTATTTATACACCCAGACTCCCACGCTCCAGAAACACCCACCCATGTCATCCATGACATTTGTTTGCATTCTGTCTCTTCCTCACATCTTCTTCTCATTTCCCGTCTTTTATCACAGCCCTTATTCTGTTTTCATCACCATCATCCCTTGGCGGATCTTACTCTGCAGGGGCATGCTACCGTCACCTTGACAAAATACTTTATTCCTCAGGTCTTTCAAGGGTAGAAGTGAAGTGGAGAGAGCAGACAGATCAGGGTCACTGCAGCCAAAAAAGTGTGATTCTCTTCTGTCAGTCACTACAAGTCTTTTGTAGTACTAAGAAACAGCACACAGGGACGTAGGCTGTCGATGTATACCAATGTGAACACCTTCTTCTGCAGGGAACCAACCCTCAGAATGCCTGAGAGTTGACTTGCGTGCAAAATTGATGGATGCATGGGCCGGTGGACAGACAGTTAGTCATCTTCTAGCTCAGCAGGGGGAAGGAACAGAAGTGAAGTTAAGGTGATGAGTGAGCTCCATATTGTGTTGTGGGAATGGTCATGTTATATAATGGCACACATTTGCAGCATATACACAGAGTCATAGAGCCAGGGGCAGAGGCTTAGGGGGAAGTCGGATGGACCCCTCGCCTGCTAACGGCACTTCTTAAGTGCTTCTGCCATCAGCATTCTGTTGCTTGCGTAACAGCCTTTCCAGCTCTGGGAACCCAGTGAAAACACGTGATCACTAAGAGGGTTCCTTCTGGCTGAGGGGTGATTTCTCATTCCCTCTGTTCCTTGTTTTCTCCTTCTTTCTCCCTCTCTCTTCTTCTTAGCAACAAAGGGTTGCCTCCACGGCAAAAGAGCCATTAAGTTAACACGCTCAGGCACAGTGCTTTCACTAAAGGATAGAAGGATGACAAAAAAAGAGAAGGGCAGCGTATTAGGCGCATTACTGCATATACTGTAAATGCCATCTTCTCAGAATCTGTTAATGATTGAATATAAATGGAGCCATTGGGGAAAGCGTGGATAAACAACATCTGGGGAGCTGCTGAGAAGAACAGCAGCGCAGCCCACTATAAAGCCTGCAGACAAACAAATATACTGTGTATGGAAAAGCTGCCCACACACACATACAGGTGTGAGGTGATAGCTATAGAAGATTTAAAATCCTCCAATAAAAACAATAACTCCATGTAATACATTTATCAAAGTAGTCATTTTTACACAAATAACAATCATTCCTTGAACATAGCTAAGCCATTTTTTGCCTAAACCCAACCAAACCTTAACCATTGTCACTTCACTAAACACTTTTTTTTCCAATGACAAAACATTTTAAAAAGATGATTATTTCGTTTTTTACTCTTTAGGGATCAGTGTGTAGGATTTAGTGACATCTTGTGGTGTAGTTGCGGATTTCAACCCACTCCAGGCACACTCCCGTTCCAAGTGTGTGAAAAAAATTAGGGTGGTTGCAACATGCATGAAAAATGCTCAAACCAGTGTCTGGTTTGTCTCTTCTGGGCTACTGTAGAAACATGGTGCTGCTGTATTCTCTTTGGAGAGGACCCAGTGGCGTCTGTAGATATAAAGAACTCATTCTAAGTGCACAGAAGCAAAACAATTATCAGGTGATTGTACATTAATGAAAATACAGTTGTGCAATATTCTGTAACTAGAGTTCCTGAGATCTTACGCACCACCTGGATCTTTAATAGCTGAATTAACTAACAGAGATTTTTCCATGCATAATAAAATCATAACACAGAAAACAAATGATAGAGGTGTATTGCATTTCAGTGTTGCCGATACTAAATGCAATGAGTTTTCATTAGTTTCCATGATAAGGGTGCGTAGGAGTATATCCTGATTGAGATGGAAACACATTTTTCATGTCAAAGTATAAACCAATCAAATGTCCAATTACAGCTTGGGAGCATGACCATGTGGCATGAAACATGAATGTCACAATGAAAAAACAATGTATTTGTGTATGAAGCTATTGCTTTTGACACCTTGTCTATGACAATACTAAACATTAAAACCCAACATCTCAAATATAGCTATAGTCTATAGCTGCCTGTGAGATGTTCCTGAAAGGCGAGTGCAGGCATCATCCACTTTCCCAACCATCCATCCTGCACATGTCCTTCCACCCCCTTCATTTTCTTTTTAGCCTCGGGTTCCTCTCATAACTCCCTTGCTCCCTCCTCTCTTCAACCTGCATGCGTGATGCAGATTATGCCAAGCGCAGTGTCTGATATTTTCAAGAAGTGTGATACTTTCTTCCAGACGCTTGAGCGGAGATCAAGACAAATCAACGCCGAAGAAGATGAAGTTCAAAGAGTTATAAAGCCCCATGAGATTTGGTGTTGCTATGGAGATGAGTTATTCTGTGTGTGTGTGTGTGTGTGTGTGTGTGTGTTTGTGTGTGTGTTCATGTGCACCACCTGATGTTTTTATTTGGATGGGTGGGTGGGGTGGACTAAATCTGTCACTGTGGTCACAGCTTAACTGGAGCTATGTGCTCATGTTGATCAACTGGAAGGTGTTTAAGAGAAGTCAAGGTTCAAGTCAAGGTTTATATGTAATTTTACAACACAGGACTGTGTGTATATATATATATATATATATATATATATATATATATATATATATATATATATATATATAGAGAGAGAGAGAGAGAGAGAGAGAGAGAGAGAGAGAGAGAGAGAGAAAAGAGAGGGAGAGAGAGAGAGAGACTGTCTTCGTATGTCAGGAGAGGATACAAGTAGCAGACACACACATACTCCACATATTAGTAATATTTCATAAATAAAAAGCAGTGCCACATAGACATATTTCCACAGTCATCACTCAGAGCTTTTATCTAAAAAGTATCATTTTCAGGGGTGAAAAGTGGAATGTGTGCGCAAACACTGAGACATCCCCATCTTCTGATATTAACTCCTGCTTGCATGAATATTGCTCACGCGTCACATGAGCCAACAACCGACTGCACGTGCAGAGCGCACGGTATTGCCAGCGAGAGAGGAGGCGCACGACAGTGCGCATGATCGAGAGTAAACACAGAGCACTTGGCAAACCTGGAGTCCACATTTGCACAGCTTTTCACGTTGGACGACAGGAGGGTAATTACTGGAGAAATGAAAAGAGCACAGACACTAATTACATGGGACATTTGTAATGAGTCTAATTAAAAGTAGCTCGTGCTAACTGGCTGACACTGACAGGAAGTGTTGTTTGGATGTTTCAGCACTGGACAGCTCTCCCCCACGTGTCTCTTGCTTCCAAACGCGTGTGAAAATCCATCACATCTGTTTTGGGGGGGGGATCGAGCAGAGAGCATGGCGGACTCTCCACAGCATCCTCCCCACAGCTGCTGCTAACGAGGCTCGAGAGATGAGCATACCGGAGTTCCTGCTGGAAGTGTCCATTGTGGTGGTAGCTGTTGTGTCGCTTTTGACAAACTTGTCAGTGCTGCTATGTTTCACCCAGAGCGCCGACTTAAGATCCCACGTGCCGGGCATCTTCACCCTAAACCTCTCCTTCTCCAACGTCCTCCTCACTGTCATCAACATGCCCGCCACGTTTTTCGGCGTGGCCAAAAGCGCAAAGCCCTTCGGGGATTTGTTTTGTCAAGTTGTCAGCTTCGCTGAGACTTTTCTCACCACTAATGCGATGCTGAGCATGGCCGCGCTGAGCATGGACAGGTGGATAGCGGTGGTGTTTCCTCTAAGTTACTCCAGCAAGATGCGCTACAGGGACGCGCTCGTGATCGTGGCGTACTCCTGGCTGCAATCTCTCACCTTCTCTCTGACCCAGCTCCTGATGGACTGGGGAGGTTACAGCCACACGTACGCCTCATGTACCGTTCACCTGGACAGGGGGGAGAGGTCGCGGCTCGCCGCCTATGCGACCTTTACGGTGCTTTTCCACTGCAGCAGCTTTGCGCTCTGCCTCCTCGTCCTGTGCTTTGCCTACCTGAAAGTTTTGAGAGTGGCCAGGTCTCACTGCAAGAGGATAGATGTCATTACAGTGCAGACTCTGCTTCTGCTGGTTGATATTCACCCCAGGTAAAATATACAGGAGACAAATCGTTGATCATTTTCTTGCAAACCTCAGCAGAGGTTTCAGGGTGTTTCCACTAGCAGTTTGTGTTGTGTCAGTGGAGCAAAGTCTTGACTTATTTTGTGATGCATATCATTTAGATTGCTGATATATAGTAGCTGCCCTGCCAGCCATTGGTTAATGTCTCTGTGTCTGTCTGTCAGCGTGAAGGAGAGATGTCTGGCTGAACAGAAGAAGAGGAAGCAGCGTGCCACGAAAAAAATTTGCATCTTCATCGGCTCCTTCATCCTCTGCTTTTCACCCTATGTTATAACAAGGTAACACTGCTCTGCAGCTTACTGCCTCACAAGCTTTTTTATGGTTACTCTACTATAAGACTGTCTGAGATGCTTTTACCATAATGGCCCCAAACTGTGTAACATTTCCTGTGTGCCTGGTGTGTGATATAATCCTGGGTTTATATTGATTATGTCCTTTTTGTTCATCTGACACATCTAAGTCACAGAAACTAGACACAGTATCCTGATCACATCACTATATACTTTAAATTTTGTCTCACAAAAGGAGTGATCTGATACAAAATTGTATACATTTCATAAATTTTAATGAGGTGACATTTATTTCTTCAATATAATCGCAAGTGCAGTTATTTATTTTCATGTGTTCGTTAGCTAATCACCATTACTTTAATTGATTAATTACTTTAATCAGCTAATTGGTTCAATTCAAATATATTATAGGACAGCCAATAAAGATTGTTAATTGTTTTCCTCCACGATCCTATCACAGAATTATGGTTTAGTATCTCACAAGATAACAGGTCTAAGTAATAATTATGAGATACTAAAGTGTTGTTTGTTGATTCGTCCATGACAGATGAGTGAGTTGACTTCTTTTGCTTCTATGCCTCTTGCAGGTTGGTGGAGTTGTTGCCCTCTGTGCACATCCCCCGGTACTGGGGTATTGCTGCCAAATGTCTCTCCTATGCCAAGACCTCAAGCGACCCATTTGTCTACTGTCTGTTGCGGCAGCAGTACAGGAAAGTCCTGGTTAGCATTATCAGCCGGGTTCTGAGAAAGGATCAATACTCGTTGTCCGTCCACAGCACCAGCAGCACGCTCGACACCACAGATGACAACTGTATTGCCAGAATAACCTGAGCATGATGTGCAAATATTTGGCTCAACGCCTGGATCCCTTCTCGTCAGGGGGCAGCCCCGCCAATGGAAGTGTCTTGGTCAAGGACACTGTCTTTAACACATGGGGTGGATCACAGGAGTCTTTAAGACACAGTGTTGTCCACTGGGAGGTCTGTGAAGGACACTATGGGCACTCACTGAGACCACACCGGCCTCTGATGTGTGCCAAAGGTCTTTTCAGAGTCTACAAACTGCTGTTTCCACAGGGCTTGTCAGTTTGCCTGCGGAGACATTGCCAAGGATACACCACACGAAGCGCACAACACTATGTTTATTATTATCATCAATGTAAATGTACGGTGAACTAAACTTTCTTTGGAAGTCATCTTCAAGTCGTGAAAAAAATTGAAACATGGTCATTCTGGTGACTGCTTTGAAGCCAGTATTAAAGTTTGGTTGGTGATTCACACGCTGAAGACAGAGAGTGTAAAAATAGGTGTGAGGATGTTTGGAGATGTTATATCACAGCAAAAACACAGATTAGAGAATAAACTCCGCTGCCACAGACACAATGAGTCCATCATATGAGTCAATCATTCCATTCACTGTCAGTCATGTTGTGGTTCCTGATTTTTTCTGATCTGATTTGTGATTTATTCATTCAAGATTGAGATTGTTACTTCTTTTTTTAACCTAAAGGGAACCTGAAGAGTTAAAAATATCAAACATTTCACAAGAAGAAGAAAGATAAAAGTCTCAAGACAATTACCAGCAATGTTTTTTCCCCCCCTTATTCCTTTAATCATCTGGTGACCCCTCATATTTATCATGGGACCCTCTGCGGGGTCCTGGCCCCTATGTTGGGTACCACTGCTACATACACATTATAAATTCCTGTGATGGTCTAATAATAGATACAAGAATAAAACCGGGGGGGGGGGCGTGAAGGTTGACGAGGTCTCACACACTAATAATGCAGAGATCTGTTCTTGCGATGTGAACACACTCAGCAGCGTTATTATGTCAAACAAAACAGGCATGAACTTCCCTCACTCACTCCCACCCCCACACAAGCCACGTTTCTTCCTCATACTCCTACACACACACACACACACACACACAGTGAAATATGATCGGCGCTCGCTCGTAACGCACAGCAGTGAGCCATAGTCCTGGCGCGCAGCACTTTTTTTGGGTCAGGGATGCTCCGCGCAGACAAAGGAAGGAGGTTTCCGTGTTGTGGGTGGTAATTATCATCCAGACTAGAGGACAAAAAAGTTGCAGCTTCAAACACACACACTGCCACATCACACACCGCCGTTGTCAAGCGGCTTACTGCGCTCCAACATGCTTTTAGGACTTTGGGTGCTGTTTCTTTCCCTGACGAAAAGTTGTTGGTGCGCCCCGCAGCAGACATGTCATCCAGAAGACGAGCTAGGTAAGGTCAACTTCAAACAAATGGTTCATAGGAATGTGCGTAGTGTACGTACTCAAAGGGACAGTGCACTTTGGCTGATACGAGATGCGTAACAGGACTTGCTCATTTCAACAAGTGATATAGACGATTTAAGACTAAAATGGGTACTTCCGACGGTCCTAATTAAACATGACTGATAGAGCTGAAAAGCAGAGCTGTGACCGCACAACAGGCATCCCAAATTTAAATATTGGTAGAGTATATTCTCTGATATATGAATACTGTACTTAAATGATACAATCCTAGAGGCAATTTTGTTTCTTAAATACTTTATTAAACAGTCTCTCGCAGCTTCTTATAAAGTCTGCAGTGAGCCCATAAAGTGTCGTTGTGGTACATATTTGAGCAGGACTTCATGTTGTAGCCACACTGTCACCTGCTGTTTTTTTGTAACCACATCAGCCTTCTCATAAACAGGAATAAAGCAGAGTGTCCGCTTTAGCTCGTCTCTTGCTTTTGAAGATGTCGCCTCCTAGCGTTTCATTTGTGACCCACTAATATTTCCACGCTCCCTCATGTTTGCCTTTTGTTCTCTAACAGAAAGCTGCGGCAACACTGTGGCTGAAGAAAAACGTAGGTGGCTAATTATTTCTCCCTGTGAAAGTATATTAATATTCTCTACTGTGTATATATATGTCATATATGTGATGGAGTTTAAGGACCAAGTTTTCCAGTGGTTAGAGCTGTGTAAAATCAAATGGAAAGTGGACTGCGTGCTGTTAGATGAGTTCTCATGCCATGACCTGACCTTCAAGGCTGGAAAACCAAATTATTGGAAATACCAAGCGCCACTGCAAGACGCAACAGGCCTCTTTTCCAGATAGCCATTTCCTGAGAGAAAGGGGAGCTGCAGCATTCTAATCTGCAGGGGAGGATTTATGGAGCTTTACTTTAAGATTTTTAAACACCAGGTGCTCCACCAGCCAGGCGTAGTGTGTTATAGTGTTTCTTGACCTCGTGTAAGATACAGCTCTTTCAGCCTGAGCCATAAAACATTTATTTATGTTGAGTCCAAAAATTGTCCTACATCAAGCAGCAAACTAACAATAACCAAAGAAAAGCTTTGTTTTGTTTACTAATCTATAAGTGAAGTAACACATTCCTTTAGCAAATGTTACCAGCTTTCTCTGCTGTTCTCTGCTGTTTCTTTCCCACAGCTACCTGTACAGAGCTGAACCTGGGCTACTGTAATGATATGGAATACTCTAGGTGGGTCATTGCCGTTGGTGCTAATGTGGTCGAGCGCCAGATAAAAACATTAACCATTTTAAGTGCTGTTATGTTTTTGATTTCAATTTTCTTTATAAGCTCTTTGCAGCTGATTGTTAATGTTCATGTTTAACAACTAACCAAATGCTGCCACTCCAGAACCATATTCCCCAACATCCTTGGCCACCGGAGTCGTATGGAAGCAGAGTCAGGAGCAGAGTACCTCCTCCTGAGTGTCATCCGTGGCCTGCTGAATGGGGAGTGCTCCCCTGAGATACGTCTTGTAGGCTGCTCGGTACTCGCCTCACCCTGCAAGGATGACAAGATGATCAAACCCTGCCGCAGCACATGCGAGGCACTGAAGAAGGACTGTATCCATTCCTTTGAGAGCATAGAAATGGCCTGGCCCTACTTTCTAGATTGTGATCGCTTCTTTGCCAGCGACGAAGAAGGCTGCTTTGACCCCCTGGTAGGACTAAAAGGTATAGGTCAAACTGATGTATTGTGTTGTTTGGGCCAATGTATACCTAATGATCTGTAAAACCAACAAAGCATCCTTCCCCCCACTCCCTATATCCCTCCTCCAGCCAGACAGGAGCTAGCAATGTCCAGCCTTTCTTCTGAAGAACCAGGCACCATCATCCAGTTCACCTACACCACCAACGCCCAGATGTACAGTTTACTGAAGAGAACAGCAGCCAAGTGCTCACATATCTCTAATGTCTACAGCATCGGACGCAGCACAGAAGGCAGGGATCTACTGGCTATCGAGTTCACAGACAACCCAGGACAGCACGAACTATGTGAGTAAAGAAGAGCACTGTATATTAAGTTGTATGATGTCAATCGTGTGGTATGTGTAGCCTTCTAATTACGTTTTTCTGGTTCACCGAGTTCTTGTTTCTTCCTCAACCCTATGGTTATCTAGAATTACTACTGCCCATCTTAAGACATGTATTAACATATTTTTGGCAGTGGAGACAAGCTGTAAACACACCATCAACATAATATCACCATCTAATGTTGATATGGTGAATTACATTAGTTAGCAGTTGCTTCTGTTGTTGTTCCTTATGGAGACCAGGCAAATGGTCATCAAACACTGTTATATTAGCTAGTTGCTACTTTTGGTGCTAGGCTAGTGTAGTGTACAGTGGCGTCCGCAGAAAGGACTGAGACTTCGCACAACTGAGCTAGACACCACCTCATTTTTGCCACATTTCTAAAAGGGGAATATGTAAATATGGTGGTTACAGCTTGTTGTACTGCCCCAAAGTGATCAAAGACGTTAAGACATTAATGTAGCTTTTTGCTTCTGTCTGTAAAATGCAGTGGAGCCAGAGATCAAGCTGGTGGGCAACATGCACGGCAATGAGGTGCTGGGTCGCCAGTTGCTCATCTACCTGGTCCAGTACCTGTGTTCAGAGTATATTTTGGGGAACCAGCGGATTCAGACGCTTATCAACACCACCCGCATCCATATTCTGGCCTCCATGAATCCAGATGGCTATGAGCTAGCCGCCTCAGAGGTAGAGGATCGCAATGATCCGGAGCTCGGCAACCAGGAAGTAAATATTGTTAACAGAAAAAAAGACAAACCGCCATTATCCGTTCTCAATCCGCTGTCTGTTCAATCTGTTCATCTTTGGAGGAGGTAGGAGGAGGCATGAGGTACTCTGAGGATCTGCTGAGGATGTCTGAGCATTGTTAATGCAGAGGTTTTTACATTGTTGTTTGAGGGTTCTGCAATGGGACACAATGGAGCAACATTATGACAATAGCGTAAATGCATGTTTTGTGACCATAGAGGCTCTAACTTTTCAAATTACAGGATGTATAATGCATTTTGTTTTCTAAAGGATTGTGGTTTTAGGATAGGCAGCAATTTACTCAAGAAGACAAGCAGGAATAAATCAGTGATTTTGGAAGCTGATTGTAAATTTAACTACTCTTATGTCTCAATCCTGGTTCGGTTGCTAAGACGGATGTAAGTAATTTGAGTACTCAAGCCTTCCACCTTCTACCTGTCACCTTTTTTTCTTATTAACTAGATAATTCAACACTAATCATCACTTCACTTGCATGTTTAGCATATGCAGACTTTAACATCGGCACCTCTTGAACCTTTTGATGCTCAGTGTAAGAGTACTTACACAGCTTTTCACGTGCCACTAACATGCACTGCAAGCATATATGCTGTAGACTGATCATGTGTATGTCATGCAGGTCATCATTATCCATGTATGTAATGTGCCATCTAAAATGTAGTGTGTAATACCATACACAGCTATGCTCAACAAGAGAGACATTTTATATGCATGGCTCTGATCCCAGTGATTGACTATATATATACATGGTTGAAACATTAATGAAAGTGTGCAACATATCATACCTTTTATTATATATATTATATTTTATTATAAAATTATTTCTCATATGTATATTGCATGTATTATGTTTTTTCAAGTATACCCACTGTACCAAAGAGTACATTTAAACCGCAAATGGCTCCCACCACCAGCAAACTGCACTGTATCTGGCAGCATATACATGTATTTATAATATGCAAGTATTTGCAAGAATTTGCATTATCCAATCTTCATTTTTTTGTTTGTTTGGATGGATAAATTAAATGCATTTGCTGCTCACCTCTATTATTAAGAATAATGGCTTCCTCTTGTAATACCATTTGCTTTTCTCATGACGGATATATGGTCTTGTCTACATGTTAACAACAGAATTAACAAAGATAGTCTAACATGTTCCTTCTTGTACTTATGACTAATATTCATAAATAATTCCTCCCATAATAATCAGTTTCACATAATCAATAATTTTTCACATAATCACTGCTCCTACTAATGTCCACACATTGTAACCATATCATCATTGTTGTCATCACTCTAAATAATGTCACACTTTTTAAAACTCCTAGCTGTTTGAACCTAAATGTTTCAGGGTCACTTGTTAAATGGGTGGACCAATGGACGGACCAATGCCCAGAATATTGACCTCAACCGCAATTTTCCGGACCTGACCTCTATTTTTTACCGGAACCGCCGCAGCAGGCACTACCGCATTGACCACATCCCAATCCCAGATGCCTACTGGTTTGGCAAGGTAGAGGGTTATTTTTTATTGCTCGCATTTGTGGAGATTTGCCTTTATTAGATACAATATTTGAGTCCCAATCCCAAAGCGATCCAATTCTACCTTTGGGCTGTAGGTGGCACCAGAGACCTATGCAGTGATGAAGTGGATCAGGTCACTGCCCTTCGTTCAGTCCGCCAGCCTCCACGGTGGGGAGCTGGTGATCTCCTATCCCTTCGACTACTCTAGAGATGTGCATGAAGAGAGGATGTTCTCACCCACTCCCGATGAGCAGGTAGGAAGAGACAGCTGAATTGCCATATTCCCTCCATCGCCATACACTTACCATAATAATTTGTCCACGCTCAGGCCTTTAAGCAGATGGCTCGTACCTATGCAGATGCCCATGAAACAATGTCAAACAATGACACAGAGAGGTGTGGAGCCTCCTTTTACCGAACTAGGGGCATCATCAATGGCGCACTGTGGTACAGTTTTGCTGGTGGTAAGAACATTTCTCAAACTACTGAGAGAACATTTCTTTCTGCCCTTCAGATTGCTTCTGAGGGTTCTTACGTATGTTTCTGTTGCAGGTATGTCAGACTTCAACTACTTGCACACTAATTGTCTGGAGATCACTGTGGAGCTCGGCTGTGACAAATTCCCCTCAGAGGCTGAGCTTTACCCAGAATGGAAGAGGAATAAGGAAGCTCTGCTCAGTTTCATGGAGTCTGTAAGTGTTAGAGAGTCTTCCTAACCTGACCTAGTGCCATTGGTACTCGGTGACCAAGGAAATAATATGGTGTTCTTTTGTGTTCCCTGTCCCGGAACAGGTACATCGAGGGATAAAGGGAGTAGTTAAAGATAAAGATGGAAATGGGATAAAAGGAGCAAGTGTCTCTGTCAGGGGGATTAGGAAAGATGTCACCACAGGTAAACACAATACTACGTATTTTCCAGTTGGTATAACTTTGATTCTGCTGCTGTTTATTGTAGCCTTCAGGAAGTTTGTCTAATTTTGTACCCGTGAGGCACCACTTAGCAAGGAGTGGCTGTAGACTTGTTTATGTCTACATTTTCCCCTTTTGTTTCTCACACTTGTTCCCCAATACTGTAATCTTCTTTCGCTACCTCCTTTCTTTCATTTGTTTGACACTCCCTCCTTGACACATTGACTTATGTGGCGATCACTGTGGAGCTCAGCTGTGTATTATCCTGTTCTACGTTCCCCTCTCTTCCCGGTCTTCCAGCTGAAGATGGAGACTACTGGCGGCTGCTAAACCCTGGTACTCACATCCTGACAGCCACAGCCAAGGGTTTCTCCAAGGTCAGCAAGAGGGTTCATTTGCCTCACAACATGAACAAGGCTGGACGTGTCGACTTTGTCTTGGAGAAGGTTGGATTCTTGAGTCTTCATTATCCTGTTCAACCAATGCTCAAATGTCCTTTTTTAATCTTACTTTACTTTTTTTCTTAAGTTATTATTATTTTCTGTCATGTAGATTAATACTGAAGGCACCAGAACTATAAAAAAACATACAGTATTTGGAATTATGTAATAAACAAAAAGTTGTAAACAAAGAATTTAAAATAGAAACCATATTTTGATCTCTATTTTAGATTCTTCAAAGCAGACACCTTTTGCTTTGATAACAGCTTTCCACACTCTTGCCAGCTCGTGAAATAGTCACCTGGAATGATTTTACAACAGTCTTGAAGGAGTTCCCATATGCTGAGCACTTGTTTGCTCCTTTTCCTTCACTCTGTGGTCCAACTCATCCCAAGTGAAATTCAGATTGGGTCGGATGATTTGGAGGCCAGGTCACCTGATATAGCACTCCATTACTTGCCTTCTTGGTCAAATACCCGTTACATAGCATGGAAGTGTCTGTTGGGTCATTGTCATGATGAGAAACAAATGATGGTTCCCTAAGCATGAAACCAGATAGGATGGCATGTCAGTGGAGAATACTGTGGTAGGCATGCTGCTTTACTATGCCTTGAATTTGGAATAATTGTTCACGTTGTCATCAGCAAAGCATTTCCACACCATCACACCTAGCTCGCCCTACTTTTAAGTGACAGCTAATGGAGATCCTTTTGTCAATAAACAATAAACACCTCCTCCTTCATACTTCATAGTGACACATGCAGATACTATCCATTTACTGGACTTGACTGACCTTCGTGCCTTAAAGTAATGATGGGCTGTCATTCTTTTAGTTCTTTCTTTCACATGTTAATTGGAAAAACCATTTAGGTGACAACCATGTGAAGCTAAATGAGAGAAAACCAAGAGTGTGTGATGCTGTCATTAAAGGAAAATGTGGTTACTTTAAATCATTTATAATATAAAACATTTTGCTTTCCCAAATAATCCCATGAAGCACTGAATGACAAAGATGAACTTAGCTCTGTTCCCCTGTCAGCAGTTACAGCAAGGGCTTTGTTCCATTCCTTAATAGCCTTAAATGAAAAGGCAGATTGTGCAAAGCCCGAGCTCCTTTTCAAGATAGTCATTCATTATCTCTTCTCTTCATCTCACTCTTTCCCTTGTCCTGCATCCAGGTTCCCGTGGAGCCAGATATTGACGACCACCTTTTCCCCACAGTCGACACATGGGATCGATTCGACCCCTACAATCAGTTTGAGCGCTACAGCGAGCCAGACGTGGCTGAGGGAGGGATAGAGCGGCAGGAGAAACCATGGTGGTGGAACTACTTCTCCCAGTCTGGCATCTCACCTCCACACTGGCTGTTGCGAAATGTCTAGACGCATTACATGACAATAAAGATCCCAACATACCACTGGGAGACTGGTGATGGATGCTCCTACATCCAGTCCCACCAAGTGCTGTCAGAGGCAACTACGTGGCAGGAGCTGTGACCCTGAAATCAGCTGTACCTAAATAGATTTCATTGCTTCCTGGAAGGATGTGAATAGGCTTTTTCCTACAAATTTAACTCTGGCCTATAAGTGGCGTTTCGACCAATATTGCTTTGCAGCTGCGCTTGTTTTAAAAAAAAAACTAGTGCAAGGTAAATGAGTTATGGAGCCCCCAATGGTCCAAAACTTAAAGATTTTTTTTTTACAATTAAAAATAATAATATGCACTTATTTGAATATTGTGATTACAGATTATAATTTCACGTGATGGCAGCTGCATAAAATGTCATTGTGCACATTTTTAAAAATTCAGTTGGGTACAAAATTTTATGCAGATTTTTTATTTTTTTATTTTTACATTCCGCAGGTGATTTCTCTGTGTGTTTCAGCCACATTTTATATGTTATACAAAGCTTCAGTGCTTCAGTCAAAATGTTTAGGACCTGTAACAGCAACTCATTTAAACTTGCAGAAATAGTGTGTCAGTTGTGAACAGTAGAGATACTTGCTTTGTTTTCACAAATATGAAAAAAAAAATTAAACATGTGTGGCATATCTCCTTCCATTTTTGAATTTAGAAATGAAGTAATATATTTTAGTTTTAAATACACCTAGCTCTCAGCTCTAACCCTATTATATTGTAACCTGTGATCACCAGAGGGCGCCAGAGATTTATGTAATGACTGTATGGCAAATTCATTAAAACCAGTAACGTGTATAGCCAGTCTAAGTAGTGATAGAAGGTAAAGGAAGTTTTAATTGATTAATGAATTAATCTCTTACTTCACATTTTTGACACTGGTTTAAATGATTGATTTTACAATTGCAAAATATTAGTGTCAAGTGAAAGGCCGAGGTCATATATGTTTTCTGTCTTGGTGAGACTGTTGCTGCTAACCTCGTTTTTATTTGCATATGCTCTAAGTTATCTTGCGGAAGAACACTTTTTTATATCACATATAGGGCTACTGCCCGGGTGCGTGCTTGTATCCTTGCGCGCTCTCAGTGTCACAGGTGCGTTTGTTTCGTTGTGATTACAGTTACTGGAAGTTCATTATGGAAGTGTTTCGCTGAAAGGGAAACACAAAGTTGAAATTAAGTCAGTGTGTCAGTAGCTAGTCTACACACCGGATATTCTTACGGGACAAGATGGACTATATGGAATAGAGGAAGTTATTGAATGTATAGTTTTTGTGTGAGAAACCCCCCAAAGCTCCATGCTAGCTTTCTGCTTCACACATACAACTGCAGCATACGTCACCTTACAGCAGGCAACACCAAGGTAGGCTACTTAATACTACTGAATTAAGAGCAGTGGCTCCTTCTCTTTCTTACCAGCTACTTTTCACACCAGTCCCTGAATATTCTGCGTGGCTAGCATGTTAACAAGCAGGACTCAGGGCCTCCTGCAGACCACAGAGGCACCTGAGGAGAAAGCAATGTCACCCCTGGACCGTTCCAGAAAGTACACAATACACCGAGTTACCAATTCAACTAAGTGGTTTTCGTGAAACTTTATGGATGGTAAGCATCTTACAAGCATATGTAGTACTATATATGTGTGTGAATACATATAATAATTGGTATTTGTATCATGTTCCTCGTGAACAGCCCCATGTCGTATATACGTTCTAGTGAACTGACTTCCCACAGCAGTCATTTTGTCTTGTCATGGTAGTAAAAGCTCAGGTGTATCTAATAATGTTAACGAGGCCTCAGTTCCATTTAGGTGCACCACTAAATCAGCATGCAGAATACCTGCACTGTGTAACTTACACAGATAAATGCTTTACAGCCATTGTTAGTGTTATTAGTTACATCTGTGTGTGCTGTGAGGAAAGGCCCAGGCTTGATTTTATGACAGTAAACCTCGCGGCAGGACAGCATGTTCTCACAGCAATCATCCACAAAAATAGTAGCCTTGTTGTTAAGTTCAGGGGTATATAAGGTAAATGAAAAGCGTGATATTTACACAGAAATAAGCATTAACCTTACGTAAGATCGACCTAAACAACAGATGGCAATGATTTACCCAGAATCAATCTTTTCCTGTGAGAACAACAGTGGATGGTGGATGGTTGGACACTGTTGGAGGTAAATGAATAAATATGTCACTTTACTAGTAATAATTTAGGAGACGGTCAGATTTTCAAATACTATTATTATAACCAACCAGTCACCACCGACTTCCTGAGGCTGATACATTTTAAAATCAAATTTAAGATCAGGGCTTAGCCATACAAATAAGGAACGCTGCATGGCCATATGCACCATGACTGCAAATGATAATCACAGACATAAAATTAATCCATGTATCCATCCATCTATAGTCCAGAGTGTCTGTTTATTTAGGTCTCTCTAGCATAATCTGTCTGCACCACCTGCATCCTCCAGCTTAACCAATTGTCACAGCTGGGGCGGAGGATGCACAGCAGTCTATCAATAATGTCTGCTGGGGGCTGGATTGCGTGCAACCTCTCCTAACCTCACAGTCCATCTGCTATCTGTTTCTAAAGCATTGTGACCTGTGCCTGGACTAATGTATGGAAGTGTACTAAGCCAGAGCACGATTCATATCCATAATCTATCTCATAATTAGCTGCACTATATGGAGTCTGCATAGTGTAGTCTGTATTATGCAATTCATGCAGTTAACAAGAAAGCTAAAGTAGTTATTGACCCTGCAGACTGGACATATATGCCCCATAGCAGGTTTTATGATGATGATGATGAGCTTGATGTAAGTCTGCAGTAGGTGGAGAAACATCCTCATTATGTGACCATGTCAGTGAACTGAATTGAATCCAACGCAAATAATGTGGGCTGCACCAGTAACTGTTAGGTATTTCATTAGTGTTAACAGACGTGTCATGTTGGAAGACCTAATGTTCCCAATACAGCCCACAAAGCTTGATGTAAACCATAGATGTGGCTTAACTATTTCATACTAAAACCATGGTAATGATGATGTCCCTCTGAAAGCTTACATTAAGTTTGGGTGCACAGCAGCAGTAGCATAAGTGCCTCTGTGTTGAAAAGGCTTTGAGCCTCAAGAAAGCTGGAAGCTTTTAGAGTGGCAATCTACTATATATCTTCTGATATCACTTGATTAAAAACTTAACTTTAACATTTTTTGTGTAGAAATTGAATGTCTGGATACACTGGATTATCAGCAAACCAAGTGTTCATCAACACTAATCACTCACACTAGAATCATTCTAAGGTAACAGAACATAATTTCCGGGTGATTATACACTAATACAAACATAGTTATGCACGTTATTGTCTCTTTCTGACATATTCTGTAAATAAAGCCCCTTAAATCTTACACACTGGACCCTTTTTAAAGGGCCTAAAAACATTTTTCCAGTCAGTTTCTTGCAATGGATCGTGTGACTCCAACATCAACACACAACCTTCTGCCCATGTTTTAACAGTTATTCCATTTGAGAGATGTCTATATTTGTATTTTTGCCTGTGTCTTTACTAAATTGAAGTGGGTGGAGTTAAGTTGATGTAGCAGATAAATGCGTCACATGATTAAGTAATGACAGTGACATCAAAATCTGGCCAAAGTTCGTGGGTGTTGCCAGGTCACTGTCAGAGTTCTTAGAAAGAAGATTAGCTGACTTTTCTAAGTGGTTATATCTACATAAATAATAATAAACAACCCAATCTACAGTAAGAATGGCATCTTTCTCTAGTCTCTCCATACACATGCCATCGCAATAAGACAATCAATAAAATTCAAAGTTGTAGGAAAATTGGATTTTTGCAATTTAGCACCTACAGTTAAACTTAAAGCTACTTACTGTAAACCTACTGTTTCAGAGTGCAACACAGTGTTGTAAATATGGACAGTATTGGTTACAATTATATTACTTCAATCAAACTACGATCAAAAACTAGTGAGCTGACCACATTCATAACACAGCAAAACATCAAGCAAGTGCAACAACACGAGACATAGCAGCTAATATTATGTACGTCCAACAGCAAGAAGCCCAGCTCAGCATCTATCTTTCAGCTTTTTATTTCACAAAGCTCTCACCAGCAACTGCAGCCTCTTGCTCTAGCCTCTGCCATTATGTCCATAGAGGCTGCTGAGCCATTACATTGCTTGCTTGCCCAGCTCCATTTTTTTGCTGCTGCTCTGCTCCCCATTACCATTCCCATGCACTTTGGGCCTGAAGACGTCCTCTTCTTGGGGCCACAAACGCCTGAGCACAGGCATTTGGGCAGTCCAGCTAATAAACTGAGCTAATGTTAGTGGCAGCTATAGTTTCCAGCAGTTTACTTTATTGTCTATCAGGACACTGTAAATCACAAAGTGTTGAGGCAGAGCAGTGGAAGTGAAATAGTCGGTGGTGTGTGACTTAGTGCCATAAGGCGTTATGTACTTCTCATGGAGCACAAAGTGACATTGTGCAGAAAAAGGCATACAGTACAGAGTGGGAATGACAGAGACACTATTCACCTGATTACAGGTCAGTGTAGCATCAGTATAATTTCAAATTATTAGTTATTATATGGTCAAAAAGTTACAAAATGGGAGCTTTAAGACAGCTTGATATATTTTCTCCTAAAAGTTCAGCACCATTTCTGTTTCCAGGACATTTATATTGCCTCATCAATGAACCCTGTTGCTAATATTATAATCACAACATGAACAGTTATGATGCATTCGTATGCTTTCTTTTTGAAAAGGCCATTTCTGAATCATGCTATAATTATCTTCTTTCCAAAGCAGTGTGTTCCCAGATGTCTCCTCCTTATGTTCCTGGAGTGAGTTTCCATCTGGCAGACTGAGTTCTCTTTCTCTCCCTCTCTCTCTGACCTCCCCAAAGTAGTCACTTTCGATCTGACTGCATCAGTTTCTCTAACATAACGTGTTTTAACACTCTGCGCATATAATGCAAATGCCAAACCACTTTGCTCTGAACCTCCTCCATCTTTCTCTCTCTCTGCTCCTCTCTGTGTTAGTTTGTCTTTCATTCCTGCAGCTATCTAGCTGCTATGCCCCAGGAGTAGAGGCCTGTTCAATGTGGCAGAGATGATTTGTTTGCTTTGCAATTATTTTCCGTCAGTGGAGACAAATGGATTCATACTGCATAGAAAAACTCACACAGACAGGGCCGGAGCGATGGACGCATTGGAACAGACTAATATGTAAGATGTCTACAGATAAAGATAGAGACAGGGAACATAGAGGAGCTGGGGTAAAGAATAGATAGCTTTATAAAGCTCTAAGCACAAAGAGCATCTCAGTATCATACAGTTGTACTGAATATTGAAATCTATGGTGCTGTGGTAATTGCTGCATGTCAAGGGCAAGTCAGTGTTTTGAAATGACAGCCTGTATCAATGCAGTGGTTTCCATATATCATTGGATGTTTGTTTTTTCTCTTACCAAACAATGCAATGTTTCTACTTCCCATTCAATACCTACTTTTTACTTTTTTGACAGAACCTTAAAGCCCCCTTAATTTTTTATCAACATAATGACGCACCATTTACATTTTCATGAATAGGTTTCAAATCATCAGACACTCGTGTTTATGATTTGTGAGTGTCTATATCACTGGACCAATCAAGACGGTTGTATTGCAGAACTAGTTGTGTGAGGATTAAAAATATTTTGCATTGACAGTTTGATATCTATTAAATTTAGCTTCAATTACTCTGAATGCAGACTTTGGCTGATGTAAGGAATCTAATTATTTACCTTTTCATGTACTTCTTTATTATTAAGTGCAAAATTGATTATATTGAACCTTCCTGGAAAATCTAAATTTGCCATAATTAAGAATTGGGCAAATTCCAATATGCTGCGTTTGCCACATTAGATGATTCCAAGGGCTTAAGGTCAGGGAAAGTTTGTGGTTTGGGTTAAATACTCAATCTCAATGCTGACTTAAAGCACAAGAGCAGACATGTTTACTTTTTAGAGGTTAGTTACCCAAAACCGCAATCTCTTTCTAACCTTAACAAATGTTTTAGTAGCAAAAAAAAATACGAGGGGCAGGACATCGATTCCTGTCATCGGTGTCAAAGGCATGTGTTATGTATGCCCAGCATCCATCCCAACCACCACTGTAGTCCAGGTAGCAAGTACGCTTCCTCCAGAATGTATCTGACTGTAGCTGGCTGTGAACAGAAGACTGTATTCCTTTGGAGAAAGAATTAGTTTAGGGTTAGTTTAAAACGGGCTGACAGAATATGTAGTTAGAGGAAAAAGTAGAGGTGAAGGGTCTCCCCATTTGCCCCCAAAGTGTGATGGACACAAATGGGCTGTAGACTTTTCTGTCTCTGTTGAACTTTCAGACTATCCACAGTAAAAGAGATTAACCTTTTCCTCCCAGCTTGCGTCTCCTTGATTTTTCTTTCTTCTGCCCTCTGTCTTCCTTTCCTCTTCATGACCCTGTCTCCCCTTTTTCAGTGTCTCTGTTGACTATCCCTTGTCCTGTCTCCCCCTCCTCCCCTTGTCTCCCCTCCCCCCTCTGTTTTATACGAAGGGCAGGTTCAGAGGTCACCAATTACTCAGAGAGGGCTGAGAAAGCTGTATGGGCTCTGCCCTCGGGGCTGCCATGTTGCATTATCATCATGGAGATTGCAGGTACGTAGCAGTCACTGGCTGCCTGCACAACAACCACAACCACATCCTCAGCCTGAGCACCGGCTGTATAGACTCAGCTAGGTTCAAACCCTGCTCATGCCTGAGCGGCTGGCTGGCTCCGAGTCAGGCCCCCTCTCTGACTGACCTGCTGGGCAGAACTAATATGTATGTCTAGACTTCCTGGGAACTCCTCTACCTGAGAATACACAGCTGCACAGAATCTGTGCAGATTGTTCAGTTATTGTTGTATAATTTTGAAGTGTACTTAGACAAAACACTTGCAATTCTGACTTTTGTCAACCATTTAGTGAATTCAGAAGACAAGACCATGCTCTGAAATAGACAGAGAAAATTTCTGTAAAGTAGGAGTGGATATGTGCATAGGCAGTCTGTAAAAAATATGATATCATTTCTTGGCCTGGAAGCAAAAACTTTAGATCTTGTCATCGCTGTAAGGTAAGTAGTGACTCCACGAAGTTGCTTTCCCAGCCAATAAGTAGTGTGGCACATAACCCCATGAAACCACAAATTGCTGCTTCAACACAGTTTGTGAGCTAAAGTGAACTTAGTGAGCTTTATAGGTGTTTGTAGGTGGATTGTTATTTTTTTTAAAACCTTTGGACAGTGACAGACTAGCTGTTTCCCCCCTGTTGCCAGTGAGTGTTCTAAGCTAACCATCTCTGAACTGTAGCTTCATATATCGAGGTCAGTTTTCACAGTGTATTTCGCAAAATGTGTAACAATTAACCGTAACCTTTTCCACTCACCCCCCTATAATAAACATATTTTAGTCTTTTCTGGAGGACAGATCTTTATTTTAGTCATGAATTCATAATAAATACTGTGTCTTGTTAAGGAACCTATCCACATATTGAAAGTTTGTATATAACAAAATTGAGCCCCCAGTATGTAGAAGTATTCAAATCATCACCAGACAAAAACACATTTATACTGGATTTTTTAAAATTGTAAATGGAAGGCTTGTGGGTACCCATAGAAACAATTTTCATTGAGACATATTGAGGTTAGACATCAAGGGGTGACTTTGCAAATGGTCATAGTTTTTACCTCACTAAAAATAGCCTTATTTACTTCCCTTTCATGTTAGCATGACATACCAATGCTAAAAGATGCCTTGTGTATTCTAGTTTCATATTATACTAGTATCTTCACTCTATCTTTAGCCTGCCACCTCCTCTGAAAAATTGGCCACAGACTCAGACATCTGTCCAGAGTGTAAGAGGTTAAACATAAGATGGTGACGGTGTGCAGTTTAGCCTTCTTCTTCCTTTCTGCTCTGCTTCCACGTTGTCCACGTCAAGCCCTACAACAGCCAGGAAGGTTGTTTTCACCACTTTGTTTATTCTGCCTGCCTTGGCCACCTGAATGCTGCTTCTCCAAAGGGAAAAAATGGAATGTAAAACTTAAATCAGACATCTCAAGAAAGTGAAGACCTGCTTAATTTATCCTTTCCAAACATTAACATCACTGATTTTCAGGCTCAAAAGAGGCCCAGCCCAGCACTATTTGGCACTATTTGGCTGTGGCCAACAGAAGCTGTGCAGCCAGTTGGAGTTGAAATGGCTCCTGAATAGAGAATCCCAGAGTCTGATTCACTGTGCTCAGCCAAACCCTCGGTAATTGCAAAAACAGCACTTGGTCCTCTAATAATGGGTGCGTGTCATCTCCAATCCCCAGTCCGCCTGTCTGTCCATGCCACAGAGGCAGCAATTACAGACTACAGACTCGAGCCTGCCACTGGACTTGCACACAGGGAGGGCAGAGAAACAGTAGACTGTGTGTGTGTGTGGTGCTGTGGGGGGGGGTTAAGGGGTACATGAGCAACTGAATGAGGTGTGTGTGTGGACACAGGAAAGGGCAAATGCAGTCTTGCGGTTTAGCTCGATTTAAGAATTGAACAGATGTTCCTATTTAGCCCAGAAGCCACAACAGTACTGTGAATATGAGTTATGCCAAATTTTGAAACATTTGAGATTTTATTCTGCAACAATGTCTACACAGTAAAAACTAGTTCACTAATTGATCAGTAAGTAAGTGATTACTCACCATTCACTAAAAGTAAATGATTAGTTGCCATTGACTAAATCTACCAGTATTGCATAATATACTTCTTGGTGCTTTTTCCACTTCTGGCTGTTGGTGTATCCTGACATGACATTAAAGATAAGATTAGCAAGACCAAAACATTTATAGCAATGATGATTTTAGGAAAACCTTGTACCAATGTGAACTAAAATGTCCAAGGTCATGGACAATTAATTTTCTCCTTGAAGTTGAAACCTCCTTTTTTGTTAGGTGTTTTTTCTAACTAAGTGTGATAACTAATACCTTGTGTGAGCAGCACACAGTTGGACATCTCTTTGAGTCACTTCCTTTACTGAACACTCATGGCTACCCATCCACGACTCCTTGCCATCACGAGGATTTACTAAAACATCGACTGATCTTTCCTGTCACGCTGCTATTGTTTTATTTGATTTTCTCTGCAGAGGCATAACGAACTACTGTCACGGCAGACAATAGAACAGAGTCACAGTCTGACCCCAAAACTAATTTGCCAGCTTAAGCTCTTTTAACAAGTGACAGTTTCCCCAGTGCTGAGTTTGTTTACCCCTTGTTCTGCTTTCCTTTTATTTGTTGTGAAAAAAACCTTTTTTTTGAGCAGAGCTTTAAATGAGTACAAGGAGAGACATTTTCCTGTGTCTGCTTTCACACCCTGTTCATAATGTTTGAGATTGAGTTTTTATTTTATTTTTTTCATTCAGACAATTTGAAACCACTCAATGTATGAGATAGAACAATCTAGATTAATTGTAAGCTGTTCTTAAAATGGCAAGGTTGTTTTCAATGTAAATAGCTCATATGTCTTTCTCATAAACTTGAATTTCATTGCTCATGATTTGTTAAGGGGCAGTATCTGCTTTTGATTTGGTTGGAGTGTTGCTGCCATAGCATTGTCCCACAACAACCCGTGTCTGGTTGCTCAAGGGGTTAGAGGTCAGAGCGGGGTAGCCGTAAGCAGCAGCAAAGTGTGTGAAATTGGACACAGCTATGCACCATTTGTGTGTGATTACATCGATTTCCTAGGGCAACGTCTGTCGGCACCTTCTCACAGACAGATAGCAAACAACATGGGAATCTATGATGCTGGTGAACTTGTTTTATGATTTTATATAGACACTGTCGCCGTTAGAGGAGACAGTATTGCATATATAATATAAGCCTAGGCTTACAGAGATTAGTAGGGCTATCACGGAATTCACCATCTGATATGTGTTTATGAAGTCACGATGCAGTACGTTTCTCAGTACAGCAGGGAAAAGAATGATTTCTTTATTTTGAAAAATATGAACACTTAACAGTGTCTCATTGGGTATTCGTGCCATTTGAAATAAAGTTACTGAAGCATCTGGATTCAATGAGAAAGTCATCTAAAAAGCAAGGACAATATGTGCATATCGGTCCATTATTTTATAAAACTATATGTGTGTGCACAGGAATGAACACACTCAACCACTCTGAGCATTATTATTCTTAAATGGCACACTCACTGGGTCAGACTGAGTTACACACACACACTACTCCTATGATGTTGGTCATTGTTTTAATGAGTGCTTGAACACTGTGGTGAGACAGACTTCCATCTGCCTACCATTGACAATAGACACACCCAGCAGTACCATTTTACCAGTTTTACACAACTGTACAAACTGTACTTTACAACTGAATGAGCTGATAAATCTTACAAGGATGGTTTAGCCAAGATGTAAACACAGCTCTAACATTATTCCCTCTATAAAGTTAGATGTAATGTTTCCAACACATCAAGCAAACACAGAACAATACATCTGACAAATTCAAGTTGGATATTCAGCCCCTCTTCAACTTTGTTTTGGCTTTCACAAACTTGAGAAAGACAAATGACTCTTTAGTTCAATAGATGTTATACTTCTTGCATTTGTGTGCTGTTTGGTACTGGGCAAATAGCACATGCGTGTTATCAGGGCTTTTTAGCTGAAAACAGTAGCATGTTACTATGTTGTTACCGGAAATAGACTTGAATAGACTCTGTGGGCCATACAATCAAAACAACTAAAAGTGGCCAAAAAGATGTGTAGAGCTTCAGGGTTGAGTAACATGTAATTCTTTATGAATTTCTCCCTACAAGTGATTAGGGCTTTAGCGATACACTGATCTCACAATACGATTATATCATTTTGAAAGATTTTAAAGGGACAGTGTGATTTGGTGCTGGATTTATGTTCGCCACCATTCTCTTGAATCTCCTCACTCTGGTCGCGTAAACAGGAAGAGGAAGACATAGGCGTCTGTGTAAAGAGAGTATCTAGACAGGTAACTTGCTAGAAATGCTCTACAGCGAGTCTAGCGGCTGGCTGACCTAATTGCTCTTCCTGCAAAGCCAACGGGGTAAATGGGCAGCGAGCCGTGTACCGAGCGTAACACAGGATTTGAATGGGACTTAATGTATTGATACTCATGGCTGAAAGATCGATACTTTCTGGGGAAACAAAATATCGATATATATTGCAGGATCGCTACTCAGCTCGATTACTCAGCCTTACAAGTGATGAGCAGAAAGGGACAAATATGCTTACCTTTACACCTGTAGCAGACAATCTGGCATGTAACTGCTCTTCGGATGGTAGGCTAAAGAAACAGACACACAACACATTAATGCAAATGTACACTGTGTGCCAATGTACATTTGCACAGAAATGGAAATGACACATAGTGTTCCAAATTTATTCTAGCTGTTTTTTTCTCAGTGAAATGTCCTAAAGCCACATGGGCGCTGAAACAAATATAAAACCGGAGGAAGCAAAACTCATGGAAAGCTGTATTTTTAATAGTAGTCAGTATCAGTCAAAGGTAAAATTACTGGGTTGCTCAGCTAATGGGATTATCTTATTTTAGACTCCTTACAGGCATCTAAAATTCCCTCGTGGATGGGCAGTCAGAAGATTTACCTAAGGCATGTTTTGGATATGTCTGATTCACTGACTGATGAAAGTGGGGTGATAAAGTCAAGTATTGCAGTTGAAATGTTATTCAAAATAAATGCCAGGAATTGCAGTAAATATATATTTTACTTTGTCAGTTATTGATTCAATATAATAGACTACACAGTGTACAGAATTTAAATAGTTTTGTGTCTGTCTTTACAGAAAGTGCTCTTTTTCAACTTACGTTTTCATTTCTTCCTCCTTAAAAGGAGGGAACGAGCATGTAGCAATGAGTACATATATTTACTGTCAGTTGTACTGCAGTAAGTCTAAAAATACAACTGAAGTGGAGGAGAAAAAATTGAGGTGACTAATGTTCTGACATTGTCTGTATTACTGGTAACCGTATTGGTAACTGTATTACTTTGATCAAACCTGTCTGATTTGAGCTGTAACCTCGCTGTGATTCTCTCCATGATGAACACATTTTTTTTACCCTTTCTCCCCATTCCGTTATACTGGGGGGCTGTGGCTTTAACCAAGAAACTGTGTTACGGCCGCTGCGGGCTGCCGTTTAATTTATGCGTCCTATGTAAAAGAGGCTGTGTGCTCCCCTATCAGGGATTGGCTCCTTTGGATGCTGCAATCGTCTCCACGAGGGCTGTGACTTGTCGCTGGGGTCTGCGAGGAGCCAATCAGAACCTCCGCTCAACACAGCGGCAGTTTAAATATTACCGATGCTCACCGTTCGTGGTGGCTTGTGTTCTTTGTCATTGTTAAGCTCGCCTTGTTGTGCGTTGGTTGAGAAAAGGTTGGTAAAGGAACGACAGTGGGCTAGGTTTAGATTCTTTGGTTTTCACTGACTATTTTGAGAATTCCTGTGTTAGATACACTAGTTAGGGGTGCTGTTGCGATTGTGGTTTTGTTTGTTTCCTGTGTGCCTTAGGCTTTAAATAGTGAGGGTTTTATTTCTCGGTTTTTGGTTCTTTAGTTAGAAGATAGGCTCTGTTAGAGTTCTCTTTTTGTTATACTTATTTGTTTCTTTCAACAGCACCCGTATGCCCTATGTTCATTCCTTTTGCCTCACCTTCTTTTGTTGAAAACAGTTATTAAAACTTCCGACAAACTGGGAACTGGTGTCAATTTGCATTCAAATTTCTTATCTTTAACTTGTTACTGCTCTCCAAACAAGCTGGGGCGTAACAACTGTAATTGTTTTCTTTGCTATTAAAAGCAGAATTCTCAGTAAGGAAGTCAAATTATCTATATTAAATATCTGGAACTATACCTAATATGTACAATGCTGGATCCAAAGTAAAGTCAATACCCAAGATATTTCCTTTTGAATATTCTTCCAAAAATCTAAAATCTTTGGGCAATATATTTGTAAAGTCCCCCACATACAGAGAGTGCTTTGAAATGGTCTTTGCACCATTCAGGTAAAACTATTTTTGTTCATTTTATTTATTTATTTTTATCTCTCGCATCTTTTCCTCAACCTCCATCCTTTCCTCAATCTTTTTAGTTTTTGTGGGAAGTAGTGAAGTAAAATGCAATTCAATTAGGTGGATGTTACCCTGAGGCCTCTGATGTTCCTTCTCTTCCTGCTGCAGCTCAAGCCTGTCTCTCCCTCAATAGTGGGAACATTATGCAATGTTGAGAAGTAGACCATGCAATATTTTTATTAAACACGTCTACTGAACATTAGTTAGCTCAGTGGGGAAGTAGAAAAATATAGAATGAAAGCACTTGAAACTGAGACCAATATGCAGCTATGTAGTCACCACAAATGAAAGAACAATTTCATTAAATTATTAAAGAACAGCTCATTCATCTAACATGAATGCAGCCAACGTGGAAACATCTTTACTTGATCAGCATGAGGAGGATGAAATATGGGAGGAAAGACGTGCACACAGACAAAACATCAGTAATACCCGACACACAGAACAGAATGTGCTTCTTCTGTCTATACAATCATACTGTATAAACCATGTGCATCTACTGTGCATATGACAATAAATCTCTTGAAACTTTAATCTTGAAAGTAGCATCTAATGTTGTCAATCACAGCTCTTTGTCACTGTGGGAAAATAGTCTTCTGTATATGTGATATGGGAGCTGTTAAGACCTTATCTTAACATGCAGGTGGGACAATCTGCATTCTCACATTGCATTTTATAAAATGAGAAAATATTGCCTGAATTAAGCAACATTTAAATGTCATCTTCACTCGTCCTCACTTCAACCTGCATGTTAGTGAATGACGTGTAAACTGGCGGAAGACTCTGGCAGAGCCCTTATAACTCACTAAACAGACACTAAGATCAGTGGCCTTACTCTCTCAAGCCAAGCTTTGTTGGTCATGTTTCCTCAAGGAGAAACAAAAAAAATGGAAGAACACTTTAAAAGTCACTGAGGAAGAGCGAGAATGAGGAAAAGCCCTGAAGGCAAATGGCAGTGAACATGAGTCCCGTTAGACAGAGCTACTTTAGCTGTCATGCAAGCGTACGTTGGAGTATGCAGTCAGCATCACTGAACACGCACAGATAACCACAGTGATGATGATGATGATGATGATGATGATGATGAATGACTTCTTATGTTTTGACTAGATGATTGAAGATTTTGTTGTCATTAGTATCAGTGTACTGTACTGAACACACACTCTAAAATCAGCAGTGTGTATGTGGATGAATGGATGTTTGTCAAATTTTCAAGGTTTTCTTCACTTAATTTACACAACAACATGATTACGAGTCCCTTGGATATAACGTGACTGCCATTAAAGCAACTGACCTCAAAGCCATGCAATCTGCTGTGTAGTTAAAAGTCAACCGACAAGTCAAACCAAGTGGTGTAAATTCTCCAGAGATATTTGGTTTGTCAGAGCTGATTAGACCCAGGGAGGCATGAGCAGACACTCTGGGATAACATGTGGTGGCGTTGAGTTCAGCTGTTGGCCTCAGCCTGTTTACTGGGCGATGTGTTAGGACAGGGAGAATGAAGCGGAGAACTAATATGGATGTAGATGATGATGGTTGATTTCTCTCAAACAACTCTGTCTATCTGTTCTCTCTTCATATTTAATGACATTTTCTTTTTGGATTCTCAGCCAAAGCTTATTATCTGGGAATTCTTGGCATGAATTGCTGGAAATCTGCGTGTATACAAGAACAATTGATATAATACCTACATGTTCAAGACACGCATGCCTGTTTACATACAGCAAGGAAGGGGTTGTGTCTGTCAATGTGTGTTGCACAGAAACACTATGTAGCTTTTCGTCACAGCTCATCACACCGTGAGATCACACAACACAATGTGACAGCGCACAGTGCAGCTCAGCAAGTGGTGCTGGGATTTTAATTGATGTTAAAGCCACCAAGTACTCAGAGCGCTGAAGGGCAGTGTGTATTAAAAGTGAGAAGGAGACAAATGGTATCTGTATCTCAGTCTCAAAGCAGCGCTACGCAAAAATGTTGCCAGTAACAGATTTTGGTAAACGCAACTCAGTGAATTGGTATGCCACTTTTAGTACATTTAAAAAAAAAAGCCAAACATCTACCAAGGACTGAGAACTTTTATCATATAAACATGGCAAACATTATTATTAGAGTGCAAGTGCAACATGCTGACCAGAAATGAAAGCAAAGTCTGAAAACTGTTGCCAAAATATTTAGAAATCTACACATGGATTTAGACTTGAAAATACTGTACTTGTCACCATGCAATGTGTTTTGAATTATTTCTTGAGCTGCACCTTTTAGATTTGCAAACAAACAAATGGGACTGGGATTACAAAATTTCGGCTGAAGTAATAAGTTGGCAAAGCATGTTTTGATTTATGAGCTTTTGGATGGGACTACAGCAAAAACAATATTTTTCTTGACTGTTGCAATTATTATAGTCTGGTAAAAGCGTTTTGATTGAAGAGCAATGCTACATGTGTTAAAACAATTACATTAAAACAATTCAGCTCATTCAGTCAGTTAAGTAAGTTTTATCCTAAGGAAAGCAGCAACATTAAGCTTGAGTCCCTTCACTCTTTTCAGTCTTGTTCCACTCAAACTAGTTAAACCCAAATCCTCTGCATATGACCCTCCTTAATCTTGTATTAGACCAAAGTGATCCTCTGTTAGCTCACTGCATTGAGCTTATTGCGTGATGATCAGTCTCTCACACTGAGTTAAGTCATTTGGACTGGATGTACAGAGGTGCACTGGGAGAAATTAGCATAGCTTTAGCTTAGCCTACCATAGCTTAGCCTGGCAGGGCTATTTAAAAAGGCACCTTTCAGCTGACAACAAAGCTAATATTAGCTTAGCATTAGCGTTAGCAAACAGGGGGCTTAATCAGGCTGCAGGACTGTCAGAACGTATAACCACATGCTTCCAAGGGTCCCTTTGGAGTTATAATCCTGGGTCTCGGCAGGCGATGACCTCATGGGCTGGACTGGTGCCTGTGGGAGGATTGGGGAAGCTGTGTGTGTCTAGTAGGCCACTCACTGAGATTTGTGTGTGTGTTCTTTATGGCTGATTGTTTTATTGAGGCGTACGACACAGAGACTCTACTGACAACGGCGAGTTGAACTTTGCAAACATGCACAAGAATAGAATTCCAGCTGTTTTGTTTGGGCATTTTGTGCTCTATCTCATGGAAATGTAGTGTGTGTAGGCCCCAGGATATGAGCAGAATGATATTTCAATTGTCTCTGTGTCACATTGCATTAACAGCATGCATTGCTTTTCCTCATGGCTATGAGATAATTGAAAAGGTTAACCTGTCAGCTTCATCTTATGTTATTTGTCTTTCCTGTGACTAAAATAGTGGTTAAGGACATCTGTGACTGGCAAGATGGCACGCTTACTCAAGTCTACTATGACCGAAAGGCCATGTTGTACACAAAAGTTTTGACAGTGCTGCTACAAAGGCAGACAGTAGGTTACCGGGATCGGGGTTAGGTCAGCCTCCAGCAGAGAGGGGGAAAAATTCATTTTTGCCAATTATATGTAGTATTTGTAATTATCAGCAAGGACAAAATAATTTGCTGGGGGCTTATGATGCCTGCTTTTTCCCCTGACCCATCATTATGGGTTCCTAGAATGATAATCCAAGCAGGCCCTTGGCCCAGGCAGACCACCCCTTCATGAGAGTCTAGAGCCAAGAGAGGGGGCTTTGGGGTTAAAATAACTCCACATCTTCACTCAGAAAGCTTTGGAAACTGGAAGTCAATTGACTTGAGTTAAATGTGCACACACACACAATCTCACACACAAATGCACACACACAGACAGTGAGACCAGGCACTCTGGTGGCAGATTGCCTTCCTGTCAGTGTCAGGGACTGTCAATAGCTTCATCCAGCCATGGGCATCATCAGCCAGAGAGACCCAGGACTCACTGGCTCCACTGAGCTCCACAGCAGAGGCAACCTGTCAGTGTGATGCAGGAGGCCTCAGGGTTCGGGAGTTAAGACTCTTTATGAAACATACTGTACTGTACATACTGAGAGAGCTTTGCTGATGGCCTCTGGGCTGGTATAGAGAGAGGGTCAGAGAGGTAGAGGCATAAAGACAAGACATAGGAAGAGCAAGAGACAGCCACTGAACAGAAAATGCTGCAGCTGAGACAGGCCAGTGGAGTGGAAGTTTAACATAGAGGGTTGATGAGTTGATACCATCATAGCCATTTTTAGATTGATCTCAAGATGACCTGCAAATGTCCATAAAAGTTAAATGTGGCACATTTGCTGATGATTTAACAAATATTTAAACAGCAACTGACATCAGCTGGTATAGAGAGGATCCCACAAGGCACCTTTAAATCTTAATAGCTGCTTAGGTTTGTTGTTTGAATAAAAGCCTTGGCACAGGAATAAACTACGAATCTTCAGCTATTCAGTTTTAGTGTCATTTAACGATAATATTATATCAGAAACTTGCATGAGAATTACTATGATTGGTCATTTACTGTGAATGCAATGTGCAGGTGAATCCATTAACCACAATGTAACAAAATCAAAACGCAAATGATGTTTCTATCAGATGACATGGACAGTTTATCTTTAAGATGAGTTAAAACATTTGCTGATTGTTTAGAATACTGTTTGCTAATTTGATATCTTGGTATTTGTGCATCTGTGTGTGTGTTGGAGTGTGTGTACCATCTTGCCTCATGGATATGTGTGTCCTTCCTCTCTCCATGAGAACCAGCCCTCTGGCCTTCCAGCTGAGTTCACATATCCAAAGTCGAGTTAATCTGGTTTTACCTTTAGCCCCAAAAACAACACGGGAGTAATCCAGGAACAGCTGTAATCAGCCATGAAACTACTGATGGCTGCATGCTAGCTCGGGTCAGGGAGCACAACAGGACGAGACCTCAAGAGAACACTCCGACACTGAACTAATAGTCAAAAATGATGTCGATCTGGTATAGATATATACGTATGTTCTGCCAGGTTTATACGCAATACAGATGTATGTTCTACCTTTGACTTTGTGACATGTTTGATCTGTCTTTTGCTTGATTTTTTTGCAATAACACAAACACACATTTGCAAAAGTTGTAAATACATGATTTAATACTGCTCGTAATGGAGAGAGTAGAGAGTAATGAACTACAAATGCCATGTTACAAGTGTTTTTGGCAAGAGATCAAGCAGTCTCTCTGGTTGATATTGTCGAACTGAAATGAAATAGTTTGGACCACTGTCAGTGAATCTCTTGTATCATCACTCTCAGGACAATTATATAAGGAGGGTCGGGACACTGAGAGACCAAACGAGAGATGAGGGCAGGAAGGACAGGGAGAGGGTACAAACAGATGAATAAATGAGTTAAGTGGGGAGAAGGGAATTTGTGCTTTCATCGTTGCCCCCCCTCCCTCCTGTTGGACAGTTGAGTGTATGCGATAAGTGCTCTCCCCCTTCTCCTTTCGCTTCACTGCTTCTACGCTCATCTCCCAATAGAAATTGCTCCGTGGCATTAAATATGTAAAATTAGCATTTTAAGTAGAACACATTTCTGTGTCGGTCCCTGCTCTCTCCCTCTGCCTGCTGCCCAGACCTGAGCACATAAGCCACACAAACTCATGCATGCATATGATATGCATTTGGTCATCTCCATGGTAACACTGCTGGGGGAAGGGCTTGAAGACAGAAGGATGAAAAGGTGTAGTCATCTAAAGTAGATCAGATTGTATTTATTTTTTATTTAGCGAGTTTATTCAGGGAGTAAGTCATACCAGCACTCTGTTAATGTGACGAGCCGAGGACCACAAGACACACACATATATACACACAGGCTTCCCAGGAACACACACTTTTCCATTCTCCATTGCCTGCATACAGACTCACATTTACCTGGACTTCTCTGGTTGTTCCCTGTGTTAATATTTTATCATTGTCTTGGTATGCAAAGTATTAAAAGTTCCAAACAGTGTTTGCAGTTATTTTGCTGCTCTTTTATCCCATTTCTGTCTATGAGGATGCACACACTGTGGTGAGGTTAACTAACACCAGGGTTCACATACCCATAGATCCACATACAGAATGATCCATTAACTTTTGCCCTCACAATTCTGAGTCAAAAGGGCTATACAGTGAAATGGCGAACAGCGTCTGTGGAGACAACCGGCCTTTAATACCCTGACACCACAAGTCCAGCTCGAATTCTACAACACCTAGTCCAACATGAACACACACACACACACACACACACAAGAATAGTGACCTTCTTCCTACTATATGTGTGCATGGGTCACATCACCCATTTATCTATATATGTCAGACACTTACACAAGATCATCTCTACTTCCTGTAATCCAAAGTGACATCTTAAAATATCATATAACACACAAATAGATGTATTCACAGTTGAATAAAAGAAAGTAAATCAACAAATCCTCACATTTGAGAAGCTGGAGCTTCTCAGAGAGTGTTTGATATTTTAAATTTAAAAAATACACAATTAAAAACAGGACTACCTCGCTGTCCCATCGCAAAGCAATCTGGTTTCAGGCAATGCAATTCAACAAAACCCTCCAGTGGGAAAAGATGTAGGGCAAGCATAACACTGGTGTTCCCTGCTCTGATACGGTATAAAACAATAAAACATATGAGGTCATTTTAAGAGTATGTTCATATTTAAGTGGTGAATTACAAATGGCAGTGAGAAGATTAATCCAAAACTCGAAAGCTAAATCACATAGCATTTGATCCTGAGCATTTTCAGCTCCAGTTGCAGCAGTGTGACAAACATAATGACAAAATGTTAAGTAACTGAGTGTTGTGTTTGGAAAGTTGCAAATATAAAAACCACGTATGAAGCACAACTATTAGACACAATACACAAGTATTAATATTTGAAACGCTATGAAGGCACTTTATATGCAAATGTTGGTCTCTGGTGTCAAAGTGTGTTGTGCTTTGTGTGTCCACCATCCACTCCGACCTCCCTGTGACTCCACTCTTCTAAATATAGTGGCATAGTGCCGTCTGAACATAATTGAGCTAGCAGTTATATTTCAGTACAGTACCAAGATCCTGAAATCAAAACAGCTAAAGGAATTTATTCAGCCATTATTCATTTTGTTTACATTTGTGACAGGTGAAAATATTGCAGTAAAACATCCCTTTACTGCAGCAGAACATATGACATCCCTGTCATTTAACCATGTTGAGCAAAATCTAAAAAGGCTTGAGCAACATGTTCAAATTTTCCAGTCAAACTTTGTAATTATGGTGTTTCATTAGTGTAGAAACTCAGTCAAGAGTGCAGCCAGTGTCCCATGTGGAACATTGATTTGAATGCAGTATTTATGTGGCTGACACACCGCACTCATCACATCATATGTGGCTTTACTAATGCCTGAGCAGGCACAATCTAGGATGTATAAGGACACTGGTCTATGATGTGAGCCATCACATATTTATTCAAATCAGGGATGAATATTTTATTAGGCCATGAGCCAATGGACAGCAGTTTCCACACCAGGATGATGTGAATTTTGTGACTCTTTAATTGTCTTGATTTGGGGTTTGGAGGAGAATCGTCACTGACAATGTTGAATTTCTTATGTATGATGTGTTATAAATCTACATTATTTATAATATAAATTTGAAAAAGGTTCAAAAGTTGTAGAGTAGTTGTAGACTACTATTGAATGTTTAAGTTTAGTGAAGTAAAACAAAAAAAAAGATGCAGTCATCTTTAAAGCAACAGTTCAATATTTTGGGACGTAGGCCCATTTTCTCATCCGGGGGCAGTAACTTGAAGTCTTCTTTGGTTGCATGGCATAGCATGTTTAATATTTAGAGTTGCTGGTAAGAACATGTTTTACTAACTTTGGAGAGAGCCACACTGTCTCCCCCCAATTTTCCAGCCTTTGTGTGAAGCTAAGCTAACCTCCTGCTTGTTGCAGTCTAATATGTACTTGACACTAATGACAGTGTTATCAATCTTGTTACCAAACTCTCAGCAAGAAAGCAAATAGATGTATTTTCCAAAATATCAAACTATTCCTTTAAAAGAGGCCACATATTTGGCGTTATTCAGATGCTTTATGTGGCCATCCACTAACCTGACCTCATTATTTCATCTTTTATTGGTACAACACTCATCACACTACCTCCATGGTTTCTAGTAACAGGGAATATACTTTATGTCTTTAAGAAGTGACCATGCTTTTATTTTTCTGAAGAGGACACATCACCTCAAGGGGCTGCCTGTGAGAAAAATGTAAAGCCAGTTTAAGGCTATTGTTCAGTCTTTAATTTGTAAATTTGTTCAATTGTTTTCCAGTTTTTGATATATGAATATGTTTATGCATTGTCATATGATGACATGAGATTTCCAACACTTTACAGCAAAAGTAATGCATCATTCACTTTCACAACTGAAAACCAAAGTCAAACTATCCTTTAAATGAATAGTTTGATAGTTTGAAAAAAAATAAATAGCTGCAGTCGAATGGCACAGAGCTCATTGAAATCACACACTTCACGTCTACAGCAGGTTGTTGGTAAACCACTGTGATCACCTGGGTACTGTTAATTCCTAGCTTGTAGTCTCAGCCCACTTGATATCTGTGGTGCATTCAATGAGAAAGTGGTTTTACACGAGTTTGCATTTTAACGTTGACAAAGAATTTGCAGATTCAAATGAGTGTGCTGATCAGTGACAAACTTATTAGACTGGCCCATAAAATCAATAATGCAATCAAGAACAACCAACTTGCGATGAAGTTGGTTGTTCACCTCTAAGTTGCCAGGGGTTGCCATAGTTATTGTGGTGTGTATTAGATTGCATTACCATGTATTAGAAATACTCTGTCCTCCCTTGTGTGTATATGTGGTTGGACAAAATGTGCCACTGTTGCCTGGCACGGAGGCAAAGCTCCTGTCAAACTGTCATTGAAATAAACAGAGAAGGCAACTTCCTGCTGCTTAGTGTGTAAAGGTCTGCGAGGAGAAAGCAATAGAAGAGTGAGTGGTGGGTGTGAAGTAATTTTATGCTCTGCTTTGTGTTTCCTACACACAGCAGCAGCGCACACAGGCACACGTGTACACACTCGCCATGTGTTTCTATTTTATCCTGTGTTTGTGCACGCATGTTTGTGTGCATGTGCGATAGCCTCCTGCTTGACTCTGTCTCAGCAGTGCTGTATGAGAACCAGCCGCTGCAGACGAGGACCATTACAGCCTCATTCATTAGAGTCATCATTTAACTTGAGATCTGCCCTCTGTCCAGCAGATCTGAAGACCATCATTGTCTCACTGTCGCACATACTGTTGACACACAAAGCAGCCACCCCCCAGTGATTGTGTGCATTTGTATGCCTTTATGTAGCATTTCTCTATCTTCTGTTTTCTAATGCCGCTTCCGTTTCTCTTAAAATCCTAATATTGAAAGAAGAAAAAAAATCTCAAAATAAACTCTGGCAGGCCTTTCCGTCCTAAGCACCCACATAATCAATCATAACCGGGGCGTACAAATTCATCAGCTTGGATCCATTTTGCCGTAGTTAGAGATCAAAAGGTTGCAAGTTGACTATAGGAAGTCCAGGTACTAACCCAGACTAATTTATCTAACATGGGAGAGATTTAGCCCCCTGAGGAGATGGGGACATGGTTTTTCTCCATCACGTTGAATATCCTCGATGGGGCTCGAGGGCACTTAGTCTTGCCGCAGCATATCCTGTACGCCGTTTAACATTCCATTGATCAGATTAATTGCAGTTGATTGTGTCCTGTGTGAGGAAGCCTGTGAAAGTACACATTTAACTGAAATAATTTATAAGATACATCAGTTACAAGATGAGACTTTTTTTTCTGATTCGGCCTTTGGTCACGAGGTGCAAACACGTAGTACGAGTTATTTCTGCTCCTTAATGTGCGTCAGATTGGAAATAGTTATTTCAAAGATTGTTGAAAGATCATTGTACAATGTCTTCATTTTGGTTTCTTCAGGAAAGACGGCTGTTGCCACCTATTCACTCAGCTCTTTGACTATGAATCAGTGTCAAGGCTTTGACTTCATCTGTGCCAAGTCTTGCCCAAAAAATAAACAGTTTCACCCTCTTTCGTTCCTTATTTTTCCCGCTAGTTTGCCAAACTCTTTTTAGCCTTTTATTGAGTTTGTCAGTTTGTGGCTCTCTCAACTTTCTCTCTCTTTCACTAGCACGCACACACACACACACACACACACACACTGCAATTATGAATAATTGTGACTGTTGAAATGTGTGTGTGTGAGTCTGGAATCCCCTGGTTCTCCTCACTGCTCGAGGGGGCAGTCACCTCAGCTGCATTTGTTTCAAGCGTGTGCATGTACGCCGACACACAAGCGCTCACGCACACACACTTTGCACGTTATATGAAAGGGCAACGTTCAGGAAGTGGCAGCACTTTGAAGACAGCATTTCATGTTTCCAAGCGTGGAGCACTTATTGGAGGTCAGACTCAGGGTCTATTAGGCCTCTCATATTCATTACCGAGGGTGAGAGGCGAGAGATCCAGGGAACAACAATACCCCCAAGTTACCATGACCCCTGGACCCAGGATGTTTTTCTGTTGGTTTTTGGTTGTTAACTCCTAAGGCCTTGAGAGAGTATAGAGGCTACAGTTTTGGGTTATGTTGGGTAAGTTTCCCTTGCGCTCACGGAGAGGCCAAATAGGGTTCGGGAGAAACAATTACTTAAAATATTCATCACTGCGGTGTGTTTTCAGATTGTGATCGCTGTATGAAACCAATGTTAGAAGCAGGTTTGGTATTTTAGAAACAAAAACGAGCCAGAGGCAACGGGCAAAAACATTTGAACGATGGTGGTGAAAATCATGGTGATGATTATTATCCAAACATCGAGGGAATGGCAATTTCAATTCACTGCCTGAGGATTAATGCCAGTGAGTATTTCCTCAGTGTGCTTTGTGTGGTTGTGAATGTATTCCAGGTTACTCAAATGTACCATTACTATGCAGTAAAATATATCTGCAAGAGCTTTTTTCCGTCTCTGTTACATGCTGGCGAACATGCCAAAACATGCAACGCTCAATCTCGTATAGTCACAGAAACTTAGAAATACGTACAGGAGATCAAACACACACACACACACACCTTCCGAGCCCCTTTAGGGATGATATTCTACACCACAGGCCAAAGCACATATCTTTACTGATGCAGTATCACCAAGCCCTTGTCATGCACACTACCTCGAGTGTGTGTGCATGTGTGTGTTAAGCAGGCACGTCAGTTTAGACTATGGTGATTGGCCCACTCCGACCCAACTCCGGCCCCGCGGGGGTATCCCAGTGTCCCGCTGTCCCGGTGTGGGAAAGCAAAGTGTTGGATGGGGTATCCCGTAGCGCCTGCCTGGCTCCTGGGCAGCAGACGGCTAAATCAGTCACAGATTGGATTATGAATGGCGAGTTATGAATACATCTTTCTTAGATTGCATACGCAGGAAAACACAAGCAGTCGCGAATGTGTTGAGGCTATTTATTATGACTCCCATTACAGTGTAGACATAACACCAGCGCCCAGATTTAAATTTACAGGACACTCTCACTCTTTTAGGTGGTTTACCTGTCTCCATTTTGCCTTTTCTCTGGACTGTTCTGGTCTCTGTGTGTTTTTTTCTTCTTTCTTTTTTTTTTTTATCCAATTTCTCTTTTCCTCTCTGTTGCTATTCATCTTTCCTCCCCCTCTTTTTTCTTCTATCTTTTCTCTCTCTCTTTACCTCCTTTCTTCTCAACCCTCAGGTCAAAGACTCAGTTTCAAAGTGTTGATCCTCATCTGAAATCTATTGCAATCAGCGCAGCGCTGGACATGAAATACAGGCCTGTGAGATCCGATACGTGTGTGTGAGCATGCCTGTTTGTGTTCAGATGGCTTTCTGTTACAGTTTCAGTCCAAAATAATCAATGAGACACCTGGTAGAGCAGTTGTGAAACATGTAAGGTGATGCATTATTCACATTTGTGCACTCTCACTGTTGTCATGTTTACTGGATACGCTACACTGCCTTAGTATTATTTTGCTACAGGAATAAAACCTAGTTTTATAAGATATAAAATACAACTGACACAGTATTAGTATAGTAACAGCCACCAATTTTGTGCTTTTATTTTTACTTTTTTTTTCCTTCTGCTTGTTTTGTTTTTATTTATAATTTTCATTTTTAACCGTACCTGATTAGATTAAGTTTAAGTACCCGAGAAGAAACACACACTTCTCCATGGAGAGAGCAGTGACTTGCACATATGCGCTTGGTTTATGATGTATAGCTAGAAGAAATGCACTTTAATACATGCTTGATACAAATTTGATAGACTTATTATTTATTATTATTATTATTATTATTATTATTATTATTTTACAGTACAACATGATAAAATTCAACTGCACCAGAAATTACAGCCTCTGAAGCCTCCATGAAGGTACGATGTATTGCAGGACTAAATTATGATGGATTCAAATGAATTAAGCTATGTAGTTTTACATACAAGTGTGTTTAATATTCTGATAACTGGTTGTCATATACCTGCCTTAGCTCAGACGACCTATTGTAATTATTTGGCAGTTTGCAAGATCATTGTGTCAATTTTATGCAAATTAACTGCACATTTTAAAAGCATTTTTGTAGTTTATAGTGAGCTATAGGGACTATAGCACAAACATATTAAGCTGGTAAACATAGCATATATTCCTTTTGATATATCATCACATCAGATACTACACTGGTATATTCACTGTCACAGAAACATACATTTGTAATAAATGGTTTAACTTCACAATTAATTTCTTTACAAATCCTCCAAATTTTATAAATGGAAACAAACAAACAAAAAAACATAACTAGAAAGAAAAGAAAAAGAAAATCTCTGCAAGAAAAAAACAGCAAAACTCACAGGGGTTTTAAAGTTGAAATAACAGGGTCATTGTTGGGTGGATTATTTCTCAGCAAGGCTATTTTGACTGTCATCAACGTCTGTAAGTAGTTGTTCGGTCATTATTGAGATTATAGCAATATATATGTATTGTGTGTGTGTGAATGTGGCTTTTACAGATATGTATGGCTTTATTTGTGTGTGTGCGCTCCTTGTCCGTGGGGACACTGATCCCCCATGCAGGGTTTTGAGTATCCGTCCTGATCACCAGGAGCTGATAAGATGAGTGTAGTTGTTGTCTTTCATCGCCCCGGATGAAACATTCCTTTCTAATAGTTTGGATCAACCTCACAGGCTGTTAACACTGGTTAGACGAAGACACTCAATGTTACCTCAGTGTCCACTGGCCAAATAATAGCAATATTTGCATGTGGACAATCTGCAAAACAAAAAAAAGAAATAAATAAAATAAATTATTATAATTATGACTGCTGTTCAATCAACTGTTTTTACTATATATAAGCTCATATTTATTTATATATATATATAAGTTTACACTCTCCATCAAGAGAGTCCAGATCAACACAGGCAGCAGCACAAACTAAGAAAATCTAAAGTACAAACACAAAAGAAAACAGACATTATTACAACATCCCAAAAACTAAAGTGCAAGCAGTAAATCCAACAATATCAGTTAGGCTGCATGTTTCTGTCATCAGATCATGGTGTTTTTTAACTTTCTGTAATGCTAATGTATTATTTATTTTCTTTAAATAAAGAGTTAGAAAATTATTATCTGAATCAGAGTTATTTGGACAGAGTTATTTTACTGCCTGCCCAGCCTTTAATGTAATAAGCACCACAAGGTTGAACCCACAACATGACCGCTTAATTCACTGACAGCTTCTCTGAGAGTTTACCTATCTTATGTTTCTAAAAGGACAAGCGGGAATTCTTTGTAGTCTTTGTCCGTGGCCCCTCGGCCCGTGTGCCAGCCAAGTTAAGAAAAGGCCAAACCAGTTCTCTGCATTGTTAACAACATTTAATCAAAGCTCAATCAAAATAGCTACCTTTCTTCCCGTGCCTGGCCGGAGGTAAAATATGTCTGTCGGAGGGAGTCTTGTCTCTGTCTGCTGACAGACGACCAAAGAGAGGGCTCTGTATAGTCTTATCTCCATCTAACCCTCCTGTCAAATCAACCTGCACATGAAAGAGAGACACGAAACACCCCTGAACTAAACTGTGCAGTCCTTCATAGTCTCTCAGAACTAAATAATCCCAAAGGAGAGGCAACCACCTTTTTCAGATGTTTTAATGCAAGTTATCGAAGAACCTAGAGAAGCTTCAGTTTTTGACAAGTGGCTTTTAATTCTTCCTTTTTATTTCCAGCTAATTCACTTTAGCACAAACAATAGATGCACTGGTTTCAGCGCAGATAGAGTTACCCATATGGGAACGGTCAGACGTACAGCTCGAGTTCCCAGCCCATATGCTGACCACTCCAAGTATCAATCACTGCATCTAAATGACTTAAAAGAGCCATATTGATTACCAATACAGCATCATAAATCAACACACAGACACTCTCTTTTTCTCTCACTGTTATTCTCTCTCTCTCTCTTACTCACATACATACACACACACACTGTCATGCGCACACACACAGACCTTATGAAATCATAACAATAAATCTGATGGAGAGGTTTTACAAGACAGGGAGATGCAGATGAAGTCACTCTCAGGCTGCCTGTAACCTGATAGACGATTAGAGACTCAAAGTGGAAAAGTGTGACAAAGAAAAGAGAAAGAAGCTGAAGATGTTGAGTTAACGTTAAGTAAACAAAAGTCCATTTCCAGCAACAGTATAGCATCTACTGTATGTTTTCATTTTTGTTCTGCGCACAAACGGATGGGTTTGTCTCCTCAATGCATCCCCATTCTATAACAGGACACATGTTCCTCTGCTGCTTGGCCAGAGGGCATACATGGAAACTCTGTACCAATAAGAGCATTTCAGACCTGAAATGTGTTTTATTCACTTATTTATTTATCCCCACAACACCCTTGCAATATTGATTGAATCAAGAAGATGCCACGGCATTTTTAAAAGCTTTTTAGAGATCCAAAGAGGAGGAAACCCCTCTTTGATCTGTGTGCAGGTGAAATCTACACAGTCTTTAACATGGAGCAGCATTTGTTCTTCTTCTTCTTCTTCTTTTCTTCTTGCGGTGTGTGTGTTTGCTATTTCTGTTGGTTTTCTTCTTTGTGTGAAGGTTTATTTTTCACTCTTTGGTGTGCTGTGTAAGTACAGGCAGTACACTTCTGAAACAACAAACACAACAAGCTCTGTGCAATAAAAAGTATCCCATCTAATATTTATCAGATATAACTCCACCTAGACTCTGTGAATTGACTTGTGTTCAGCCACTCAATTTAGTGTGAAGATGGAGAGAGGGGAGAGTGCTGAACACAGATGATATTTTTAGGTGGTAAAACTCAGCGCGTTCACTGCAAAATGGAAACACAAACCAGCAATTTTGCTTGTTCTGTTTGATATCACAGATTGAAGCAAGGTATTTACGAACCGAACCCAAAGGACACGGCTGGTTCTTTTCTGTGGTCTTCTCAACAAATTCCTTGAAATGACTAAAACCATAAAAGCATTATACTTCATATTATACTGTTTTGTGACATTTAGCTCTAAGTCATTTTGTTCCTACTGACAATAAATATTAAAAACAGCTCCCAAATACATAGTTTTCTATAGTTTCCTAGAACAGCTAGGACATTAAATTTGAGTAAACGTTGAGTCCCCATTTTGAGCCCTCTGTTTTATAGAAATGTGGAACTATATGTTGGGTCTGAAATGATTTCTTGACAATAATCATTGCCTATGTTGCCCAGGGCAAGGATGTGGTTTGTTTGTACAGAGGAGTAAGACATGACAAGCTTTGGCTGCACGAACAGTTAGAAGGATTCATTAATTATTGGTTTCTGCCTTTAAATGCACCTTTGTTAAAGATAAGACAAATAAATAATGGAACAAGGGCTGATTGCTGATTTTGACGACCAGTATCACACATGTGGTTTTAATAAATTCAACTACAGCCCTTTATTTGTGGTCTACATTTGTGAGCGTGATGATTCATCAAGCCTTGTTTGTTGCATATGTAGAAAATAACTCGTCACTCACACAGCCCATCTCCTTTTTTACTATTGTGTACTTTTACAGACTGATCACACAGAGCATTGTTGTTTTTGTTGTTTGAGTAAATTTACTGGTGACAATTTTCATTAGAGCTGGTAAATTCAACAGTCACCAACTTAACTTTCACTTGTGTGTATATAGATCGAGACACTTGTAAATTATAATTTGTTTCAAATTGTGATTTAGATTTTAAAACTTCATCACCAGCCTGATCCTTTAATAACCAAAATGCACTTAATTATAATATGATAACCCTCCTGCCTTCCTGCACATCTCCTCTCCTCCTGTATTCCTCCTTTTCTCTCTCATGATTTTATTTCCTCTAAATTGCACCTTGGTCTGTCTGGCAGTTACTCTGTTTAATAGTTCCTCACTCACTCCTCGCCCTGTCAGTGGGGATGAGAGGATTTGGCGGCACTTTTCTTCTTCAAGCAGGGCAAGTCTCATTAAATTTGCATTAAGTTAAAAGGCGCACACACGTAAATGCTCACACAAAGAAACACATAGCAGCGTTTTTGTTCAGTGTTAAAAATAATCTCAAACACAATACAACATCATAATCCCTATTGGCATTTCTATAAAGCACAAAAGATAAAGTAACTTTCTTCACCATAGTGTGCCTTGTGCCTGATGAGTGTATTCAGCTTAATAGTATCTCTTTTTGACACAGCATCCATTTTTCCTGTCCCTGTCTCTTGGTTTTCCTCCATCTGGTCTCTTTTACATCCCCCCCCCCCCTTTCTCTTTCTCTCTCTCTCTCTCTCTCTCTCTCTCTCTCTCTCTCTCTCTCTCTCTCTCTCTCTCTCTCTCTCTCTCTCTCTCTGGTCATACAGTCCAGTTGTCTGCTCTCTCATGTGGAAACGTGAGAGTCAGTCAGCTCTGTCTTCTGGCTCTCTCACTGCTCAGTGAGCCTGCATGCTACAGTAATTAAGGCCAGTTGCAGTGGTAGCAGCATTAGGTCCAGTATTCATTGCTCATGATAGCTTCGATAATAGATTTGCTCTTGATTAATGTGGAATGGGGTCTGAGGTCGCTTATTATCAAGCATGTGTGTTTATGGTTTTGATATATTGATTTTCAGTATAGTGTCGTGTTTGCCATGGCTGATATTCAATTAGGCCTGCTCTGCTTATCGAGTTACTTCTCTGAGAAGCAACTGCAAGCTAATTTACTGTTCCACAGGAAAGAGTTCCCCTTTTACTGTGTTTGTGTCTATGCAAAGAAGAGGTGAATATTACACCTACAACCTGTGAACCTGGTTTGAAATTAGATTGGTATTCTTTGTTTAAAATGGTTTTACAATGCTTCTCCTTAGTTTCTGTCACATATCCATGTCCCATAATGATATTAAAGGAGGCAAAACTTTCATATAATGAGCTAAACGTATGGTAAAGTAATCCCTGTGAGCATAAAGCTCAGGTTTCAGATTGCTCTGAGTGCATCGTCTCTAATGTTTTTTTCTTTATTTTTACACGACAAACCAACATTTGCTTGTTACAGAGCTCTTTGATTAGTTATCTGCCTCTGGCACACAGCCAGAGTTAACTAAAGGACTGCTAAGTTAGCTGCATGGCTAGTTACAGTTCACGGCTAAAGTTAACCACTGGCAACAAGTAAAGCCATCTGTCCATCAGGAAACTCTGTAAATCACTGAAGGTTGAAGCAGAGCAGCCGCAGCACATCAGAGGGAAGACCAGAAAACATTTCCTCCATAAAATATGATCCAGTTTCACCAAAATCAATGAATAAAGTTATGAAGATTGTGTGCTTTTGTACAATAATCTGTGAGACCTGATCCCCAGAAACACGCAGCGACATCTATCATTTTTCCAACCTAGTTGTTGTCTCATTTGTGGTCTGATAAATGTAATGCCTCATATTTCGAGCTAAATTACTATATAGGTCCCAAACTGCATAGTTTCTCAGAGTGAATCATACAAAGCTACTCCAGCAGAGTCTCAGTCAAAACAATAGAGAGCTGAAATGAGCACAATAGGTTCACTTTAAAATATGGAGTAATAAATGATTAATCTGTCTTTTCTTATGGAAACATCATGAATAGTTCAGAGACTTAAGGCTGTATGTAATACCAAAGACGACAGGGGCGTGGGAGAGTGGAAGTGTGAGAAAGGGCCTCAGAGACCTGTTCCTCTGTTGTGAAAACAAAGACACATATCAGACCGGATGGTAGGTTACTGCATGTCACTGCTAGAGAGAGAATGAAAGAAACAGAAACCAGGGCCTGGGTTGCACCATTTTATCTGCGATTAGGGCAGATTTTCTTGAAGTCACCTGTTAAGATAGTGACATGAATTAAAATGGTAAAATTGTAAAAGTTTGTGAATGTATGTATGTATGTACATGTAAACTAGGTATAAGGTCAAAGTCATGTGTCTCTGTGAGGCCGTACTTTGAAGTGAATTTTGACTTCATGATTGGATAAGAAGTCCCCGAACCACTTCTTTGATTCATCCTGTAGGGAATATGAGCATTCATACTAAATTTAATAGCAACCCAGCCAATACAAAGCTGTTGAGACAACCGCAAATACAAACCACATGATGGCACTAGAAGAAAAGCCATGGGCATCACCAAGTCAGTATTATTCATCCTCTGGGGACCATGACTGTCAGTAAAAAATGTCATGGCATGCTTTTAAGGCGAAGTGGATGAATCCAGTCAGTGTATTTGAATTCTGGCTTGACACGCCACAGTTCATGCCAGTATGTCCAGTAACAGAGACTTTGCTGAGATAGTGTGTTGCAGATACAGTGTGATGCTAAAAATGTTGCAGAATAGTTTGAATTCATATTGGAGCCATATGTAGAGTATGCATACGTGCACATGCCTGTAAACACACATAAAGGCACACGCAGACTATGGAGCGGGATAGTATGAAGACCTGCAGTCCATTCTGTGCTCCAATTTGAGCGTCTGATCTGAGCAGAGCAGACAGGCGAGAGCAACGTGCCCTAGAGTCATGTAAAATGCAAAGGAATATACTACTCTATTAAAACCTCCTGATGGCAGAGAGGCTACACACACACCCACACACACACTTGCATACACATTCCTATGTTTATACACACACAAGTGGAATGCACTTAGGCTTATTGTTCAATCTGCAGCATCATAGCATCCATCACGTAGTAATTCTTGTTTATGAATGGAATACATTCACATTAACTACCTCCAGGCTTGAATGTAGAAATATTACAGCTCTGTTCTATGTAACACAGTCTGTTAATCAGGTCTGTGGGAATTGTTTGATTATATAATCTTTTCAAGTACCATAAAGACAAATCTGTTTCTTTGACCCACAGAGAATCATCCCACATTCAGAGCTACGGTTTGTTAACCATCTACATGGCACCTTTTCATCCCAGCTTGTCAGTTGGTATCTCTTCCACAACACTTCTGAGTGCAGTCCTAAGTGTACTTAACTCTAGCAAGTCCACATGTTCTTGTTTCATTATTAAACCCTCCCAACAGACTATCAACTTTTTATTCCCCCTGCCACCAGAAGTTGCCTCTTTCAAATATTCCTGAGCACTCATCTAAGCCTCTAACCCCAAATGACGCTTTAAAACACTTAAGTTTGAAACCGCCTATCAAACGCAGGACAAAATATTTACTTCAAGATAGTAATATATTTCTGTCTGACAACAAGCCGGCTTTATGACTCTTAAGTAGCGAAAGTGCCGGGAGTAGTGCAGCTCTGAAAAGAGAGATTTCAGATGACGTGTTTCTTTATCATCACCAGAAGAGCCGGGAGATGCTTTTATGAGACATGCACATTATTATTGATAGACAGTCTCAATGCTGTAGGGCAAAAGTAGTTAATGTCAACTTAGGTCTCATGTTTATCTCTATTCTGTTCGCTTAATTGGTGTGCAACGTAGTGCTGAACATTGAATTTCACTTGCTTTGGTGAGCTAAAGGTTAACCAGGGTTACCTCTGTGCTTTCTAGTATGTCACAGTTCAGTTGAGGCTGAATTAAAGCATCAAGTGCACACATTACCCTGGTTACATGTATAAGCATGTCTGTACATAACATCACATCACCAGACTTTTCTGTGTATACAAATACACTGACATGAAACATCTTGAAGCTGATCCCAGGTAACGACGTAAAAGGCATGGTGAATCTCGGAGCTCTCCTGAGGCCTCGGTGTGACTATTTTTGGAGTCGGTGCTCATCCCGGCTCATCTCCGCTGACTCGCTCTTACCGCTTATAGTTTCTCTCCTCTCTTCTCTCATGCTTCCCTAAAATGCTTGCTCACCCCAAGCCACTTGTTTATCAGTCTAATGTTTGTTCTTGTCAGGAACAATATGTTCTCTCTCTGCAGCAGTCTACTCAGTTATTCCTCATCTGGCCCCTGGGCTGTTCTTAGTCAGCCCGTGTCCCCAGACACCTCTCCACTGACCAATGGAGGGCTTTAACTGTTTATGGCTGTTAGGTGCAGGCTTCATACGAGCAAATTAGGTAATGGGGGTGCATAGGGCACTTCAGAGGAAATCAAGTGTTAAGGTATTTTGTAAAGGCTGATGGGAACAAGGTTGTTTTCTGACATCACACAGGAATATGAAGAAGGCATTATAAATACAGATGTTTTGTTTTTCATCAAGAATAGATGCAGAGTTGTGGCTCTACAGTTCTATTTTAGTAAGGACTTTGTCTGTGGCTCCACAAACATAACATTTAAATCATCCTAAAGGTATTTTGTTGAAGGTATTTTTACAGAATCAGTGGAGGTATCACAAAAGCTTGCTTGGAAGCTTCCGGACCAAGAGGAATTTTCCTTTTTCATTTCTGTCCACTTGGGATGCGACTTCACACCATTAGCCCCCCCTCTCCACCTCACACCACCCCTGGACCATAAATATTTCAACCTCTCAATCTATATTCATTATAAAACACATGCCCAATGCAGTATGTGGTTGTGAGGACACAGGGCTTTTATTTATTCATCTTATTTATTTATATTTCTTTCCTGAGGGCGAGACGTTGGTTTCTATCCATCTGTGCTGATTGCTGGCTATTACAGAGCACTTAGAGCCTCTCCTGAACTGGCCAGAGGGGAGCGCAATCCTCGAGAGAGCCGCTTGCTTCAGGGCTAAGAGGTGTGTTTGTTGTGTGTATTTTAGAGGGGAAATAACACAGAGTTATCACGAGAGTGATAGCGTGACACAAAATATCTGGAATGAACTCGTACCTGTTGTAGGTTCTTACAGAATTTTTTTTTATTGTGATCTCATCACAAGACTTCGACAGGTTCTTGTCATGTTCAGTAAATGTTTTTTCATGCACATTAAATGTACACTCTCAGCTATAAATATATTCCCCCCACTCCTCTTATTTCCCTGTGGTGTTTAGGTTTATAGTTAAAGTAATCCACCTTCTTCTTCACCATGTCACATTTTGTTCTGTCTCAGTGTGACATGTCATGAATACCATTTTTAGTCATATTTAGAATCCTCCAACCAAAGCTTCATGAACCTTTAAGCGCAGAACTTATCCTTTATAGATACACTGTAGGCGTCGTAAGCAGTCCTGATTGGACACAGTGCTCAGTTGCAAGAATTCTGTAGGCATGCAGACTTAACCCTCTGGATTTTTGCTGGGCTTTTAGATTCACTCTAACATCTGTCCTCAGGATTTCAGGACCTACTTCTGTTGGATAATATATCAAAAATCCAAGGCCAAGTGACCAAAAATATCTCTCCGTTTAAAAAAAGAAACAAACATAACGATCTGCATTGGTGTGGGCATATTGCATCAGGTACAGCTCAGAAGATAACATCCAGAAATTCAATCTATACTGTGTAACAGATCTGTGAATTTGAAGCCTTATTAGATGCCAAAAATAGTGTGTTCACACTACAAAATATTCTACCAGGAGTGTGTTCATTGACCAACGATTTGCATTGGCAAAAGTTTGGCCATTTTAATCTTTTTGTTGGATTACCTAGTATTTTGTGCCAGAGTCTGGGACCCTGTGTCACTACTGTGCTGCCAATGCAGTGTCTCATTGAAATTACTAAGGAACCTGCTGGACACAGCTAATATTGCTTTGCTTGGACAGCTCTTCATTTTACCCAAGTGTTGTGGCATACACTACACTCAAATAAATGCTAACATGCCATGCACATCATAAGGAATAATATTTTCAGCCTCTGACATGATAGATGTATTGATCGTTACATACTGCAAAAGCTGTATGCTTCAGCATGCTCTCTGTCCTCAGCTAAACTTGGGGTTAAAAGGTAAATGGACTGTACTTATATACAGTCCACTCAAAGCGCTTTTACATATCTCACATTCACCCACATTCATAAGGTGCCAACTGCTCACCAGTTTCGGAGCTCATTCATACACATTCACACACTGATGGTGCAGCCTTCTGGAGCAATTTGGGGTTCAGTATCTTGCCCAAGGACACTTCGACATGCAGACTGGAGGAGCCGGGGATCGAACTACCAGGTGGACGATCCGCTCTACCTCCGCTCCAGCCACAGCTGTCCCTGGTTGGAAGCTTTAGTTTAGATTTTCCAAATACATTAGTTTTAGCTTGCTAACTTTTGTATTTTTAGCGTTTCAGCAATGGTTACTTCTTTTGCAGTCAAAGGTCAGTGAATGGTGAATATTCCTTGATTAGCTCTGATGACTACCTACCATTTGTATCTAACCATAATTAACCACCTCTGGCTATTGCTGGTATTAGTTGTTGCATTATGTAATCATGGTATTCTCCACACCAGCTAGCCGCCTGGTCAGCAACACAAGTGGCCAGAATGTCAGAGACTGATCCTCCAGGCTTCACGGTCGGAAGCCCACTGTGTCACAACAATGCTGCTGGCTGAAAGTCTTGGCTTGTTCTGCAGGAAGAGATGTCCATCTGACTGAGAACAGTTATACAGATGGAGTTCAGGCAGTGGCTGTGCAGTAAATTATTCTTCACTCCTTAAAAACAAATGCATTTAATAATTTAATAATGCCATTTCATCTCATACAGCCACTGTTCAACAGTTGCAGTATTTACTTCCTTATCAGATGTACATGTGATGTTGGCACTAAATAGTCAGTTTAAGAATACTTTTCACCAAAAATGGTGAATACTAGCTGTAGCTCTTGAGTTAATGCACTTAACATGCTGTTATTTCTGTACTAGAAAGCAAAACAGTAATTATTAAGCCTCCTTCATACTGTGTTTTTTGTGACATTTGGGGAAATTCCCTTCAATAAACAGTAGCACTGTTTAATGACAACCATTTTAGCAACACCCCTGGCATTTTTATTTTACAATGAGTGTGAGTGTGGTTCTGTTTTTTTTCCCCCTCTGAATGTTAAAGTAACTCATTTTAAGGTGGGTTGTTATACTCTGGTGTTTTCCAGTCTAGACTTATCTTTCACTTTCATGTCCAAGCTCTTACCCATCAACATGGTCCTGGTGGAGCGCACTATATTACATTGTGTAGGCCTTAATTGGATTACATGCACTAATATCGGAACAAAAGCATGCAGGTTAGGAGCTGTTTGGGTGGCTAGCTTTCACTGCAGCTATTTATTAAGCAGCATCCATTGACGCTGTAAATGGCAGCAGGCCAGTGTCTGTCAGGCCTCCTGGGTGTTACTGCGTGTCATGTCACTAAAGAGGCATGCAGGTCAGCTTCACTACAAACACAGTACATGTTCTGCTCTGCCTAGATCTGGATGACCACATCGTGTGGTACAACACCGTCAAGGTGTGTGTAGAAAGCTTGAGTGAGCTTTTGTAGTTAAAGTTGCATGTGGCTATCCTTGTGTGTCTGTGTATGTGCACATACAGTGTGTTTTGCGTCACAAAAACTGTCCAGCAGTGTGTGTTCTAGGGCTGCAACAAATGTATTTTTTTTTTAATCATTTAGTCTATATACTGACTAAAAATAGTAAAAAAAATATCAGTCTAAAGTTATACAGTTTAATATGATATATAATGGAGAAAGGCAGGAAATCCCCATATTATCAAAAGAGTTAGTCGGGGCGGTCGGTGGCGTAGTGGGTTAAGCAGCCGCCCCATGTGTAGAGGCTACAGTCCTCGCTGCAGCTGGCCCCGGTTCGACTCCCGCATCGACATCCCGCATTTACTGCGTGTCTCTCCCCCTCTCTCTGCCCCCTGCTTCCTGTCTATCTTCAGGCCAAAAAAAAAAAAAAGAGTTAGTCAACTAATAGACATAGCTGGTGATTCATGGAATGGAAACATGAATTTAATTCAGTTTAATTTGTGGTGATAAGAAGGTGAATTTACAAAACATTTTTGAGTACACATACATATGTGAGTGTGCATGTGTGTACCGTACTGATACATCGCCCACAAAATTGCATTCATTGCTGTTGACCCAACAAAAATCAGATATTTCTGTGTGAATGTCACTTTTAAAGGATGTGATGTTGCAAAGCTGCAGTTAAGTGTCTCTGGACCAACGACCCGGAAACTCACAGTAACACCAGAGACTTTAATTCAGTCCAGTGATAAAACAAACACTTAGCTGTCATGATAACATGAGTAAGATTAAGATTAAAGCATTTAAAGGTTTGTGGAGGACAGAGAGAGGTTTAAAGTGGTTTAAAGGATGCCAGAGAGGGTGGGGGTGTGGGTCGGGTAGAAAAAGTTAGGACACTGACAACTGTCTCTGTTGTTAATGGACCTGTATTGACTGTCAGTATGAAACCACACTGAGTATTCCATGTCTGCAAATAGTGGAGCTCATTCTCTGGTGTTATGGATAAGTGTTGACCCCCCCCCCCCCCCCCCCCCCCCCCCCTTTCCTTCGCTCAAATGCTTCCCCCCAGACTTAGAGCATCCCTCCCCTGCCTCCTGTCCTTCGCCTCCTTCCTTCTCCTTTTTCCTCTTCCTTTATCCCTCCATCTTACCTATTGATTGGCCAATAATGTGTTTTCAGTGGTAGATTAATGGCACATTATCCTGACAAGTGTGTCTGAGGGGACAGGACGTGAGGGAGGGCGTGAGAGACGATGCTCTTTAATTGATAAATGGTTTATGTGTGCGCGCATGTATGTGTGTGTGTGTGTGAGAGAGAGGGGGGGGGGGGGCAGAGAGACGAAATGTTGAAGATCTAATGAAAACAGTAATCATATTTAGATTAGTTTACATAGATTTGATGTAACTGCGGGTTTTATAATCAGTTTCGCAGTGTTGTATATGTAGATAAAAAGCTTGCATATCTAAGATGTTGAGATTATAAACTAGGATGTATGAATATAGTAGGGGTACAGTCAACCAAAAAAAAAAAAGATCTAGTTACTCTGCGTTGTCAAGCAAATTAATAATAATAAATAACTAACAGTTTGACCAGTTCTGTTTCACAGTTAGCTGTATCGTTACCTTCATGGCATGACTATCAAGTACATTTACATGCAGCATTAACAAAACCAAAACATACAACAAAAGTAACGCAGTATAAAGTGCTGAAAGTCCAAAAGTACAGTTACTGATAACCTAATACTCGTTTCATAGTTGGCGTCAAATGAGGCATAACATTCACACCGTTTCTCCTGACTGTGTCTCAGTTTTATAATATTAGTTTGACATTGCCCCAACAAGGAGTAAGGATTTGTGCTGCTTCCTCAACATTGTATAAGTTATTTTGGAGCCCAGTAAATGTGCAGTAACCCTTGAGCTGTCCGCATACGACTGGGCAAGTCCAAAGTTGTGAAAATTGGGTTGGGTGTGTTGACTTAAACAGAACCACATTTGTGGTAGTAAAATACATTCAATATTAGTTTTTATTCATAATCAGTGTTATTTCTAAGACAGTACAGCCTATCAAAATACACTATGTCAGGTCTGCTTATGCCCTTCCTGCTTCTGAAAATAATAAAGAAGCACATAAAGCCAGCGACTAGCCGACCAACTTTGGTTGGACAAGAGCATACTGACCAGCTGGCCAGAACATGTTAGCCCTCAAATATAGATTCTAAATCAGCCCACATCGACCCTGTAATCCTAACACTAGAGGTAAAAGTGAATTAACACAAAATAAGTCTGCACATGACAACAGTGGTGTATGTCATTTATGACTTTAATGTCTTAATAGAGTTGCAAACTGCTTTTTTGACAGTTCTGCTATGACTTACTACTTGAATTTATTGAACATGATGTATTAATAAATACTGCATCTCACTCCAAACACACACATTTAGCCATGCTAATAGCAAGCTGATGTCAGTTGGTTAGTCAGTTTACCACTTTTGTCTACACTGAAATATTACAACAACTGCACAAGAATTTTGTTCATGGTCCCCAAAAGCATTAATCACACTGACTTTAGATTTTTTTGGCATTAGTGAAATATCTCAACTGTTGGATGGATGGCTTTAAAATTTGTGACAAACATTCATGTTCTTCAGAGGATGTATTGTACTTACATCCTCTGGCTTCTCTAGCACCATCATCAGATCAGAGTTTCCACTTATCTAATGAAATACCTCAGCTTCTACCAGATGGAACAGGATCAGACATTTTAGAGATATTCACGGTTCCCACATGATGAATCCTAATGACTGGTGATCCTTCTCTCCTTGAGGTTGACACTGGATGGATTGCCATCAAATTTAGAGTAGACATTAATGTCCCCCTCAGGAGGAATAGTTGTAACTTTGTTGATCTCCTGACATTTCCTCTAGTGCCATTATCAGGTCAAAATGTCATTTTGTACTTTGGTGTGTGACCAAATACTTGAAAACCTGACATTCCCATCAGCCTGAGCTGGACTCTGTGTTTCATGCTTATCAGCAAATATTTTCATGCTCATAATACCAATGCAAGCATGAAGACATTTAGCAGATATCATGTTAGCATGCTGTCCTTAGCAGCCTGGTAGACTCACTAAAAGGGCTGTGAATTTATTAAATTTACTTTGTCAGATTTTGAATGGTTACATTTCTATGATCTTTTCATACTATGCTCAAAATGTACTTGCAAATATTTTCTTTTTTTTATCATTCTATCATTTGTCTGCTATTCAATATATTGTATCATACTGTGCTGATGAGTTAAGTTCATAGCATCATGATCACCTGGTAAGTTGTCACACATGAAAAAAAGATTCAAAAGTGACTTTTAAATATTCTTAATTTCATAGATTAATTTCTCATCATTTCTGTTGACAAGTTAAAACATGAAGAGTTGTAAAATAACGAATAAACTTTGGTCCTGTTCGTGTTGCGTGCTCTGAATCTATAAATTCATTCATTTAAATTGATTTATTTTTACTCTCTCACTTAGCTAACTTTGCAATTAATTTTTGGCTGCGGTCCAATCTTCTTCTGGTCTCATCTTTTTCATCTCTGCACTCTCTCACCTCTTATCTCTGTCTCTATATCACTCACTATTATCTGATTTCATCCCCATCTTTCAATTTCCTCCAGCAATTTGCATCATGGAGAAGGGGGGGTTGACTAAATTAGCAGATCAATAGGCCATCAAACAGTCTTTAAGTGTGACACATACACAGACGTCCTGTCTCAGGTTTCCCCCTCTAACTAATAGCCTTGTTGTTTACTTTACAATGTGCTGTGTCATGTAGTTTGGGTCTCAGGTTGCCCTCCAGTGTATCGGGACACCCCTGGGGATTCCTTGGACAGGCTGATACTGGAGAGCACACCCGTGAATACTGCTTACACATTTTTTTGTCATCTTTTATCAGCATGCCCGACATTGTTCAGTTATTTTTGAACTGAAAGCTGTGCTTTATTTGCATTTTTACTCACAAAACGGAGTCTGTTTTTTATGTATTTATATTCAAATACATATACAGATCCATACATCATTGGCCTATAGAGCCTAAGTCTATATGACATCCTCCATGTGAAATCTTGGGGACAGTCTTTTCTGTGCTTTAATGTTGCACGTTCACGTTCGGGAACGGTCTCTCCAATCGTCTTAGGCGATGACCTTTGTCAGATGACTAGGAGGGGTCGACGGAGGTTGAAGTAACAAGTGAGCTGAGAGAGGGCCCCCACCTAGTCATGCAGAAGGGAGCTTAATACAGGCGTAATGTACACACACACACTCGCACACACACACAGTGAGTAGCTCTCCAGCGAACAGGAACAGGACTTCCTTGCTCCTGACCAGCCAGACCTCAGCTATAGAGAGGCACAGACCCATGCAGGAATACAAACGTAATCGTAGTTTTTCCAACACAAACACACGCTCATCAACTGGTTCTGACCGATCTCTCCTCCCCCCTCTGTGTCTTTTGTTACACACTCTCCCTCCTCAGTCCTTCCCATTCAGTCATAATCACACAGTCAGCTTCAGTGCACAGACCACTGTGATGAGCTATGACAAGGCAAGAGGCGGGAGGCAAGCACAGTAAGAATGGGAGAGGAGGATGGAGTGACAACATGAAAAGAGCACAGTGGTTGAAACAATTAACATCCTTAGAACAGGCATTGAGGAGAATTAGTGCATTTTTGTCTGACATGTACCCAGCATTGTTATTCATAATAATAAATCTTTATATTAAAAAAATGTTTTACCTTATTCTCTGCAGTCAAAGGATTCTGCCTTTAAGAGCCTTCAAGATAGTATGATCTTCACAACAAAAACATTAATAATATACCACACTCCTCCGCCTTGGCTGCCATCATGTGGGTAGCCGCCAGGGATTGTGGGTACTGAGCGGTAGTGTGACTCTCTCTAGCAGCGCTGAAACACGAGACAGCCTGCTAGACATAACGGCCTTCTCTTCTTCAGTGAATACACACACAAATACACACACGTAGAGTGAGTGTCTGTGAGTCACACACATAATGATGCTTGCAGATGCCTTAGAGATTATTAGAGGGAGATTATTTATTATTTGTTGCAGTGGATCGATAATGAACAAATAGCATCCTGGTTTTTGATGTAAAATCCTGTTCGCCTCAGATATGTACCCCGATGATTTTAAAGCTTTGCTTTTCTATTCAGTATGATTTTAGCTCTACACTGATAAATATGTGAAGAGTAAGTCTGATGGCAAAGTGCAATTGGGGTCAAAGGGCAGCACTGATCAGGTCAACTGGCTTTCAGTTCAGTCAATGCAGGAAGTTGATTATCATTGGTGGGGGAAAAAATACCTTGTGTGTTCATTTTAAATTTGGTTTAGACCACAAGTTAGATCCAGTTTAGTTCTGCAACTAACAATTTATGTTGTTCAAGCCAGGGATAGTATGTAGCACGTGGAGGGCGGGAGGGGAAAACAATTCCCTGCACAGATCAATAAAATATCAAATTATGTGTGGTTTTCAGAAGGTCATGAGGTTCCAAATATCACAACTCTTTACACTGCAAAGCTTTTCCAGCTGCCACAATTTGATTTGAGATATTTTAAAGGCTAGAATTACAAGTCCCCTTAAACAATCACTAGAGCTGTTAGCAGTTCAGTGAAAGAACAAATAGGTTTGCCACCTATTTTTCAAAAAAGTTGGTTCCAATTAGAAGAATTAAACTCACATCGTCATGTTGAATAATTTAGTGTACCATAATGCTTAGTTTACCTCCTGAATATGCAGGTTATATTAACAGTTACAGTTACAAAAATACATTTAGGTTTTGAAACTGACACTCATTTCTTTGTTTTTTTTTTTTTTTTTTTTTTTTTTTACAGTTAAATGGAGTGAATGCTCCTGGTTTTATCCAGCTGTCATTACTGGTTACTGACTTTTCCTGTTTTTTTTTTTGTTTTTGTTTTTTTCCTGGTCCGTTCTCCTTGACCACATTATAAAGAGTTACACATTCCATAAAGGAGATGATGTGACAACTGAGACATGTTATCACAGAAACAGGAAATCCGAAAAGCCAATAATTTGGTTTCTTCTTAGGGATTAGTGCAGTACAATCATTCTCTCTGGAGTCTGAGGTGTATTTCCAAAGCACAAACCCAAATCTGTGGTAATACGCCTGACTTGAAGCTAGTCCATAAGGAATGAGCCTTGGCTTGGCTTCACAGGCGTGGGAGCACAGCTTACCATTGTGTACGATTTAAATTATGCTGAAGCTGCTGGTATATTGGTCTGCGGCTGTGGTACGAGAGCAGAGTTGCCTCCGTTCAGGAAGAGAGCATGAGCATCTAGACGCCGTCTTGCACAGAAACTTCGGAAGGGAGGGCCTCGCCTCCCGTCTGCATCTGTCCACCACTTCCTGCATGGACAACTACTTTTCTAAAATGTTTTAGTCTGTCAGCGAGGAAGACAATTAGTCTTCTATTGCTCATGTTGGGTAGTTTGTATGAATATGCCAAGAGTCTCACCTCCAGTACACCACACAGTACAAATGTGTATGTCATATTGACATACATGTAAAGTAATGGATTGTTCTTTTTCCAAATGTTTTTAGTTTCTAAAGGATGAACAAAATTAGGTCCATCATAATTTAATGTATAGTTCCTATCTGTAATATGCCGGCTATGACCAGTGGCAGATATATATTCTGATTTTAACGTTGATATTTTTTTCCCCTCTGACTTACTGACATGTGGTCTTGTTCTCTCTGCTTATGACATCAAACGGCTAGTTATTTAATAAGCATATTTAATACAGTATATTCAATCTGCTTTCCTCCCGACTTAAAATACAGTACGTGGTCAAAAAGAGTGCCTGCAAGCAAGTGGGGCCTATTGGATTAGCCGGCGTTGTGTCATTTAATATCAAAGAGGCTTTACTGACAGCAGATGTTTACGCTTTTGCTTTGATTTAAGATTTTACAACATTAGATTAAATAGCTGTTCAATGCATTTCCTTAAACAAATTGTCTCATATTTAACTTCTAAAATCAGTGTTGCACTTATAAAGATAAAATTACAAAGTACAAACTATCTGTGATTTTATGAAATAATAAACCTGTGTGAAACAGAAAAATAAAGTTCAATTCAAAATACTCAATCAATTCTGTAAAAAATATTTCTTGATGAAGATGTTTTAATTACAGTTTCAGTAAATGGTGTAATGAGCCTATAGGCAAACGTGGAATAAAGTAAGAATAGTAGGATACTCAGGAGAAAAAAAAATAGACATGCGTGAAACATAGAATAAAATGTTAATTACATTCATTTAAATACATAGATAATTTCAGTAATTCAAAATTCATTATGATACAGAAAATGCATGCAAATAGCTAGGCTATAGTCATTTCTTTGGTGGCTTAAGCTGCTGGAAATGATGAAGATGTTGATGATAATAATAAAAATAATAATAATGGCATGTAAACAATACAATGTTGGGGTTGATACTGTTTTAGGCCTCCCCCAGGCTATCATTAGCTCAGCCTGCTTTTTTCTTAAAAACGGCTACTGTAGCAGGTTTAGTGTCAGGCCTACAAACCCAGCTTCGACTGAAAAATAAATAATATCGAATCAGCTTATTTTTAAGTGATATGTAACTACTCCTCCGTCGTCGTTGTACTTGCAGAACAGTGAGGCCGCAGGTCCGGCCCACCATCTTAACACCTTAAATGCTTTAAACTTGGCAACAGACCACCAAAAAGTGTCTTTCGCGTGGATGAAACCATCATACGTCCCCGTCATACAGGCTGAAGTACTTGCTGGCGTTTGAGAAGCAGAGGTAAGGCGTGCTACTGCCCGGGTAAACAACAGGCAGGGGCATGGGCAGCAGGCATCTGCCCAGCAGGTTGCTCTCTTTGTACAAGGCCGGGAGCTGCCCCACCACCACGGGCTTTCCAGTCTCGGGGAAATCGGTAACAGGTCCGTCGATTTCGGTCGAGATTTGCCGTTTCAATTTATTCCTGCGGTTCTGAAACCATATTTTCACCTGGGTCTCCGTGAGCTGGAGTGAACTGGCGAGGCAGGCACGCTCGGCGCTGCTCAGATAGCGTTTCATGTCGAAGGTAGACTCCAACTGGAAAATCTGTCTCTTGGAAAAAATAGTGCGCGTCTTCTTTTTCGTGATCATTTTGCTCTTTTTTGCAGGGCTGCCTCCTTTGTGGGGGTCCGTGGCCGTTGTGGTGGAGCTGCTGTCGTCGCAGCTGCTGTCCCCGCTCTCGAAGCGCACATCCGTCGACTTCTTCGGGTCTCCGCGGCTGATGATGACCGATTCCGGTGCTCCGTTGCAGTCTGTGATCAACTCTGTGAACAAAACGACACTTGGTTTAATCCACTGTGGTTTTGTTTGAACCGCGTTGCTACACTGACCTGAAAACGGTAAGATCGTCGATTAAGAGCCGTGCGTAATGATGAACACAGATGATAGACGGTCTCGATAGACAGCCTACAGCTACAGATACACTAAAACCCTCTTACCACTTTCGTTAAGCCTGCTGCCCGGGTCCTGCCTCCTCTGTGTTAAGTGCTCCTCGTGGTGGCTCTGGAAACCGTCTTTACGCATCGCCGTGGCCGAGTCATCCTGCAGTCCGGCGGGGTGACAGCTGTCACAGTTCCTCCCGCTTGTCTTGAGATTGAGAATGTTGTCAATAGTGAATTTGAGAGAGGCGGCGGGTCGGCATGGTGCGTCCACTTTGTTCATATTCTCCAATGCTTTAGTCCTTTTTTTTTGTTTACTTCCGCGACTCGACTAAGTCTAAACTGGGACGTTATTCTCACCACTAACGTCTCGATGCTCTACGCACCATAGCAGCAGCCACTAAGCAGACACTGCTGGGCTGGCGATGCTCTGCCTGCACCGTTACTGCACACACGCCGGATGGGGCGCGCGTTGCCCTCGTTGATTGGTCCAGAGGAGCGTGCAGTACGGTCCAATAACAGCGAGGGGATAGGAGGAGAGGGCGGGCAATAGAGTGTTGTTGTGCCCTCCCTCTCCTCCACTCACCCCCAACCCCCTTTAACTCCCCCACCCCACTTATCCTCATACATCTGCTGCAGGGAGACCCGTGGTCCGGAGCCCTGCAGGGGTCCCCCAAGAAAATAAAGAATAGTTTAATTTCATTGTTAATTCACACCATACGGAGTTCATATTTGATGGTGGCTTTGATCGTGGCATGCACTCCCTCTCTTTGAGCTATCAGCCGAGTAGTTTGGGAGTCGAAAAAAAGTTCGTGAGCTAATTTACAACCTGAAGTAAATCTGAACATTATCGGGGTCATCGCGTTGTTTCTGTATCTTTGTCATTTTTGCACTTTTTTTTTTTGTAAACACAAATTTTCATTTAGAATATTTTTCTGCGTGTTGCGCTGAGATTTATAGGCGCCGAGTAAAAGTATAAAATATTAAAAGATATACCAACAAAAATCGTTTCTTTTTCGCACTTATGCAACTGTTACTATTCACAAACAGATCGTTTCGTCCATGGCATTATTTACTGTATTATAGCAGATGCCTAAATCAAAAATGGCTCAATTTGGGCCGATTTAAAAAAAAAATGATGGCCATAGATACCTCTTGATTTTATCTTTCTTTTTTTTCGTATTCGCTGCCCATGTGTTTACTGTTTCTTGTGTTTAATTGATATATTTCTTTGCATACTGTACTCATACTCATACTCTAATTTTTACAATGCGTTCTCGCATATCGGGCTCTGATTTATTTATATAGGAGGTTTTAAATGAAAGCAAATTTTATATTCTTGTAACTGTATAAGATGCTCATCTGACATACAGGACAAGAAGTTGAATAGTCTCAACAGAGGCCTAAATCACGAAGTCTGAAATGATGCTGAAGGCACACAGGTTCCTGCTGCATGATTTGCTCTCTCGTCCTCACAGCACATTTAAAGCCCCTTCATTCTTTTATTAACTCTCCTGTGTCACCATGCACGTTTGTAATTGACAGAAAGGAAGGCACGTGAGCATAAATAAGAGAAACAGACAATTTTGTGCTTATTTTTTATTTGTCTATTATGTGAAAAAGTGACAAAGTCGGAAAGATTTGTGGCTTTAAATATAAAAGTTTGTAAAAATATGTGTGTATTCAAACATACAGTACATGATATGACGAGCTGCGGAGGAGCACAGACTCTGAACAGATTTATAAAATGAGTCATTAATGGGTGTTATAATCGGTCTCTGCGGCTCTTTGGATGCAGTCAACAGTTTTCTGCGGCGTTGTGGGTTATTGCACTATTCAATATTAACATGATGAATTAATGTTACGAACCAACAGTTTGGTGTCTTAGTCTTTAGCAGTCTTTACACCAAACCGGTCATCTGCGATCTTAACATGCTCATTGAGTGAGCAAACGAGGACAGAGGGTAGTTGATGGAGCTGGAGAAGCCCGCGACGGGTGGAGAAACTGGATGTCCGTTCAGGTTGAAACCCAGTCCCGCAGTGGGTGTGGGTCCTTCGTGGTACAGAATGGGCACCCTGATAATCCGCTGGGTCGAGTGCGGGATATGTGCAGCCTCAAGATCCGCCGCGAGCTGTCTTTTCCATTTATTCCTCCGGTTCTGGAACCAGATTTTGACCTGCGTCTCCGTCAGGTGCAGAGATGCTGCCAGCCCCGCTCTTTCCGAGCTGCTCAGGTACCGTTTCACGTCGAAGGTGGACTCGAGCTGAAACACCTGACTGCGGCTGAACACGGTCCGGGTCTTCTTTTTCCGGTTGGGGCTCGGCTCTGATGATGAGTCTTGCTCCGCCCGCGAGTCAAAACCGTTCTGCGCGTCTTCGTTGTCGTCTGTCAGGTGACTGTCACCTGTTTTACGGTCGGTTTCGTCGCTGCCTTCCGTTATCGGCTCAGAGACGGCGGGGGAGCATCTGTCACTGGTCCACATGGAGCAGCACTGGTCATCTGTACTGGTGTTATCTTTTGGACCTGAAAGGAGAGAGAACATGACTGACTTTTAAACAGCTACGAGAAAAACGCAAATATTTGACAAAATAATTTCATCTAAACATTCTTCATTGGCCTAAAACTAAATAATAATTAAAAAAAATAAAATAAAATAAATATATAAAAATCCTCTTTAGTGTGTTGAAACATGGCAGGATAAATCAGTGAACTAGAGTAAAGGAATAAAACATGGTGCAAGAAGAAAACGAGGAAACACTTTGGAAGAGATAACATGTCAGAAGTTCTCATTCACTTAAATAGAACTTGGTTTCATGTATTATTTAAAGTGGTCTTTAAAGTGTTTTTGCAAGTTCAGTTTCCAGAAAGTTTGGGTGCGCATGGGCAGAGCTGAGGCCCTTTTAGTAGATTGCATAACACACGATCCACGTGAGGAAATTGTGTCAAATCGGATTATGACACAGATAAGAGTGTATGAACAGATATCAGTCTACCAGAGGAAAATATTTGCAGTTTATAACTTAATCATACCAACAAGTTAAAACAGATTTACTATGTGGGCAGTAACTTGAGGCTTCCATCACATGTTATACTGTAATTCTAAAATCTGAGTATACCGAAGGGAGGGGAACTTTATTTTGATGTGACGGTGCGTGTGAATGGCCCAAATGTCACGGGATTTGCGTAAAAGCGTCATATTGACGTGCGTCTGTTTTGGGGGTTTTATTCTGCGCATTTGCGCGTAATCCATGTGCGTAATCTTCAAATTAGGATAGAGGTCTTTTGATGACAAGCAGTCATAAAATATTGTGGTTTTATAGAGGATGAATTACGCATATGGTGATCAGACATGGAAACAGTCGTAGTACGCCGCGTTTTACAATATGTGCCTATGTTCTATAAGATATGTTTTCAACGGTTACGCGCATTACACACCTTTAAATGAGTTTGGGGAGCTCGGTGAGCACAGGGTGGGCAAATGGAGAGAACAGCCTCGACGCAACATAGACCCCTGGACTAGCATGGACTTTGTTGGTTTTATTTAATGTAGCGAGAAGTGACGTTCTAGGCTGGATTTACACATTAAATTCATATTCTAATAAAGCCACTGTGCTAAATGTACACAAATAAATGGACGACCTCAAAACAATCAGTGATGTCTGGCTGTAACTAAAACCTGCATAATTGTGACCTAGAACCGGGGAAAGAAACAACTTTAGAAGACACTGCTGTCATGAGATCATTCTGATATTCCACTGTTGATTTTTGTTTGAAGTAATATGAGCCACCAGTACGTAAAATATTATTGCAGCCCTGCTACTGTCTTTTATTGCGCCCACAGATTAATGTATTGCGTGGTGGTGGCGTTTCTGGTATATAATCATGTTTCCAGGAGGTGTACTCACTCTGTGGTGTTTCCAAAGCTCGCAGATTTAAGGCAGTCCCCGCACGGTACCACTGCAACGGCGAGTCTCTGTACGGGGCTGTGGATCTGGAGCAGTCCGGCGCTCCTGGAGCGTTTGTGTCGGCACGATGTGCGCTCGGGACTCGGTCGGGTGAGACCGACTCCACGCCAGCTTCTCCACGACTGCTGTCCGACATCGAGTCTTGCCCATTCCGCCCTTTGCCCAAGAGGTTCTCGATGAAAAACGACGACACCCTCGATGAGGTTGGAGTGTGGTTGTCCGTTAGCTTCTGTTGCATATTTTCCAGATTTCACGATGCTTTTACGCCAAATCGTAATGTCTAGATTGTGCGTTTCGGCAACCGAAAGTCCAAGCGGTCATTTCAAGCCTCGCTGCTTTTGCGCTGATCAGGAGTCATGGTAGACGGGACGGGGATCTCCTCGGTGCCAGCGGGAGGAGAGGGAGACAGAGAGACGGAAGCAGTAGTACAGTGAAACGTCAAGTCACACGCTTAACGAGCCGAGGGCATCCAGCTATTGGACGAGCACAATGGCAAATGGGGTTTTCCAGGGAAAGGAGAATTACTGTCTCTCTGCGTCAGCCACTGCTGCTGCTGCTGTGTGTGTGTGTGTGTGTGTCATTTCACGTGCAGCAGGCCCGTCCCCTCGAGGCCAGGCAGCCAGGAGAAAACCTCTGTCCACGGTACAGCACTCTTTATTTGGGTCAATTAGAGTGCAAATCAAAATAAAGGTCCGCCAGGGCAGCAGCCATCCCCGGGGTCGAGCCCCCCGGTTCATGCTGCCATAGGAAGGCTCACTCACAGTCAGCAATTAACTGGCAGGGAGCGACAGTGTGGAGCCTGTCAATTTTAAGTGTGTGTGCTGAAGTGGCCTCTATGTGCTCATTTATACCATTATAGGAGTGTAGCAAAAAACATGGCTGCTCGTGTTTTCATCATGTTAGAGACCTCTAAGATACAAAGTTTGGATAACCCTTGACAGGATCTGGAGGACGCTGACGTTTCAGTTGTCGGTATGTGTACAGTAGGCCCACATAATAATATGTCAGTGGTGGCTTGCAGTGGCATGATGCTGTCGACCTCAGAGTTATGTTTTTTTGAACGCATGTGCGTACTGAACCATGCATGGCTTGGTAATGGCACGTTTAAACGCTGCGTCTTGGAGATGCGTCTGCTGTCAAAGGTTATCAAAACTTTGCGTAATGGCTCAGATACTCCTGATAATAGGCCTGTTTGTCCGCAGCTGACTCAGGCTGCGTGCTTTAATTAGATCAAACGACATATTTTCTTCTTTTTCTTTACGTAGAGCTGATCGGCAGACTTATATAGGACTGTTTGTCAGTGCAGTGTTGTGGCGGCGTGCGCACGATTGACTCGGTCTAATTATTCTAGGTATTCTTCTGCTTTATAGTTACATTATGTAGCACACACTAATAAAACATCAGGGACTGTAGTCTGAAATTAGTCGTCTATTAGTGCAAAAACAACAGTGGATCAGACGTTATATGTTGATTTTCTTTTCTAAAATAATTATTGGCCTTGACATTTCTATTCGACTTGGAGCTACAGGCCGTAGGTTCCTCGGAAATCCGTCCCCAAGCGGCAAACAACCTCCTTTAAAAAGTAGTAGGCATAAATATCCAAACCAAGTCATTTGAGTAAAGTTTCCTAGCTGCAGCTCCCCTTTGACCAAGAGTCCAACTTTTACATGAACGTTGTTTGTTGTACTTCAAGCCCACTTGTGCAAATACAAAACAAGTTCACTAATGTGATTCAAGTGACTGCAGCGGGCAGATTATGATCAGCTTATCACCATTAGATCATGTGAAACATTTAAATGAGTGCTGACGGGCGTCTTTACCCTTTCCGCTGAAATGGCAAGACATTTGAGCTTTTTATTTCCCTCAGTGGAGTCAGCGACGCTGACCTTTAACTCTCTCTCTCTCTCTCTCTCTCTCTCTCTCTCTCTCTCTCTCTCTCTCTCTCTGTCTCTCTCTCTCTGTCTCTCTCTCCCTCCCTAAGGCCAGACTTACCCTTTGACAGAGGATCAGCGGTAATGTTGCTCTTCAACCTAACGCTCACAGCGCGGACAACAGAAACATGAGAGGTGAATCTTGCACCTGTCTTGTGCCATTCCGCGCAGCGAACAGACTTCATACTTCACGTTGGCTGATGCGCCTTTAATTCTGTTTGCGCCTTGTTGTGAGGACAAAATATATCCACTTTTCTCCCGCGAGCACAACAGACAGTTGCGTGGAGGTAACTTCTCATTTAATGACTTGATGCAATTTTAATAATTAACCTCAACCCAGTCAACTGCGATGCTTATGCAAATAAAATGTATTTATTGTTAACAACTACTTTAATAAGCACTTTAATCAATTATGGAGAAAAAAAAGTCCACTTAATAACAATCTAGTCCCCCTATAAATATAGGAGCAATTTACTGGCAATTTACACTTTAATATACAAATATCCTATTAAAACAAACTTAATACATGTGTGAAAAAAGCAGAGTACAAAAGCACATGCAAACATTTAATGAGATATAGCCAAATAAATCTTTGAGTGTGTCATTCACAAATAATCTCAAGATCATAATGTAGCTTAGCACAATTGCAGAATAAGATCTAATTTTCTGCAAAAGTGTTAATTATTAGTATTCATTCTTATTTATTGCTCCTTGTAATGAGAAATGAATGTTTTTTGCACTGCTGCCAATGTTGGTATTCAGATTTATTTTGAATCTATTCATGATGTCCTGTGATGTACACAAGATTTTATTAGCAGTCTTCGACACAGTAATGGCTCATGTGACTGATATAATATTCCATGATTAATTAAATCCTTAAAGTCTTTCAGGACTGAAGCATCAGTGTTTGAGCAGCGTTTTACTGCTGGATGCTTGTAACTACTTACTTGTGGTTGTGAGATCAGTAATAGCAGAAAACAGAAAGCAAAAGTTCTGCGACACAAAATTGGATTCCTTTTTAATACTTTTCTCCAGTCTTCCATGTTTTTGTGAAATAGTGGATCATTTTTCCTCTTGTGGTCTTAAATGGTTATTTTAATAAAGCCATGGAAATAATAATAAAATACATTTTACAAAGGTTTACAAACCAAAAATGTTCGGTACACCGATTACAGAATTTCTAAGCTTTTTTTTTTTTTCTTTTTAAAAAAACATTTAAAATCTCAATCTTTAACTTGTAGCTTTCACTGTTAGATGAATGTAATGGAGCTAACATGGCTAATATAGTGGAGTAATAGTATAATGTGCCATGAAATAGAGATATTCAACTACATGTACCTCAAAGTTGTACTTAAATACAGCACATGAATTGACTTAGTTACTTTCCACCGCTGTTTGTCACTCATTATAAATATTTCCACAATTCCATCATGCTAATAACCTCCATGAAGATAAGCCTGTAAGTGAGCATGTGGTGTTTCTTTAAAGGAAAAAAAAAAGATGTTTGCGTGCGTCAAAACTCCACATTAGATCATGTTTCTCTGTGTACACCAGGCCGTCTGAACGATGTGGCACCCCAGCCTGTGCCTCCTGCTCTAGGGGCCGACAGTCCAGACCCAGAGGCCCCTCTCTCACTTTTCTCTTCTCTTCTCTCTCATCCTTCTCTGATCTTTATCCTGTCTGGCATGCCCTTTGCTTTCTGTGGCCTGCTGGCCTGCTCCACAGCCATGGCTCCCTCCATCCCACCACAGGGCCGCAGTACAGTTTCACCACACAAAATCACATCATTGGCTTGTGCTCCAGGAGACAGCTGCATCAAATTGAGCGTGTTTCTCCAGTTGGCTGCAGTGAGCGTTTTCCAGCCCGTGGTGCAACCAGGCCTTTAAGCAGCGAAGCACAGTGTTACAGTCTGTGTTATTATCATCCATGAAAAAAACAGAAGTCGTCTGTGAGGTGGCAGTGAGGCTAAATTGCACGGCTTTTGTAGAGCAAATTGACTGTGCAAAACACACGTTATATGCTTTGGAAATCTCACACAACATAAAACATTTTCCAGTCCTCTTGTTGGCAGCCATATTCGATTTTTGTTCAGTTCATGACCTTTCTATTTAAAAAGCTGCAAGAGTGAGATGGGAGAGATTATCCCTGTATTTTCTATCTGAATTTCTATCAGTACAGTATTTCATTTGAAATTACAGAACATTCATAAACAGTCATTCATAAACAAACGGTCATATTTCCTCTATAGCCTCCTGTTTTTAATTTTGAAATTTCCCTGCTCTAATCACCATTTTATAACAGCCATTACTCCTTGAAGTGTGATATTAATGGCTCTGGAGTCTACTGCTCTCAGTAGGGGTTTACAGTCAATGAAAGTGGAGACAGTTTGACCTAGTTCATTACACTGGAGGCAGTGAGACATGCAGGCAGAGACAGGAAGGCATGTATCTCCTCTGGGGCATTTCACAACTCTCTTTACATTAAGAGGTCTTCGTAGTGACTCAGTGAAGTAAAGTGACCTCAGCTGACTTGTATTTGAGGCACACACACACACATATATATACATATATAAGTATAAACATGCAGTGAACACATACATTGACATCTTGCTTATGTTTATTTATCTGAGTGAGAGAAGAAATGAAGTGCACCTTTAACTTTAACGGAGCCGGAAAAAATCGAACCGCTGAGAGTCCACACAGATCTGTTAGCTGCTATCTATTAACACTTGTCTTGGGTTTGTGGGGGCCCTCTAATGGTCAAAAAAGGGCAGCGCACCTTTGGTTCATACATCACAAACATTTCCCAGTTATTCATCATCCAAGTAGTTTATGCAGAAACCAACTTGCACCATGACGGTGAGTAAAGCCTTTATTTTATAAGCTTTTATTAATCTCTGATAATATTCTGGTATGCTGGCAAGCTAACTGCATGCATTCAGGTGCAAAGCAGCCATGTCACTAATTCAGAACTTTAATAAACAAAACGGGTTATCTAAACACATAGAAAAGTTATTTGTCCACTTTAAAAATATGTGTCAGTTGAGCCAGTTAAATAGTAAAAGAATTAAGTCTTTTCATCTCTTCTCGCTGTTCATGATCTTCCAAAATCTTTTAGTATTTAACTATTCAGCATTCCAACAAAACCTCAATGCATACTTGCTTTCCTTATCTGGCAAGCCAGCTAAGCCAGGCCGTGCTAGCTCTGGCATTAATAATTCACTGTACATAATAAGTTGATGCTGCAGAGTTTGTTCTCATTGATAGTATTAGCCGAGGTGAGCATTCTTGGCCAGACTTTGTGACGCCAGCAGGCCAGCATAAAGTGGGCTTTAATTGCCCATAATCTCTGTCGTTCTCTTTCCTCTCAGTGCAAGTCAACAGCATATAGCCTACAAATGCCAGACCTTAGCAAGGCATTTTTTAGCTCCATATCAGCGCAAGCCCTCCAACAAGGAATTCTTGAAGAGATTTTCAACTCGGAGTCAAAAAGATCCCGAAACCCTCTAAAAATCCTTTTAGTTCTAACTCTCACTGTGCCGTGGGATTTCATGCCAGCAAATCCATGTTTGTAACCACAAGCTGAACAGGAACTTTAGACTTTGGACACTTTGTTTCCCTTCTTAAGACACACTTTGTTCATGCTGCCATACCTGAAAAATGTGTTTGAGCTAATGAAAGCACATAAAACATTAAAAAAACCAAGGAAACAACATACTGTAGTTTCTTCTTATTTAAGTACTGACAATGCCACATCTGTTTACTCTGTTTATGACGTGCATGTGCATCTTTTTCATTATTAAGATGTATTCAGAGGCTGCTGTAACCTAGTTTCTTGATCATTCTGCTTCATGGATTTGTGTCAGTGGGCCACTCATTTGAAGACTACACTTTGTTTTATATGTGGTGCAATACATCTATTTTTAAAATCCCTAAATGGAAGGGTCAGAGCTTTTTAATCTCCAGTCAAATGTTTGAGTTCAAAGATTTTGACCACAGGTCTTGTTTTTATTCCACACAGACTGGATTACATTGAGTAGGCTATGGCATAATCACATCAAATTATGTCTGAATGAGTTTTATTGGAAGGAAATGTTGATTATAACTAAGCTGAGCTGCTGCACCTGACTGCGTTGAACAAATCAGAATTCTTCAATGAGTCTCCAGCTAAGAGTGCAACATTAGTATTCTTTTTTCTCTCTCTGTCTGACAAAACTGATCAAATGTGAAAATTCTGCAACACAGACTGACACTTCAGCTGTCAGAGACACTGATCTAATATTCATTTATTCATTCATTCATGTCTACATGCTCCGGTAATCCTGAGAAAATGAATCAAATTAAAACCTGAATCATCATTTTAAGTTCAAACGGGGCTAATTATAAATATAGGTGACATCCTTTCACTTATATTTTGCAGACCGATTGCAGATATTTATATCAACAGGAGCTGAAACTCAGTTGAAGATGCATTTGCCAAACATTTGTGAACAGGGTCTGTTTACGTACAAATTAATTTATTGATTCAATGAAAATTAAATTAATACAATACATAAACATCCTCTAGTTAATGAATATGGATCAAAACTATAAATTACAGTCGAAATTAAAAACCTACAGTGTTTCCGCTGGATAAAAAACCCTGTTACGAACTCATTATAGTGCTATACGGGATTCATTAACAACAAAAAGGAGTCAATAAAAAGGTGGTCAAGTTTAAATTTGGCCATCATCCCTGGTGAAAACCCAACACCATCACTGCCAATTTCTCCACTTACAGGGCCGTATGTGTCTGGATGATTTCTAACGGGAATGTCCGTTTGTTTAACCTCTTTACGGTACGTTAACCCCTGTCAGGACGCACTCGTCATCCCAGTACAAAAGGGCTGAAAAGCGGGGACCTTTACCCCTTGGTCGACCCTGTGCTCAAATCCATGCCTGCTTTCCAGAGAAGTTCCCAGGTTACCCTACAATAAACAAAGCCATAAGAGAATCACGTGGTTATGAACTCACTAATAATAGAAGAACAATGTTACCGTAAATGTACTTTTAAGTGTCAGAGTCACGTTTTTCCCTTTGGAAGTTTTCGTCCTTGGAAGCGTCTAAAACCAAATGATGCATCTCTGGAGTGAATTTTGTGAACTTCCCTGCAGGACCTGTAGCACTCTAAAGGAACACGGTAATGCTGTCTAATCGAGGTGTAATATTTCTTCATAATTTCTTGCCATAGTTGAAAACACGTGGCTGGGGGGACTTGCTGACCTCTCGTAATAAGCTTATGGCAGAAAATATATCCGTGTGCGTAAAGAGCCGGGACCTTCACATAGTGTTCAAGCAGGTTTGGGAAGAAGGAACCTGCTCATAAGGCAGATAACAAAAGAGAGAGCTCCAACTGAACTGTTAAGTGTTCAATCAGAGTCCATTGGGCACAGGTCCAAACACAAAAGCATCGACGAGTGACAGCCGATAGATGCAGCAAACTCTGTACATGAGCATTATATAACCACACTTTTTGATTCTCTTAACTGAACAACAATGCTCTGACATCTCTCTCACCACAGCTGGAAAATATCACTGCTCGTGTCTTATTACCTGGCATTTTAAATATCTAAACAACACACCATGAGGTGTTTGCGGCAGCTTACAGTGACTGGAGTCAATGTACTGCCGAGCTTTTTACTATTATTACTATTTAACTGAAGTGCTACCACGTTACGCTTTTAAATGAATCCACTCAAGAGAGTTGTGTTCTCACATTTAAACTTGACTGGCCTCATGTTGGCCAGTGGAAATCAGATTAGCAGCATAGTGACCACAATAACGCATCCCATTTAATTCGCAGCATATTGTGAAATCCATCAAACAAATCATGTGAGGTTTTTTTTTTTTCTTCTCCTCTGTCACCAGTTTGTGTCTTTACCCTCGGGCCCTCCAGCAGTTTGTAGTATTTGAGCTGCGGTTTGTTCGATAACTGTACCCAATGAGTTTTAGTATCACACATAGAAAAGAGCCGTGGACCAGTGGACCCCTCTCCCTTTCCCTGTCATGCTCGGATGAGCACCTGACACATTAAACGATCGCGTGAGAAGGAAGAGGGCACGAGTGTACACACACACACACAGGGAGAGAGAGAGAGAGGACGGGATCGAGCTGCAGGCCCGCACCGCGCTCGAGCTCTCAATTAGCCGGAGCTCGGGTGAGTTACGGTGGCGGTGCAGGCTGTCAGGCCATTAAAGCTCACATGACTTCATCTATCAAAGACAGTCCTAGTCCCGCTTCGTGTTTTCTGACACGTCACACGGGCCCGTCACGTACAGGTGAATTCACAGAGCGTCGTTTGAAGGCTGACTGGAGGTGTGTGACACCTGAGTTCAGTTTTGTCAGGACTTAGTGAAACATTTCTACATTCCAGTCAATCTCTGAGAGGCACGTTTGCGTTTTAGACATGCTGATTTTTTTTTCTATAAATAAATTTTACAGAGGATTTAAACAAATTTAGGCTGTTTCCGTTTAGTTTCCCTGCCCCGCAGCGCGGCTGTGATGTCCTCACAGGAGCACACACACATTATGCTGTTGTCGCGTCCTCTGATTATCTTTCCCCTCTTCGTCTAACATTTCTCTCTATCCATGTTTATGAAATAAAGCAATTACGAAAAAATAAACATCTTCAAATCATCAAATAACTTGAGTAAAATGGTTATTGTGTAGTTCGATCACAATGCTGAACCACAATTCGATGTTTGATTTCTTTTCTTTTCTTCTTTTCTTTATGAAATGATGCCAAAATACATGAAACAAATGAAGTGTAGTTTTGGTTTGGCGAGGGTCGTTGGAATGATTATTCCTGAATTTTGTTTCATACAAAAAGGAAAAAGGAATCTACAAGTTTCCTCACTGTCAGTGATGCTGTGCGTGCTGACTTCATGCACCGTTGTTCCCGGCACTATTATATACTATTATTTGTTTGTGTTTCTTTCTATCTGACTTGACTTCATTTTATCTGTGTCAGTGTGAACATTACCCGCCGACCCTCCAGCAGTATGGCAGCTATCATCTCAGAAATGTTTCAGTGCAGCATGAAATCAAGGTTGTTTACATGGTCCGTGTCTTAATTCTTTTTTTTTCTTATTTATTTATTCTCTTTGCAAAGAATCAGTAAGAAAAAAGTAAAAGTAGCACGCTAACAAAACGATCTTTTTTTTTTTTTTTTTTTTTGCATGTCATGGAAAGACCTTTTTGAGCTAAACCTCATCTCTAAACCTCAACCGTATCAAATGAAACAAAAATCAACATAAAATTCAAAAAGCAAATCACAGTGACGAGGAAAGACAGAACAACTTAAACATAAACATTTGTAATAAATATACAACTCTGCAAACATAGCAAAACAAATTCTTTACATCATGTACTGACAAATGATGAGGTTCATTCAGAAACGCAACACGTACAGAGCACCTAATGTTGTGACGGTGCTTGACTTGCATTTAAGAAAATTAAAAAACAAGTTTGTCATAAGTGAGAACTAACTTTCTAACAAATCTGTGAACAAACAACAGAAAGAAAGAAAAAAGTTTTCCATTTTCTATCCTGCCTCATTATTTAGACAGAAATATCTTCTAGTTAACTTGTAAATGTAAAACATCCATGCTCTGACTTGCAACTTGAACAATATTAATAATGTTCAGATTATTTATACATCCACAATAATTTTGTGTGAACTTAATATTAAATGTTCCCCTTGCAGAATTTAACAATGATAGGGTGAAATATCTAACAGAGATATATTTCCTCTGGACAATAAGTGAGTGAAATAAAATAATAATAATAATAAATCCAGAAAGGAAAAATTGGATTTTACTTTTACCTTGTTTTTTTTTCTTTTGAAACATCTTATATGACCTTCATGGAGTAGCTGATATAAGAGCAACATTGTGGCAAAATGATTTGATTACTTGCGTTCTTTTTTGGAAAATATTATAGAGTAAATATGGAGAAGTGCAGCCAACATTAACATGCAGAGCGGAGAGAGAAAAGACAGATTTCTGGGATAAGCTATCAGAGAAGGGAGAGGGCAGCAGACATGGAAGAGGAGAGAAGTGAAGTAGAAGAATCTGAAGGGAGGAGAGTTGGGCAAAGAGTGAAGAAAAGGCAGGGCAACTAACCTAACCTGAAGCGACATAAAAGAGTAAAGAGTCTGTGTGTGTGTGCGTGTAGATGGAGGTCTGAGTGCACATGTGTGTGAGTGTTAGTGAGACACCAGGCTGCACTCTGTTTTCTTCAGTCTTGTCACGCAACGTTCCTGGAAGCCCCGCCCTTCTTCCACTACCACACTTCCTACCAACCAGCTTACACACACACGCACACACACACATCTAAGAAATGGCCTATTTTCAGTGACTCTCAGACTAAAATGATTATGTATATGTCTCCATACTTGTGCATTGTATGGATCCAGGTTTGGTGAATCCTGGATCTAATCTGACCCTCCCCCTCCTGAGCCTGAGCTGCCCATGTAGGCGTCCACTACCACTGATGCAAGATACAATGCCCTTAATCTATATCACAGCCTAATGGGGGTTTGCAGTATGGATCACCAGTGAGACGCTAGCTGACAGGACACTGAAATCAAAGGGGGCTGATCAAAAGGCATCTCTTATTTCTGATAAAACATTTCAAGCAGTTCTGATGACAGCAGCATCCGTTTTGTCAGTGACTCAGTAACCCAAACAGGAAATTTGAAACAAAAGTGTTAATACTTGAATTTATTTTCCCTTTTCTCTGCAAGAAGCCTTTCGTTCAGAGGAGACAAACTGTCTTGTGCTTGTGGTTTATTTCTCCATAATCCACAATGACTGAAAATCTTTACATCTAATATATCCTTTACCTCTTTATCACTACAAATATCTTGAAACATTTCAGCTAATTCACGATGCTTCTCAGGGAATTAACTCATAGCAAAAAATACAATAATAAAGAAAAATGCTAAATTTGTTTTAGAAATGTATAAATTGTAAAATATGCTGTAAATATATATATATATATATATATATATATATATATATATATATATATATATATATATATATATATATATATATATATATATATATATATATTACTTATACTTATATATATTACTTTTTTTTTTTTACTCAAAATCACAAATAGATATTTTACATAGATGTTTCAAACAGTGTCTGTTCCTGCTTGACTTGTTGTTTTTCTGTTTATATAAATGTAACTGAAGAAATATTTTTTCCAGTTCATTCTCTTCTTTTTCTCAATTTTTCTCCCTCAGTCCCTAAGCACTGTGAACAGAGAAAAAAGTTTTACATTTTGGGAATGAAAATAATAATTTTGCATAATTATATTTTGTGTCATGGTCAAATTAATAAAATAAAATCCGAATATATTTTTTATTTTAAAAAGAATGAAATCAATTCCTAAAAGGGTTTTGCTGAAGAATTATGTCATTTTCTCTAAATATGTATTTCATTTCCATTTGCTTTATCCATAATAATAAATTATTCTGAATGTTCATCAATGTACTTTATGTAACACTGCATTCATTTAATGCCATACAGAGTTTCAAGTCAGTGAAGCCATGAGCCACAGGAATAAAGATTTCGGTTTATTCTTCATCTCTCACCTGTATTTTCTTGTATTTTTCCAACACTTTCCTAGGGCTGAAGTTTTCTCAGCCAGCAAAGAATCTCACACTTTCACAAGATCATACATTTCCCAGGCTAACATGGGAGTCTGTGTGTGTGTGTGTGTGTGTGTGTGTGCGCGCCGTGTGTGTATACTTACATGTGTGTGTGTGAGGCATGATTAGATACATGGAGGCCTACTGCAGAGCTCTGCCCAGAGTATACTGGCTGATGATTGGATGAAGCTACACAGTTTCCTCTCTCCACAGGTCTCTGGCCTTTCTCAAGACCTATACTGTCAGAACCCATTTGCACACAACACAGTCAAGAACGTGTACACACACACACACACACACACACTCACACACACTGTGCCTCAATCAAACACTTTGAACCCGTGTGTCTGATGCAGCACAATGACACTTTGATATCAAAACAGCAAATAATAACCACAATGGTATTTCTCCAATTGAATGTATTATTTGGATAATCGTGGTGTTAGCATTAATTCAGTTTTCCTTTTTATCTTTTATCTTTATCATCCTCTTCTTGTTTCACATTTCATGCAATGTCATTGCTTTTGAGTGAACAGAAACCACAAACAACCTTTATAAAGATCATTTGTCCAAACCTTAGCCACTTTTAAAATACTAATCTTACCTCTGAGGACCGGTCTGCTTTGTGTGTTAGATGATGATGATTGTGTTAGTTAATTCTGGTTTGTTGTGATTCTTATTGAAAAGTGTTATGTCCAAACTTTCAGTTTAAGCAGCAGCATATATGGTTAATGTCAAGTCCAACCATAAGATGGCACCAGAGTCAAACTAATGCAGCCTTGAATACGTTTCAGTGGTTGGCATGGCAACAGGTATGCTTTTCCACTCCTTTTGAAGGTTTTTACTCTTCAGGGTCCTTCGATGTACCTGTTTGGGTAGGCTAGTGGCTCGATGGCAGAGAAAATCACTCCCTACTCTCCCAGTGCGATGGACCACTGAACTGAGCTGTAACAGATTCAGGTGTAAGATGCATTTTCCGAGACACATCATAACTGACACAGAGTTGGCTTTGCGGTGTGAAATATAATAGCATTGTTTTACTGAGACTCAGAGATTATTCTGTCGCTTGTATGATTGTCTTCGATGATGCCAAACATAGATTCGCGTGATGGGATTTTTTTTTCCTCTGAAATATTTCATCATTAATAAGAACTTGAGTCAAAGTCATTTGTCTTATTCCGGTTTCATTATGCCCGTCACTTGTTCGGCTTCTCCATTTCATGAATAATGTGTAAGGCTAAAATTACTCCACTACAAATGGTGCAAACCCCATTAGCCATGTAATTACTTCTGTGATTTAAGGTGGTGGTGCCCGGTCCCAGTACAGCTGAATTTCTTTCTAGCCATCTATTTATAACCCAGGATGGTGTAGTGCAGGTTAAGGGCAGAGACCAGACATTTCTGGTTACTGGGAACTGAAATGTGACACATATAACAAGAATTCAAACTAAAAGTTGGACAATCAGCTGCAGCAGGCAGAGACAAAGGCAGCGTATACAAACACAGGTGGAATATTTACGCAACTTGTGCAATCTGACCAGTGATGGAAAAATGCTGACTGTATATACAGAAAAGCTAATGAGTGTAAGAGGAGCAGCTGGAGAGGCGAATTCTCCTGAGCAAATGAAGTGATGGGACGCAGTGAGGGTGTTGGCGGACAGTTGAGGCATGATTGGCTGTGAAAAGCAAACACACACGGACAGACAGGGAACAGGGAGAAGCGGAGGAGGAGTGCTGATGCTGACAGAAAGCCCTGGTTCAAGCTGTTATTGTTGGCTAGCATATCAGTGATCTGACCTAACTCACTACCTAAAGGCTGACCTTTTTTAGCAACTAACTCTGTGGTGTCCTGGGTGCACAGCGTGCCGGCGCGCCAATGTCTTATTACTGACTGTTGTGAATAGAAACAGCAATCTAGCAGCAGAGAAACTTATTTTCAGTCTCATTTTCTACCAGTGTATACCAACAAATAAGCAAAAAAAGAAAGAAGCAATTCTTTGTTTTATTCATTGATAATGGCCCACCAAATAGTACTGCGCTTAGGCTGTGGGTAGTTCAACCAGATTCATGTTTTTGGAGAAACAGAATTCAATGTCACAGTCACACGTCGCTGCACGGCCCTGCAACGCTTAATTTGGTCTTAATGTGGCTATAAGCTGCAAGTATGACCTCTCCCCCCTCTGTGACTGGCATCAGATGGTGTGTGATGATTTTTGTAACTCTCGAAACCAACAAGCCAATGTTGAATTGAGTCATTATGTATAAGCATAACTTGGCCGTTAAGGTCTCAGTATGCTTCAGAAAAAGTGTCTTTCCACCTCTCTAAAGATGGAGTCGACAGCTGGGTCTTTCCATTGTCGGATGGTTGGAAAGGTCCAAAATCATGTTGTGTGGAGGTGAGAAAGTAGAAAGAGCTCTTTGTCTTAAGCTGTCTTCTTTCATTCTTCCCTCAACTATTTCTCTGACTTTTGTGTGTTCAGCAAGTGTTGCGCCGTTATCCTCATTTGTACATCATCTCGTCTCCCCTGTCTTTATGACTGTAGGCTTTTCGTCCAGCCTTTTAAATGTGTGTCCATTCACAACAGATCAAATGCTATTTCCCTGTGAAGTAGTTTGTTTGAAGCGTATACTCAGTCCTTTAATCCAACCCCCTTCTCTCCCTCCCTTCACAACACCAGCAATTCTTTCCTCTAAGAACAATGTGTTACATTATAAATAAAATATGTCATACACAGGGGGATGACTCAAAAGATTCCTCTGCCTTCACAAGTATGAATAATGTTTCGTACTCAGTGTCCGCATGCTGCATCCAAGATGATGATGTTGTGCCGCGATGACACAAGACAATAACGATCACAGGGCGCCTCTTTGCAGGTGTGTGCATATTTATGTTTGTGTCTTTTTGCAGCAGTTGCAAATAGGAAAGGAAATTTAATTACTCATCATCATCATTACCAACTAACTTTTTCATTCCCTCAGGGCTGTGAATGATATTATATGATATTATGATGATTTAGAAACGGGCCAAATGTCAAATGTTACAACATTAGACAACAGTAGACAGGCTATTAGTCAAAGTCTCTCTGCAGGACCTTGAAGTTTAACTACAGAGCTAATAAGAGCGGTCACACATAGACACATAGACATAGATTCATGGGCAAGCTGATATCCGCAGTCTGGATGTGCGATGTGTGTGCACAAATACCCATGGCACTCCTCTGCTTTCTTGTCCTGTCCTCCCTCCTTCTTCTCTCACTCCCAGTTTCCCTCCTCACCTGGACCACATAGCAGCGTGTATATGAACAGTGAAGCGCTCAGATACGGAGGATCTTTTGCAACGGATATTTGACGTGTTCCCTCAGATGCTTGAGTGATTTACAGTCAGCACCTGGGAGTTACAGTCACAGTGAAATGTTTGTGTAAGCTCCTACAAATTGTTCAATCAGCACTGGTATAAAATCATAATAGAAAACGTAATAAATAATAAATGTTATTCTAGAGGCAATGTCAGTAAATAAGTATGTTAAAAGTCATCTTAATAGAACAAAATATATAACAATAATAATAAATATGCAGTAAGTGTTGGATATGGAGTGTTTGGTTGTGTATGATGATAAGATGAGTTTTGTTATCCACAGAGGGCAGTTTGATGAGAAGGAATGAGAGATTTAATCTGAGTAACTGTCATTCGCTTGTAAAATTGTTACTTAATTACTGTCATTTTGGACTCCATTATAACGGCTAACAGGTTTTTGGTTGGTTGACAGTATTAGGGGTACTACAACGATAGAGGACTGGTGTTTCTCCCAGGGCTGAAAGACATACGATAGATATGCATAATAGTAGAATAGGTCAACAAAAACACAGATAATGTTATGGATTGTAAAAAGTGACATAACCGTGACATAAGTATGGATCCAGGAGGACATGTTGAAGAACTTCACTTGCCATAGACATAGGATCTCAAACACAACCTCCTGTTAACCATTGAGACTGATAAACACAAACAGAAGAGGCAGCATGGCATTCACACTGGAACGCGATTGTGTCCTTGAGTTCTTACAAACGGGTTGAATGAATTAATTTTTTTTAAAAATTGTTATCAAAAAGTATTTTAATCCAGTATTTACTTCCACGCTTTTTCTTTTTCTTTTTTTTTTCTGTGTATTGTAGCATTTACCATCACCTGTATATCACTGTGTAAAATAATTGGGAGTAATGTGTATCACGGCAGCCCCATAAACAGTGCTTAGAGCTGAATGCTAGCATACTTCATGGCATGTAATGCTTAGCAGGTGTAATGTTTACTGTCATCATGCTAGCTTTCTTTATACGCAGTCTATGATTAGCACTAAGCACATGGCACAGCTGAGGATGATTTGTCATAAACTAAAATTGGCCCAATAGTATAGATATCCAATGGGAAAAGGGAGTGGAGCACACTGATTGATTTGCAGCCTTATTTGCACAATTAAATAGATCAATGTGATTGACATTTTGGGGGAGGTAAGGTATCTTGGAAGTCTGTTGTCCTCAGAGAAGCACCTGATTCAGCTGCAGTCAGGGGACTGACTAACCAATGGGATTAAACCTGCCAACGTCAGTGTGAAAACAAGCTTAGCAGTGGCTGAAAACTACTATTATTGTTGAAATAGTCAACAAGCAGATGGAATCGTGGTGAAGCAGGATGTCAACCTGAGGGCAAAGAGGTCAATTTACCAGTTGATCTATATTGCAACCCTCGCCTGTGGTCATGAGCTTTGGAGATTTCTGATCTGAAGTGGAATGAATTTCCTTCGCAGGGTGACTGGGCTTACTGTTACAGATATGACGGGGAGCTCAGGAGGAGTTTGGAATAGAACTGCTGCTCCTTTAGTGGTTTGGAGGCGCTCTGTTTTGCATCCTCATCAGATGCAAAACACAAAGTTTTGCATCTAATGATGATGCCTCCCCATACGAGCCTGCCAGGAGGGAGAAGAACCCAGGGAAGACCCGACACTCTAGGGCAATGCCATATCCCATCTAGCCTAGGAGCATCTTCCCTCAGGAGCTAAGGAAATTAAGTGTTAAGAAAAAGATGGATGAGTGGATGATTTATGAATGTCTTGGATGCTCAGGAAATTTTCTTTGTTTTCCAATCACTTCCTGCTCCTGCCTTTGGTGTTTCTCTTATAGTATTTCCTCAGTTTATGTTTTTATTGAGCGTTTTATTGAGTACAAAGTAATTTATTACTTCTTGTGTTGATAGCAGGATATTGTTTCATTGTGTGAAGTACCTTGTTTTACATGTTGACTGTATAAAAAGTGCTCTACAAATAAGTCTGATTGATTGATGGATCGATTCCCCCACAATGAATGATTATCTTAGCCTGAGGCCGCTTTTCAGAAAAAAACCCACAACCCAGCAGTTTCTATTTTGGTATATATAGATATATATATATATATATATATATATATATATATATATATATATATATATATATATATATATATATATATAGATATATAGATATATAGATATAGATATATAGATATATAGATATATAGATATATAGATATATATAGATATATAGATGGATAGATGGATGGATGGATGGACCATTTAATCAGCAATAACAGGTCATTTAGGCAACCCTCCCTCTTTTGGACCATAAGCTTGTTTGATCTACTACTCATACAGAGTGCAGTTTAGTTCACTCAGAATGAGTCTAAAATGTTGAATAAATTAAATAATAGGATAAATAAATGTGTTGAAAAAGAATTACATTTTGCCTTTATTGTAAATTAAATGTTGAAAAACACTAGTTCATTGCCTCTCAGAGAGAAATACAAAACATTTCTGCTTGAAACTGGTTTTAATAAAATTCTGTGAAATTACAGGTCAATGTTGACTGAAACTCTCATCATCAGTGCACCTTACCATAGCTTTTATTCTAGCACAGGCTAAATGTATTGGTCATAAAGTTGTCTTTAAGGGATGACTTAACTGAACCTAGGACCTCTAAAGCAGTCACTGACCTCTAAAGCAGTAGAAGCTGTATTATAATATATATATATATATTTGTGTTTCTCCCCACTTACAAGTTATTTTCTGTTAAGTTAGCACACATCTCTTTCTGTATGAGTTTCTCCATCCACACGAATGCAGGCGTGTCACCTTTGTAGACCTTCACGTTTTTATTACACCATTGACTTCCAGTCTCGGAGCATCAGACTTGATTTCCTTAGGCTGTGTTACTTGATCATCAGAAATCTCCTCTCCAGAAGCAGGCATAGGTCACCTGGTGTTCTGCCAGCTTTTTCTAGCCTTTATAAATTTTACCACAGTGTTATTCACACCAACTGTGTTGGATACAGTGGCACTGCCAGAAAAACACAAGCATGCACCATCTTTAGAAACATAAAAATTTTCTCATCCGGCAACCTTCTAAACCCAAAATGCTGATCAGTGTAATACAATATGCCGCACAACTGGACCTCACTGTAGCAAGTTCTACATTTAGTGCCAAAGAAAAAGGCTGTCTGACAGTGAGGTACAACCATATGATTGAAAATTTAAAAAAATCTTAAAAATGGGTCTGACCTTGTCCACAGCAGTGCATATATGCAAAATACCCAAACTACCTTTAACACAGGTCTGATAATAGGATTCTAATAGGATAATAGGAGGTAAGATGAGGGTGTCTCCTTTCAGTTAAAATGATAAGAATGCATCCGAGGTAAAGAGCTCTGAAAATATGATGGAAACAAAATGCCCCTGTAGCTCAACTTTCCCAAGGTTGGGGGACGTAAAAGACATTTTGTTTTTCCAAATGGTTTTATTTATCTTCTTAAATATAATTTAAACAGCATGAAACCAACTGAAGATAATATTCTGATACTCTTATTGGTAAAACACGTTTAAAGATGTTATCATTCATTCATTCTATTAAGACAGTATATTTAACCACACAATATAAGCTGACCTGCTGAATTGTGTAATTTCCCACACATGCTACATCCCCTCTCTTTCTGTCAATTCTAATACCACCTCACATTATTGGAGTAAGCCCATGTAAGTGGGTCAGCTTTTCAATGTGATCTGCAAGCTCTTTCTCTATCTCCTCTGTGAAGACCCTCTTTGCTTTCACTGTTCCACTGTACCCTACTGTTTTTACTTCCTTCACCTCCTTGCACCTCTGCAGGGTTTACTTGTCAATATTTCTGTCTTTTCCCACAGATCTGATGGATTTTCCACTCTTGACATCAATGGCTGCCATCTCCCTCTCTTTAGGGGTTGTCCTCAAGGCCTCAGTTGATTCTTCTCTTATTGGTTCTTGGCATGATGGCTTTTCAACACTGTACATAATATTGAAATACATTTTGTCGTTCTGAGAAACTCAAACTACGTAGCTTAGCAATTCAGGCAAATCTTTAGTTAAATGATTCACATAGTTTTATATGCTGGCAAATCACCAACATATATAATACGCAATTTTGGGTTGTGATATTTTTTTTTGCTTTGACATAATAGTAATTTTACCTGTTGTTTTTAATGCAAGTTCCCAGTTTTCCATGCGCTTTCCTCTAACACAGCCAGAAATGATGGCTGCTTCCTGAATCCATGGTCACAACAATTTGGCGCAGTTGCCTAGAAACAAGGGGTGGATCGACTTACCCTCTCACCCTTAACACTCTCACTAAGCTCACTAAGTTTTGTCCCACAATCGTACTGAACCTAGTATTTTTATATTTCTGTCATGTAGTTAGATAAACATTAATTAGAGCTTTAGAACTGTTTTTATCTCCCTCCAGTCTAGCTGGGTGAATTATGTCCAATATCTCCATACTGCAAGACAATATTTATTCCAGCCTGGATGGTATTTCATAGCATGAGTCATTTATATTGGTTATGATATGATATTTATTAAGTAATTGCTGGGACAACAAAGAGAAACTACTATACACATTGTCAACAAGGTTAGTAAAACTTTGATGACTTTGACTTTACTAACCTTGTTGAGGGAAAACAAAGGTGGACTGCTAATGTCTGTCACAACTTACAGACTCATTTTCGTGGGTTGACTTTGACCTGCTGTACTTGCAACGGTTGAGGCCACTGACAGCTTGCTGTGCGTTATGAATTATGAACAACATTATTGGTCTTACATTCATTTTTACTTGCAAATACATTTGGAGGGGCTGTGGCTGCGGCTCATGCGATAGAGTGGGATGCCAAGTGTCCTCGGCAAGATACTGAACCAAATTGTACCAAATGGCTGTCTTGCAGGTGTGTGTGTGTGTTTTTGTGTGTGAATGTATATGTATGAGGAAGCTTAGTATTATTGTAAACACTTTGGACAAGAAGTGCTATGTCGCTCCTGATGAGCAGATGGCACTTTGCATAGTGTGTGTGTGAATGAGAAGCGCTGTACTTACAGTATACAGCTCTTTCCTGGTGTACCAACCTCTCAAAGTGTTTTTACAAGTCCATTTATGATTTGTAGGTAATCAGGCTAAACAGTTAGCTTGTTTACAACCCGTGTGATTTTTAAGACTGCTCATGTTTCCTGCGTCTTTCTATCTTTAACAACATGGCCACCTTCCAACATCTCTGCAATTACTTTACAGACTACAAGGAGCACTTCATATCCTTAATTACATAAACACATCACGCTTTGTCTTTCAGTCTTGACACTGGAGTTCTCCCTGTAAGCTGCACGCTTCTACCTGAGCTGTTCCCCCGCAGTGACAGAGCCTCCCTCCTGGGAACTGAGACACAACAAGGTGAGATCAGACCAGTCTTTAAATTTAGCTGCTCGTTTGTCTGACTCCCACAGTTTTGGTCTGTGGGAAGTTGGAAAAACATAAATGCTTCAGAATGTATTCCAAGACAAAAGCAAAGCATGCACGCTTACAAATATGATAAACATTAGAGACTGTGTTACAACCGTGCATCCCTAAGGGTGAACGCATACGTAGAGTTTCCACTGAAACGCAGGTTGACTGTGTCTTAGTCACTTAGTCAGTCTGTGAAGTTTCCACCGCTGTGTGTAGGCTCTTACCCCTGGCTTCCTATAAATCTCCATTGGAACACAATGCTTGCTTTGTGAGGCTGTGGAGATTAAACAACCGACAGCTATCGCGGTTAATTAGGTTGCTAGGGCTTTACCGTCACCAGGGCTGGTCTGATAAATGAAGTGAGCAAGGATGCCGTTGTCCCTCCAGCATCACTCTGAAGGGGATTGTCACTGACATTCTCATTTCATTTCGGCCCGCAGGACAATGAACTGACAGAGACATGAGGCAAACACACATGCAGGTACACAACCGCACATATCTGCAATATCTTTGTCTTTATTTATTCTGAATTTATGCCTGTCTTTATTGAGTTATAATCCCTTTGCAGGAGTCACATTTTGATAACCCGCAGGCACACACACACACACACACAAAACTATAATGAATGAAAGACTGCAAGTCTCCAACATTTTGTTCATCACTGCATTGTAACAGCTGTCTTCAGGAATCTTATCCTGCAGTGCACAAAAACTCATCCTTTCTTTTCTACTTTTCACACATACACAGTCAAATCATGTCTAGACTGGCTGTCACCCAAAATGACAGCTCACTGCGAGCCATTTTGTTGTTCACTGCCATCCCAAGATGTTTTCTTTTGTCTTTTCTTTTCTTTCTTTTTTAGGGTGAGGAGCACAGGTACCAAAACCTTCTAAATAATAATAATAAAAAAGCTTCTTTAGTTTGTGTAGTAGTTTGTGCCAGGAAGTCCCTTAATTACCCTCCTGGATATTTGTTGTGCATCATAATGAAGTTATTATACACTGCCTGTCTATAAAGCTGACAGTTTTATCCCAGCAGTGGTGTAATGTCCATTGTGTATAGCAGGTAATACTGACTGAAAGTGGCACAGGTCAATATTTATCTCTCTATCACTGTCAACAAGGTCCTCTCCATATGCCACTAACCTTCACTTTGAGTCAACCGGCAGCTTCAATCCATGATTCATACAGGTGCACTTCCCCTCCATCTTCTGTGTGTGTGTGTGTGTGTGTGTGTGTGTGTGTGTGTGTGTGTGTGTGTGTGTGTGTGTGTGTGACCCACCACACTCTCACATGCCAGACCACTAGTGTTGAATGATTCATCATATCCTGCCACCCCATGAGAAAACCCTGTTATGGTATGTGGCAGAGAGCCACAGTAAGAAGAGAGCTTATACTTGCATTACATTGCGTTTCCAGTAAAACAACAGTAGAAAAAAAAATATATATATATATTTTTTTTTAAGCAAGCAGGTGCTGCAGCTTTGCTAATATCTTTTTTTTGTTTGGTGCAAAATCAAATCCTTCTTTGTGTGGTAGACAAAAAGTAAAGCACAGAAAGGGGGAAGTGATAACTCTCTAGAGGCTGTGGAAACACAATGCTGGATTTCTAATTTATGCTCGCTGAGTTGAATTTGGAGTGTCTGGAAATACTTTATTTACCATGAAAATTCTGCAGGATAAAACACGTTTATCTTTTTATTTCTCTCCGCTTCTTCGGTTACATATTGGCAGCTGCCTGTTGCTATGGTGACACGTGGACATAGCTATATCTTTGCTATTAGGGTCTCGCTTTAGCCATTTGCTGCATGTTGTGCATGTGAACAATGAGCAAACAGCAAGGGAATGTGTGAGATTGAGTTTGGAAAAATGTATGTGGTGGGGGGGGGGGGGGGGGGGGGGGGGGGGGGGTTAATAGTGTAATTAGCACACATTATCATCTAAGCCTGTGGAGAGGCTTGACTTGGGTGTTCATTTTGAAAGCATAAACAGTATCATTACATTTTATGATGGAGTACTACTTTTATAATGGAGTACTACTCTTCCTGTTGCAATGATCAGTAGAAGTGTGACACATGGAGCTGGAGAAGCGATGGTCAGACCAGGATGCGTGGATGGTTGGCTTGATTTATGGAAACGCCTCTTATGAGTGAGGGATTGAGTGAGAAATCGATGTGTGTGCTCATCCAGGCAACTTGATTTATTAGCACCTTATTTAAAAAATGAGTTACGATTATGCTTTCTAAGGCTCAAAGTCTGTCACTTTTACATTCAGAAACTCCAATTATAGGCTTTGACTCATAATTTAGTCTAATTTATGAGTTCCAAAGGCTAGTTCTCCGCCTGTGATTCCCTCTGTGAAAAATATAAAGCACCAGATGGAGAAATAATGAACTTTTCTAGCAGAAAGCAGCTGACACAAACCAAAGCTTATGAAACCAAGTGCTATTGACTGGGATGTCAATTAATTGGGCCATGACATATTGACAGAAAAATGCCATGTTATTAAAGGTCTTTTATTAAGAAAAACACTCACTTTTCTCAGCATTCTGTTGATCCTTCGACAATAGACGCCAACATTTTCAGCCATTACCTTGGGAGCTGATACACAGTTATGATAACATCACTGTTACCATGGTGTTGTTACGGTTACCAAATGGAGGTAGACGACGGAGTGCCAAGTCAGACAGTTATCCCGTACGACAGAGCCTGCTGCAAAATTTAATCTCCTCAACACACACACACACACAAAAAAAACAAAAAAACAGGAAGATGGAAATGAAAGTACAAAAGGGACTGAGAGCGACAGAAATAGCAGCGATGCAAACAATGAAGTAATGGTTCTTAAACAGGAGTGACAAGTGCTCAAATGGAATAAGGGGATTGTGAAAGAAGTGGAGGATGTAAACAAAAGGGGAGGAAAATGGAGTAGTAAAAGCACAGGATGTGACGGGATAGGACGCCGGGCCAAAATAGAAGATGAGGATAAAAAAAAATATATCTGAAGGATTCAGGAGGAATAAGTGCAGTGCTTACTTAGCTCTCTGCAGTGTGACTGTCTGACCCCGACTTCTTTTATCCATCCTAGATCAAAGCACAGAAAAAGCTAGTGAAAAAAAAAACTCAAGGGAAGAGATTACCGTAAAAATCTAGAGCTTTCTGAGTGGATAAATTACATCACTACACCAAGATTATGATTATTATTAATACATACCCTGCTCTGTTATTGTACCCAAACAGGGTCTAATATATATTTTAAAACATGAAGTCACAGTCACATTAAGAACTTTGCTGACTATTGTTTTGAGCATTATCCACTGAGACATTTGGCAGACACAGAGCCACTGTTTTAGTAATGAGATAAAGCAAAGACAAATACGCAAAAGAGAAAATCTGAAGGAAAAATCAGACGTTCAAACAACATTTCACAGTATGATCTTTTATGTTTTCACTTCACACTTCACTTCATTAGACGTTGAAAGACTTAATTGAGACAAAAATAAAATTAAAGTAATTACAAACACAGGAAGAAGGTTCTGAATTGTTGTGGGATACAAAAATAGGGGGGGAAAATACAGGCATTTTTGGACCTTCATGTGTTCTCCGTTGCACACATGAAAATGGAGAGATTGTGTGAGGAATGAAAAGTCGAGCTGCCAACTTTCTCAGCTCTGCACACCTGGCCAATTGCCACGTGAAGACGGCATGCTTGTTAGCTTGTCCATTTCAGTGGAGGGATTTCTAATACTCACAGAGGGGATTTTACAACTCTGCAGTGTTATCACCTTGACAACTATTATGATTAGTAAACGGCAGAAATGCATTGTTTATTTGAAAAAAGAAATCTGTCAGCAATGTGCGCTTGCACTTTATTTGATTGGCCAGACGACACTGCGTTGCCTTGCAGCAAAAAATAAACAAAAGTCAACTCTTTTGACAGACCACCAGGTGTTGTTTCACTGCGCTGGTACCTCTGCTGTGCTGACGCACTAGCTCCATTCAAATGACTGAGAGCGTTGCATTTGTTCAGCAGGGCTGAAGTCAACCTGAAATCGGCCTAATGTACTGTGCTTTGAAATGGAGAAGTCATTATTCTAGCATGTGTCATCACCCCATAGAGAGAAAGTGACAGAATGAAATGTGTGCTCCCTATCCCTCCCTCACTCTTTCCCCCCTCTGTGTATTTGCCCGGACTTGTGGTTATGGATCAATACCTGCCAGTCTCCTCTCGCAGTAGCTAAGGCTGGGTAATGGTCCGTAACAGGATCTGTACGCATCTATGTCTGTATGTGTGTGCGTCTATGTGTGTCTTTTGGACATTTAAGTATAGTCCGGGCTGTCACAGCTCAGCCTTGTCTCAGCTGCCTGGTAGGTATAGGTTCCATCCTTCCTCCTAACAAGAGGAACCTTTCATTAGTGGGAACAAGCTTGAGTGATGTCCTTTTTTTCAGAACAATCTTTTTCGTGCTGCACCATTGGACCTGTGAAAAGACTCTCAGGAATGCACTCACCCAGATGGAAATTAATTGCAAATCTGTAGAGATAGCAGGTCTGACAAAGCACCGAATTTCTCATATTTTATATAATATTTAGTCCAGTTTTTACTCTCGGTGTCCAATTTTATGCTCCAAAATATCACTTATCATTTTCTGTCTGATTATAGAAAATTGCACGTGTTGTACTGAAAATGGCCTTTCTGGAATCTGACATCAGGTACTGCTGTGTTCACTGTGTAGCACTGTTCAGGCCAGATGAAAGTGGAACACAAGATCGTTCATAGCCCATGCAGTGTAAAATACACTATGCTGATTAGGTTTGGAGAAATCCACTCACTTATTCACATCTTGCAAACACAGCAGTTAAACCCCATTTAATTTCTTATTGAAATCAATTTCTGAAAAGGGCTGATCAAATGAACCTTTTGCAACAACGTGGTCTACATTCACATGTAGCCTTTGACAGCGCGTTTTTTCAGAAATCTGAAGAGACAAGCAGCTCATTATTTTTTAAACACAGTTTTTTTTCCCCCATTGTGTGAATGTTCACAAAGCAAAAAGTAAAACGACCTTTGAAATCGGTTACAAGGTTTTTGTTGTTGTTTAATCATTCAAGGTATAAAAATGTCCATATTTCATAGAACAAACAACAAACAAAGTGCATATTACTAATTATCCCTACGTGCTTGAAAAATGGGCCTAATTTGAAAAGAAGAATTGCTGAACAGAAGTGACCTTACATCAACTCTCCAGTCATGAATATTCATGAACATAAACCTAAAAAAATACCATATAATACCATAGACCACTGCACACACCCCTAACATTGGCTTATGGATAAATTATGTGCACTGCCACAAGTGCAGTTCTGCTTTAACTTTAGAAATAGTTTGCTCTGAGATAATTTTACATTAAGGAGTACAGAGGATGAAGCAAGAACAAAAGGTCCTCCCACAGATGATGACTTTTCTGGTGTTTTATTGACCTAAAACTGCAGACAAAAAAACAGGTGAATCAAATGTAACAAAGTCTCTAAATCTAAAACTGTGAGAAAGCTGCACCCTGAATAAGGTTGTGTAAGAAGGTAAACAAGTGGATCAATGTCGGCATTTAATGTTACGCCTGAAAGCTCATGGAGAGCATTATTTCTTACTTCAATATGTGCATTGGCGATATATACAATCACATACACTCACTGCAGCATCATGTTTTACGGTTAAATTGTAATTAGTCTCATACTGGATGTCATTGCTGCTATTACTTATGTGCACTACTGGTTTTATGTTGTATTGTGTGCTGTATGTACCACCTTGTCACTGTGCCCTTTTCAGTGGCACACTATCTCAGGTTGCACAAACTCTTTTTTCTCATTTGTTTTACCATGTATCTGATCCAAGATACAAAAATACAAAAAAAATTGTTTAATTGTACAATGACAATGAAGGGATCAGAACATGGCTGGCACAATAGAGAAAAAAGGCCTGAAGAGGTCTTAATCAGCCTTGGTGTTTGAGCCTGATTAAATTTTATTCTGCTGTGTGTTTCAAACTTTTCTTTTAAGCTACCCTTTTTGTGATTGAGCTGCAGCCACTGACTAGACATGGTGTATTTAAGAGTCACTCTATTTTGAACTGGGTGTCTTGAAGAACCTTTGGCAATAAGAACATTGTGGCTCTTTTTGAATAAAAAAGCAGCATGTGCGCAACAACCCAGACAACTAGAAAATACGTTGGTTACAGTTTTATGAAACTGAAGCAGGTGTATAATGAATCTATATGGTGTTTGAATTCATTCCAAGATATTGTTAAGTCTTGATTTGAATTGCAAATTCAATTGAAGACTGACAAAAACAAACATGCAGCTTTTTAAGGAAACAGCTTGGAGGGGGATCTATCTTGTTAAGCTCATAATTCTCTGTTTTGGTCCAACATGCAAACTGATGCATTTTTAGAGCGAAGACCTTATTCTCAATAGTAAAGACCTAGAAATAGCTGCCTCTTTTAATTAAAAGCTAGTTTTCAGGGACGGCTTAGTCAGCTTACTCTGGTCTATTTCGACAGCAGTGAGTAGATAGCTTGGAAAGGCCATTAAACATTATGTGTTCAATGTCAACACATGGCATAGTGTTTAATTCAGTCATCAAATTTAAGGTGAAGAAGTCACATTATGAATGCAAACGATAGCTTCCTGTTACAGTTCAGACCTGCCCTGTCATCTTGAGGGTGAACCTATGGAGACCGGTGTTGGCAGTGTTACAAATTTAAATGTGATTCTGAGGAGGGAGAGGTCATTACAGTATTCATCATCATGCTCACCTGGTGCCAAGGCCAAATGGACACCTTCATATACTGTAAGCTCACGCATACTGATAAATTCAGCTCATCTTCTCTGCAAGAGGAATTTTGATCTAAAAAGACAGGTGTGACCTGCTCCAGCACAGAGCAGTACAGAGCACAATACTTCATTAAGTTAAATAAGTGCTAGTACTCTACACACAATACAAAATATAATAAGATAAAGTGTGGGAAACCAAGAGTATATTTAGATTTATTCAGATTTAGTGTGTATCAGGACAAACCCCTTGATATGTGTCATCTGTAAATCTGTAAAAGTCTAATACCACATTGAAAATCTTGAACTGAGAAGTCAAAAAGGGCATTTCTAAGCATCAAATCATGGCTAGTCTCAAGGTTTCTCTAAAACACTTTGCAGGGGTTGGATCAGAAACAAACATGCAGTCCAGAAATGACACACCATCAGGATCAATACATGTAAGCTCTAGTTCTCTGCAAGACTCAAGACTCCAATCTGCAAAAGTCCAGTCAAAAGTAAGCTCCCTTGTAGTGATCTCAGAGGATGCGTAGGAGTTTTTAAACCTGTTCGCGGGAGGGAAAAGTCCAGAAACTTGGGGTGAACTAATACCATCATTTCTCATTTAATGACAAAACTTTTTTAGTTTGAGATTTATGGCAGTGACAGAAGGGTGTATGTGAGGAGACGAACGGGAGAGATAATGATGTGGTGTATCAAACCCACCGTGAAACATGGTGGTTGGAATATTCAAGTCTGATATATTTTGACTAGTGATCTCTAACTTTTAGATCTCAGTGTGTGAATATGTGATATGGAATACTTTTTTTTCCAGAAACCTAAACTTCTGAGAAGGTCAAATTTAAGAGAGGATGATCAGGTGTCTTATATACTCATATTTAAAAGGCAAGATTGAAAGTATCTCCAACAAGTCTCCAAAAATTGATTGATAGAATTGATTTATGCCCCAACAACTTATCGGAAGTAAAAGTCGTTTAATAAAATTGTGCTCTTGCGTATTTTTCTGTTTTAGCCAGCATTTAGTGAGCCAATAAACCAAAGTACCTGTTTAAAAGTTGGGTGTATCTCAGTCAGTCGTTATTTACTGATTGAATAGCACCTAAAGCCAAAAGCACCTCGATGACTGAAGGCAGGGATCAAACAGGGCGTCTGCTGTAATGTAATGCTGTCTAATAGCACAGCAGGGAACACAAAGACCATTTAGATAACTTGAAGAGTGAAGGAAAAAAATCATAGCTCACATCACACAGTGTTCCCCTCATTGTGTTTATAGACTGGCTGTATGAGTGGAGGGGTTGAGTATGTTGGCTGAAAGTTAATCAGGGGGAAATTCGATCAGTCTCCCATCCAGCAGCAGCAGGTGGTCATGATGTCAACCATGGAGAGATTGCATGTCTTCTTACCTGCTCTGCTCGCCTGTGTGTGAGTGGGCACATGAACTTCCTTTGTCCTTGCAACTCAATAAGTGTCTGGGTTTCCTGAGTTCACCGGTGAATGATTACATTAAAGTGGCAGAGGGAGTTTAAGAGAGAAGCAGAAAGGAAGTCATGCCAAGCAGAAGTAGGCAGAGAAAGAAGGTGGAAGAGTGTGAAGAGGATGTGGTTTGGCAGACCTCCGCCAAACCTCCTCTTCCTTATTCCACCTTTGTGACACTGCTAGAATGTAACAAAGTACATTTACATGTACTGTGCAAAGTACACGTCTGAAGTCCTTGTACTTGTCTCCCCATCTCCTGATACTTTATACTTACATTCCACTACATTCCAGAGGGTAATATTGTAAATTTATTTGACACCTACTCTACTTGTTACTCTTCAGATTAAGATTTATAGTTTACATGACATAAAGGAACACGTGATAAGCTTTGAATAGAGTGGCAAGTAGTTCCAAATCTATTTGAATATTGTTTAAGGCCCAAAGAGGTAAAATGATCTGAGAACAGATTTGTGGAGCTTTATTTATATTATTATTATTAATATTTATTTATTACGATTATTTTTTTGGCCCTTTCAAGCTTCATTTGATAGAGACAGCTGAAGAGTGACAGGAATACAGGGAGAGAGAGACGGGGAATGAAGGAAAGAGCCACAGGATTTGAACCCTTGGCTTCCACAGCAAGGACTGAGCCTTTACATAAGGGACGGCTGCTCTACCAACTGAGCTAAACGCTGTATGTAACACTAGCCCGACCGCAAGCAGCTGCAACTGTAAAACGTTCTTTACACACTGAGGAACTAGAAGAATTGTTAATGAAATACTGTAGATCAGTCACAGAGAGTATTGTTCTGCAGAACAAGTAAAGATAACTCAATTTAGTTGATAATACTGATGTAAATGCAGGATATGTACTTCAGATGCAATGATTCCCCACTGCTCCATGCACGCATACACACACTCACATAAGTATCAATTTCAAGAGCATGTTGATCCAGAGAACCCAGCCATAGACCACAATCACAATTTCTGTACCCTTTTTGACATGAGGGAAATTGGCTCATATGGTGTGTTGTGCAGTTTCACTCTCACAAAAGGCTAATTGAAGGTTAAACGTCTGGTGACAGCTATGGCTGCTACAGTATCAGCAGGTTCCTCTGGTGTCCACTCTCACTGGTGTTGTGTTAGACGTCCGTCACATGCTCACCTGGTGATAGACTTTCATATGTCGACTGAATAGGCCTTTGTCCGAGCAGACATTTTGGCATCAAATTATAGGTAAACACAGGTGTTACAAATGATACCAATTTAGGTTCCATTCCATTTGGGTCAAACAGAAGCACGGTGCTGCTGTTGTGTGTGTTGGTTCACTGGGAAGGCTCTGCTGCTCTAAATGGAACTGTAATTAGTATCACTAACAACACCTGTGTTTACCCGACTGTCATGTCAAAATGGCTGCTGTGAAAAAGGTCAGTTAGCATTATCTTTCTGTCAGCTGCACGTAATGTTTCCTCTGTAGTGGTTCGACATTGTGGTTCGAGTTTATCTTTGAGACACTGGGAAAATACAATCCTGTCACCAGACAAAAATGTCAATATTCAGTTTTCGATTCTGCAAATCCCTGTATGACATTGAAGGCCAATGTTCTTTTTATTTTACAAAATGTCACTGTTAATATCTTTGCATGGGAACTCTGTGGTTACTTTAAATCCTTAAATGAGGACTTAGGTTTGAATCCATTTCTGTCAATTTGTTGTCCATTTATAGTATTTCTTTGAGAGCTATCGTGAAATTAAGTTCTTCGATGGATCTGTTCAAATGCAAATGAAACTGTAATTTATGGAAATTAAGTTTGTGTTATTCCTAAGTCTTAACTGATGGAGGTTACTCGAATACACTGTATTTTAGGAGACTAGCCTGAATAATTGATTTGAAAGGATACTTAATTAGTTTATTTGTACTGAAACCCATTGATGGGCCCATGTGTGTGTACCTGACTTATTTTTAATTAACTGAAAATAACATTTGCAACCTTTTATAGACCCTAACAATAACCCTATCAAGTTGTTTTTGCGTCTAAGGTATAGCCATTGTAGTAGAAGCAGCCATAAGAATTGTTTTTGTTACATTCATAAATATTACATTCATAAATTAAGGTTATGAAGACGTTATGAATTGTGTGTCAATTTTTAAAAAATCTCATATTGGTCTTTTTGAAAGGCAGTGACAAAGAACCTTTTGCTGATGGACAGTTAAGTAAACTGCTGCAAAATATAGCTGTTGGTAGCTAATGTTAGCTCAGTTTGTTTGCCAGGCTGCCTAGACTGTGAGCTCAGAGTACTGGACGTAGCATAGTTAGTGTTAACGCAGCTGTTTACACCACAGGGAAGAGGAGGTGTTCAGGCCTGGATCACAGACGATTCCTGACGGGAAGCAGAACCAAAGCAAAGCTAGCAGGCTAACTAGCAGGCTAATGTAACTGCAGCCTCTATGAAGATAAAGGCAGAGGCGACAATACTGAAAACAACAATGGAGGCACCTAAAAAAGAAAATGAGGGAGAGAGACCAAGCAAGAACCCACCAGAGTAAATCTCAGACTGACCTTTAGTTGTTGATGAGAGCTTTGTGAAATAAAAGGTTGAAAGACAGATGACGAGCTGGCATCCTTTCTGTCGTATTACATTAATAAGTAATATTAGCTGGAGGCTTGCATAATGTTTGGCTGCTAACAAAGTTACAAACTCACTATTTTTTTTTATCATAAGTAATATGATCATAACTAATACTCGTCTACAGCCGTTGATACAGTGGTATTGTACTCTGAAACTGAACTAACTTACAAAAATACCAATTTGTATGCAATGTTTGTTTAACCTCCAAGTGCTCCATGAAAAAGCGATTCCCCTACATGAGTTTACCATCGCATATTATTCAATTTGTGTGCATTGTCTCTTATATTCCTAGGTGTGTCCTCTAAGACTCTTTCCCTCTGGACTGATTGGGTCTGATAGTTTTAATAGGTCTGGGTATTGCATGGTGTTCCTAGCTTCCCTGCAGCACCAGTGACAAATCTGGACAGCTCGATGACAATGAGCTTAAAGGGCGACTTTGCACACGTGTGGTATACACACTGTGTTGACAAGGTGGTGTTTTGAAGGTCAGTGGCCTGCTGTGCTATGCTGTGTATCGCTCCGGGCTCAGTTTCTGTTCCTTATACACTCGTGTCAACAGACATTGTTAATACTGATGTGTGTTTTCTTCAGCTCCCTTTCTTAATGACCCTATACATTATGCATCAGTGCCATTTTCCTTTGAGGAGATAAGATCCTTCAGAATGAGCCATTTATATGGATAACTGGGAACTATAGCTGTTTTATGTGCTGCTTTAGAGGGACATACAGTAAACATATGCAAGCATACTGTAGATAATATGTTCTATGTGAAATAAAGATTATTTTTGATTGAGGCTACTGGGTTTAGTGATGTTTTTCTATAGTGTAATATCTGTGGTCATGCTGCAGAAAAGCCAGGTACTTAGTCTCCAGCAGCCAAAATGATTTGTAAGCGCTACACCTTCTGATGTTTGTGCGACCGTCGTGTGAATTCAAAGATCGATATTGAGAGAATTTGCTTCCACAGCTGTTGCCCTTGGCATATTTAACCATAGCATGACATGAGCTAGTATCCAATTAGCAGAAACTGTCATCTTTTTTCTGTGTTATTGTTTCTAGCTCCCACAGAATGTATTTGGACGGGATAGAGCGCCCCTGTAATGTCAACTTCTGCTGGCTGATACACATTATCAGTATTAGTGGCTTGCCTTCAGCTCTTAATCTGTCAAAATGACTTATGCCCCCCCGATTTTTCTGTGACGATGACAGAAAATATTTGGTAAATCCAACCACTGCTTCCAAACGGGAATCTTATGAGGGGCTTGGATTTACAACAACTCTAAAAAAAATAAGCAACTTTTCGCGACTTTTCAGATATAAACACACCTCCACTTGAATGCAAATAATGCTCCTTGTTAACTGGTTATATACCAAGGAAACAGTTTGCTCAAACATTTGCCAAAGCAACTTCATGAGGTGATATTTCATTGCTGTTTACAGCTTGTTCAGCTGCCGCTAAATCGGGCACAGCTGGCACACTGCTACTGAATGTATTAGCTGTTAGCTAGCCTCTTTGATTGTTTATGACAGCTTCTATGACAAACAGTTCAGTCAACTTGACTTTACAGAGACTATCAGCCATTTTGACAGTTGCTCAATAAATAAATGTCAACTCCCCCATTTTAACCTCATTTGTAAATCAGCCACACTTACCAATACAAACATCTCTGGATAATAATATGTAAATCAATTTAGTGACACTAGAGGAAAGTCCTGCTGGTGGAAAGGGTTTGATTTACAGTACAGTATGTTATTATCTTGGAACTCTTCTGGCTCTGCTGGGATGTGAAGAGCTGGAATCATTAAGGCTTCGAATAAAATGTTGCTCCCTTGATGCTCTCTCAGCTCAGCTTACTCACATCTATATGTATGGTGCATATACTTTATGAAAATACGTATATACTGAATACTTAAGACACATTGTTATTTCGGTTTTTAAATACCAGTTTATGGGTGGAACGTAGCATGTGCATCCATCTTTGTTTATTCACCTGGCAGGTTTAGTCATTTTGTCATTTATTTTCAATGATGTGAATGGATGGGGCTGTGGTGTGTGTGTGTGTGTGTGTGTGTGTGTGTGTGTGTGTGTGTGTGTGTGCGTGTGCGTGTGCGTGTGCGTGTGCGCGTGTGCGTGTGTGTGTGTGTGTGTGTGTGCGGGTGTGTGTGCGGGTGTGTGTGTGTGTGTGTGTGGGTGGGTGCCCGTGCATGTGTGCATGCCAACATCCTTTAGAGATTTCTATCTAAAGCAGGTTAATTGTTTTGTTAGTCAAGATAACAGGGATTCGCTTCAGAGCTTTTTAATCAATGGTTTCTCATTTCCTGTACCTCTTTCAGGCTCAGACAAACACACATCTGAAACATACAAACACACACACCAAGTATGAGTAGGTACGCTGCATACTTATTCATACAACGTGCTTACATATGTACCGTGCATGTTTTGCAATTTAATTAAAAATCCAGCTTGTCTCTTCTTAGTGATCTTGCATGCATTCATTGTTGTGAATTTATGAGTGGAATTTCATGACAGCTAATTCATTAATGCATCTTGTGGTACAAGTTGAGATAAGGAAGTATAAGAGACAGATAGACAGAACTGAATGACAGGCGTGTGGTTTAATTGGGCTCTGTGTAAGCCGAACTAGCACGCAGTGAAGCAGAATGATACAGACCTAATGGAACTAATGACTTTGTTTTTGCAAAGTTACAACAAGCAGAAGCACTGTTGCTATTCAATGGACACTCTTAGGTGGAGAGCACATAAGAGTTAAGATAAGGTTTTTTTTTCTAAAGGATTTGCAACAATAATAGCTGTGGTGTAGTGATGCGTAAAGCCACCTCTGTTTTTATTGTTTAAATTCAATTTATCCAATCTGTCAAACTAATCTCTTTGTTTCTTATTCAATTTTGTAGTGAGAGGAAAATCAGATTTATAATAATAATAACTATAATTTGTAGTTGCTCATATTTACTTACTGTAACAATGAATTCGGTACTATCTGCTGTAACCTTCTCATACACTTCCATAAAACAACACAATGCAATAAAGACAGCTCAGTGAACAAGCCGATTATCTTCTGCATCATTTTGCTTCTAGTGTACTGACAGACTTTCTTCATGACATTCAAATGAATGCAGCAGAAATGTGGCGCCAGGTGCTTCACTTTCATCATTTGTCTGTATGCAGACATAGGTGTAATTTATCTTTTTTAACAAAGGATAGCCCATTTTGGGATGAAGCACTTTACATGCTGTATCTCAGTGAGACCAAAGTTTCAAAAAAAGAGTACATTGATAGCCGGTCAGTTGTTGTCAGGATGGTGGCTCAGTGCTAATAAGCCCAGAGACATTCTAACTTTGGACCAGGAGTGTTATTGATCTCACTTGTAGTGCTCGAGAAGGGAGAAGGACACTTTACTTCTCCTGAACGAGGGAAGTAATTGGATGAACTGACCTTGCAGAGATGCTGGAGAGAAAAGGAGGCAGAGCCAGGCAAAGAGTTAGATAGTGAGGTGAGCGGATGAAAGCGATACTGAAAGGACGAAAGACGGAAAGAGAAGGGCTCGTGCACAAATTCTCATAGTACTGAGATCCCTGTGTTCTATATTTGTCTGACAATGAGCAGAGATTACATTGAGAGAGATCAGCGAGATAATTTCAGTGCTTAGTGCTAATTGTGTTTCTACAATACATGATGATGATGAAGATGTCAGAGTAGTTTATGGTGAGTATTTAATGTTTTTAATATATTAAAATTCCTGTTCTTCATACACCAAAATTTGAGGTTGATTTGGTATTATCACCTTTATAATGTTGATATGGTCAACAGCAAATAGTTAGCAGGCATTAAGGAACATTAGTCTCATAGAGGTGTGTTTATGGCCACTAAACAAATGCCCAGCATTCACCTCCTTTTTTTCAACTCCTGCGGGAAATATCTGGGTCTTTAGCTGCTAAATTCTCCATTCTGTTTACTATCTAACTAGCTGCTCTGTCTTTCGGTATTGTGCATGTAGTGTAGTGTGGGTTAATCAGAACTCTTTTCCTGAAAACGGCCACCTGCTGCAACTGAAAGGTCGTAGAGAACTGTGAGACTGAACCAAAATAGTAAAGTTGCGAGCTGGAAGGTGAAAACTATGAGCTGAAAGAGGCTAAAGCACTCTTAGGGGAACTTAGGGGAACTGCAGAATCATTCATTAATTTATTTATCATTATTTTAATAATGGAAATATGGTGATTACATCAACTTTCATTATTGTATTTCTGACTAATGTTTTTTGGTTTTATCTAAATATATTTTCTTTACAATCAAGTTATTATACATATAATATCTTGTGCACTGCAGCTGACCACTTATTTTAATTCAATATATTTTTTAAAAGGGTACTATTATCATAGGAAATGGCACAGATATATGAATGTAATTTATTGTCTTGAATGATGACAATGTGAATACATTTACATTTGCATATGTGCTGTCTTTATTGCATTTGGAAGTTACATTATTTCCTCGTTCTGAGCCGCACTTGTTGTCTGTTTCCAGGGCAACCATTGTTCTCCAAGTGCAAATAGAGGATCACTCCTCTCTGGACCTGGACTCGTTGCTCACCGTGTGTCAAATCATAATCTTACACTAAAACAAGCAGAAACAAGAAAGCAAAGGCCTGGCAATTGTCTTGTACACACAGAGTAAGTCCTAGTCATTCATGATTGTCCCTACGCACACAGAAAACCTGAGAGACTTCATTTACAGAAAAACACAAACAACTGAGCTAAGACACTGGACTGTGATCAATTTTTGACTTGTCCGTGGTCACATACTGATTATGTTTTTATTTGAAAAATGTTTTCCTTCCAATTTTACCTCTTCAATTTCTCCACCAGACTGAAGAAACTGTGTGGAATGAAAATGTAAAATCTCGCAGTACTGTATATTGCATGGTGGATCTTTTTTTTTATCTGGGTCATGCTTTACTGTATTTTATTGAGTTTGAATTGCTGCCAATATCACTTTACACATTACTGGTCATCTTTGGAGCTGAAATGATGAAGCAAATAAATCCCTCTAAGCCTCAAGGTTAAAGACTAAAAACAATTTGAACACGATTCTCAAAGCATCAATAACATGCAAGCACTTTATCTTTCCTTCTTTACTTTCAAATGTCTTTTATCTGCCATGAGCTTCACTGCCAGCCTTAGTGTTTTCATGCATTTTTCTTCACTTTATCTGGCTTTCCTCACAGCCAAACCTCTTTCATTTTCCTGTTCCCCATAAACGGAGTTCCACTAGCACAGCTCTCTTGTGTTTGCAGCAGAGGTCGTTCAATTGAATGATTTAATTTGTCAGGCTATACACCTTACAGCACGCCGCTGTAGATAGCGAAAACATTATCTTAAAGGTGGAAGCACCAAATAGAAATAATGCCCCTTGGCTCAGTATTGGTGCGAGGCGGCGCGTCTGACAGGGAAATATTGATCGACAGAATCAGATCTTCTAATGGACATGCTATAGTTTGCTTCTGGCTATCTGATATATCAGATATGTGCGTTCATTTCATATTCAGTCCCGTAAATTATTTTTATATCCTTGGAGACTTACACTTCCATGTGCGATGTAGCTCAGCACCGCACATTCATAGAGGAAATGCAATCATTTGTGTGTATATATTTAAATAAAACTGATGCCAATATTCCAATACAATCATCATTGTAATCTCACACAGGTTTATTCCCATGTGTGAGCCGCCTCTGTGCATCCATCACCGAGTTGTGGGCTGTACATGAGATGGATGGACCGCTAACGCGCTCAGACAAACAGCCAGATTCCATTAATATTCTCTTATCCCTTGTCTTGTTCCTTGGAGGCACCAAAGGGACCCCACACTGCAGCACTGCACACCACGTTAGTCTGGAAACCATGCAGATCCTGTATCGTTGGGTACCACCTGTGGCTCAGCAGATGTGGGATTTTCACCTCCATCAAAAGGCTGCACAGGGCAAGGTCTTGTGCAACCATTGTGTCGTCACAGGCACCTCCAGTTGCAGGATTATCTTGTATAATCCTTAGAGAGTGGTAACAACAGGGAGGGGGGAAATTACGGAAGACTTTGTGACTCACCCACTAACCTGTGCGTACCAGCTCCATGTTCACAGGAACAATTTCACACACATTTCTTCATCACACCCCTTCTGTTGTTCATTATGTTTCATTTGCACGCACACACACATACACTTGCACCTCTGTCGTTTTTTTTTTCACCCTCATTCCTGCCTCTCTCCAAGACGCATTGTAACCTGGCAGTGTGAGGGGAAAAAAGCATAAATGAATCGAAGCGATACATTTTCTTTGCAAGATTAGGCAGGAAATGGGGAGTTACACATGTCAAGAGGACAGGAGCAAAGGCATGCACAGACTGTGTAGGGCAAGGCATAAGTGAACCCACCTGAAGGTCACAGTAGTGGGGCTATTGAGCTCAACAGAACAACTGAAGCATCAAAATGTTCCATTACCATGAGGACACATCCTACACACTCTCCTGCAGAGGAGAAAATATATTGACTTGACCTCCTTTTACTTTCACCTACTTTCACTGACACCTAATCTGATAGTCTGGACTTGTGTTTTCATGGCCATTTACATATTTTTCTACTCACATCCTCACTTCCACGCATGAATGATGGATATATTCAGACTGCTTGTTCACTGCAAATTTAATGAAACCATCCACATTTGCAAAGCAGCAATTCATCATGTTTATTAGAGATGCCACTTCTTCTGCTTTCTCGCTTTTACTTTCCCTTCCTCTTTTTATCTCTTAAGCCCATGAATCCTCATTGCCAATTCATTCTTCAGAAGTTAATTTTAGGCAATAAAGCAATAATTGTGTCATCACAAACAACAGGCGCTAAGGGCTAACTCATTAACCCTTTTCCATCCTATCCTTTCTCCAACTCCTAATTTCGGGATCATCACTAATACCTGCCAATCAATATCTCACCATCTTATACACACACACTCTCACACTCACAAACATACATACATATATAGAAATGCTTTGTTGTCAATAAAACAGATCATCCACGAGGGAACCTACAGTAAGATCATATGGGAAATCAATTGTGGCTGTCAATTCCATGAAAATGGTTATTCCATGTCTTGACTTGACTTCCGTTAATGAGACCTGACCTTTAACCCCTCACACCTGAGTAATGAATAACCTGAGGCTTCCTCAAAGACTGAGGCTGAAGACGAACACCCATTTATCTCTTTGAAGAGGTGAAAAAATGCAGTTTAATCCAGTTTTACTTAATGTGCATTTCATCAGACCTAATGTTATTTACTCTTAAACTGTGCAGGGGAGCTATGGGAAACAACTGAATGTATGTTGTAGTTAAATACACCAGAGCTATTAGGAAAAAGACTAAAAAAGACTGTTTATAGGCAAAGTGGTGCTTTGTGGTAATGGCTGACATCAGCGCGCTAACATGCTCACGCTGACATTGCTAACAATGTTTGCCACTTCAGTTTAGTGTGCCGGCATGCTTATAGGTGTTAATTAACAGAGATTCATGAGTCATTAGTTTTGCAGATGTTTATTTTATTATTATAAACCAACATACTGTTAGATGGAAAGTCAGGACTCTGTCTGTTTCAAATGTTACAGCAGTAAATCGCTGCCAAGACATTTCAATAAAAATGACAAACAAACATGACAGAGGATCAACAGACTGACATTAGCTGAAAAGTTTCCATCTGGTTCTTGTATCGTCCTTAGACAGGCATTGTCTAGCTCTCTACAGATTTACAGATTATTACATTGATTACAGATACACACACACACACACACACACACACACACACACACACACACACACACACTTTTAAGAGATTTTGAATGAATAAAAAAATATTAATCAGCAGTTTAGGGGACTCAATAGTAATCACCAATTAGTATGCTTTAAAGTGTAAAAAAATGACAGTAAAACAAATAAATAAGATTCACCGTAATTAAAATAATAATACAAACCATGAACATTGTGCCATTTAGTTCGCAATGACATCTTAATTTTTCTTTTTTTTTAATTGTCAAAACAACCATAAATGTTCTGTACAAATGAAATACACATTATAGCACGAACAGAAAAATGTAGATTGCACATTTATTTTGAGATGTCCAGGTTGTGGAGAAAAAATTTAAAGTTGTTAAAGTATCAAATGCTTGACACCTTTTGTGGGGAAAAAACTGGTGCTCGCAGAGAAAACCTTGTGCAGAAACAGATACTGTGCTGCCTTACGACCTTCTGATGGTTTCATGGTTAGTGTTTGTTTTTACTGTGTTTGTGTCAGTGAGAAACACCTTGATCACATTCACACAGTTCTACATTCACTCCTGGAAAGCACTAGTTGGATGACATTAGTGCAACATTAAACTAGGATGAATGCGATTAAAATGGTGGCAGCGTGCTGGAGATGCTTTTATCCACCAACTGCCTGAAGTGGCTTTCTTTGCAAGCATAGCAGAGAAGTTTCTGATTTGAGCCTGCAAACACTGGGCAATGGCTGCATTCACAACTTTGTCCTCAAATAATATTACAGTCTCTAACTGTGGCTTGCCGGCAAACTTCTTCTGGAAGTCTTTCTCTCCATGGTCTGATTAACCAGTCTCTTTATGTCATGAAGGCTTCTCACTTTCTGCCTCGGTTGTAGGTTCATAACCAGGGGCAGAGAGATCTGCAAGCTCTGTGATCACGTTTGGTGTGTTCATTGTATCAGTGGGGTCAATCTCCAGGAGAAACTGGAAGTGGATGTCAGACACAGAAACAGCATAAAAAATTGATTGATTTTCAAAATAAAACACCCTGTGCAAATATCCGATCTTAAAAGCAGCCAAAGGGGAAACAATTTAACTATGTAGAATATTTACATATTTAGAAGCACATTAACCAGGAAAAAACGACCAAATGTGAGCAAGTTAAGAGCCTCAAGGACGTGACATGACTCTCTGTAAAAGTGTGCATTGAATGTGCCCGCGAGTGTGTTTGCAGCCACTCCAAGACTCTCCCTCAAGAGACTGCCTATATACAGCTGTTTACCCAAGAGTCAAATTAATTAGGGAGATTAACGGGCTAATAAGTGCAGATTGCTTCACTTAATGACTCACCGCTATATGGCAACACTCCCAAGCCTATAAAACAAAGAGGGATGGAACTGGAAAGCATTGCTAATGAAAAGAGATAAATAAGGTGTACTAGGTGTAAATACTCTCTGATTCTTTAGCTCTGTTCCCATGCATTAACCTTTAACCTCTAAGTTATTTATTGTTTTGGTCTTTGTGCACGGCACCCTGACCTGGTGAACATTTTGTGGATGTGCATATGACTATCTTTCCTGATGTGCTCACAAGGCTAGCAAATTCTAATAGGAAAATCATAAAGCAGAAAATTGTGCTCACATTGCACTTTGCTGGAAGCTCCAGGGTGGAATAACGTGACATTTCAGGCTGACATCATAATGACTCCGTCCAATCTCCAACTTTGTCACACCTACTTTGCCTGCTCCTACTCCCTCTGTGGCCTTGGCTCTGCTTTGCTTCATTTATGTGGAAAGGGCAGCTGGAATGAGGCGATTGTTATTCCTTCTACTTACTGCATAATATTCATGATTCATTTCATTACTGTATTTTCACTCAGTCTGTTTTGCATACAGTACATAATGTGGTGTTTTATATGTATGATAGTGCATGCCAGCAGAATACCGTCCATTTGAGCAGCGTGGCACTGTAAGTTAGGGTGGGGAGGTCACACACAACAGCAGGAACAAATGTATCTATCTATGTATTAACCTCCTACTTTTAATCTGACCCCGTTAGAGATACCTTTACCAATCACTGCTGGTGAAATTCGTTCTTATAGTCCACAGAGAAAAGTTTGTCATCAAAACAAGTTATTAGTTATTATCTGCAAATCCTTATTATGAAGCTTTATTTTATTCTGTAAGGCGTTAGAAGACATCCTGTCCGGGATAATCTCCACCTCTCACCACCCTAAACAGGATTGCGGCCTTAAACAGATGATAGAACAAACAAAATGGCAGACAATATCGATATGACCCCACTTGTGCCATGAATCGATTTGATTAAAATATGGTAAAATTTGAAGCAAGGCTGTAGAGTAGTTGTTTGGGTTTGTGCTCCCTTAGGTATGGTATCTATATATTACATGATATATTAAATTAATGCTTTGAGTCAAGTGCACATTATAATTTATTTAAGCAATAACCCCCAAAAGACCATAGTTTACAATGACTTTAGAGCAGCTAGAGGATGCTGTTAGCTGTTCTAAAATCACTATAAATCACAGCCTGATGTGGCTTATTGCGTTTATATGATGGTTACTACAGATACATGGCAGATTTCATAAAATAAATATACGGCAACAAAAGATAATTATACAAATAATTTATTAATAACAAATAATCGTTTTTCCACCAAGCAATACAATGCTATGTGTATTACATGGTTGACAAGAATGGTTGCCAAGCAACACATGGACAAAGTGGCAAGCATCTTTAGAGATTGGGGTGATTTCTTTGCTAGTGCAGAGGTGTTTCACTCTGGACAGGTGGGTTTTAATCATTCTTAAAGTTCCATCATTAACTTACCACAGACCGTTAGTGTAGTTTGTGCGGATGGAGAAATGACAGCAATGCATCTCTCTGCCCACTAACAGTCTTGGCTTTGTTTGCTGATTTTTCCGGCTCTTCAGTTTCTCTCACATTAATTTCAGTGTGTCATCTTTCCTTGATGTATTCCTCCCCTGTCCTGTCCGCCTTTTCCAGTGCACAGGACATCCATGCTTCGCCCACCAAATAAATCAAAATTAACAACAAAATCTCATATTGTCTGGCACAGCAGTACTAATGTAATGCAGTCACAGGGTGTGTGTTTATAGAGTATTTTACAATAGCTTTAAACATTAGTGCAGGAAGTGGGAGGGTGTAGCCCTGGCCCAAGTAGTAGATCAAGTGGTTGTGGCAGTATGAGCTGCTGTAGATTTTTTTCTTTCTTTCAGCCTTTCTTTCTTAGTTTCAGGTATGTGAAATGCCTCACCTATTGTGATCTCCTGCTATATTTTACAATGAATTGGTTTGAAAGAATAATGCTGACCTCAGAATTATGAAGCACAGTTTTTATAGACCCTAAGATCAAATGGAGTAAATGTACCCTGACCACTGAGGTCTCTTATCATGCAATGAGTACAGTTTTGCATAAAGCAGTGGTGAGAAAGTTTGCATTGGTTAGTACTAGTAGTACTACTACTTGTACGTGCCTCATATCAAAATTCACTATATAACATCTATGGTTTATAAAATGTGTGTAAATTGCGTGTAAACATGCACACACACATATGCCTCACGTTTGTCTTTGAAAGCAGCTTAACCACTCATAATCAAGGACCAGAATGGATCTGTTTTATAAATACTATTTACGTTACATTCATATGCTGTACTAGTCATTTCCAGACCTAAATTAATTTACTTGCTAATGTAATGGATGCTAAATTAGCAGTAATTGGTATGAGATGAAATCAAACGGCGACATGGCTTAAATAGGGACTACACACTATTAGACATGCCATCCTCTTGTGTGTCTGGGTTACCTTAAATTGAAAATTGAAACTGTCCTGATTATGTCCAGCAGCAACGCCTGTAATTTCGAGCACTGTCTTTTTTCATCGTTTTGCTCAAGTAATTGGCCCCAAATGCATAATTCAAATTTCATTAAACGTTTGAGACGTCCCCCGGAGACGAACCAATCAATATTGTGGGTCACTGAATGAACACATTGGAGTGGATTGACTGCATTAAGTGTTCTCAATATAATTAATCTGTGTTAACACAGTCATTTAGAGACATTATTGTAACAACAAAGAACCACCTGCATCAGCTCTGCAAATTACATTGTATACCAACAGATTTTGCACCAAATGTGTTTGTTTCCTTATCAAAATGAAAGTCTCTGGTACAAATAGAGGCATAGATCTCCGAGTTCACCACAGCAGCAGATGGTAAAAGAATTTGCAGCACATCCATCCTGTGAAAAGGCAAAGGATGTCTCCTTTCTGACAAGAAGCAGCAGGTATGATTTAAATAAACTTTTTGCTCATTTTAATAAACTCTGAGACTGAGGCTCTGGGTAAGTTTGACATTAAACCAGAACTTGTGTGTGTGTTTCTGGGTTTAATCCACCAGATTACGGTACAACACCTCATTCTGCCATTTTCAAAGGCACATCAAGACAAATCTCAATCTAAATTCTGTTAAGCGTAATGTCTGTAAAATAAATGGTGACGTCACAACTCATCAAGTCATATTTTGATTTGTCTAACAGCGTCGTCATCTCTAATGGACAGCCTTCCTTCTGATTGCTTTGTTTGGGGAAACTTGAGTCATCTTTCATTTTCTCCACCATTTTGTTGCCCAAACAGGGAGGAATGGTGTCAGAAGGGGATGAGATGGATGGATCGGACAGAATAGAAAAAAGGAGCGGGGAATGAACTTCTGCCCCCGAGGGTGTACGGCTGCTAGATGGAGACAGCCAGACATGAGAGCAAGTGAAAGACAGTTCTAAATGCAATACAGGGATGAAATATAGAGCCATGAGCAGCCAATGATAAAACTGATGTCTCTGGACAAAGATAAATAGTGTATCCTCCGTATACAGCTTTTGTCCAAAGTGAAATGCGAGAGATATTTGAGCTACCATACATTTTTCAATTCACATATATTTTGAAACATTCTAGCATGACAGAGCTCTACGAATGCAATATCTGTCTGTCATTCGGGTGATTGGTCCACTGACATTCATGGTTCCCAGATGATGAATCCTAATGACTTTAGTGATCTGCTGAACTTTTCTGTAGCACCACCACAAGGTTCATATTTTTTGAGTGAAATGTCTCAACATCTGCGTAGATGGATTGATTCAATTTGATACAGAACGGGTTATTTCTCTCTCTCTCTATGTCTACATAAATAAAATTGAATTTAATTGAATTATGTCTACCAAGATAGATGTACAGTACCTGCTAACATCGGCAAGTCAGCATCGTCATTGTGACGATGTTACAATGCTGACATTAACAATTAGCTAAAAGCACCACCGTGCCAGTAAGTACAGCCTCACGGAGCATGGCTACGGACTCAATCTTTTGAGACTCTGAAACGAAAATGCAATTTGGAGCTGTAAATAAATGATTGCCCCTTATTCACTATCTCCATCAACCTTTTCACTCTCTACATACATAATGTAGTTTGAACAAGCATACCTCTACACTTTTACTTCCAGAAAGAAGTCAAATGCATTAACTTCTGGGTATAAATGTAGAAAATATATCTTGAGATTCTGTGTCCACAGAATAAAACAGAATGTCTTATTTATGTCCCTTGGTTTGGCTGGTTGTAGGTTTTGAGTGAGGAGCACTTTGTGGAGGCTAAAACAAAAGGGAGGAAAAACAATCAGAGTTGACCATCTGGCCGTGCTGTTAGAAATTAAAAGGTGCTACTCCCCTGTGAAATCCCAATCAATATCTTTGCTGTTAAAATGCAATCCAGAGAGACTTCTTGTCTTTTTCTTGAATTAAAGCATTTAATTGGACAAACACTGTTTCAGCTAAAGAAAACGTTATCAAGAGTGACTATTATTAGAAGGACAAGAGGCAATTGCCTATCTACCAAAACTACAGTGGGAGCTAAAGGCATATTTACTCCTGTGTGTGTGTGTGTGTGTGTGTGTGTGTGTGTGTGTGTGTGTGTGTGTGTGTGTGTGTGTGTGTGTGTGTGTACGTGTGTGTGTGTGTGTGTGTGTGTGTGTGTGTACGCCACTCCTGATCTGTTGTGCAAGTAGAGCAGAAGCTCACAGAATGGATGGCTGCTGTCAGACTGAGGAGAAGGCATAGATTGATAGGGGAAGAGAGAGAAAGAGGGTGAAAGACATAGGTTGAGATAGCGTGAGGAGTGTGAGACTGATGGCAGATGGTGTGCCTGAAGAAATGATAGGATGCAGTGACTGATTAGAAAACTGATTTTTCCCTGCAGCTTGGTCACCTATGTTCCATACCTTTACCTACTGACTTATCTTTGCACCACTGTAAATAATATTATTAGATATAATTATAATTCTTTCCTGACTTTGTATTTTATTAATCAAATATATACTTTTATATTCACCTTCAGTTTCTCGTTTGTATTTAGCTTCCAGCTGCCGCACCTCTAGTTGTTGCAACACTGATAGAAGCATGTCAAATTGCATGGTGTTAACCACACACTCTTTGCTTAAAGGCATGAACATAACATTGAATGAAATCCATTACAGAACCCTTTATCCTTCCCAGAACTCTGTGCACTAGACAACAGAGAGAGAGAGAGAGGTGGCTGTCTGTGGTTTCATCCACTGTCACATCTTTGTAGTACATCTCTCATACTGATGGACTGCCGTAAGCCCTTTTTATGTGTGTAGGTCCAGGCGTGTGTGTGTGTGTTTGTTTTCTTTGTATGTTTTCATCCACAAAAAGCAATTTGAAATGTATTATTTCTGGAAATGTATTTATTTGCTTTGTTGCTGAGAATAAGATGAGAAGATCAATTCCTCTCAAATCTACCAGAGTTTGATCCATTCAGTCCAAAAGCATTTGGAAGGTTGAAAAGAGCCACACTATTCTGTCATTTTATTCCATTCAAGACAGCAGAAAGCTAAACCATAAGTCAGAGGATCCCTGACTACTGGTGGAGCAGATGTATATCTGGAAAATCTAGGTCATTTTATTTCAAGAAATCAATTTGTTTTGTCTTCCTGCACTACTGAGCAGCTTCCATAGGAACAAACAGAGCTGTGCCTCCAACGCTGTGTCCAGTTCTCATTAATGCATCCATACAAGACTAGAGATGGATTAGAGTCTCAGTGAGTCGCTGAACTTTAGAGGTGCTATTTATAATTTGTATAAAACAACAATTTGTATATCCATCCAACACTTTTGTGCAGCGCATTTACTGTTTCCTGGCCTCAAAGTCACTGCTTTTGTTCTCCAGATAAGGATATAATGTGTTAATTGGTGAGCTTTAGAGGTGTTGTTAGCAATATCCCAGAACCATGGAAAGAGCTAAGTAAGCTTTTTCTTATATTTTCTGTCTTTTTGCTAAGCTAAGCTAATTGCCTCTTGGTTCCAGCTTCATACTTGATGCACAGAATTCTTCTCAACTGAGACTGAAGATAATGAGAAAACATATTTCTAAAAATGTCTAACCATTCCTTTAATGTGGGTATATTCATAATGTTAGTTCCTGTGTGTAAGTTTTTTTTCTCTGGTTGGTGTGCCTAAAGATGTTATTAGATAAACGCTCGAGCCAGGTGAAAGTGAGGAGGAAGATAGAGGTTACAAGTAGAAGGCATCAAGATAGGGTGGGGTGAGGTGCAGTGGTGAGCAGAGAAAAGCTGGTGAAGTTCAAACTGTACAAGGTGTTTTATAGTGTGTGAGAGAAAATTGGCAGAAGAGGCAATATGGGTTTAAAAAGGTAGAGAAGGTCAGAGTGACATTGTTAATCAATTTTCCATTGATTCATAAAACTCCTTGTCCTTGTATTTATACCTCCCCTAGAACAACTTACACTGTCCGTTCACATGAAAACGATCCTCTGCCACATTCAAATTCAGATTTCAGGGAATGTGTCTTTAAAACCACAACATAATGTACAAAGCTGAAATAATTTACAATCTGGCCTGTGCTGATTTGCCACTTCCCGCCCACTGAGCACTCATACAGATCTGCTGAAATGAGCTATGACATGTGTGAAGGAGGCAGAGAAGATGGGGGATTTGGGAGGTCAGGCTGAGTTGAAGACATTATCATAGTGGAAGGCTACACAGTTAAGGACTTAAAGGATTTATGAAACAATGCTGTTGCAGCTTGATTCATGAATACATTTACCTTTTATCCTTGGCCTTTGTGTTGGGAGTGGTCCTCTCTGATCTGCAGCAAAATCATCCAACTCAAGAATGAACAGTTCAGCAGGAGTCTCACAGATGATACAGAGATCTTAAACAAATAAGGCGCTTTGCATTAACATATATGCTGATGATGAAGGAAACGTATTTAGTTCTTGTTTATGTCCCCTGAGGCCAGCAGCATCTTCAAAGACTTTTAGAGTTAAAGGAAGACATAAGGTGAGACAGTGTCGAGTCCATCACCATCTGTGCTTTTTTTCTGGATCATTTGATGAGTTCTGCCTCAGATTTGCAGCACAGGAGCAAACTACCAGCAGTGTGAGGAGGTGACCTGCTGACACAGCAAGTCATAAACACTTTGATGAGGGAGGGGCAGCGATGACGAAATTCATTTTGCTTGGTCATGAGGGCGACTCTAGTCAGCTTTCAGGGGATAAATAAATAAGCATGAGGCAGACAGAGAGAGGCGGAGTGTATTTCTTGTCTGGGTCCAGCCTTCCTGGTAAACTCTCACCCAAATCTGACCTTTTATTGGACTGGAAGGTCTCCAGTGAGTGGTGTTTCCCAGCACACATACATACAAAATTACATACACACCATTATCAGTAAAAGCTGAGGCTGCTGTTAACCCCGGCTCATACCTGGTGCAGTGAGGCTTGCTTACTGAACACAAAAACAATTTTCGTATCAGTGGGATGGATTGATTTTGTTATTTCACTTCTCCAGTAACTTTTATTGAGGCTTGGTAGAAGGACACAGGTGGAGAAGTTGCATGAAAATAAAAATGAAACTGGGGCATTTGATTTAATTTAACGCAACCACGCAGTCTGTTCCTAACCACCCATCAGCCTTTGTGAAAGCACTCCTGGGTACTACACAGTGTACAAATGCAGTTTGGCCAGTACATATGATCTCTAGAGAATATACTAAATGATGCACGAGCAGAAAAGATATTGTTTACACCTATAAACGACTACAGGGTCTCAGACAGCGGGAGGACCAGGAACGGCTTGGAACAGGATAAAACACTTTCTACCATGTCATTCAAATGACAATGTGCATCTTTCAGAAACCAAATCAAACTGAGCAGACAATACAAGATATTTTTCATCTTCTTGTGTGTGGTGTGAAAGAAGTGCGTCAGAGAGAGCAAACATTTCAATCGTGATCCTACGAAAAGACTTTGTTTTGACTCTGATCCCATTAGCGTGAACACTGCAAAGTCTCATTTTGTGCTCAGCCTGTTGAGGAGGCAGCTTAGCAATGTTATGAGTGCGTTCTCTTATGAGCCTCATTTACAAAAGATTTTCAAGTTCAAGCATTTTTCTGCACAGTCATCAATCAAGCTCTTGCTTGGGTAACATTTATTAGAAAGTTCTGCATGCTGTCATAAGTCTAGACTAGAATCACAGGCTGCTAACCTGACTGCACTAGAGGGTTTGTTACGCAGATCCTTCTGAGAAGTCGTTATTGGAAAAAGGCTAGGTGCTTTCAAAAAGAAAAATAGGCAGGTGACTGGATGAACCATCTGTCTGTCACCATCTACCACAGGCAAACTTCAACCAATCAGATCAATGAACTACAGTCTGTAATGTAACTCTTTCCAAAGTCAGAAATAAAATATCTGTTGAGAATTGAGAAACGCCTTCAGTGCCATTATTTGCTCTTCTTTCAGTAAAGAAAGTTCCGGTTCTGATATAACTAATGTTAACAGTATCTACACCAGCTGCTTTAGCATCTGTGATTGCTGTTTTTGAGCGAACCATGTCTGTAGCTCATGCTCACAAGACAGTGAGTGGTCTAAACCACTGCATCTTATTAGACAATATTAATTAGGTAAAAGCAGATACTGTTAAATATGTTTTCATACAAGACTGTTGATGTTTAGGCTTGGTCTCTATTTTCCTAGTCCAAAGTAAAGTCTTTTTTTTTTTCCAAAGTTTTCACACAATCTCAATCACAGCATGTAGTGTTGCATCTGACTGGTCCTGTGGAGTCAGCCTATTATAGGAAGGACACTGGTTATAGTGACAAATACACAAAAGATTTGTTTACAGAATCGTTTTTTAGTTTAGTTGTCAGTGTTAATTTTGTTTTTGTAGTTTGTTTTTGTTGAGACAGGGATGAGACCCTGATCGGAGATGCGTCGGAGATTTTTAAGACCCACATCCACCCGATCCATTATGAGAGCCAATCTGCACACATTATAGCATTATAGAAGCACAATTGTGACTGAGCAGCACATCGCTCTCCGAGGGGCTCATCCTGCTGCTGGGAGCAACTAGGGAGCACTCTCTTTTCTTTTATCCCCCGCCCACAGTACAGTACAGTAGAGAGAAGAATCTAGGCTAAATTAACAGACTGATTGTTCCAAATGAGTTCTTTATTGTTGAATGGCAACAAAACAAGTACCCCTTCATTAACGACATGTCTCTTTTCTGTTCTCTCTCACACACACATACATACACCACACACCCAAACACTAAAAAGAAAAAAGGGAAAACATTTAGACTAAAAATTGAACTGTAACTCCAACTATTAAGGATAAAAAATACCTAATATGTAACTCATAAGCATTTTTGTCTAAGATAATCCAAAATTAACACTGTTAGCTGTACTGTACTGCTTCCAACTGCAGAAGAACCCCATTAGGTGCAAGTACCCCTGTTTGGGAGTTACTGATATATTTCCTTTCATTGTACAATTGTTTCAATTGGTTGTTGTTCAGGATACTATGAAGACGTTCTTGTTTTATATTGTGAACTGAAAGCCTGACAAACATCTATGAATGAAGTGTTGCAGGTTTGATAAACCTCGATCTGACATTGAGAAATTAACACAATTTCGGTTTCCCACTCATTTTAAGTCTGACCTTTGTTTATTAATAATCCAGAAGTTAGAAGGTGAATATTCATATAATTTCCATTGTTAATCCGTACTTGAGTGGATTATTCTTTGATGGTAGCTCTCAAGCCTGAACAACAGCAGTTTAGCACAGAAGCTACCTCAAAATGATTGCACTTAAAACGAGATGACTAGTCATGAGTCACACCAGTGACAGTATGAACATTTTAAAACAACAACAGTAGCACAACAATGAAACATATGTAAAAATACTGACAGTGATGAGGAATGCAGTCATGCACTCTTGGAATTTTCAAATGGCATTTCTTTATTTGATCTTGTTGAATGTGCTCAAAGCAGAGAAGTAAACACTTGTTCTTTTAGAAAAGGACAGAGGTTTGTTGTAACATGAAAATCTTTCAGAGCAGTGGTCATTATACAAACAATCCATTTTCTATCATGTTGATATATGTGTGATTATGAGGCACCACACAATAGTACTGTACTGTCTTCAATTATTTACACAAGGAAAAAAAAAGCATTAGCCCTTCTGGCTACAAATGCTTGAAATGGAAATAAAAATGAATGAAAATACTATCTCTTTGTCTTTGTCTTTGTACGTCTTTGTGTGTATAATAATAATAATGTGTGTAAGTGTGTGCGTGTGCGGCAGACATGACGACAGAGTGATAGGATGTTTGTTTTTTTACTGCGGCTAAGTGCTTTTTGTGGCTGTAGGGGAGAGAGGAGACTTGTGACAGAAAATAGGATGGAGGAGAACAGAAAGACACTTGACCACAAAGAATCAGGCCATTTGAGAGAGCAGACACACACACACACACACACTTACAGATAATCACTAACTGGCAGTTGGGTTAAGATGCAGTAAACTCTGTGGCTCACTTTATCACAACACAATTCCACATGTTATATACTTAGTCTTTTCCTTTCACGCACACACGCTCACACACAGTGAAAGCCTCAGTAGGTGCCCATCTGCAGTACGGCCAGATTACATATATTCTCTCAGGGGAGGGTGAAAACACTTGCCTGCAAGAGGAAATTGCCCATGATGCCACTCGACTGTACAGAACACTGTCCAAGCCACGTTCACAATAAACACACGTCCCAAGAAAAAGTTTACACTGCAGTTTCCAGTTCAGACACTTCTGAGCCACACAGAGAACACCGAAGCAGAAATGTGACTTTGTAGTTTTTAAGCGTGAATCTTTTTTTTTGTTTGTTTGTCTGTTTTTTAGTGAACAGTTTTGCTACTGAAACAGTAAGCAAGGAGCCCCTTCGTCCCATTGGTCCTCACGTTGAGAGTGTGACGTCATAAAAAGGTAGAGAAAAACAGAGTAAGAGACCGAGAGAGAAGATACATAACACTGTCTAACCTCACAAACAGCGGTTGTGTGGAGATTGTCAAGGCCTTCGCATTATAATCAGTGAATGAGGTCACATTATAAATCAGGTGTCTTTGTAAACCCTTTGCTTCCTGTGCAGTTCATGCAAGTTTCGCCACTGTGGCGTGCATGCATCACAGTAACTGTTATGAGTAAGTTTATTGTACTTAAATGAAGGGAGAAGAAGTCATTGAGGAGGGGAAATAAGCCAAAGCCCACATCAGAGTCCAAAAGCAGCCAGGATGGTTGTTAAATAAGAGCTTCCTCTGTGGATATTATCAGTGAGCTTACTCTTGTCTTTTAAACCCCCTTTCTGTCCCATCGTTCAATCCTTTGATCCGTTAAACATCCCTGCATTTCTGGTGAAATCCCTGAAAGTGTACGATGCGAGAGCCCCCCCAGGCCAGCACTTTATCCTACAGCTCAGAACCATTTAAATTTATGTCTGTCGAATAAAATGTCTATTACAACCCTATCCATGCAGGGAGCATTCAGAAAGAACGTTTCCATGACTTACAGAGGATTTTCTGGAACGCTCTGCGAAAGTCCTGGTTGAAGATGGTGTAGATGACTGGGTTTAGAGAGCTGTTACAGTAGCCAATCCAAAAAAAGAATTTGAACAGCGGCTCTGGGATCTGGCACGGGTCCCGACAGATTCCGTACAGGCTGTAGGAAAAGAAGAACGGGAACCAGCACACAACAAAAACGCCCATGACGACGGCGAGGACGAAGGTGAAGCGCTTCTCCCGAGCGGCGGAGACTTTCTTTCGATTGACGGTGCTCCTGCGTTTGCGACGAGATGAGAACAGCTCCATAGACTTGGAACTGGCACGTGACTTTCTGCTGGAGTATTTAGAGGCGGAGCTACTTTTCCTGCTGGACTTCCTGTCTTTCCTGTCATCGTGGTGATGTTTGGAGGAACTGGAACCTTTTTTAGGTTTCTCGTCCGATGAGCTGCTGTCCTCGAAGTCATCATCGTGGTCTGCCGGTTGATGTTTCGGTTCGTTCGGTAGAGGGGATCCAACTGCCTGCTCTTGGCAGTGCCCATTCTCGCGTTCCTGGTCTTTCACACTTCCACCTCTGGCAGACTTTAATGACCCTCCTTTGCCCGGTTCAGCTTTGTCCATCCCATTCTCCAGTGGCGAGTCCACATCCCTCTTTTTCTCTGACATTGTTCTGGTTCTGGTCTTTGCCACTTGGTAGATCCGGATATAGACTAGGATCATGATGACACAGGGGGCAAAGAATGAGCCAATACTGGAGTAGAGAATGTACCAGGTTTCATCATTCAGGATACACTGGGGGCTGGCTTCATTGCTGCTCCTGTCCATTGATATCAGCGGTGGGAAGGAGATAACAGCTGAGATCAACCACACCACCACAATCATGCCTTTAACTCTCTTAGGTGTTCTCTTTAAGTTATACTCTACTGCCTGTGTCACTGACCAGTATCTGTCCAAACTAATAGCGCACAGGTGAACAATAGAAGAGGTGCAGAACAAAACGTCCAAAGCCAGGTAGATGTCACACCAAATTTTGCCAAAAAACCAGTAGCCCATGAGTTCATTTGCCAGAGAAAAGGGCATGACTAGGGTGGCTACCAGTATGTCCGCACTAGCCAGGGAGACGAGAAAAAGGTTCTGGGGTGGTTTCAGAGCTCTGCTCGTTAAAACAGCGATAACGACCAAAACGTTCCCGACTATTGTAAACAAGATCAAAAAGCTGACAAGTCCTGCCAGACCCCAGATAGCGAGCTGGGTGTACTGCCTCTGAGAGGTGGAATTAGAGGAGATATTTTCTGCCTCTATGCTGTCCTCCAGGCTGGAGCTATTAAAGAAATCCATTCTGGCTCCCTCTTCTTTTTTCTTTTTTTTTTTCTTCAAGGTGTGACTTTTAAAAATATAAAACGTGCGTAAATAATCTGGAGAAAAGCCCCATTAAGACTTGAGCGCACATTTCACTACAGAAATCTACAGAAAATGACATTTTTCTTCTCTTCTCACCTGCAATCTTCCACATCCTGCATGCAAGTCTGCAAGTCATTTGGCAAAAGACAGAGGGATGGAGAGAAAGAGAGGAAACGCAATATGCAAAGTATTTATCCAAAAACATGCAGGCTGCTCAGCAGCAGAATGTCCATGGTTCGGGCTCCCTCCTCAACGCGTCCTCTCCCATCCCGACTGTGTCCGCATCTCTCCACCTCCGCCTCCCCGCTGTGTCCTGCGAGAGGTTTGTAACAACCACGTGTCTTCTTTTCCTTTTTTCTTCTTTTTTCTACATTAGAAAAAAAAACTGGCAGGGACCTGGTCTGCCGCGGAGAAGAGATGAGAGCGATGATTGGGGAAGGATGAGATGAAAAAAGTGAAACAAGCGAGTAAACTATAATGCATTCAAGTGCTTTTTTTTTATTTAATAATCAATCTCTTATTTGCCAATATTTAATAAGATCGATGTATGCTTCTACTGCTGCTGGAGTAGCGCTTATAATAATGTGTCCAGATTATGGTCGGCGCAAACTGGTGCGTCGTACCACTGATCAGTGAATCTATCTCCCGTTTTGACTTTTGAAAGACCATTTCTGCATTTCGAGCGTGATTTATTCAATAAAGTCAGCAGGGGCTGGTTGGAGGAGGTCACATTGTCGTCGAAACGCACTGGCTGACAGCGAGCGGAACGCGCACTGCTCTGTCCTTCTGTGCGCACACTGGAGGTCAGTATTGTAACAGCCAGCCCCGGAGGGACACATAGGCGATCACACACCGTAAATATAAACAATATTAGATATGCAATACCTACCCAGCCATCAGGTGAATAAATATTATTAACATTTGCCCCAAACATAGAAGAGCTCACGTGACCTTGCGGTGGAAAGTTCCTATCCATTCCCTGCACATTCCCTGGTTTGTGTGTTTGTGATTTCTGGTAATTGTGTTGATAAGAAGATTACAGGATTACATGGTGCATTTGTCATGTTCCGATGGGGCTGAGTATTCAGCTTTTGGGGGTATCAAACGCACTAAATCATCTGCACAGTAAGCTTACATGATTAATGAGTATACACCTAGTCATGTGTACATCCACTGGGTGGGCTTTCTCAAAGCAGTAACTGGGTGTATCTATCATGACTATGACTTCCAGGTATTTTGTCACTAGTTATTTATTTATGTTCTCATTTCCCACGAGGACACACATGTGCAACTTTTTCTACCTTTTTTTGGCTCCTGTTAACCCCCTCTGATCTGTCTGGTGCTGCCGCCAGGAGAAAGCCTCTCTCCCCTTTGGCATATAGCCCGGTATTAAGTTCCTGGATCAGTGCGTTTATTGACCAGCCTCCCAGCTAAGTCCCTGTCATTAATCACAGCGCGCTCAGCCATACTGAATTAAAGAGCACCCACAGCCGCAAGAAATGCTCAAGTCCAAATTGATCCTCATCAAGGCTATGAGGTGGAATGAGTAGAGCTCAGGGGGTTGTGGTTCATTCACCTGGGAAACACAGTCAGGACGGGGGACAGTCTCTGACTTGTCTCCCCCACCCATCCCCAGAACCCCCTGCTCCTTCTCATGCTGCCTGTTTAAATTGAACTAAGGCTAGAGTGATCCTGTAGGTCAGCGTGGATGCACTCTAAGCTAATTTTGAAGAAACAGACAGGCCTTATTATGGTCATTAAGTCGTGTCCCGGGGCCACAGCTCTGTCCATGTAATTGGGGCACCAGTGAGCAATCTCCACCATTACCAAGCCCTTTTCTTTTTGTTTCTAACATTGTGCTTTGCTCTGAGGGAATAAGTTGGCTCCTACTGCAACAGTACTAGCCAGAAGTCAGCTTTTGGCTGTCAAGGAGACTGTGTTGATTACTTTTTTTGCGGGTGGCTGTGGCTTGGAGGTAGAGCTGGTTGTCCACTAATCAGAAGATCGGCCATTTGATCCCCTCCAGTCTGCAAGATACTGAACCCCAAATCGGTGTGTGAATGTGTATGAATGATGAGCAGTTGGCACCTTGCATGGCAACCAATGAATCACTGTATGAAGTGTCAGTTACGTACTGTAAATCGCTTTGAGTGGTCAGAATGCGCTGTATAAGTATAGTCCATTTACCATTTTTTTTCTCTTTAAATCAAGGCTTTGTACTTTTTTGCTATTTTCAAACTAGTGACGTAATGAATCACCCCCATTTTTGTGTTGTTTTGTTCTTTGTTATTCTGGTTGAGTTGTACAATTGTACGAAGAGTGGCCCTTGTTTGCCCCTTGTAACAGTGAGGCTGTTGGTTTGCAGTCATCTGCACTTTTTTATTTCAGTGCTACACTGCAGCATTTGCGGAAGTGAAAACAGGGGAGCACCTAGAGCTTGCTATTAAAGGGAAAAGAGAGAAGCAATATGAGCCTAATATGATTCACCTAATAGAGCTTCACAAACCTAATAACACCTGATGTGTTCTCACAAGGTAACATGACCACCTTTTTGTGTTCCATTGAAATCCAATACAGTGACCAGTCCAGCGATTGCATTCCATCACACCCTCAGCTCCTTATAGGACATAATGCCACAGGCATCTGCCTCCTGCTTATGAGCACTTAATCCTCTATTTGTATATAGTGTGCACGAATGTACAACAAGAGCACAGTATTAAAAATAAGCCACTTGCTAACAAAGAAATCAACCCAGTTACTAGTAATGATAGCCACTTCTAATTTTCCCACCCTGCCTAATGTGCAGTTGTTTCCATATAACCCTGCCATAAAGGGAGGTATGGTACCAGCTGCTGACAGTGACAAATGGCAGTCCTACTTGGGCAGGCATCTATAGAGCGGAGAACAAATAGTTCAGTGGAGTAACATATAGCCCAGGGGAGATTCTCTCTTGCTAGCCTCACCTCCTAGAATAGGACCTGCTTCTTATCTAGTGCCTCGCTTTTCTGTGACAACTTACTTTGTTGGAAAAACAGTGAAATAAGATCAGTGGAATTGTTTATTTGGATTTCTTGGGCTGCTTAAAATGTATGTTTTTTGGGTAAATTTAAGCCTAAATCTATCAAACGCAAAGATAACGTTGGTGCGGTCAGTGTTTGTTTCTTAGCTCACCATATCTCCTCCTCCTCTCCTTTTAAAATAAGATTATATCTCTCAAGACTATCCAAGTCATTCAGCATCTCACCTTTGCTTCTTTTATGTCTGTGTGTGACTATCAGAACTACTATGGAACAGAGAGATTTAAAAAGCCACAGGGAGATATAGTTAAAGTCAGAGCTATATCTTACATCTGACATTGTTGTCTTTCTCAACCTCATGCTCTTTCCAGAGTGATTTGCTAGCACATCCACAATGACCTTGAAGTACTTTCCCTGTTAAGCAGGCATGCATCACCGGGTATCAAGCAGGATGCATTTTAAACATAGGAGGTAGGAGATGGCTTTTCTGGTTTAACTTTGGAAAAGAAGAAATGAGGGTTGCATTTCAATTGTGCTAATTGCCCTCTGTGTGAACTTACAAATGATCCTCACTTGAGATGCACAAACGTGCACAGACTGGGAAGACATTTAATTTGTTAGGGAATCAACATGTGATTTTCTAGATAATTTAATATCTCCCAAACATGAAAATTGGGTTTTATGAATTAACCTCTGCTTTGTATACATACTCTTTTTTGTTTTTTTGTAACATAAATGTATAATAACCTTGTGAAATCAAATAAAAGCTAAAATAAATATAAAAATGAACATATTATTAATATTAACATATTATTTATTTATTGTGTATTTATGTTTGTTTTTTCACATTTAATCAACATCTTTGATGTTCCTCTATCAATACATTTTGATTTATCAGTTCAATTCATATAAGGCTGTTGAAAGATTGTTGAAATTGTTTTATTGATAGTTTCGCTATTTTAAAAAAAGGCAGAGTATAAAAAGGTATATAAAAGGTATAAAGTATAAACTTATTTAATCCAAATCCAAATATTTGACCAAATTTTAGCTTCTTCTGGAGGTCTTCTCCAGCATGCAATTTGTGTTAACTCTGGTTAACTGCTCCTGCTGCTGCTGATTATGATGTGGTTTGTTATTGATCGCGCTAGTTTAGACAGTGGGGGTTTTCTTTCTCGTTTTGTTGAACTCATACGAATAGCAGAGGCTCTGTTTAGACTTCTCTTTTTGTTTGTTCTTTTAAACAGCATCCACTCGCCTCTTGTTCCCTTAGCTCCTCATTTAATAAAACACCTTTGTTTATCAATCATTACACCTGGTATTATGTTACTTCCTCAAACCCCTAAATCTGGTGGTAACACTTAGCAAGCACAAAAACATCAAAGAAGCACTAACGAAACGAGTGGAAAGAACGGGCTGGTTAACCAAGACTACATCACTGGGATTGTGGCGAGCCTGTTGACGTGCGACTGGACTCGAACTCGCAACCTCCTAGTCTGCAGGGCTTTGCACATGCGCACACCACGCACGCGCTTATTCCCCTTGGCGTAGACCGCTCGGCCACCATCTGAAAGTAGCCGTGATGGATGGCATGTAACGGTTCTGTGCGAAAGAAACACAGAAATAAATTCAAGAAATCACTGAGCATGACAGCATGGAAACCACTGACAAAGGACAAAGGGATGTGCACTTGCAAATTTAAAGGGCACTTGAGTGTGGGGACGGGGTGGCAATTTGAAGCAGCGTGCCAACATGAATGAGTGATGCATTTTCACAATACTGGCAAAGAGCAGCCCAGCTTTGTGAAATTCATTCATTCATTCAATTCATTCATGTTGTTAGTGTTACGGCCGCCGCTGTTACGCCCCCGGCAGATCTAACGCGTGTAGTGTCTTCCCCCATAAGTTAATACAGGTGCGTGGCCGCCACCCCTTGATTGGACCCGATTGGAAGAGGCGGACTCGTTCGATGACACGGCACCGGGATGTGTAGGTGCGGTTTGGTTTGGAAATTGTGAAGGTTAACTCTGGTTAACTCGTTTGTGGAGGTGCGATTTTGCTTGATTTGGTGGGGCTGGGCAGGGTTTACTTTCGTCTTAGCACTGATTATACATAGGGAGCATTTCTGCTCCTTTCATTAGATTAGGGGTGCTGTTTTTGATGTGCTTTGTTATTGATCGCGCTATTTTAGATAGTGGGGTTTTGGAGGTGCGATTTTGTTTGACTTAGTGGGACTGGGCAGGGTTTACTTTAGTCGTTTTCCCCCTTATGCTAACAGGTGTGTGGCCGCCATCCCCTGATTGGACCCAATTGGAAGAGGCGAGGTCGTTCATTGACACCGGAATATGTAGGTACGGTTTGGTGAGCTCACCTCGTTGGTGGAAATTGTGAACTTTAACTCGTTTGTGGAGGTGCAATTTTCCTCGATTTAGTGGGGCTGGGCAGGGTTTACTTTAGTCTTAGCACTGATTATACATATGGAGCATTTCTGCTCCTTTCATTAGATTAGGGCTGCGGGCAGGGATACTTTCGTCTTAGCTGATTGATTATGATTGTAAATGACGAGCGGTTTTCCCGTCCGGCGTCATTAAAAAAAACGACGTACGAAAGAAACAGAAATAAATTCAAGAAATCGCTGGATGTCCACCTGCAAATTTAAAGGGCACTTGGCACGTGGGTTGAAAACCCCAAAAATGTAAATGTGGACAAATGTGAATGAAAGGGTGAAATATCACGTACGAGCAATGGCAAAAAGCAGTTACCACTATGTGCCCGACACCGGAGTGTGTGCAAACCAGCTCCCCACCCCCGTCTAGCGCCGCACAGTAGGCCGCGTGCACACCCGACACCGGCGAATCACCTTAGGCCGAATGGCAAGCCGCACTGCGTGGGCTCTCTCCGCCGAGTCGCCCGGTCGGTCTCGTTGTCCTCGGGTCTCCGTCCCCGTCTGAGCTGTTTGCATACACCGTAGCGCCAAGCATACACAGTGGGTAACCACCAAGTATCGAAAAACGTTCCATCGCCTTTTATGGTGCCCTGGCGCCGTTCTAGTCTCAGTCACGGTGCACATCAAATGCATTTTTCATATTTGTCTTCCTGCTCGTTTTTCACGGTCATTTCCACGCTGAGCCGCCCCCACCCGTTACATCCACTCACCAGCAACACGTTTTTTCTGAGATTAAGTTAGTTAGTTTGCGAATTTAAAGTTTTTAAAACGTGTGGTGTTGCCCCGTGGGATTCTGGGTAATTGACGTCAGCCGTCAGCCAGACAGTTATTTCCACACTGAGCCGCTCCCACCTGTTACACCCACTCATCAGGAACACTTTGTCGGCTTTAAGCGGCCCCTCTGTTTACGTTAAGTTTGTTAGTTTCTTAAAATAAAGCTTTAAAACTCATGAAGTTGCCCCGTGGGATTCTGGGTAATTGACCTAGGCCGTCAGCCATTTTGACGACGTTGTTATTTTTTAAACGGTCATCTGTGGAATCGCAGCTTCGCTGACGTGCGGTATCTTCAAAGGCGCTGCAGTACCATATGAGCCATATGGCTGGTGGCACTGCTCAGGCATGTAAGGCTTGTAGGCTGCTGTCGAGGAAGAAAGTCGCTGTCCCTTCAGCACCCGTGTCTCCAAAAAAGGCAGCTTCTTCCGGTCATGTTGTTAGTGTTACGGCCACCGCCGTTACGCCCCCGGCAGATCTAACGCGTGTAGTGTCTTCCCCTACACCCCTCATTCATATTGTTAGCAAGCACAAAAACATGGTTTCCCATCAACTGTCTAACATGCGATACAAAATGTAAAATTACAAACAGACGTAAGGAACGAGGGGAGCAATTTGAAGCAGCGCGCCAACATGAATGACTTATGCATTTTCACAAAGCTGGGCTGCTCTTTGCCAGCTTAGTGAAAATGCATCATTCATTCATGTTACCCCCGGCAGATCTAACGCGTGTAGTGTCTTCCCCCATAAGTTAATACAGGTGTGTGGCCGCCACCCCCTGATTGGACCCGACTGGAAGAGGCGGGCTCGTCCGGTGACACGGCACCGGGATGTGTAGGTGCGGTTTGGTGAGCTCACCTCGTTGGTGGAAATTGTGAAGGTTAACTCGTTTGTGGAGGTGCAATTTTGTTTGACTTAGTGGGTTTACTTTAGTCTTAGTCTTCCCCCATACAGGTGGTTTGTTATTGATCGCGCTACTTTAGATAGTGGGGGTTTTCTTTCTCGTTTTGTTGAACCCATGCGAATAGCATAGGCTCTGTTTAGAGTTCTCTTTTTGTTATATTTGTTTGTTCTTTTAAACAGCATCCGCTCGCCCCTTGTTCCCTTTGCTCCTCATTTAATAAAACCTTTGTTTATCAATCATTACACCTGGTATTATGTTACTTCCTTCAACCCCTAGATCTGGTGGTAACACTTAGCAAGCACAAAAACATCAAAGAAGCACTAACGAAACGAGTGGAAAGAACGCGCTGGTTAACGACCCTACTAAGACTATGACTGGGATTGTGGCGGGGTATGACAGGGTTTACGTTACTCTTAGTCTTCCCCCATATGTTAATACAGGTGTGTGGCCGCCATCCCCTGATTGAGGCGAGGTCGTTCGGTGACACCGGAATGTGTAGGTGCGGTTTTGGTGAGCTCCTTCCCCAAACCCTGGTGGTAACGCGTAACAAGCACAAAAATGTAACCAATATGAAAAATCAGGTCACTAACCCAGTGTTTGTGATTTAGACAGTCCTAGAAAACGCCAGTCCTGTTAATAATATATTATTCCTGAATTTAGCTCAGGTACCGCGTGAAGCCGTTACCTGACGCCATTTTCCTCTCAGACACGAGCCAGACGGCAGTAGACCACACCGAGTGAGTCGCTAGCAAAAAGTGAACAAAAGATCAAAGCAAACGCGAAGAAAATAGTTATTAAGTGCTGCGGACAAAGCCTGAACAGTCCGCCGAAAGACTCGGTAGCCACGGGCAAACCCAGGTTCACTCCAGTAAGCTGTGAGCCGAGGAGGAAAAATCCCTCGTGGAAGTAAATGCAGAGACTCCGGTGAGTTAGCATTCAGTTAGCCTATAGCCCGGTAGCCATTTAGACGGAAAAGTTGCATTTATTGTGTTATCTGGCTATTTTAAGTTGGTTAGTATTGTTTATGTTGCTTATTAAAATAACTTTCGTGCACTTTTTGCCGTAGTTTATTGTTGGAGAAGAAATGGTTAGCTAATGCTAATAGCGACCGCAACATGCTAATCGCTAGCTCCTAGTTGCTAGTCTGTCCATTGGTTATGCGTATTCATGCTAATCGCTATGCTAATCGTTAAGTCAAGCTAATTGCCATGCGGTCTGAAATGAGAAGATGCATTTTATTTCCTTTATGCCATTTGAACTGCCTATTTGTGTTGTTAGCCATTGAAAAGGGTTAACAGTACCATTTAAGGTGTAGTATAATTCATTTTTTATTAAGGAATTTGCACTTGTGTATAAAAACTGTAATTCATTTGATGTTTAAGAGTTGAATAATTTAAAGGTGAATTAAAATAGTTAAAAACTGAAGATATAAGATAAAGTAGAGGTTAAAAAGAGATGCATAAGTAATGTGTCTGTTAAAAATACTGTTTTAACAGGAATTCACGGTTAATTGATTACATGTGTGGTTAAAGCAAATTGTTTTAATTCATAATAATTCATTTATTGAGTTAATATATTTCCTTGAATTTTGGTGATATATTTCATGATTAACAGAAAAGATGAGGTCTCATAGAACTTGACAGAATCAGATTTAGTTCTTACACCTATGCCTTTTCTGTGTAGGTTGTTTTTTTTCTTTTGGTTATTCTTCTGCTAGTCTGAACTACTGTCCAAGAAACCGAGAAACAGAGATGATTGAGATGGCGAGCCCAGCCCAACGGATCTGAGAGAGAGAGAAAGTTCGAGAAGCAGTGTGGCCAGCTGCAGAACCTACCTCGACGACTCCAGACCTACTGATTCTCACACAGAGAAACACAGATAAGATACTCACACACTCACCTACCCGGGTAGTAGTGATAGTAGCGAGTATACCAGTAAGGAAAAGAAACTGTGGACAAGGAAACTGAATTGACTGACTTATTGACGAAACACACATTGGATCCATCCTGAACTGAATTTGCCGAATACTGAGCAGGATAGCTCAATCCCAGGATTCTCCATTCATTTGGTTTTGTTTGTTATTTTGCGGTGCCTTATTCATTTCTTTATTAATTTGGATCAAGTGTACAGCAACACTGTCAATGTTTATTATTTTGTTTTTCCTATTGATATTAATATATCATTTGTTCGTATATCAACCCTCCTTTGTGGAAATCATTTCCCAACTCCTACCGAACCTAGAGATGTGGGTATCTCTTAATTGTCAAAGCAAAGACTAAAGGTGCTACAAAAACAACAAAGAAGCACTAACGAAACGATTGGAAAGAACGGACTGGTTGAAAAGGGTGATTTATAACTAGTTAGCATGCCTGCATTATAAGCGCTTGCAGTACCATATGAGGTAGGTCATTATCAGAGAACTATTAGACTCTTCAAACTTTAATTAACAAATGTGATTGTATAGACAAATTAAATAGCTTTTCTAAAAATGTTTGCCCAGAATGGCCATTTTAAGCTTCTTAAAACTTTTGTATGTCTGCTGTAGCACAACAGGCTGTTACAATACAGAGACCCTACTCTTCAGATTATGCAAGTGTCCTGTGAAAGGTTATCTCCACAGTTATAAGTGCCACCTTGCTTGAGATGAGTGGCTGTACACTGCCTGGCCTGGCAAAGTCATTACTTTTTATCTGTGGGATATTTGGGCCATACTGGCATATCTGCAGGCAACACAGCAGGAATGTGCTGAAAACATGACACCCCAGACATAGACTGACATCAATCAACAGTGTTGCATCATGATCTGCACACCAGATTGACTTGCCATTGGTGAAAAATGACCATTGTGAATTTTCACATGGAGAGGGGTCACAGATTGGTCGAGAGAAGACAGACAAATTTCTATAGGAATCAAATGTGAGGCTGGAGACAGAAGAGCGTGAAGGATTGATTGTGAGAAGTCATTACTAGTTCAGGTTTTGCAGATGAAGTCAACACCAAAGAGCTAAATACATCATGAGTGCCTAATAATATACTGACATAAATCTGGAGATGATGGACTGATGGTACATTATTCTCAGAGTCAATGCTCCTCAACTATAGGCAACCTAGAAGAAAAACTGTCTATTGTGGACATAAAAATTAATCCAAGCCAATATATTCAGCTTTAAATCACCCACCTCATAACCAGCACAGCACTTAGCAGTGCCAAACTTGTCAGCTGGTAAAGTACATCACTCCAATTGGAGAACCTTTAAATCCAATCAAACATGGAACCACACTGTAATGCACCATCTGCAGATAAACCCACCTAAGCCTTTTGCAGTATAGTACCTGCTCTATCTATACCCTGATCGATAGATCATTTCAAAACGTCCGGTGACCACACTGCATTTTTTCAAGAGCTATGGGTTTCTCCAAGATGTCTGGCTCTCAAGCATAATCCCTCTACTGATGCCTTGGCTCATTGAGAGCTCAGCCTTTAAAGCTGAAATCTTTAACAGCCAAGTGAGCAGAAGGGCAAAGTCGCAGGAAACAAAGAAAAAGTAAGAACAGAGTAGAAAAGAAAAGAGAGAAGAAGAGTAGAAAGGAGTAATCAAAAAGCAAAGAAAGACTAAAACCAACTGAAAAGCAAGATGACAATGAGCAGAGGTAAATCTGCAGGGAAAAAAAGAGGCTGGGTTACCTAGATCCTTCCATTCGATAGTAAAGGCTGGTAGGACATTTCTTTGTCAGTTAATTAGCCATAGGCTTGAAAGGTATTATTCACACTTTGGGAATTAAGTGAAGAATTGTATTGCACTTCCTATATTACTCTTAGTCATGTTCTCACAGGAGAACATAATTGTATCTAGGGTGTTGCTTGGTTTCTCTCTGTTTTATCAAACACGCTTGCTTGCATGTGCAAATCTACAGCCAATTTATTGTTACCAATAAAGTTACTTCTGTGAATTAAAGAGGCTTTTACTTTATGATAAACTATGACCAGAAGTAACCAAATAGTGTCACTTTAACAAGCGGTAACGTAAAATTAGACTTATATTGGGGGTGACTTGATTGGACAGTTAATGGTATGCCAGTTTCATGAAACTAGTGGTCTAATCATACATTTGGATTATATGTAACATAAATCAGTTATCACAGTCTTGCTGCTTTTATCCAGGTATTTTATTGATGGTATCAAACCACTCATGTAATCTTTATCGAAAACTGCAGACAAACCTTCTGCATTTCCATTTAAAGAGTTAAACACTGTACTCAACAGGATTTATGTTTATTGCCTCCATTTTTATGTATTTTGACTTTGTTTCTGGAAAATCATGTTCTGTTCATCAGTTTAACATGGCATGCAATGCAATACCAATGAGTCTTGGCCACCTTTGCCATGGAGAAGAAGCCAGTGAGAGGCACAAATCAAAGCAGTTGCAAGCTTCTTCTGAAACATGGGGAGGCCGAGATGCCTCCTCACACTTCACAAAGTAATTATCGCTCAGTAACACAATCCTCTGACTAATACAACCCCAGAAACTTTGCTTCAAGATGTAGTTTTGATGCTGCTGGCAGTAGAAAAAGTAAATGGCCTTAGCATTAGGAGCTTGAAGCAAATGTGTGAAATGGGACTGACTTGGTAGAGCATCCGCCCCATGTGCAAAGGCTCGTTCCTTGCCGTGGCCCAGGATTCAAATCCAACCTGTGGCCCTTTGCTGCATTTCATTCTCCCGCTCCCCACATTCCTGTCACTCTTCAGCTGTCTCTATCAAAATAAAGCTTTGTGATGGCCACAGCTGTGGCCACACAACGATAAAGGTTTGTCCATCTGCACTCACATTTTTGTTTACGCACATTATATATTCAGTTATTATTTTAACACAGTATTGAAATAAATCAGGTTTTCCGTTTCATAACACTTTATTGTTTTGACAGTACATTAGTTTCTATTTGGAGCGCGCCCATTTAGTTAACTTTTGTACAGTCTTTTGTTTAAGTATGTTTCCAATTTTTGTTTCTTTTGAGTTACTGGTGCTGTTGCTGGGAGCTGGGAAGGCCGGATTAAAAAGGATCCGCCCCACAAGCTCAGCCATTTTGGAAGATTGCTGATTGGGCCAACCCAAGTGCCACATATCATGGGGGGATTTATTGCTTTGTTTGTTCTTTTTATATAATTAGTGATTTTCATTTGGTTTGATTAAGTATATATTATGTTTATTCTAATTCTGTAATTTTCCTGAATTGTTTGTTTAGTAAATTAGCTGTTGTCTTTGTGTTTGTTAACCCCTATTGTGTTTGGTGTGGGCTGATCACCCACTATATAAGTTCCTCCTTTGTGTTCAGTTAGCAGGTCTGTTTGTTTGTCTTCTGTTTGTTCAGTTGATATTTTGTTAATTTGACCTCTTTTATGGGCCCAGTTCTTTATTACCTTTGGTTTTGGGATTTTTTTTTGTATACTTTGGGTAAATAAAAACCCTATTTTTGAAGCTATCACCTGTTGTCCTCATTGCCGACTGACTCGGTTCCCTCACAAGCTTGAAAAGACTAAAAAAATATCTTTAAAAAAAGTTTGAACCAGTGAAAATTGTAGTGATAACAAATCCCTCCTGTTGTGCTATTTGATCACAGCATAAAGTTTTCTGCTGAAATAAAAATCCTGCTGCACCAATTGATTTCACCCAACTGCAACAATCTTTAAAAGCCAGAAAAAGTGAATTCTAATTGATAAGCTCCAGTATGGAGTTTAAGGCATCAATATGTTTTAAATATGACAGTTCACATACTCCATGCAACAACTGACCAGGTATGTGCAGGTTAGTAGTAGCCAGGGTTTGCACTTCTTGTCTTGTCGCTCTTTATGACAAGAGGCTAGTTATATGTTTAAAAAATGTTTCTTTCTCATGATATGTTACCTACATTTCTTTTTAAAATTGCATTATCTATTTGTGTCCCTGCTTATTTCAAACAAACTTGACAAGCTATTCAAACACAAATTCTCTGTCCAGCCTTGCAATGACTCTCCTGCTATCTCTCTGATAGGAGGTTATTAGTTGCTGTTGGCAAGCCCTCCTCATCTGTTTTTGTGGTGTGCCTCAAGGTTCTGTCCTTGGATCTATTATGTGTCTATTATGCTTTGGTTTGGACAGATAATAAGACACTTTTCAGGTCGCTTCTATGTCCGCAGATGCAGATGTGCAGATTAAGTTCAATTACATTTTATTTAAGCCTCAAAATGTAGCTAAAATTGTCCTTTTTAAAAAGCAGTATAAACCTTATAAAGTGGTTGGCAGATTCATGTATCACAGCTCAATTATGACAAAACAAGTCTTATTTCTGCTCCATAAACTTTTGTCCCTCTGGTAATGGAAAGTCTTTGTTCTTATTTCACTTCTGTCGAATTCTGACATTTAGGTGTTACTATGGACTAGGCTCTCACTTGTTCCTGTTTCTCCATCTGACAAACACTGCAAAACACAGGTCCATTGTGTCTCAAATGGAAATGGAAAAGATAACTGACACTTGTATCCCATCCCATATTGCAACTCCTCATTCACTTACCTCAACAAAGCATCCCTAGATCTTTTAAAATCTTTAAAAGGTTTCATGTGACACTTGATCTTGACCTTTTGATCCCCATTACAGTCAGTATCTAATTCAAAGTTCCTATGATACAGCCTACAATAGAGATCTACTGGAACCCTGCAGCTTTAATTGAAGTGCTGGAGCATTATGAGAGATTGTTACCATGCCCTCTGGCAGACTTGCAGATGCAGACTTGAAAGAATAATTGAATAATTGTAGCAGTGAAGCAATTACGCTATTACGGCTTGTCTTTTACAATATTACACTACAAACTGCATCGTTGCTTTCATAGACTGTTTACAATTCATTATTACTCCACCCATGAATTCAAAATAAATAATCAGGGACTGTGAATGAAGTCATTGACCTGATTGAACTTTCACTGAGCTCCATTCCTGTCAGTGTCTCTGGCAGACTGTCTTTTACAGTAATGTAGTAAATTTATTTATGTTTCATGAATGAAGAAATTGTTCTGACAGACCCTACTATCTTTTGTTGCTATTTCTATCATTTCATACAAGCTGGGCATCACATAATGAAACCATTTCATATTTCTCCTTTACATATTGCATCTGTGTCCCCATCTTTTTATATTTGCAACTGACTGTAAGACTGTAACATATTTCAGGTTCTGGAAGCTGTGGATCAGTTGTGTTTTGGTGTGTATGTGTGTCTTTTGCTGATGTTTATGCACTGTTCTCCGCTAACCCTGCCTTTATCCCCGTCTCACAGGATACATGCTTTATTCAGTAGAAAATCAAAGGAGTTGAATCTTCTTTATGTTTGGAAAATACTTCGTATCTGCAAACTGTCTGCATCTAAGCCCTTTTAAGTCTGCGCTGTGGACAGGCAGTGGCAGCGCCAGCTGATTTGAATACAGACTGCTTTTGTGGTGTCAGCGTGGTTTTTCAGTTGCAGCGATGACATCTCAGCCTCCCTGCCCCATCATGCCTAGTCCTCTCCACTGTGAAAAACGGATGGTGTATGTGTGACCGTAACAATTTTCATTGTCCTGTTAAATTACACCACAGAGTGAGACAGACAAGTGTTAAACAGCTTGTGTCTCATTGTGTTTCATCTTTTTTGGGCCTTTCTTCTTCTATCACCCTCAGCAGTATGTTTTCAGATGTTTGGACTGAATTCTTTTTAAGTCTGTGTGTGTGTGTGTGTGTGTGTGTGTCCGTCCATGCTTTGGATATGGATTTGTATTCAATTCTTCTGAGCTCAGATGGGAGAAATTCATTGATTTCAGTGAGGCAGGACAGCATTACCTTTGAATGTATTAAAAGGGAAGTTCAGGTTTGTTTTGCCAATGTATGTTTGTATAGGAACAGGTATGTAGCATCAACCAGTGCCACAGCATTTATAACCTAAGCTAATTTCCAATGACCATCCTAAGATGGCTCTTTAAAGTGACATTACAAAAAAAAGTTTTTGTGATTTAAGGCCCCCAGTTTTATACTGCAGTACCATTGTCATAATATGGACAGTCATGTGCATTTGTTAGGATTATATTACTTTAACAGAAACCAGCAAGACGACAACTTTGCTAACAGCCAGATATCAAGCAAGTGCAACAACATAAGACGAAGCAGTTAGCTAATATTACACATTAGACCAACAGCAGGAGGCCATGCTCTGCATCTCTCAGCTTTTTATTTAACAAACTTTCATTGTCTTGTCCATGTCCATAGAGGGTGCTAAGCTCAGTTCCATTGCCCGCTTGCCCTGCTCTGGTTCTTCCATACATGACACTGGCTCTGCTCCCTGTCAGTATTCCCCCCTTGGTTTGGCCCTGAAACCTCCTCTTCCCGGTGGTGCAAAATGCCTTGTGGTACAGACACTAACACTCACATTCTGGGCAGCCCAACTAACTGCTCACTGTTAACTGAGCTAATATTAGCTACTAACTTTGTAAATCACTGAGAGTTGAGGCAGAGCAGCTGGAGGACATCAGAGGAAAAACCAGAAGACATTTTCCCCAGAAAACCAGTTTACATATTTTGCCTGACAGAGGCACTATTCACCTAATCATTAGTCAGTATAACATCAAAATGATTTAAAAATATATTATTTTCTAGTAAAAAGTTACACAATGGGGCAATAAACAATTATTAGGAGACAGGACAAATAGAAACTCAACATTAAGTTATGTAAATTAAAAACACTAAAGTATAATGCTGGTGATCATTCCTAGTAGTTATGAACAGGCATTATTCAGTTCAAATATTTGAGAATGGTATATGATATCATGTTTACTTTTCATTCATAACTGTCCCAAACATCTTCATGATTGTGATTTGTTATCATGTTTAGTCATTTGAACAATGGCTGCAGCAATTGTTTGTACTGGTGAGTAGTGACCAACTGGAGATTTCATTTCAGCATTTTGAATGGCACTCATCAATGTGTGAGCGCAAGAGCAAAATGTGTGGTTTTCTATTTCAGTCTCAGTGAAAAGCAGAAAACTTTTTGGTGTTTTGATTCTTGTTTTCTAAACTGAGTCAATAAAGGCATGCAGAGATTCAGAAACCAACATTGCACTCCTGTTGAAATGTGTGATGATGTTTTAGCCTCCAATTTTTATGGCTCAGAAGCCTCACAGCAGCAGAATACTCTAGATGAGGTTCGCTGTCTCTGTCAGAGGGGATATCTTCAGGCTTTAATGGGCTTCCCCTGGAGTTATAGGTCATAGACACTTTCGATACTGTAATTTGAATTGCTCGGTTAGAGAACAGAGAAAGACCATCTTAGATTATAATATGGGCTGAGCCCCGCAGTCCTCGTCTCACAATGGTCACCCACTTACATCACCATAATAACTGATGCAAACTTAGTCTTTTTCTCTAGACTTGTCTTTCTAAAAGATTCAGATCACCTTGAAACACAAAGGGACTGACACATGTAAACAGTACAAGTTTAACTGCGGTACTTCTTCACAAAATAACTTTAAAATAACTGCACTGTTCCCTGCACTATCAATACACGTTTATAAGTGAATTTTGACTGTAACACTCTCAGCCAGTTGACAGTCAATTCATGAGATCAGATCGACAAAATCAGAGTTACTTGGCTTTTTGTACCCAGCAGTCATTCAGATACAATGACCCTATGTTAATGTTTTTGAACTGTACCAGAGTGTAAAAAATCTTGTAACCCATGAGTTGACCCCACCCTAGACACAATAAAAAATGGATCACTTTCTACAGCCTCACGAGTTCAACAGTGGTCACAGCCTGCAGCTGCCGACACTGGAGATTGAATTACAGTTACACATAATGAAATGAAAATTACAGAAACCGCACATGCACAGCCACACTCAATACACTTGCATATACAGAGACACTCATTTTTATTCCTCATGTATTCATCCTGATTTTACCGAGCAAAACCAGCCTTGTGCAGTCTGGTTACAACGCAAGCTATTTATGCCCAATTACTGCCATTGATGAATTTTTAAAAAGACACTAGTGATCTCCTGCACACTGTCATCACTAATTGGTAGAACCGACACCCATCAATGATAAATATAAATGGGCTATAAAATACTTGTGTGTGTCTATATATATTTATGTTCAACACAGGCCTTCTACGTGAGTGAAAAGAACCACAGTCTCGACCCCCTCCTCTTTCTATTTCTCTAATCACATGCATCACACAGCCTATGTAGCCAAGCTGTCAGTTAGCCAGATGTAAAGCCATAATTAGGAAGGTTATTTGCCCGTATGCATAAGTGCTTCTCTAAAGCATGTGGCATTACGTACATTAACAGTATTTTCCTCATTGACCTCTGTAAATTTCAATGTGTGAGTGTGCGACACAGTTGGAATAGTGTGGCTTTTTAATGAGCCTTGTGTTCAGGGCCGTTAAAGCACAAACCAGATGCGACTCCTTGCTACGTGAAGTGCAACAGAAGCCACAAATCAGCTCATTGCATAAATACAGAAATTGAAGACGGTTTGAATTCTGTGTTAAATTCGTTAGCCGACAGATCTGATGTTGATGTTTATTTAGATCGTCTATTCATTCATTCACTGCATGTTATCATGTCAAACAACATACGGCCCTTCTTATGGATGTGCAACTAATTTACAGCTGCCGTCTTTAGGTCAAAGACCTCCCACCTGAATTTATTTTGCTTATTAGTACTACATCTAGTTATTTCACAGCAGCTGCCCTCTATGTCGGCTAAAGAAAATCCATATTAAAGGTGCCCTGTGGGGTTTTTCACCATTTGAGATCTAATAGTAAAATAGATTTTACATGTGTTAAAGGGCCACATTACATTTGAGAGAGAAGCTAAAGTGAATGTCTCTCTTGGAGTGATTTGAATGTGCATACTGGAAGCTTTTAAAATTGCTCTTAGATTGAAGATGAAGGCAATTGAAAGGGAGAAGCAACCCATTTTACACATGCGTGTTTTAAACATGTGGGTAACGGCACAAGCACAGACATAAACACACACAGGCCCATATTTTCTATGTGGGGATTGTTTGCCAGGTTATTGCTTCTCTGAACCTTAATGGTCTAGAAATGGTCCATCTGCTGCCTTATAAACCCTGTGAGTCCTATGAACTCCCTCCACTGTGGATGTCCATGTTTTCATTGCCCTCTCTCTCTCTCTCTCTCTCTCTCTCTCTCTCTCTCTCTCACACACACACTCACACACACACACACACACACACACACTCACACTCTCATCAGGCTGTATGTCGAGAGGTCATTGTTATGCTGCTCATGTTAGGGAGCATTTGTGCCTCTGTCCGTTTGTCCCCAGTAATCGGAATCCAAAATCCCAGACTGATCGTTCTCTGCCCACCCAGATCCTGTATCACCCACCAATTGCACTCCCTTGTGTGTGTGTGTGTGTGTGTGTGTGTGTGTGTGTGTGTGTGTGTGTGTGTGTGTGTGTGTGTGATCGTATGGCTCAGGATATTTCTGTCTGAATTTGTGTGTGTTGACACTGCGGTCTGGCAAAAAAACTTTTAGTTTTATGTTATTGTCATGTTAAAATGGCACACGATCACTGGTCTATGCAAATCCCACAATGTTAAAGGGTTAAAAGAAGCCACACAGTCATAGAGAAAAGGAAGCCATATAAATTAAAAGGTTTATCTCTGTGTGAAGAGAAAGACAAACAATGAAAAACATAAAACACAGGTTTGCGCTCCTATTTTTATTCTTGAAGTGCATTTATTCTTCCAGCGCTAACATAACATAACCCTGTGTTGAGAAATATGACACCAGATTTAAACAACTTATTCTTTCGTATGCTTTACAGAAGCATTCATGCTAATTGCCAACGTAAACATTTTTTGGATTTGGTCACGATCCAAACAAACACTGTTCTGTGTGTGTGTCTCTTTTGTCACTGTCTTTCTGTCTGACCACGTGTGATTTTACACCATTATTATCTCTTTTACTCATTAAAATCAGCACTGAGTTGGCATTGTGAGCATTCATGTGTGTGTGCTATTCCCCTTGTCCTGTGAGGATAGTGGCCACGGGGGAATAGTTTCCACAGCAGGTGGGTTGGAAAGTCATAGTTTGTTTATTGCCTTTTGGTTTTTAGCTCAGGGCAAAACAGGTTGCTAAAGGCAACAGACAAACAAACAGCCAGAGAGCTTAAACACTCACACCGTGCAGCCTACTGCATCTTTGGGTTCAGTATAAAGTTTGTGGTGACCACACACTATGCATGTACAGAATACATATTAAGCTTTGGAGATGAAATAAAAGATTCACATTTCATCGACATCATTATATACATAGTACTGTAGTAGCACATTGTATATGAACCTTTATTACTGTTTATTATTTCTTGTAATTTCATTGTAAATACACACTTGCACTTTTACTAATGTGATAAATCTTTGCTTCTTTTCTCTCTCTTTATTCCTCTCGTTTTCCTGCTTTCCTACACCTCCTCAATGACTTTTACCAAACCCTAGGGAGCTTGTCTTGACTTCCAGCTGGATTTTTTACTACATGCAGGCTCAGGGACCTATAATAATAGCACCAGGGAGAGCAAGCGAGGAAGAGAGCAAGCAAGAGGTGTACAAGCCCATGCTTCAAAACACAACATTTCTAGGAGTGGCATTGCATAGTGGAAACAAAAGTATCATATTATCCCCAAGTGGCTGCTGAAAGTCAGAATGTTGCGGCAACTAAGAAGAAGTTGCGCTTTAGGTCTGACACCAAATGCTTATTCTTGTTTTACGCTCTTGAACTTTCTTTTCCTATTAAATCCTTTTCTTTATAGTTAGATTTCTCACGCAGTGATATTTGATCCCGTGGCAACTTTATTTAAGTATCTGAATGATCTTTACAAAGCCAATTACCATGCATGCTGGAAATGGTTTTAATGACACAGACTTTATATCATCTACTGTGCAGTTTGGTCATTGCAGAGGAATGCAATGCGTTACGTAACTAAAAAACTGCCTTGTCACATTATTGGAGTGAAACATATTTAATAATTCCCACATACTTTACAGTGTATTGCCCCGACGAGCTATCTGGAGAGATTCTGTTTCAGCCGGCTAGGCTGACGACTCTGTTGTTGTACATGTAGTGCTGGCAGTTTGTGCCTCTCATTCCTGGCTCCCGTGGAGAAGCTCTGAGAGTGACATGGAACATTAACACCTCCGTAGCAGTGTTGTTCCCACACATCGCTCACTAGTGTGAAACCAGATGGATAGCTTCTCATTGGGAGAGTACTGTATTGTTGTTGTACTCCCGCGTCCCATAAGCAGAAGATGCTATCCAGCCAGGTAAAATAACAATAAATCTGCCTCTCCTCTCTGAACCATTTGCATAAAGAAATCCTTGCTGGTGTGCATGTGAGTGTGCCAGCAGGCACTCATAGGTGTATTACCCCCTAGTTTGTAAGACAATCAATGTAAATGTGTTGAGTGGAATAGATTATGAAGCGACACTTGGGAGGTATTGATTAGCTGAATAGGCTTCTCTCTCCTGCTATACTGTTTTGGTTTGGTGCTCTGCTTCCACTACCCTTTTATCAATTCTTCTTAGAAAGGAAAGCACTGGATTTATCCACTGCAGTACATCTCCTGGAAGCTGCCAATAAACATCCCATCTGAAATATGTGTAAAGGGGCAGAAGGCAGTCATGACATATTCTTTGCAATCACGGAATTGCAACTCCAAGGGAGCATCTAACTGACAACAAAAATAGTGAAAATATTTTCACACTATGCTATCTACATGTTTGGGGTTTTTTTTAACTGTGTGTCAGCAATTATTTATTATTATTATTATTATTTTTGATTATTGTTGAATACACAATTATTGTTACCTTTTGGAGGATATACGTCTACATCTGATATTTTTGCTTGATCGATTGATCATTGCTAAAAAGATTTTTTTTTTTTTTTACAGGAGAGCGTGTGCCCAGTGCCTGTGAGCCCCTGCTTGACAGTTACTGTAAATTAGCTTAGAAAATTCACTTTTGCTAAAATTAAATCCTATTTAATGGTGAAAATATTTCTGGTCTTCCCACTGATGAACTCTGGCTTTACTCATGGTTAGTGCTTAGCTACTTTAGACAGCCACTAACTGTGACTGTTAACTGGTTATCCATACACCTAAGTTAGCCATCCTATTAGCTCACTCTGCACGGATTGGGAGCTCAGGGCACCAGGGGCAAGTTGGTGTTTAACTTTACACCTCTAGAGAGAGAGATTTGACTGCCAGGACTGCCTGAAGCTCCCAGTCAATTAGTAGTTAGCAGCAGGTAGCAGTTAGTTTAGAAACAAGTAAAGCTATATGTCCACCAGGAAACTGTAAATCACAGAGAGTCGAGGCAGAGAAGCCAGAAAACATTGGAGGGAAAATTTTCGTTTAAAAACAAAAAAAACAAAAAAAAAACACTTTCTATGAGACATACAAAACCCGGAGTAGAAGTCCTGAGCAGAATGACTGAATAACTTAGTGAAGTTTGCTGATGACTGAGCTGAGCTGTGCTCGGCCTGATCACTGAAAACAGCGAAAAGGCCTATAGTACTTTTCTTATTTACTTATTTGACTCTGTATTATTATTGTATCACTGTCACTATTATTTATTTAGTTCAGACCAACTACTCTATGATGGTCTTCATCAACATCAGATTGGCACGTGAATTAAAAAAAGAGCAGTTTGAAACCTAAGCAATTTGACACTTTGGCCTCATTTAATATCAACATCTGACATTGTAACATTATAAATATATGACGGAAACTGTGGAAAAGCATAGTAGGTCCCTTTCAATCATATCAGCAATATACTTGTCACTTAAAAACACTGCAAAGTGTAATAACAGTGTGACCATGCATGTAAGATAACCAGATAACTCTATGTCCAAGATGGCCCTCCATTTATTCCCATCTAGTTACGACCTGGGGACATGCACTTTTTCAAATTTCTACATCTGCGGGAGCTGAGAGCACATTAAATTCTTGCTCTGGCTGAGCTAGATGACTTCCTGCTGGCTCCCTGCATGCATGAAAGGTATGAAAATAATATAGTGATACAGCTGTTCCATTTCCAAGTTTTATTAGATGTAATGGCTCTAATAGACATTTTAGGCTTTTTGTGATGTGTTCATCATTTTACATCCATTCCTTTTATTATGACCGTTGGTGGGAAAAGGCCACAGAAATGACTCTATTTATTATCAGAATTTGATCCATCAGGACAGCAACATTTGGAAAGACGCGTATGATTATTGAACACATTAGTGTGTGTACTCTGAGCTAACAAGAAGTCAGTTTGATTGAGCAGCAGAAGTGCTGGACCTGTATGCTCTCAACTGGCTTGCACACTCACACGCTCCATGGGTTTCCTGGAGCAACCTCACGGTTGCTTTTTTTTTGGCATGTTTGTAATAAGCATTTGGGACCTCAGACTTGATTTGGCCATGTGTTTCATGGTCTGTCCATCCAGGTCTCCTAGCTGCTGAAAAAATAGTAAGAAGCTCAGACCCCTTGGGTTTCTGATGGAGCTGATACCAAGCATTTGATAGCACAGGGTAAAAATGACACATCTCTGTTATGTGTATTCTTGGAAAAGCTTTGCTAAGATGTGAGTGGGAGGGAACTCGAGTGTCCAGAAATTGCAGTGGACAGGCAGTTTTGTGCCAACACGGAACACATGTTGGGAAATGAGGTTTGAAATCCAGGACTAGCAACATTAAGTAATTACTGAGTCACTGGTTCTGATCAACAACACTATAGACGCTCCACAAATGTATGATCAGTCAACTGTGGTGTGAGATGCTAAAATGTTAATTACTGCACTTTTACTATGATGCATGCTTGTGCTTCGCCTATGACAGTAGCCTTTGTGCTGTATCACACATCTGTCTATCTGTGTTTCTCAAATGTTCACAATAGGTATCAATAAATGTGGAATATAGTGTACAGTGCTGTATACAAATCAATGTATTTGGAAGGCTGTGCCTCCTGGCCGTCAGATATTCCTTTGCGCATTCAGCTGTCTGAAAACAAAACCTCCTAAATCTTCCTAACAAATCCACCCGGATAACAGTTGCTGCAGCTCCAAAGCACCTTATTGCAGCCATCTGTGTATCAGGTTGTGCCTACAGGTCACGAAACGTACTACATTTCCACATACCTTTCCCTATAGTATCAAATGAATCATTACCTGAATCTATAGTGGGAAGAAGAACCTGATATCATGTGAGCTGCTCTTTGTGGTAAGTCTTAACCTGTAAGGGGTCGTTCTCAGAGGAAGTCCTCATGAATTCTTTAAGAAAGGAAAGTAGGTACAGATGTGCATTCACAAGCATTTTCACATGTTCTCTCGAACACACACAAACATACCCACATACTGATGGATGAATGCAGTCCTCCCCAGAGGCCAGACAGCTCATGCAAACAGACGGGTGTAATCAGTAGTTAAAGGTCATGTTAATTATATACACAAGACTTCTACAGCACACCCCGTCTTGCACATACAGATGTGTACAGAGGGGATGTGTATATTTACGTTTTACACTCTGTTTCAACATCATAAGCTAAAGACTGCTGGTGTAACCAGTACTGCTCTGCGATGTTTGAACTGCTTGGAGTTACCTATGCAATAGATCATTTTGTTCGTCATACTGTATGTTTACAAGCTATCATCGTGGTTTTAGAGATGAAAATGTCTGTTGATCTGTCCACCACTATGGTCCAGAGCAAATCATCTGTACAACTACTGGATGATTGACTATTTGACTAATGGTCCTCTGACTTAACCTTCAGCTTAGCGCCATCGTGAGGTTGACATTTTAGGTTCTGAAATGTCACAAGTGAAATGTCATGGTTCCTAGACAATGTATCCAAATGACTATGGAGATCCTCTGACGTTACAGCTACACCCTTCTCTACATCTGCTGGCAAAATCTGCATTTTTTGTTTGTTTTGTCTCCACAATTATTTGACGGACTGCCACAAAATTTGCTAAAGGCAGACACTTAATCAAAGGATGCATTTCAGTAACTTTGGTGATCTATCTTTTCATCGAGCATCATCCCAAGGTCACAATTTTAATTTTGAGCAAAGAATTTTGTTCTTTGGTTTATGACCAAATGCTTGGGAAACTCATGACAGTCTGAGCAGTCTCAGTTGTATTTTAGATTTAGCCAAAAATATAGGCTAATCAAAAAGGTTTAGTGCACATTAGTATGAGCATTCATATGTTCTGGTGTGCGGTCTACAGTGTCTCCTCATTTCTCTTACGTCTTCATAGTCACTGCAATTTAAGGTGAAAGGAGGAGATAGATAGTGTACAGAGGGATTTACACACTTTTTGGGGAAAATCCTCCCCTCAAGGAGCCTTGGTTACTGATGACAGCTGCACAGCTGGATCAACAGACGGTCTTCAGACTGCTCTGTAGCAACTCATTGCCCTTTATTTTAAAGAGTAGGTTTGCATTTGGAAGTATCTGTCATAAAGCAGCTCTCACTGGGCCATATGTACATTAAAACAGTTCTGGTCACTGCAAATGTTCCTCCAACACTGGCTGTAAAGAGAACCCCTACTATGTGGCCTATTGATAGGATCTCTCTACATAGAGCATAGCGAAAAGATTATATAATGACCAGAAAGGCATGTGAGTGTTTAATGGACAAAATGTTATACTGTAATGAGGACACAAAATTACTCCTGCGAACACTTTGACAGCTTCCAACCAACTTTTACATGTTCCTGACCATGACCATCAATTTTAAATACTTTTTTTTCAATCTTACAGTCCAATTAGTTTTCTTTATAACGTCCAGTGGAGTCTCGCAGAGGTGTTAGCATGGTTGTAGTCTTTAGTTTTTGATTCATTAAGACTTTTCCTTAAAAATATGGGATTTTTAGATTTAGCTTCTGAGTGTTTGTCTGCCTGTTTCTGCATGTGCATCCATGTGTTTGCATACTCGCGGGCATGTGCTTGGCTGCATGTTTGTCTTGAGTTAATGATGAATAGCAGCTCCGTATCAGCAGAGCTGTGAATCCCCTCTCCTCTGTGGGCCTGTTTTCATGTTGTTTTTCTCAGCGGGAAATACAATATTGCCAGTGCCTAAGGCTACAAGGCTCCTAATGTAGTTACTATTGTCTTTTCTCCAACATCCACCCACATCTCTCTATCTCTCCATCTCATTCTGTCCTGGTTCAGTCTTGTCTCCCAGGCTTCGTTCTCCTCTTTACTCGATTAAAGTAGAAACACTCATAGCTGCAGACATCTCTTTACTTTACTTTCCCACCCTCTTTTTCTCTTAGCTTCCACCCTCCATCTCCCCCAAATCGTATTTTACTTTCTAGATTAGGCCAGACTACTTTCAGCGACAAAAGTTTTATTATCCTCCTCATTTGTAATGATTTTAAACCAATGATTTCATATCAGTTGATCCCTAACCAAGAAAAGCTTGGGCTGCTTAGCCGAGAAAAAGAAGGAAAGACATTTTTTAGAAAAAGAGAAGGAGGTTGGTTTTATGTTGAAGCAGATGAAGCAGGGGGGAGACGAGAGACACAGAGAGCTGGTTAGGGCTCAGTGTGGTTATAACACCGGCATCCTCAGTGTCCTACCGTCTCTCTGCTGCCTCTGTCAATCACGACATAGCCCATAAACCATTGCTGTAATGCAGGCAGACATGGAGCCACCACACAGTCTCTCACAGCCTACACGCATGCATGGCCATCCCTGTCTTCTCTATCCCCACCAGAGACACACGTGCACATGCAGCCATAAATCACAGGGTTAACTATGCTCTAGCAGAAACAAGGATCAGGATGAGCTGCTTCATTGCTCCTCCTGCATCCTGATTTGTTAATTTATGGCCTGAGTAGCTCTTCTTCACACACACACACACACACACACACACACACACATATACACCCCAGAAACATTACCACATCTGTCCCTCTGGTCCTACAGTATGGACCACCGGAGCGAGTGATAAGTTGGGATGAGAGAAGACAGGACTTAATGCAAGGAAAGGTGCAAAGCAGAAGGGTCGGGTTTTGGCATATTTTTATTTCTTCTTATCCGTCAGGTGTTATCAATGGGCATAGACCAACAGAGCATATGATAGGGGAAGGTCAAAGGACGGAAAGCGAGGGAGAAAGAGGTGGAGGGATTGACTGAAAGGAGGAGAGTAATAGGAAAGTGAAAGGCGATCCCTATATGGTCTCATACAGGAAGAGATATAGGGAGAGAGGCAGGGGGCTGCACAGAGACAGAGGGATCATCCTTCTCCCAGTATTAGCCTGTGGTACTTAAGGGGAATAGAGTGTTGTGAGAAGGACAGTGGAATAGAGAGACAGTAAGAAAAGTGTCCTCACGAGGTTCTGTAGGTGGAGATGGACTAGCAAATCAAGTTATCGAGATATAAACGGGGAGATCTAGGCAGACAGGGCTGAAAGGCATATAGGGTGGAGGAGGAATGGATTGAAACGCTTATCCCACGCCTCTATTTACGAGATGGAGATAAAGTACTGCTGTGAGGGACACAGAAGATAGATGGAAAGTGGCAGGGTTAAGCATCTCAGAATGTGTGTATGTGTATGAGTTGCCTAACAGCCATCTGCTCAAGGCAACTTTTCCATGGTGTTGCCTGTTATTGTGGAGCAAAGCCTCAGGCTCTGTCCGTGGTACTAATTCAGAGCCAGTATGGTGCACGCAATAAGAGTGAAATTCTCCATCTGTTCTTACTGTCTCAGTGAGAAAAGATAAATAATCCAGACCAGCAACCAAACACAAGAAGAAGATTGCCCTTTTATACATGAATGATATTCATATCTACAGTAGACTTGCAGAATCCCCAGCAAGGAGCTGCTCTGGAGCCTTTTAGTGGACAAACAACTTAATAAAACACTTTATTTTGACTTTTTCTTTAATCCCCCCCAAAACCCTGTGTATAATTTTAACCCCCCCCCCCCCCCCCCCCCCCTGAAAACAACAACTATATGTGGCTCTATAAGCAACAGTGGAGTTTAAAGTTAGGGAAAAAACATCCAGATTCATTATTATTGATCTTAACATTTAAAGTGTTGATTTTATCTGTATAATGACTGATGCTCTGGGCTGCAGAACAATTGTGTTTACGTAGGAAACAACTGCTCATGGTAAGAGGCTTGGTATTCTGGACTTTTAATTTGTCACCCTTCTCCACGTACTTTAGGTAGATCAATAGGTTAATCTAAATAAATGGGGAAAAAGAGGTGATGGTGATGATGGTGGTGGTGGTAGTGGTGATGGTGTTGAATGGACACACAAGTATGCTAGCAAAAAGATGATGCTGATCAAGGCTGACCAACCACAAAGATCCGTGGACCCAAAGACTCTTCTCTGACCTGAACCTTTAGAGTACATTTTCTCATGGACACAGATGATTTCAGTAGAATCGTTGTGTATTTGTACGCCCACATTAATGAGAACATGTTGATCTTCGTGACGCCGATAGCTCATCCTTCTGTTATTAATAGTGCTCCATGTGGGAGGGAGAACCAAAAGTTGACATAAAAGAATCTGTAACGTGTGCGTCAGCCATGCTTGTGTTTAAGAATGAAAAAACTGACAAACAATAAACATGTCAACAAAAAGTGTTTAGTATAACCAATAAACATTAAAAAAAAAAGCTCTTTATGAGTTAATGTAAACAATAACGTATATTAATAGGAAATATCCTACATACTAGTGACCTCAACAGGCTGTTCTTTCAAATCAGTGTGGACAATAGTGATCATCATGATTATCATAATCATAATCATAATTTAGTGTGTTGCTAATCAGTGTATGCTAATCAATCCAAAGTACAGCTGAGGCTGATGGGACGATTATATTAGACAAATTTAAATTTTGACGTCATGTTGGTGACAGTGGAAACAGGGGAGACGCCAAAGTCATTAGGTTAATTTAGTAGATTAATCTGCTGTTAACGTTACCGAAAAATGCCAACCTGCTGGTGGTGCTAGAAGAACACTAAACTTCAATGTATCTTCTGGGGACCATGAATGTCCATGATGTACAAAATTTCATGGCGATCCATAATGGTTGAGATGTTTTAGTCTAGTCTAAAATAGTGGGCTATTCAGGTGACAGACTGACCAATCTACAGAGCAACACCTGCATCCCAACAGCCTTACCTTTTCTAACATGTAGGTTTATGCATCCACCACACTGAACTATATGGATTTCCTCTCATCTTCATCATCAATGTTGTTCCATAATTTCACAGTAATCCAACCACGCTTGCACATTTCAGTCAAATGATGACCCTGGTGTCCCTATTGTTGCCATCTTACCCATGTGTCCTCACCTCTTCACCAAGTCCTTTGTTCTCAGGGAGACTTCAAACAATCGGCCAAGTACATTCCATGTGATCCGGCCTAGGCGCAGTACATCTCCAAAGTATCCTTGTTGCCAATATGATGTTGTGGATCAGCATATATCAAAGCAGGACACAGGGCTGCAGTAGTAGTTTTCTTTTTTGGCTCTACTCGAACATTTCAGGCAGCACAAACATAGCACAAGCACACCACCGGGGGGACCTCTACATATACCTTTCCCGACAGCTAACTTTTTGCTAGGTAACACACAACTTAATCCCAGGGCTCCTATAGGGTGATACCAAGTATTAGCAATCTCAGGATATTACAGTTTAAATACAATTTGCAATTAAAAAGCTGCTTATTTCAAGATACTTAGTGTGCCAATAGAGCAAGATGCCTGAGCCAGATTATTCTGTCTAAAATGATCAAATGAGATATTAATGATGAGAATCAGGTTTCTCATGAATGTGTAAATGAAGATTAGCTTTCTACAGCAATTCACTGTGTTTCTAAGCATACTGGAGTTAGACAAGAACACATAGCAAAAGAGGGGATTGAGGCTTAGCAACAGTATGAGCTTGTAATCAAAGGAGCACTTGACAAAGATGTCTACTGAATTAGCTTTTTGAAATGTTTGATTATGGTAATAAATACGTGGTCATGAATTTGTTTTGGCTATGATTTAATTTGCCAACACTCAATCCACCAAAATGTGCATGTATAATGAATGGACCCATGTTTGTATTTTCTACGCATTTTATACGCATGATGGAAACTTACACAAGGACATTTACAGAAGGACTGTCAGCAGTGGTGGGTTTAACGATGTGAAATGTGTTTTGATTTCTTGTCTTAATGAACAGCATGTGCTAGTTTGACATCTCATCAACAGCTGTTTTACCTCACTGCTTCCTCTCTGGAATCCACCTGTTGTCTTGTATGCGGAAATACAGCATATTGCCGGAAACTCTGAGTTAACAAGAAGAAATTGTAAACACACGTTTGGATCTGCATTATAATTTGCACATGCTATTTATAGCATATTGTTCTCATTATGATTTAGAGAGACAGATTAACAGATGAATTATTTCTTATTAGTTCTAACATCAGTCACTTAAACATGCTGCATGTAAAATAAAGTAAAAACATTTGTATCAGAGATTCTGAAAATAAGCACAAGCTACACATTTTCCCATAAAAGTATACTGATTAGTGCTAATTGTTATGATGAGTAGAAAGGTAAAGTAAAGTAACAAAAGCACAGGCAAGGAGTATGAACTATAAATAAAGGTTTATTATAGGAACAATGTGGAGTGAGGAAGGCGAGTGATTGAGGAGGTGGGGATGGAGGAAGAGAGGAAGTGGGATGATTGTGGATGGTAGAGCTGTGATGAGCAGGATGCTGGTTCACAGAATTGCGCAGAGCAGGACAGACAGACGGACGATGTGTGGCTGGCTGGGAATAACCTCAGCAAGCGAGCATGCAAGGCAGGCATAAATTATCCATGTGAGTACTGTATTTTGTATGATTCTGTATGTCTGTTTGCAGAAGCTGGAGACGGTCCCACATGTACAAATCACAAGTGTTGAAGGTCCAGTGTGTAAGACTTAGAAGGCTCTATTTACAGAATATAATATGCATAACTATGTTTTCATTATGTGTAATTGAAAATAAGAATATTTGTCGTTTACATCTACAGTCCTCCTCGATGGAGTACACCTTTTGAATTGCCATGTTTCTACAGTAGCATACAGTAGTTTTATTTTCAAGAGCCTGCTTACACAGTTGAAATCTTAATCATACTTGACATTGTGGGACAATCATTAACAAGTGGCCAAAATAAGCAACAATGATGAGTGGGATCATGAGAGTTGCATAGAGGAGCGAGATTCATATGGCTATGGCTTACTACTACTATTTACTCCTATAAACAAACAAAATGAACAGAAGTAAACAAATATATAATACCCCAAACCACAGAGGCTGTTGTCACCATACACTCATACACTGGTTTAGTGGATAAACCAATAAATACAATGCGTAAACTATAAACTTGACCTACTCGTCATGCATCCAATTTTTTGATATCACAAGATTAATATGACTTGACTCCAATCGCTCACCTCTGTTTGTTTATTCTAGAATTTCCTCCTTGATTACAAATTAACTATCTAAACAGGAGACACAGGGTAGAAGGAAACATGGGGAAAATAACTAGAGGCATGGCTGGGTCTGTAATACTAACAAGCAGAAGCTGGTAGATTAGCAGGACACAATACAATAAATACAGAAGTGAGTAGGTTTGGGAAAAAAAGAGAGAGAAAATAGAATATCTGAGGACAGGAAAACTCTCAGAGGTGTCTGTGTTGAGAGTCATATTCTTCAAACCTCTAACAGCAATGATCTACGCCCATGACAAACTTATCCTTGGCCATGCTATTGTTTATTATGAGAGGTATTCAAATGATTGTAGGCCTTCTGTTTATTCTGAGACAACAGATATTTCTTCATAATGACCTCTTGTGTGTGGCTTGATAAAATGCACCGTAACATGATCCAGTTCTGGTTATTTTTCTGCATGCATTCACATTTCTTTCCGGTTCGAGTCTAGGAGACAGACTGCCCACGGTTTTCAAACACAGATAGAGATTGATTGTAATAACAGCCTTGATCCTGGCTGCAGAAGAATTATATTGTGTTGATACGTTTTCATACTCATCTCTTTTGTGAAGAGAAAAAACCTATAAAGTGTAAAATGAAGTTAAGATAAACATCCCCATTTTCTGACTGATGACAGTGAATGTTTGAAAAGTAGATAATGGACATTCAGTGAGTTTCAAGAGCACACTCTTCATATTCAAGGGATTTTATTAACTTTAAAGAACAAAAAGCTACAGGTTAAATTAAACTTTGATTGTAGTTTAAAGCTTTTCAGGCAACAGCCTTGTTATGCCAACCACTTCTCCCATTTAAAGATATAAGACTTTCACTGTAATATGATGTAACTGAACATTTCTGCAAGATAACAATGAGCTATCTCATGTATGAATGTAAATGGTAAATGGGCCTCTCTAGTCTTCTGACCACTCATTCACCCATTCACGCACACATTTATACACTGATGGCATTGGCTGCCATGCAAGGTGCCAACTGCTCATCAGTTTTTAGGATCTAACCATTCATAGGCATTGACACACTGATGGTGCAGCCTTCAGGAGCAATTTGGGGTTCTGTATCTTGCCCAAGGACACTTCAACATGTGTTAGCAAACAGTGTGTTACTTTGACATCGAGCAGACACTGAGCAACATGATCATTCATTTGAGTCATTTTTCTTTCTGGCTGATGAATATAAATCCAATATTCACTCTCCTTCTTTCCTGTTCACCCACTCCTGAGGGCAGTACCTGTTAAATCCACCAGCTGTTTGCTAATTTAATAATAAACGTGCAGTGCATTTTTTCTGCTGCTGGAAATAATGCTGATGAAAGCATTGAGAGTCAGTCAAGCTGGGATCTGAAATCAAAGCAATGAGTTAAAATAGGCTAAAATGCTTCATATAGAGCACAGATGTGAGGGAAAGAGCTGTGTCATAAGTTCATGTGGGTCTGTTGCTACAAGATACCCAATTGCACATAGTCATTTGATCCATTGCTAATATAACAGTTAGTTGATTAGAACACCATAAAGCAACACTGCATAGATTTTTGCAATTTCAGAATGCAATGCCCGCTGTGGGGTAAACATGGAGAGCTGTATGCATATATTTGTTATGATTATATCACTTTTATAACACTAGCGAGTTGACAGCTTGGATAACAGAACCAAACATCAAACAGACAAAGCAGCAGGCTAATAGTATTTTGCAGTACTTTAATGTCCATCAAGAAAGTCTTTAAATCACAGAGCTGATGCGCAGCATCCGTGAACATCAGAGAGAGAACAGAAAACATTTCTCTATAAAATATGAGCAGTTTCACCAAAACAAGTCAAGTAGTTGGTGGTGTGTACTTCTTGCAGGATATCGTACAAAGAGCACAAGAACAGACAGAGTGGGAATGACAGACTATACACCTGATTACAAGTCAGTGTAGCATCAAAATAATTTAAAATCTCATACACGCTACGGTTGCTTTAAAAACAGTTTCCTAGCAGTAGACGTCAACAAGCAGCCATCTTCACAATAAAGATTTGTGACACAACAAAAGTTAAAACCTAACCTCCAGAACAGACTTGTCATTTCTATTCCAAAACACTGACACTCCAATTTTTAGCAAAGGAACCCCTAGATTAGTTTTTTAATTAGTTTCTTTCCTTGTGATTCTGCTTTCCAATAAATCAGAAAGCTATCACCGTGTAGGTATCTGGGGCATTCTTTTATTTTACTTATTTTACTTAAGTTGGAAGGTAGAACGTCAGCCTCAGCTCTCTCTGACCCAGCAAACAATGAATGTGTTCAATTTAAAGTAAATTGAATAGGCTGGGCTGAAGTCTTGATTGTCTGTACTTTCAATGGGTAATTTCATTGAGATTGCAGAAATAAAAGCCTGTATTATAGCACAGAAAATGTGTGTGTGCGTCATGTATGTGTAGTGTGTATGCCCTTTTCACTAGATCACCCCTCCTTTCAAGTATTGATTTTATTCTTTTATTTTTTTTCAATAACCCTCAGACAGCCCTGTGTGTAATGTGAAAGCCATTGTTAGAAACCTTATTGTTTAATGCATCTGCATAGGCATTATCCTTTCATAGTATAATATCCTTAAATTTGGCTATCCTTTCTATGGATTTTCACTGCTCTATATATAGAGAGGAAATCACACAGTGTATATTTGTTTGCATGTAAGCATGTCTGATAAGAGAGAGAAGGAAAAAGACGAATATTTAATTTAATTACCTTTCACTTCACGCACACACCAGCTTACAGTACTGTAGGTTCAATTCTTCTGCTATTCTTCTCAACACAGAATAGAGACAATAAGCCTGTTTGTAAATGCAGGTCAGGTCTCTAAGCACAAAAATCCAGTGAATAAGATTCAGTAATAGCAAGTGTGCCAGTTTGATTTTCAGGAACTGCATCTACATTAAGACAGATAGCACCATGGCCATATGAACCATACAGGCCAGAGTGGAGAGGGGCTAAAACAAAACCACAAAATACCTGTAGCTGGTTAAAAACAGATTTCAGCATGTCAAGGGATTATTTTAGCACCCTATACTTAGCAGAGAGGAAAAGCTATCATCAGTCTATCTCAGCGTCCCTTCACCTTATCTTGCCTTTCTTGAAAAAAATGATCCCACCGAATTGACTGTTTGATTTAATCACCACATAAGATCAGCTTTTAACCTCAAAAGGATCAAAACTAAGCCATTCATAGATGAGTTACCTTCAACATGAACAACACCTCTCATGGACAACACCTCTTACCCCCTACATGACACTGTGGGGTCCCTGAGTAGCTCCTTCAACAGCAGACTCTTACACCCACGGTGTAAGAAGGACCTATAGCACCTGATAATGTTGTAGTTTTCTTATTTATACCTTGCAGTATTATTTATTTATTTATCATGGTCACTCTACCATACAATATTATTTATATCATGGTCACTGTACCTTACAATACTTTCTATATCATGCCACGTTTATCCTCAGTACCTGTTTTTGCACGTTGTCTGTTGTTTGTTCCTTTGTTTTATAGGTTATAAGAGTCTTTTGTCTGTTCATTGTGTTTTGCCCTTTCTGTAGTGTATATTACACTTTTCTGTTGCTTTAATAAGTAAATTTCCCCATTGTGGGATGAATAAAGTAAAATCTAATCTAATCTAACCTAACCTCTACAGTTTGTCTGTTAAACACAGACATGCTGAGTGTCAGGATCTCACAGTTTTTCCATTCTTCCTGCTGTTACTTCATGTATTATTGCCTGTTTCCACTTTTGTCTTAAAGGCTCAACCTTTTCTGTTGCTTGATAATAGATAGAAGTCATTGGAGGCATCTTTTTGTTTTGTTTTTTGTGCACTCTGTCTCTGTATTGTCACTGAAGTAGCCAGGTAAACTGCCTTGTGGAGCTCACCTAGTTCACACACACACTTAAAGAGTGCTCTCCGGGGCATTGTTTAGCTCAGTTGGTAGAGCAGCCATCCCATGTACAAAGGCTCAGTCCTTGCCGCAGCAGCCCAGGGTTCGAATCCGACCTGTGGCCCTTTGCTGCATGTCATTCCCCCTATGTCTCTCCCCCACATTCCTGTCACTCTTCAGCTATGTCTATACAATAGAGATCTTTTTAAAAATAAATAAATAAATAAATAAAAGTGTGCTCCCTGACTCATTAGACAGATCAGACCCCAATCTGATTTGACTTTGACCAATATTATCTATGATCATCAAACACTGACGTGGAAGTCACTCGAAACTGTGAAAAAAATTCTTTGGTTTTAAGGGCCAATGTTTTTGACATTTGCATGTCTTGCTATTAATACATTCAAAGTAAGTTAACTAAACTTAAATATGAATAAATATAAATATGAGAAAGAAATATCTGCTTCTCGTGTTGCAGAGACAGTCACATGTACAGCAGAGGAACGAACCCCCAAAGACAAAGAAGCCTTTAGTTCCTGAGGCAGAGCAAACACAACCATGTCTTTTCATAACTTTATTATGTTGAGTTAAAAATGGATGGCTGTATACTGTATGTGGTTGATGTTTTGATCCTCTCCAAAACTGAAAATAGTGAAATGTTCTGCCTCACCACATGTATCTCTGTAATAATAGTGTTTCCTAAGCCAACCACCTAACAAGCCCCAATAGACCTTAGCTCCTTATGAACCTAGAGCGAGGTGTACTCACCCAGGAGTGGGCTGCAATGCCATGCAATGAAAAGGGACTGTGTGCTCTGAATGCAGATATGGCTGTCAATGGGGCTGCCTCAAGGTTAGGACTCACCAAGGAGAATGAGCTGGAGATTGCTCTTAACTATTGGCATCTACAGGATGAGCCAAGCTGCTCAGGGACACAAGGCTGCACATATATAACGAAGTTGAGGAACTTTGTTGCCATGCTTTGTTAATTTCAAAACATGGTTTTAATTTAGGGAGCCCATCTTTAACACCAGCAAGCGATGAGTAAAGGGAAAATTGTGGGATGTCTCATATAGACTTTTACTTTTAAAACTGATGAATGACTGAATCAAGCCAATAAAGTATCGATAGGTGTTTTATTTATTATATTCTTCTCCTAACAAGACAGGTCCTCTGAACTTTACTGGACTTCTGCTCGGTGAAATCCTTTATTGTCCATGAATCTGTCTTTAACTTCCCAGTCACATTTTTTTGTCCCTCCTGTTTCTTGGTATTTATCCAACAGTGCATCTCTCCTCTTTCTTTTTTCCTTCACCTTCCCCTTCCTCCCCGCTGTTTCTCCAGTAGGAGCTGCCAATACACAGAGACAGATTTTCCTGAAGTAATTAGAAATCCTGGCAACTACAGAGCACTTTGTGTGCATGTGCAGTTTCTGCTTTAATCTTGCAGTCAAAGTAATGTCAAAATATTGCAACAATCTGATGACAGAGTTTCAAGGGCAATTCCTACTCTGCTTTCCCTCTATCATAGTCCTTTATCAGGTGACAAAGAATCCAGCACTCTCCATTACCTAAGGTTAATGACATTATTTATTTTTTATTATAAATATTTGACAAAACCAGATTCTTACATCACTTGTTTTTGTAGGTGAATGCTGAGTCATACTGTAGAAAAGGTGAGCCTTACTTGTTTCCGTTTATCCCCATCCGCTCCCTTTATCACCTGCCCAAATTGCAGCATTGATGACCACAGTCTATTCTGTTATTGCACAAAGGCAGACGTGACCACACATTTACTGTGAGCTCTGACCAGCCTTTTAAATCAGTTTGGCAGTAGGAGCGCCAGCCAGGGAATAAAGGAGAGCTGTGTAGTCTTTACAACTGCAGCTCGACCTGTGGGTGTTCTGCTATTCTGACAGTGGGTCAATACACTATCTAGTTAACCGGTCCCATGTCCCACATCCTGTGGGAAGGAGGACAGCACAGAAGAGGAAGAAAAAAGGAGAGTAAGAAAAAGGCACACTTTTACGTCAGTGCAAACAAATGGAGGCTGTCAGTCAGCTGGCAAGCAGCCACTTGAGTCTGCCCTGCCAGATTAAATACCACCCTTGGTTCAAGAACCTATTTGGTAGCTGTCAAAGCATAAACCAAAATATATGCGTACATCATGTATAAACTTTAAATGACACAAAAGTTTTACCACCCTCACTGGTTCTTCCTTCAACTTCTCCCTTACCCATACGGATTGGTGATGTTTCATCCACACAAATCATTCAGGGACTGTTTAGGGAACACATAAATACTACAAAGGCTCGGTGCATCTCCTGTACGATCGTACATGTTGAAATCCTCTCGTTTTAATCAGAGAAGGAATGCTAATTTCTTCTAGCTTCATTATAATGGGGACAGACGCTCTAAGTGGCTTGCTGTAATTACCACTTGCTGAAGTAAAGTAGGGCTTGGGAGTAAAGTAAAAGCTAGATTACACCTGGTAATGACATGCATCTGGATAAATTACCTGGCTGAGGGAAAATGCATGTTAATTCAGGGTGTAAAAGAACACAGAATGTATTGCAATCAGAATACCACACTACCGCAGCTATATCCATTAGACAGCATCTTACAAGAGTTATTTAAACAGTGCTGATGCTGTCATTACTTTGGGGTTATAACGGCTACCATGAATGTCTCCCACTCATTCCTTGTCATTGCTCTATATTATCTATTTAGCCATACTGTAAAAAAATGAAATGTCCAAAAATGAAAAAAGCAAGGAGAAAGCACAATATTTAAGAAGCCACACAACATTTTCGCTTCTCCTGAGTTTGGACACACCTTTTTATTTAATGTATTTTCTTCTTTTTTATTATTTTCATCATTGTAGAAGACATAAACACTATGAATGAACAAATGAAATCATGTGGTAAACAAAAAAAGTTTAAATGAAGCAAAATACCATTTGTATTTTAGAGTCTTCAATGTGGCCAGCTTTCACTTTAATGACAACTTTGCACAATAAAAATGAAGAAAAAACACTGAATGAGAAGGTGTGTCCAGACTTGACTGGTACTGTACAACCAGTCACAATCAAGCTCTCAGATCAAATATTGGGATCAAGATAAAGAGAATTAATACCAGTTGAAACTGACAATGCCCTGATACCAGTGTCCAAATTTGTTTAGATATACTATAAATCACCAGGTGTTAAAGGATGCTACCTGAATTAGATTGAAACCAGCTAATGAAAGCACTCTTTCCTGCTCATTATACGTTCATTCAATTAGCCCGGGAGTCCACTATAGTCTCCAAGTGTAGGCCTGGAGCATTTCATGAGCACCTGCTCTACAGCACTGTAGAGGGGTGATATAGATGGAGACAATTGAAGGTCATTGTTAAAACCCATCTGCTCAAGCTGTGATAGAGACCTAAAACATCCTCCCACCTTTATGAGACCCGAGGAGCAACAAATATCTGCTGGTAGATCTGAAGAAACATCTGAAATTTCTTCAGCACATTGCAATCAGGAGGTTTCTTGTGCTCATCCACCCTCTCCAGCGAGGCCTTAAGGTCCTGACAGTCCCTTGGGAGGATCACATGGAAGTAGCCTTCAAAGGAAATCTGCCAAGAACAAGAGACTGGTTATTGAGTGTAGAAATGATGGCTTGAAAGCAAAGACCTTTTCCAGTACAGGTTGGATTTAGGAGCTTTACTGCCTGAGGTCTTTTGGACAAGCCTTCATGTTACTGGGTGAAGAAGGGGAGAAGGGCCATCGGCAACACCGATGAAGTAGTAAAGAGCTTTGAAATGGCTTTGGTTCAAGAGGGGAGCACCATGGAGGACGTGACAGGAGCACATGAGATGGCCATCTGGATGCAAGTTGGGATCTCTTACACCATGGCTGAATCACCTGGTGGAGATTGTATAATGCTAATGCTTCCGGGCACATAAGTCATGATGTGTGCTGAAGCAAATAATGTTTCAACATAAGAGAAAAAAAAAGCAGCCCTTATATACTCTATACCTTCTACTGTTGTTCTGTCTATATTTCCCTTTCCTTCCTCCACCTTTGCTTTTCTTTCCTCTGCTTCTCCCACTGAGGCCAAAGGTTGAGCTTGAAATAAATATCCCCTACTCAATTACAATACTGTGATTAACAAATCAGTTCGCCCATTAATTCACTTCACAGACGAGGGAGGGAAAAAAAACAGAAATACAGAGTAGAAAGGCATAAAAAAACCCAGCAGAAATGAGAAGTGCAATGTTGAGAAGAGCGCTGTTAAACAGGAAACGATACTCCCGCTCAGCTGTACAACATGTCCCCTAGGAGACCATGTCTACCCTGTTCTGAATTATTCATAGTGTTCCTATCGTTGTTTTTCTTGTACGCAATTTTTCTAAATTCATTACAAAAGACTCACGGAAGGATTTTCAATGCACTTTACTGTATTATATATGATTGCATATGTCCTCTACTGTACAAATGTAAGGCACGTCAGTGTGTATGTATGTATTCCCTATTACAACAGCTCAGTGTTTAAAAAGAGTCTTCCAATGATTAGCTGAAAAAGAAAGAGATCCTGGTTAGCAAAGAGACAGGGATTAGGTAGTAGATGGCTAGTGTGTCCTAGAGTAATGAAATAAACTAAGTGAATTAACCTGTTAGGACTGCTGGTTGTTAAATTGACTGAGAGGGAGAAACATACAAGAGACTGCAGAACAGATGAGAGGAGGGATGAAAGCCACCAAGCGAAAGAGGCATAAAAATTAGAATGAGACATCAAGACAGATGGAGAAAAATAGCTAGCTAGAGAGTGACAGAGAGAGAGAGAGAGAGAGCGTGTGTGTGTGTGTGCATGTGTCTGAATATAAGTAAAGAAAGATTGTCTCAGTGACATATTAATTTAATCAAGCAAAGCTATTTGGGAGACGGGAGAATCATTCGACAGGCCTGTCGTCATTCCGTTAAATTGACGCAGGTCCGTCTTCATTTTTGTGTCTCTCTGTGTGTGTCTGATATGTTCTCATGTGCACAGAAAATGAGTGGAGCGGGATCTGACCACAAATTACCTACTTTTCAAAAGTGCACTGAAGACAGCGACTGTGTTTGTATGCACGGATGTATGCAAACAGATTATATCCCTTCATATGGATGTGTACATGCATCTGTATTTGCAAATCTGTGTGTGTGTGTGTGTGTGTGTTTCCCCTTCCCAGAAGAGGATTGCCTGCAGCTCAGTGGCCACCTGGTCCTCTGTGATAGCTCTAACCCAATAAAGAGCTGAGAGAGACTGACTGGCAGTGGCTGTCAGGGTAAAGTCTGCCCAACTGCACAGTCTGAAAGGAAACCCTCCCACTTGGATGTATGTGTGTAGGTCACCTGTCTGTCTCTTTTTGTTTCTTGTTCTGCCTTAACAGTAATTATACTGTATGTACGGGAGGGACTGAACTTTCATTTGAACACACAGTAATTCCAGACAACTCAAAGTGTAGCTCCTGCTTTGAGACATGAATATACTGGGTTTGACATGAGCTGAGAACAAGGGATAAAACAGCTACACTTGTCATAAAACAGCTGACAGTAGAAGACAGAATGACAGCTCGCGTATTTTAGCAGACAGTTGATATGCATGCTGAAAAGCCTTTTGTCCACGGTTATACAAGAGAATCGAGATTGTGTACACACACACTAATCTGTGATGTAGAACTGTGGTTTAAAGAGATAGGAGCATAACTGAGTACACTCTCAGGCACACACAGCTCTGAAGCTTAATTAGTTGCTCAGTTGTATTGACTGTACACTAGTGATGAAGAACATAGCAAGCCGGATTCAGGCACTCACAGTCAAATATCTTCTTTTATCATCAGCAAAAAACAAACATCACCATGTTTGTGTAAACTGTCTGCAACATAACCCAAGATATATTTTGAAGCCGAGACTTATCATCTCCGTCTATGCTGGTCAATGAAGGAAGAAAATTCAGTTTTCAGCGCAGACGGGCGGGAGTGGGCAAGCAGCAACCAAGTAATCAGTTTAGCATAATGGCACTAGTCCATCTGATCAATCAAAATTATTCATCTTTTTATGCATTAAAAGGTATTTTAAAAAGCAAATATCAGAAATGTTGCTTGTGTTGATGTGGTCACATCAGTCAGTATGTTGAATACTCAATTCTGATCGCAGCATCCCAGAGTCTGTCATTTCTTCATAGCAGGTTATGTGATCGTAGAGTCTGAAGTACCACAGCAATAAAATCATTTTAAAATAAATAGTCCATGTCAAATTGTTGATTCCTTTAAGTCACCATTTTCTAAGTGTGGTAACGCACGGTGGGCAGGTCATTATCACAAAATAAAACCTGACATGGTAATCCAGGTCTTGGATCACCCTGAAGGCTCACTGTTCATTACGCCATACTTATGATGACTCTGAAGGTGTGGGACAGTGTTTGTGTTTGATTGACATCTTGCAGGCTGACCGGAGCATAAATGTAGAGCATGATATATAACGAATAGGGTGTTATTTCATATTCATAGAAGATAAAGACCATAATTATATGTGCATGCACTCACACACTTAGAAGATTGACACTAGAGCACTATTGATATCATACTGAGGTAATAAAAGAAAAAAATGCACACACACACTCACAACATACTGACACACACACTGGTGAAGTACCATTTCTCCTGAGTTAACAGCAGTATGTGTGTAGAGGGGAAATAAGGCAGTCAGATATTATATTATCTGTTTCACCATGCGTGCGTGTGTGTAAGAGAGCGAGAGAGAATGTAATATAATAGATTTGTTTCCATGAGGAAAGAGATAAAGGACGAGAGCCTCTGGTTACTGTTTCATCAGAGCAGGTAGAGCAGCCTGCTCTCTCTCTCTCAGTTTCTTTATGGCCAAACCCCTACAGAGACCCTCACATACAGAGCACACACACACACACACATATATATAAGTTATATAATTAAGTTGAAACAGAATGCCCCCGACATGCACTCCTTAATACACACTTAATCTTAATTCCTTGCATGCTAATCAGATAATGAGATAATCGAACTCTTCTGTGGATGTGCTTAAAAACTCCAGGGTAAATTAAACACACACACGAAATGCACTGCATATAACCAGAGGACTTATTCACTCAGTTGTATGTTCAGCAATTTTCTGAAGTAAGTTGTTTCTACTGTCATGTGGTATGTGGCGCCCAGGCTGTTACACTCACTTCTGAATGAGGCGTGAAATAGCCCCTAATCCACAGACTGCTTTTCAGCACCATGGACAGCACCACTGCAACCTCTGTCTTAGTTGACTTGGACACTTGATAGTGTCCTTGAAAGTGTGTGATTAGTTCACCATCATGACACTACAAACACCTGACAAAGGTGCAATTTTTCATTTCACCATTTCAGTTTAAGCAGCATTAATAAGTAGAATTAGTTGTTTGGTATTTACAAAGGCTTCAGCTGAATGGCAGCTGCCATAGGCTAGAGGTTAGACTCCCAGAGATACATTTTCCAAATGGATTCATTGGTCTTAATGTATTATAAATAAAGTATTCATTTGACCATTGCATATTTAAGTATTATTCTGCAGCTGGTAATTCTCTCACTCTGTTTTTCACTCACATACTCTGTCAAGCTCTTGGTACCAGTTGGAAAGATTTTCTCTGATTGTTTGGATTTTTAATTTTCAGCTACTTGACAGATGACTCTGTCCCTGATCTGTATCTAAGACATTAAGTGGAATCTCATTTCCAGACTAGTGAGGTTTTATGTCTGGATGACTAATAAAAAAAATAATCAAACAAGGAACAGAATGATAGTCACAGCTTTGTGTCTCCACTGAACGTGTAAAAGAGTGTTGTCTTCCCAATTAAAAGTACTGGAGAAAAAAATGGCCCATAGCTAAAACTAATTGAAAGGCCTGATATAAAGGGTATTCTTTGATGTTATGTTACAGCTTGTTCATTCACTCCTTTTATGGTTGTTTGTGTTATTATTATATAGAATATTGTATTTTGTAGAAGAGAAGGAAGAAGTGGTTGTATGTTTCATTGGAATAAGAAAGTTGTTATTAACACTCAACCTTTTCATTCAACCATGTTCGATTGCCATAATATCTGGCTGTTATGTCAAACGTCTCTGGTAACTGTCGAAATATGAATCGCTGAAATCCCAGTCACAGCAGTCCCTGTGGGTTTCTTTACTGTATATATGGGTACAGTACTTCACCACTGTTGCCACAATTATATTACAAGATGTCTCTTGGGTGTTACTGCTGTTAGACATCCATATTGACAAACTACCTCTTGTCAGCAGTCTGTGGTTACACTTGTTAACATGATACCAACCATTGAATTGAATGGAGCAAAAAAAAAAAAAGGGTATATGAATTATAAATTAGACATGTTTAAACACAAAATACAACTTATATATGTTACTTTATCATGCTACAGTTTGTTACCATAGATCCTGTAATGAGGTTGTACAGGTACAGTATGTAGGTTTATATGTCTACAGCTAGAGGCTCAAGCAGTGGATCAATGTTTTTCTCCGACTCATTAGTACTTTCCACTGTCCTCTCTACCAAATTGCATCAATCCAGCCTACACTCCTTCAATTACAGACTATTGATTAGCTGACATGGCCGCTACAAAGAGTGACTATCTATATCTGGGTATAAGTGCATGTGTGTGTCCCCGTGTGAGATAATGAATTGGTCTACAAGTGTAAAAATATTGGTTTATCAACCCAACACTTAGCCTCTATCTTATGATATAACTGCTGTCATTAATTTCCACACATTATTCAGTTTGTAGGGTTTTATAAGTGTTGTTGGAACACAATTTATAAGAATCTTGCAACTTATGTTGCGTTAAAGTCTTTCACACCTGCTATCTATTTCTCCAGATCTTTAGTCATTAAATTACTCCATACTCCTGCCCTGTTCTGGTCAGTGTGTTCAACTATTCAAACCTGTACCTATTGAAACATTTTATTGAAGCCTTTTTTTGTTTATGGTTTTTTTTTTAGCCCGAAGTGTGTTTGCTTGCGTCAAGGAAAAATATACTGGTTGACATGGGCGCTGTAAACAAAGTTGGCAGTGCTATAGGGCACTTCCATCTCCTGCAAAAAATCAGAACAAATCTCAAATGTAGATCTGCTTGCAGCAAATTATTATTTTGGTGAAATTCATACTTGTGTTTGATTAAAATACAGGTTTGAAAAAAATACTAGTACCCAAAGCTCGGCTGCATCATCAAATGGCTTTCACAAGTCATTTTCTTTTGACTTCTCACCCTGTCAAGTCACTGGGCCTGTTTATCATTCAGAGAGTGAGCTTCGTTAAACCTTTCTTAGTCTCCTCTTTTTCTTCCACACTGACCTCTGACCTGCTTTAGAGCGTACCGTCTCCTCTGTGAGACAACAGCTGCATCATCCCCGTTAAAGATGTACGAGTGTGTATGTGTGTGCGAGAGAGAGAGTTAGAGAGAAACAGAGACAGAGAGACTGAGCTAATGGGTCTGTGTCTGGGCAGGAAGGTGTCACGAGCACCCTCATCATTAAGAAACATGAGTAATGAGTAAAAATAAGCTTAATTGAAAAATCAATTTAAGCTAAATGTTTGTGTGCAGGTCATGCTTCAGACTTGGTCTGAGAGGGAATGTTTTGTGATTTATCTACAATGTGTTTGTCTTCACTTACACTGCATTCAGTTATATAAGTGTTTGCCTCCCTGAAAATCTTTCTTTTTAAAGATAATTCCCTTTTAATAGATCATATCTTTATAATTGATATACACAGTTAAATTGATTTCTGTCATTAACGGGCTAATGAGAAGAAAAGTCTCGTTAACTGGACGTCTGATTACACACTACAACTTTTTTCCATATGCATCATTTCCCAGGTTCATGAGAGGTCACTGAAGAGCCAGTCAGTATCGATTTTCTTGACATTTTCCATGGGACACTATCTTCAGGAGGTTAGTAACAAGATAAGTATTGACTGTAGGATTCTAATTATTCTGCGGAACTGTTACCTTTTCAATAATATTATGTTATGTGGATGAAAATATTAAAAGAAACAATATTCATTTCCATGTCTTTCTCATGATACAGACTAAGAATAGTTGTAAGGTTACAAAGTCAAACTCACTCAGACCATTTTTAGAGCTGCAGTGCTTCCAAGTTGAATAGGGATCTCTGACTTTGATCCTAATTAATCCTAACAGGGTTTGACATTTCCTTTCCCATGAACAGAGAAGAGAAACTTCTACAACAACTTTCAAACAAACAATTACACATTGTCCTTTGTGTCTTCCATAAATAATTCAAAGCAGACACTTTGGAAGCAAGGACGAAGGCTCAAAATAAACAGCAAGAATGCAGTTATATTTCAATTATGGCAATCGTGCCAGCATGACTGACTAAATATAAATATTTGATTCTGACCAGCACCTGTCATTTGCAATTGTTTGTATGTTTGAAAGGCCTTTCTTATTAATTGATTTACTCCCTATTGTAGCTGAAATGACATCATAACCTTCAGGGTCTCAAAGGAAGCCTCACAGTTGAATGAGGACAGCGGCTAAACAGCTTAGACATACTATCACAACTGAGATTACTACTAAAACTAAAACGTGGGAATAGCAACAATATGCGAGGACATGGGTGGATAGCATGGATAAGGCAGAAACATGTTCATGTTGCTATGAAATTAATGAGTTTTAGGATTAACGCAAATGTTGACAGACAGACATTTAAATTTTCCTCTAGATGTTCACTAAAGAAATATCACGTTGAGATTTTAGCATTTTAGATTTTCCTTTCAGCATTTTAGTGAACATATGAGTGAATCCAGGTGAGCAGGAACAATAGAGCAAGAAAGACAGAGTGCTTCTGTTCAAACAGATAACAAAGGGTTTTACTGAGGGGGTCTGAGGGGTCTATTGTATTACAGCTTAAACGAGTGATGTGGACGTTTAGCTCAGGATATACAACATCTGTAACCGTGGTAACTGTACATATTAAAAAGTGTGACTACAACTTTGGACCACATTATCAAAAGACTAAAGTCTGACTCAAACTAACACACATGTTACACACTTGTTAAAATCAGGCCAAACTTTCTGACTGTAAGTACCTACCAAGAATATCAGTTTTCCCCTGAGTAGAAGTGATCAGGAGTCTCTTACTTTATGCCTCTACAAACTCCCTCCCACTCACTGCATCCTTGGTATGCCATTTTAACAGCACACGGGGAGAAGAGGATGGGTATTATGATTTAATTGCACTTAAATCACAGAATTATGATTGTACACTATGACTGTGTGTGAGCGCATGTGTTCATTCTGAACTGCAATTCTCTGTGCTTGACTCATAATTGCATCTCCACTAGAAGCTGTGAAGAATATTAACTATATTTATGTGTTAACTTCCATCCTCAGCAAGCTGAGGCTGACACTGACATTTTATCCAGAGAATGCATGAGCATGAATGACTTTTTCATCAGTGGATATGGAGCATTTAACAATTTTTCGTTTGTGACACACACTCAGAATTATTCTTGTAGCTCAGAGGGGTGTGTGTCTTGCTCCGGGCTGATTGGTGCTGACACAGGGGCTTTAATTGAACACTTCTTCTCTACATCACCCTGTGCACACAAATGAGCAGTTGCATATACTGTAGGTTATGTGCACTGTATGTGTAATTGGCTGTGTAATGTGCCTTTTGTATGTAACAGAGCTCATTGATTGCCTGCATGACTGATGGCTGCAGTATTGATGAAGCTAACTCAAACACACATTCCTTCTAAACAGTTCAGAGAAATATCCCTCCCCCCCTTTATAAATATCCACAAATGCATTGGATTAAGGAGAACTAACAAGGTTCATCACTAAAGAAATATACAAAAATTATTTTGTCTGTGTGGAAAATAAAAGAAGGAAATCATTTCATTGGGGGCAGTAGCAAATTTGTCATGACTCACTGACCACACATTGAGTGAAAACACTTTGATTTCCCTCTTAATTGGTTCAGTCTGCTGATAGCATTGCAGTTGACGCGGTGCCTTTGTGAACTTAGATAAGCAATGGGCCAATAACTTAACAGAACAGACTTTTAGGTGATTTACAATTGTGCTGACACTGTGGAAGCAGACACAAACCTAAAGCTACAGAGAGTAATTACACTGAATCACCAAATCACAGTCTCTGGAAAGGGCTCTGTTTAATGTTGTGAATGATAATAATTCTGGGCTCTGAACTCTAACAACCTCACTGCCCAAGCTGGGCTCCCTTAATTACCTTTGTGCCATCTTCTCAAACATGAATATATCCCAGCCTTCCCTCTCTCTTTTTTTCTTTTTTACTTTACAGTCTGTGATGGATCTGTCCATTCAAAAAAAAAAAAAAAACTCATCCATTGTGAGGGATCACCTGTCATCTGGGTTTTTCACTGAGCCTTCATTTTGTTTGTGTGTGCGTGCATGCCTGCTACCAGTATACTTAGCATAAATGAGCTTGGAGGGGGTTCAAAAGAAACATTTCGATGAACCTGTGTTCCCCGCTAACGCAGCAGAATTTCACCACTGTAAGCACAGCTCGAAGAGAATAAGCTGGTCAGGTAGGACATATGAAGGCAGAGGGGATGTGTAAAAGGTGAAAGAAAGCATACAAGGCTAAAATAACAGGATCTCACTGTATGTAAGGACATGAGTATCATATGTGAGTGAATAAATGCTGAAATTACAATAATCAATTAATGGTGACTGAAAATGTATGTATGTATATTGTTCCCAAGATCTACACAGTTCACTTCATTCTCATTTGAATACTCCATCACTTCAGCTTTTGGAAAAGATTTTGCCAACAAACAACCAAATAGCATCAGTAAAAAAACGTGACAGTTTCAAGAGCAAATGTAGAACTTTGGTTATCATCACTTAGAAGGTTTAAGGATCATTCTGGATCTTGTGGCATCTAGCAGTGTAGTTGCAGATTGTCATATTCTGTAAATAGAGCCTCATAAAATCACACTGAAGGTAGTTAAAAATGACTAACCTACATCATATGAGGTCTATTGTTATAGGAGAACAATGTCCACAACTTTCTGTATTTTGCTGAGTGTTTATAGGTCATCCATCTGAATTGCATTATTCCTCCTATTTCAGTGCATAGGCAGATTACAGTGTCACTCTCACCTCCATCAGCAGAGTTGGCCATGGGGCCTGGTGCCCATTTTTCTGCTTAGTTTGTCTTTTAATGAAAAATGCTAAAAAGTTGAATTCATTCACACAGAACTTGTTACGGGGATCCAATACATTTTTCACACCAACTGGCCAAAGGGAACAAAAGACATGGCTTTTTACAAAAAGTCATAAAACTTTAAATTCAGTTCATATAATCATCATTTTTGTGCCTGCCACTTGGAGTGTATAGAGAAAAATAAGATTCTCAGCAGACTTTCAAACAGTTGGGTAGTAAACCTCAACTGGCAGAGACCAAGGCTTTCAAGCACGATGAGCAATGGGCTGGTGAATATGATACACAATGCCAACATGTGCCACTGATATGAAAGCTGAGTTTATTAAAAATCAGTCCCTGGAGGGTTTGATAAGCCTACAGGAGCATGTCATTCAAACAAGTACTCTGATCTCCTGCTCTACCGGAGCATTACACTAGCTGCTCCTTTGCTCCCAAATGGCAAACAACACAACATATTTCACTTTTGGACGTTTGGGAAACAACTAATGCTTTAAGACTCTAAACTGATGTTCAATGACAAGTTCTCGGAGGCATGGATTTTATTGCCATGTAGTGGCGTGAAAGCAGACATTTTTCCCTAATGCCAGGTGCACACTAGAGGAACATGGGAGACCACAGACATGGTGACAGATTTAACCAATTTTAATATTTCAATTGTAAGAATACACACCATACAATTCTTGGGACTTGGGAACATGGACTGCACTTGTGCCTGCTATGTTTTCCACCAAAAAATAAAAAGCAGTGGACAGTCTTGGATGAGAAGATGGAATCAGCATGGCTCATACATTCAAGCTATTGTCTCTATCCACTTCCAACACAGTGATCCTTTAAACTCAAGCCTAGCATTTGTGCAACACTTGAACTCTTTGCTTGTTCTAATAGAGCAACTGAAGCTGTCTTGTGTTCAGCACTACTCCTGGGCTCCATGCGTGGAAGACAAGAAAACCTGCTGTATGTCAAGGCTCTTATTGATTTCAGCTTCACCACAAAGTCTGTGATAAGCTTCATAACACTTCACTGTAAAATTGGACGGAAGATAATCAAAAAAGGCAATAAATCACAAAATGTCAAAACTCATTTAACAGTCCATCAAACCAACACTGGAGCTCCCCTGCAGAGCTAAGGCCAATACCTGTCAGAGAAGAATGATGTTACAGAGTGGAGGAACTGCAGAACAATGTGTAACAAGGTGTTCTGATAACCACCTGCCCTTAAATATGACAAGAAAAGAAGCTTCTGTTTTTATTTCCAGAGAATGAAAACAGCACAGCAGCTTCTGAAAGATTTACCTTCTTCAGTTCCTGAAAACCTAAATAACTACAAACATGTTTCTCTTAGTTAAAAGAGCACAACAGTGTGTGGACTTTGTAAGACTGAGAGCTAAGCTTCCACAAGGTATTTTCAGGATCAGGATGCCCAGTATATTAGAGACCTCTATTGTGACTACTGGGCATCTCTTCTGGAGATGTTGGGGTTTCATTTGTGTTCGGTGAAGAGCCAAGCAAGGGGCACTGCTTGTATTTGTGTTAGATCATATCAAGATCCAAGATGGCACCCAAGTAGTTACATTGCATGTGTCGTCATAATCGCTTATGTGCTTGGCATAACTAAGAGTACCTTTATACATAGTGGTGAAATATTTGTGACACACTTTACTTAAATATATGTATGAAGTTGAAAAGCTGGAAGGGCTGCTGGTTACAGAAGTGTTTTTTTCTCATTTCCGATTTTATTTTTCTTAAAATTGTACCCTTGATGTTATTTAATCTAGAAAGACGGAACTTGGACGATGTAACAATCATATAGGTTTATGCTATGACCACTACTTTTGATTATCTGTATATCATTTCTGAGAAATCAGCATCTGTTGCCATGGATAAGAAGCCAGTCAGAAGCACGCATCAGCATTGCAGAAAATTCACACAGAGCAATAGTTGCTGAATTCATCAGAAATTGGGGTGGCAATAACCCATGTCGGAAGGGATTTGGCTTGGGAACCAGAGGGTTTCTGGTTCAAGTCCAACATGGAAGATGGACTGGTAGCTGGAGAGTTGCCAGTTCACTTACTGGGCACTGCTAAGCTGCCCTTGAGCGAGGTACCGAATCCCTAACTGCTCCCAGGGCGCCGCTACGTGTGGCTGCCATCACTCCACCATCTTGCATGGCTATGAGCCCTTTGTCTGTGTGTGGTTGTATTTTGGGTAAAATACCTATAAAAACTTGAGTGAGAAAAGAATTTCCCTTCAAGGGATCAATAAAGTATCTAAATAAAATGTAATTAAAAAAACAACAGAGAATTTAAAGGTGAAATGATTTAAGATGTACCTTCTATTTCCATTTTTTTCTAGTAAAGTAATCTTAAACTTCCACCTGCTGTTAGCAGTGCATGTTAGTGTGCAAGTGCATTTTAACCTCAGTAATGGATTTTTCCCGCTGAAATGCACTCAAGCATATTAGTTAACTTCTCCCCAAAAGTTTTTCTGTTCACAAGTTTGTATTTGTGAACAGAAAACCTGATATTTTCTAACACAGTTATTCGTCTTTTGCACTGAGGATTTAACTGGGAAGGTTTCATGCCAACCCAACCTCTAGTACACAAAAGATTATATATCAGGATTATTAATGTGTCTTTTACATCTGGAACCTTGTGCACTTGAAATATCTTCTTCCTCTTGGCTGTTGTACTGATAACTGCCTCTCCAAGAAGATTACAGCACTGGTCGTTAAAATGGTTAAAATGATTTGTGTTTACATTTTATTGACATTTTAAGACTGCTGACTGTCGGGGGCAAAGGTGGAGCTACATGTTATTAGCACCGTAAAACCATGTTGTGTGGACAGATGGGTCGATATAGTGTGTAACTCGGAGACGGAGAGATGACACAGGTTTGTTTCTGTCTTCAGTCATTGCTAATGTTCTGTAGTTATAAACACATTGATTTAAGGTTAAACCAAGTTTTTCTTTTGACAATGGCCCTCCAAACCACAATGTTTGCCTAAATTTAATTATGTAGTTATTTGTGTTTTCTTACCAATGAAAATGCTCCAGTGGATTCATCTTACATAGGTAATGACAAGCCTTTATTTCAATAGGCCCCAGCAGTGAGGACACATCTACAAAAATAAGAAGGCTTGTGTACTTGTACTTTGTCTTTTCATCTCTGAATCAGACAACAGAACAGTGTGAACACTTGACAACAGCCCAAATTTGTAATGATGAAAAGCTCCATCTAAGAAATGTATCATTACCCTGAGTCAAGCTAAGGCTGATTTGTCGGGCAAAGATTGATGATTGTAGATATTTAGGGAGAGAGAAGGAGGAACGGAGAAACACAATGATGTCTCCCACAATACTGACAAACGCGAAGCTCTGGTCATAGTTAAAACCCACATCCTTGAATTATGATAATTCTTTCGATACCAATTTGTGGTTCAAACTCTTCATCCAACATTTTTCAGTTGATGTGGTGTGATATTTCTGTTACTGTTGTGTTTTGAAAGGTGATGTATTGTTTGAGAGAGTTTAGTAGTTTGGCTGACCTAATGGCTCCACCTGCCAATCTTGCAAAAGCCCCTCTGACCCAGCTTTTAGCCTGTGGCCTCCCTCACCTGCTCCAGTAATTACTTATAATCACCCAGGGCTGTTAAACTGGCCGTGTGCAAGAGGGCACAAGAGATCAGAGAAAGAGCAGTTGGTGGCTGTTTTTTTTATTGCTGACTTTTCCTCTTCACAATCTACTTCATCATCAAAGTGTCTAAAATTAGATGGACAGGTTGTGTGTGACTGTACCTAAAGGTGCAGTGTGTAAGATTTAGGGGGCTCTTTTTTACACATTGCAGATATAGTCTGTAATGAGGAAAACTCATTATTTTCATATTTTCATTTAAAATGGGAATCATGATGTTTGTAGCTTAGAATGAGTCTTTTATAGTGATATTGACTTTTTTTCTTACAGTAGCCCAGAATGGACAAAATGGACAGAATGGGCAAAGCCATTAACTTTAGATTATGTCTTTATGTGTTTCACAGCCACCGTGGTTTTTCTTTCACACTACAAAGGAGAGGGTGAAATGAGGCGTTTGCAATCAGCAAATGTTAAATGTAACCTTAAAGATAACTCCTAACATCCGTATTCCAGTCAAACAACATGAATAATCAATGTTAAACAATTAAATTGCCGTTATTGTCACAACACGGTTAAATTAGACCTAAAAACATTCCAATGAATTTCAGCATTAGGTTTTCATCATAGAAACAAACATTCATCTGACTTGATAATGATAAAAGTATGTTAATTGTTGAATTTAATGTTGGGAACACCTTGGAGTTTTCTTGTAACTTTTGGGTCTGCTAACTCAGTGATTGATTGACTGACTTTCTTCCTGACACACTGGCAGAGGAGGTTTGCCAGTGTAAACATTTTCTCATTTAAATGTTACGAAAATGGCAAAACGACTCCTGGAGATTCTCACACTGTGAGAGCATCTTAATGATTATCTTCAAGATTGCAAAATACAAAGTCAGCAGCCATAAATGTCAAGAAAACACACTCTCTGTAGTGTTATTGTGCATTAATGTCTCATGTTGCAGAGAAGCATAAAAACCATGCACTTTTATGCACCATGCAGTATAGCCATAATCAGGCTTTAAAACACCCAAATGGACAGTTTGCCTGTAAATAAAAGTCTGCAACAAAGGTTGTGGCGACAGAAAGAAAACAGGTTGGGCAGATAACAGTCAGAGCTGGCTGCTTTACAAGATTGGGAGCTTTATGTTGAACACACACAGCACCGAGCTAAATTTTCCCTTCAAAGTTCGATAATACATTTTAATAGAGAAAATATGGAGCTACTAATTAACAGCTATTAGGTGTTTACTGTGAAAATGATGCAATGTGAGTTTTCTCCTCACACCTCCATGATCACAGCCCCATGCCATTATAGCATGCACCCACGCTACTTGGAGACGTGAACACCTAGCAGGCAAACTCACTGTTTTTTTCTCAGATGATCATTAGGGTTTCAAATACCCTCGCCATTGTTTTGTCTTGTTTTGTTTTTTTGTCAGGCTTTTTTTTACAGCTTTCCTCCTGACGCTTTAAAACCATCTGGAGCCAGCTGAGAGCCTGAGCCACCAGATTTAGTAGATAGGTTTCTCATTTCCACCACAACTCAGGCAAACATAAACAGTCAGATCAGCCAGATGGTGGATATAACATACAACTTTTTGTTTTAGGCAACCAATCTTGACCCATATGGCATTGAATAAAGTTTGCTCTTTTGTTATTATTTGTTATTCACTTTATTCCATTTTTTCTGCCAACCCCTTTGCTTACTTTCCACGCACAGTTAATCAAAACCTGCTGATTGGGATCATGCTCCTGAGGGCAACCTGACTTTTTTTTTAATGTTTTTTGACAGTACATCAGAATTTTCAGTTGCTTGTATATTTCCTGATTGAATTCTTAAAACGATTTTAGATGTGCAACATTGCTGATTCTGATGAAGGATAAACTTACTCTGTGATGTTATGAGAGAAAGGTTTAAAGTCTCAGCAATAACACAACATTTTTACTTGCTGTGGCTACTACTAAACGCAAACCAAATACCAGTAACACCCCTGCACAGAAAACTGAGTCGCTATTAAATGTAACTCAAAGTTAACATCGGTATGCCAGTGAAGCAACATGAATAATCAATAATGAGAAGTCACAAACAGAAAGCAAAGATGCAACAACCTTATCATTTAATGCTACCGCACTCAACATCCCATACATATTTCGACAACGCATCTAAAGTCTGTCAGATCACATTTGGTCATGCCTGTGTTTATGAGTGACTCATGGGCTTGGACCAGACTAAAGACATCTTGCAGCTATTTTTAGGCAGCAGGCACACAGGATACGCCCCTGTGCATGCAAATAAAAGTAATGCTGTAAAGTAGACTCGTCGAGTTACAATGTACAATGTCAGAGTTTAAATATTCACAATGCCATTATGAAGCCAATACTGTTGGTATCTCAAGGATTTAGGTTCATATATTAGAAACATAAAAAACACAGGTTATATTAAGAACTTCAATTTAAACACCAAACCAGCTTCAATATAGCTGGGAGAACTCTTCTTACTGTAAAATGTATTTTCTGGCAAAAGACTGAAAGCAAAAATTAAATAACTGATTCACTTAACATCACAATTTGCATATAGTTTAATAAGTTTTAGTTTAAGTTTAATAGAAGTTTAATCTGAAATCGCCCCTAACCCTCACTCATTATGTCACACCTGATAAGAACACACAGGTGTATTCAGACTCATTTACATAAAGTTACTCTTAAGTGAGGTGGCACAGATTTCATAGATTGAGTTCTCAGAGGTCTTAACTCAGTATGCAGTTATTTTATCAGCACACAAAGAAGCATCCTAGTTTATTCAGTCCTAACGCCTTTTAAATGACAAACACACACATTTACACATAAACGGATTTGAAAAACTGTGTTATACTGATGTCTGAGAAGGGCATCAGTATTCAACAGTCCAAACCAGAAAAAAACAAACAGAACATTTTGTTTTAGTCTCGGTTCAGTGGGTCATTACTCTAAGGGCGCTCTCGATGCCGACACAACAGCTTAACAGAATGAGAAAACTACCGAGTCAATAACAGGGAGGCAGATGTGGCAGCGTTCCCCTTGTCTGTTTGACAAAAACAGCAATGACGAACATTAGTGTAAATAATCGGAAAACAGCGGTACAGACGGGCAAAAGCCGCCCGCAGGGAAAACGTAACGACTAAATAAATAAGAGCGATGGAGAGAGATAGAAAGCAACTACCACTGGGACAAGATTGGGTGGCTGTGGTTGTGTGTGTTTATGCATCACCTCACTTGTCTATTTTATTTTGAGCGTACTTGCTCATCTATGCATGTCTACAGTGTTATCTATAATATACATTAGTTTAAACAAGGACAGGGTTCTGAGTATGTTTGCATGAACTGTTGGGTATTAGTATGCTAAGCAGCATTATTGTACTGTACTTACTAATTATTTTCAGAGATAATGCAGAACAGGCTGTAAATTGTCATTTCTGTGACCTTTAAAGACAGAGCACCTTCTACAGGAACAAATTATTACTCCGTTTGTTATTTTTAATAATGAGCATTTTTAATATCATGGGTAAGTAGTGATGTCCCGGCATTTCAGATGAATATTTGTTTTTCTAAAGTTAATGCAGTAATGTCTTGTGTGATGAGGACAGAACACAGCCGTACCTATATTAAAAATGGGGCTGTCAATCATTTACTCATAAGGTGTATTATATTGGTGCTTGGAAATCTTATTTTGTGTGTTTGCCAGTCATCTCTTATTCTCTTCCTCCCACACTTCCTCCCTCTGTCTCTCATACTCACTCATTCACTCACAGATTGATTCAGGTTAGGTGCTGAGGAGGAGAGGAGTCCCAGTCACTGACTGATAATAGGTTGTATTATTAAAACATTTAAATGGCCTTAAAGAGAGCAGCAAATCCAATCTTGCAAATGCATTGTAACTGTTCAGTTTTTTAAGAAAGTTTTTAGCTAGCTTCACAGAATGAAGTGTAGTATATCAACATTTTAGTAATCAGAAACTCCATAAGGTACTCATGAACACTTCATGTTTTTTGATAAATGTCTATGACTGACATATTGTATAAATGCAACACATCAATCATTGCATCAGTCTACAGGTCGTGCAGCAATGTGCTGACCATTCTTGGTCTGTTTGACATATTGACGCCACATCACGCCCTCTGAGTGACAAAACAAACCTGCTGAGGTTGCAATGACTGAGACAGCTGTGATAATAGAAGAAAAACACAAAGTCGTTGTGGATGATAAATGTGGCCAGAAACAGGAATTTCCTCATACATGACAAGTATTACTATTTTAATTCAGGAAAAGATCAGAAGCCTCAAAACGGTTTATAGTTTTCACTTTAAAAATGTAGCATATTGTAGCTGACACGCTAACACATAACCAATTTTCAGCTCTATCCGAGCATTCCTTTTTCACAGCAGACATTTTGATTTGTTATTGCAGGAGAGGCACAGGTGTTACTAATTGCATTAACAATGGCTGCGTTCCATTACCAAGCAATCCATATCGGCAAGCTTTTCTTGCTGTGATACATCAAAATTGGGAAATGTGTTTAGCCAAAACAATCCATTTGATTTTATTCTGTTTATGCTTCAGCAAACTGAAAGTACCTCAATGTTTCCTCTATCTGTTTGTGCAGTCAGTTGCACAACAACATTTTACCATTTTTGCATTTGCACTCCTTTTAAATTTTTGTTTTTTTATTTTTTCTGTCACCCAGCAGATGCAAAATATTTTTCAGTTAAATCATGTTTTATATGCAGCATCTCACTCCCTACAATAATTGTAACTGTACTGTTCTGACATTTTGTTTCTATCCATCAATCTAAAAAGTAAATGAAAACAAATTCCAACTAGCTCTGTTTACCAGCAGCTCAGGTATTTATCAGGGGATACATTTTTACCTATGCTAGCAGCATGGCTCTAATGATGGCAATGGCAATCTGTCTATGGGGTCGTACTGATGATCTCCTAATTTGGTACACACTTCCCTGCCACCCTTAGGCTCAATTGTCATAGTTTTGATGAACATCACCACCACCCTCTGTTGTACTTTGTGTGTAGTGCCAATTACCAACTCACTGATCTAAGATGACTAACATACCTCTAACATCTGCATGCCATCATTGTTATTTTGAGGTTGATAGCATGCTAACATCAGCGTTCAGCTAAAAGTAGATCCTCAGAGCCACTAGCATGGCTGTAAGCTGTAGGCTGTAGGTAGGTTTACTACATGACACTGCAGAAACTATATTTTCACTTGAACACAGTGTTTCTGTCCAGCACAGCCGGGACAATGCTCTCAGCAACCCTTTAGCATTTATTAATAAAGCATTAGGTTTAATTCCTCAAGGGAATTGAACCGAGCCTGTATTCCATCCTACAGGACACTGACTCAAACCTCCAGGGACAAAAGGTAAAGAGTACTTCAAGGGCAAGGACCTCCAGCTCCTCTCAGTCTCATGAAATTACCATAGCTTATCCCTTTTCTTTTTCTGTTAATCCCCTCCTCTGCAGTTCATCTTCTTTCCTTTGTTTTTGTGTCTTCACTTGTCTGTTTTATATTGTTACTGCCTTCTCTCTCTATAGTGGCAATAGTTCATTCTATAGGACGGAATTCCCGTGATTAAGCCTAATAAAAGGCCTAAAGTGATTCAGATCCTCTCTTGGGGAAAGCAGCCTGATATTGCAATCAGACATCAGGAGACCTCATTAACATTTTTTCAAAGCAAAATAATCCAACAGAAGTCAAATTGCAAAACAACTATGTCAAATTACTTTACAAAATGTCAGCCCTGAGTAATTCATTAAGCAAATTTGCAGGGCCACACTTTGATTAAACAGTTTTAGTGGTCACAAGGGGAATTAATTGGAAATAATAAATAATTAATTAATGTAATTAATGGCAATTAATGTAGAGACCTTGAGTCTTGTACATGGGTACCAGTTTGTCTGAACAGTTTTTTGCTTTTTTGCTTTTTTGGCACTGAAGATTGTTTGTGAAGCTCTTCTACTCCTCTCCATTCCTAATTTCTCTCTTTCACCATGATGGGATTTAAGTTAACAGTCGGTCTTCAGTTGACATTCACTGAATTCTCACACAGTATCATGGAGATGTCAGCAGTTGACACTTGCCTGGGTGCTAATTAGATGTGGGTTGGATGAGTTGCACTGTAAATGTTAATTCCTACTGAGGTGAGAATCTAACCAAGCACTGTACACTATGTCCCGAGGCCAGAGATTAAACAGGAATAATGCATTGCCAAAGCAAGCACCACACACAAGCCGCATTAATGCATGCCCACACACAGATGTACATACACTCAAACGCACATAGACTGGTGAGGATGTCCATGTACAAATACTAGTGCATGAACTGTGCATGAACAAGACAAATGGTGTGTCTTGAGATATAGGGGGAAAAAATCCATACTGTACCTGAATGTATGTGTGCGAGAGGGAGATAGTGATATATGTGTACAGTTTTCATGTGGGTAAGATGTTTGGGGGAAATAAAAAAAACTCACAACTATGACTAGACATCATATGGTATTATTAATCACATGACATGAAAAGTGACTACACGTTTAAAGTGTTGTGTGTGCGTGATGCCTGAGCAGATGCGAAACACATGTTGAGCTTCTCTGAGGATCATACTCGTCCTTAATACTGACAGCACTGGTAAAGTGAACTGCCTCTGGGGCCATGGCAGTTTTACTATAAATCAAAGGTATAGGCCTCGTTTTTCTTTTCTTGTCTTCTACAAATGAATGATTGTCTGTAATACCATCGATAAAAATCCAATTAAATGTTTTTGTCGATATTTATTATCACCCACAATTCACAGTAAATGGATTCCACCTTGACTTTGACCAGATTAACCAGAGATTAAAACAGCCAGAGACTCCACATCGGAGGAGCAACAAGTAGCTGATGTTGATGTTACAACAGGTGTGATGGTAGTTGAAGATCCAGCATAGGAAGCTGGATTAGAAGAAAAGGACCGAGCAACCAGCAAAACAGAGTAAAGTAGAGCTACAGAATAGGAAGTGGAATAGCCTACAGCAGAACAGAAGAGAAGAGAATAGTCATATCAGTACCACAAACGTGGTTTAAGTAGTGTTAAAAATCAAATGTTTATGATAATTGATTGATATATTTTTCATTGGAGGGGTTTCCTGTCCTCCTTAAGTTATTTACCTGTATCATTGTACTAGTCTCCCTCTTCGAGGTTGTTTCAGCATGATGTGACCCTCCGTTAATCCTCACCCTTCCTCCATTTTCTTCCTCCAGAGACCAATTGGTCTCTGAAGACCAATGTTACTGAACACTAATGAGGTAAAGTTAGATTTAATAGATGAGATAATAGCTAAGAGTCATGTGTGTGTACGTTATAAGTAGAGAGAAAATCGTTAATGTATAAGCTTACGTTATGCACTTTGCTTCTCTTCAGATCTGTACTGGGCTGTCAGAGTAAGCCTGACACAGATCAACAATCAAGCAACGAAGCTGGAAACAGATTCAATCAGTAGGTCACACACACACACACAAAGAAACTGAGAGTTGTGATTTCTTGATCTCATGTGGCTCTGTCCTCTCCTCCTGGAGCTGTCTCCATTTAGTTTTTTCTGCACTGGTTTGGTACAGTACGTGTGTTTTATTATATTTTCAATTTTGTAATGAGTTGCAATTCATGAGTGAAATGTTCAGTTGAAAGGTCAAGAAATGATTCAAATCCCCATCAAGATATGTCAAAAATCTAACCGGCTGAACCCCACCAAGCTCTTTTTAATAATCCTCTTCCCCTTACATTTACATGTCATGCATTTAAATAGTGCTTATCCAGAGCGACCAAAAATCTTTTTTGCTCTGCTAGTAATTTGATTAAATTGGCCAAGAGCTTAGAAAACTTTACTGCATTTCTATTTGAGGAACCTCATTCTGATTTGCTTTCTTGGCAATAAGCCCAACTCTTAAAAAGTCGATGCCACCAAGGTGCTTTTCATGGGAGCTCTTAGGACACTGTCCTCACCAGAGATATTAACTTCATTGTCATTGCCCTGAAATCATTTCACATTTGAACTGGGCAAGTAAAACTGTTATTATATCATCACTCACCTGTGCCTGTATTGCATTCTGTGGTTTGTGTGTAGACTGTGCAATTGTTTCTCCCAAACTTTCTTTTTAAAATGATTTAAGAACATTTGTCATTTTGGAAGTGTCAAATTTAAATGATCTATTGATCCATAACATTTTCATTACACAACATCTTTAATTTCGGGTTTGGAAAAAGTTTTGTCTGTGTTTAAAAATCACCCCTGTAGGAGATGCAGCAATCAAATCCAAGATTTGATTCACAGCAGATTCACCACTGACTGTTGCAGAAATCTAATATACGACTTCACTATAACAAAGCTCTCTGGCCACACAGTCACCCTGCAACCCCAACTGTCTCTTTCTTCACTTCCTATGTGTCTTGGGCAGCAGAGCTTGAACTGACAATCATCTAGTTTTGTTGCTGTCAGTAGAATCTCTGAAGGATGACAACAGTGACCTCTTATTGCAAGCTGGAAGCTTGTGTAGGGTCACATCTAGGGCTGGACTACATGTACAGCTTGTACATGTAGCTTCACTGGCCATTATTCACAGACTAAATATTAACAGGCTTGAGCAAATGCAGTTCATATGTATCAATATGATGCAAATATAGGTATCACCATTATAGGTTGCTCTTCCTGAGGTTTCTTCAACTTGTTTTCAAGTTCTTACTTATCTGAATCATGAGCCTAAAGATAGAACAGTCAGAACAATTCTTCTCAAAAACATTCTGAGAAAAGGGTACTCATTTATTTCATTGCAGAGATTTCGATGAGAATATAAATACCACTATCTGCTCTTTAAATACGAAGCTGCCGCCAGAAGCAAGTTAGCTTATCATTAAGACTGGGAGCCAGGTGAAAACACTGTTTTGTGGTGGGTCTGTCTACACATGCAGCTCTGCACATCACGTTGCTCTACCTTAACCTCCATGCATTAATGGGCTTCTGAACGGAGAAGGGCATCAACAGGAAAAGCACAGTTTTGCTATTTAAGGACATGAGCTGCAGAGAGATAGAGTCCTGCTGCCCATTCGATACTGTAAATGAACACTTGCTCTTTTTCACAATGTGTGTCAGAGTTTTTCAGTGAGCTACAGTGAATGGCACTCAGTAACCCATCAGTGACCCTTTCTGAGCACAGTCACACATTGACCTTTTCACTCAATCAAAGCTCTTCCTCCTCCATTCCACGCTTGGCATCCTTCTCCTCTCTCTCTTCCTTTTGAAGGCACATTCAAACCTAGAGTGCATCTCCAGAATAACCCTGTGTTTGAGGATGAATATTTTACAGTGTGGAGTTTTTCAAAAGCTCAGCCTGCGAACCATTTCTCTTCCCTTCCTTTTTTTCACTATAGGAAGCTCAGAGTGCATGGGTGCTGACTGGTATTACTAGGTTTTGGGAGAATTTAAGAAAATAAGGATATCGGTGTTTTCTATGGTGGAACCACAAAAGGACTTTTCTTGTGCAGTGCATTTCTCTGATCAAATATTCTGTCTGATAGAAAAAGTATTCAATAAAAATAGGGGGAAAAGATAAGTGACTATTTTCTGGTACTACTGGAACTTTATAAGAAAGGTGTGGGTGTAGTGAATTATGAATTTGGGTTTGATTTGATTTGTTTTTATTTGAAGTCCAGTCTTCGGACCTGTGATGTGATTATGTTAAGATGCCTCCATTGCAAATCTCTGCATGTGATTACATAATTTGGTCAGGGAATAGTGAGGACTGGAACATGCAGTACAATACACAGAAACAAAGTACAATACACAGCAGAGCTGTTTGAATTTCTGCACTCGGAAATTTATTTGCAGATTCACGCATGCATGTACCCACAAAGGAATGATACGGTGGGCGCTACATGAAACGACAAAGGACAAAAAGCAATAAAAGAGTGTGACTTGAATGCAAGGTGTCTCATGGGAAATATAGACACACACACACCCAATGTGCATACATAATAAATTACTGTTGAATTCAGCTGGGAGTTGACAAAACAAGGTAGGGTTGATTGCTGTAAATGAGCTGAGAATGAAAAGCGTTTTAATTAATTTTGCATCATCTGCACCCAAGGGAACTTGTGATGAGAAAGCAGGCAGAGAAATTTGGTTAAAAGAGGAGAGCTGCACCAATCATAATATCAAACATATCTCTTCCTCCTCCTCCACCTCCATCGCTCCGCTGTTTTTCGTGCTATTTATTCTCTTCTTTCACTTTGAATCCACTCTTCCATTTCTCTATCCTCACCGCCCCATCTCCAAAATTGATCCAATTCTGGAGTTGCTTCTGCTTTAATGCTTCTTGAGCTCTGTGTCAGAGATCCATTCATCAATCACTCACTCGCACGTGCACAATTGCACACACACAAACCACATAACTGTAGTGAATCAGCTCTGTGAATTCAGCACAAATAAAGTTTACAGATACCGGGCAGAGTGGAAGAAGAAAACTCTGAGGTATGAAATGAGAGACAGGCTCACTGAGGCACATTTTACAGACATTAGAATACACAGTATGGTGTATATGTGTGTCAAGTCCAAGATATAATGTGGAGCTATCTTCCCCCCTCATATCATGGTTGTTGTACTTTTCAGTGCAATTTTATGCGCGCAAAAAATCAGTCTTCAAAAATTTGATTTTCATCTGAACATCCATAGCAGCTGAATTCCAGTGTGACTATAGTCAATATTTTTATATTAGCAATGGATCCCATGATTTCTAATGTGTGAAAGTGTTGTTAGTAATGAACCCACAGAAAATTATTACTCCACTCACGCTTTATCGTGTTTTGTTTTTTACAGCTCCCAACATTACTCTTTTGGTATACACTCATAGCACCATTTCCAGCAGCAGCTCTAAATGTTCACTCTACACTACCTGACCACAGCAAGGTGGCCGACAGACAGTCAATCCATATCAACTAAAAAGTAGAGAGCATGATGATGAGTACTCGCATTTTTTAAAATTTCATTATAGCAAAACTGATAGGTCTGCATATAAACATAACACTCAATGTTTTTAACCACACAGGACTTGATCTCGCCACCTCAAATTTCCATAAATGTGAAAGCATTACATAGTAATAGATTTTATCACAAAAATGAAGTTAACTGTTTGCTATGCAGGCTAAGGTGAGTGCGAATGCAAAAAAATGAAACCAGCCAAAAGTTTTTTTCACAGCCATTGAAATTCTTGCATTTAGATGTTTGTGAATGTTGTTGTCTTCATATCAGTCGACCCTATTCTTAAATTAGATGTTTTTGAGGGGGGTTGCAAGCACTTAAACACTTGATAATGATTTACTCACATAAATTACGTAAAAGACATATCATCCATCACTACTAAAAGGTGATCAGTTTGCAGGTTTAAACTAAACATAGATATAAAGTGACAGCTGCCAATCTGAAACCTGGTGCATGACCTGTGTCTCACCTTGTTTCACATTTCTGAGGAAAATCAGACCAAAAGACCAGTCACAGCCCAGTGAGTGGCGCAGTGGTCCTGTCAAGTAGAGAACATGTTCATCATACCCTCTCACTGAAGGAGAACAGCTGCCATCTATTGTACAACCTACCTGACATGACACCTGCCTCAAGCAAATACCACCTGAGCCTTAGCAGACCACAATGAGCAAAATGCAAGCTGGTTTGTGAGGAGAAAAATGTAGTCAGGCCATTAGAAGCACGCCAGAAAACAGCATTTGTTGCTGGTGAAATCTAAATGTTCACCATAAACCTGTCTAGGTTTGTGCCACGTTTTACCTGTATGGACCAAAAGAAAGAAAACAGCAGGCACAGATGGCCAGTGGGAGTACATGGCACCATGCTGCAGATACACACACATGTAAGCATGCACACAAACTATAGGACAAGATTCAGACCTTAAGATCCACACACAGTAACAATTTATTTCAATTAATAGCTCAAAAATGACATTATTCACGAGAATGCACGGAACTAGAGGCAATAAATATGCAAATCGGGGTCTACCACCTTTTGAATATAAAGCTCAGATAGTGACAGAAGCCAATATACGTGCTCATTTCTGTACATGCGCTGAATCCTACAATGTGCTTGAAGGCATCAATTTCTTGGTGTAAAAGAAGAAATATGCATGCTAATAAATGGTAAAACTCCCAGTAAGATATGAACTGCTGAGTCAAAAAAAAAAGAAAAAACGTAGAACGCAATAAATTGTGTCATTAACATTTCATGAATGTTAAAAGAGAATCTTAATGATCTATGTCCTCTAAACTCTGAGCTTTTACACATAGCTGTCTCACCCACAGTCACCCTCTTCATCTCACTCAAGTGAAGTGAATTTTTAAGGAATCATCAAAGGGGATGACAGTATCAAGCCGCAGACACTCTGTGCCAAGAAATCATGTAAATGTGGGGGAACTGCATTGCATCCAGCCTTCTCGCACTGATGGGTGCGAAAACTGATGAAGACAAGTTCTAGCCATTAACAGCACACCAGAATGTTGCCAGTCAAGTGTAATCGTAGAAGGAATAAGCAGAATGTGTGGAATAAAAAAGACAATATCTCTGGTTCTGCTGCGTCAAATGTAATACTTTTTCTCCCTATTATAAGCCCAATAATGTTAGACTGTAGGAGTGCAGTGCATAGATAGAGTACTCTTTCAAGAACCCCCTCTTTTTTTGAGCTTGTAGCACTATGCAGACAAAAAAACATAAACTAAACTCTGAGACCAAACCTGTACCTTTGATTTAGATTTAGATACCCTTTAAGTAGCCAGAGGCAAAGGTTTTAACAGCCTTGGTGAAAAGAAGATAGCCGAACCATGTAATGTGAATACTCTCTCTCTCTTAATCACTATAATTATTAATTATTTCCTATTATTTCCTCCTATGACCATTAAACCACTTAATCAAAGCGTGGCCCGTGTGAGTTCACTGAATGGATTTCTCAGGGGTGACATTCAGTGAACTAATTTGACATAGCTGTTTTGCAGTGTGAGCTGCCATTTGATTCCGTTGGATTATTTAGCCATGATAAGATGCTAATGAGGTCTCCCGATGGCTGATCTCAAGATCAGGATGCTTTAATCTGCTTTAGTTTGATGTCTGAGAGAAAATGTGAAACACTTTGGGCAGTGGCTACTTTATTATGTACAGTAATTAGACAGGAATAGTAAACACTGGTCAGGAAGACATTAGGATGGACAACAAACAAAAACAATATAATAACATACCATGGTACCAAATATCATTCTATGTGCATGTTTTAAAAGCTGACAGTTAAAAGAAGAGAAAGTTAAACATGTCCACAATATTCATTAAATGCTAAGTGCTCCCTTGTTTACTTCCTCAGTCTTTTATGCAGACAGGTTCATTCTCTTTGGCCTTTGACTGTCCTCCTCTTTAGGTGGTTTCATATTTAGAAGCTTTAGGATACCAAGTGGCAGATTTAAAGGTGCCTGAGCTTTGGTGAAAAATTCAGTTCATCTAAATATCAAATAACCTCATACCTCACACCCGGTCTCACTTTAGTGCAGGCAAGTGTACCTTTCCTCTCTCTTTGATTCTGTCCTTCACTTTTTCTTCTCACCTTGTCACTCTTCTCACTCTGGTTGTAGTGTCAGTTTACATGTGACAGTACAGGAAAAAATATATCTCTTGATAATAAATAATACTTGTTCTTTGTTGTGTCAGATTCGAATAAAAGTCCACTGAAGGCACCACCTCCTTGCATCAAATGTTCTTGAAACAGAAAGACAAAATGTTGTTTGCAGGTGAATCATAAGACTGGATTTATCATATTATTTCCCCGACAAAGTCAGGGAAACTAAAGGTTGGTACAGGCAAAGACATTATAATCAGTAATGGGCACAGTGGAAAACAAAATTACATGATGGATCAATATTATGAGAAGTTTATACATCCATCTATGATGTAGCCTTCGCTGTCACAATGTGTTATGGTCTGGATTGTGTTTGTGTTATGTTTTGTGTACTTTTCTTCCCCTTTTCCTGTCTCTTGTTTTTACTTGCAGTGTTGGAAGGTGGTGGAGGCGGAGCTTAGCCACTTCTGGCAAGGGTAGTGAAGCACACCTGGTTTCAGTCATCATCTGATTCAACCTCCCCATAAAACTGGCTCTGACTTTACTCCTGTGCTGTGTAATACCATCTAATTGGTAGAGCCAGTAGAAAGTCTCCAGTGAAATTTTTCTTGTGAATTCCTGTGAACGAGCTGTCCTTTAATTCTAATGTTGCCTTTTTTTCCTGTGTTTCTCCAGCTCGGTGCCTCGCTGCCCTTTTGTTTTTCTGTGGACTTGCCTCCTGCCGGCTTAATCCAACACTTTTTGTTGGATTTAAGTACTTAGAAAACCTTTGTTAAATAAACTGTTTGTCTACGGACAGCCTCTTGCGTTTGGGTCCACCTCTGTTCACCAGGCCGTAACAGGATGTCAGCTGTTGCAAATAATAACTTCTCATTAAAAGTAAGATTAACAACGACAGAGATGAATAGGGTTTTATTTTTCTCTGTGAATACAGCCGTAATTTATCAAAAGATCACAGTCTGAAGCACTGTGTGTGACGACTACTGTATGGAACAACAACCTGACTGCTCTGCATTTCATTTTATACTGAAAATAATCCACCAGTTTTGTCCTCATACACACAGTAAGTGACAGCAAAACAAACAAAACTACTCAAACAGTAATTATGTGAGTCTTCAGTGGGGTTCATATTTAGCACTGGAGTCAATGTTGTGGAACATAAACTGAAACATTAAGTTGATTTAATGACTTATAGCACAACTCTGCATCTTAATGATTGTCGTCGAGGTAGAATTTATGTGTATGTGAGCTCTTTGTTACTGAAACACTGCTGCTAAATCTGCAAACAAAACCCTGGAAACAAAGCATTTCTACTGACAGCCTACATTCACGCAAAGGTCCATGTGTTGAACACACACACATAACCCACAAATGCAGTAATTGCTGTAGTAAACTAGAATGTGATGGCAGATACACTATACAGTAGCTCAACAGCTCTACAGTTAATCTCTTGTTATTGACGCCATTGCTCTCTCTCTCTGTCTCTCCCCTTTACTGTATCCTCCATGTCCTCTCTCTCCCTCTATAATCAGGTCGTAATACTGCTTATAGAAAACATCACAAACGCTTAAAGCAAAAATATAATAAAGCCAGTTTCCATGGCCTAATTATTGTACATATATTCTCAAAGGAAGCATTTGTTTACAACTTTTATGTTTTTTGCCATGAAAATCTTAAGAGAACATAGCACCATGCTTTAACTGATGTTCGCTCTCAGCCTTTTATGGTGCATAAGCTGCAAATTAAAAACGTGCACACTTCACACTTCATTGCACACATAAATTTAGTATAATTTCTGACAGATGTTAACCATTTACTGCCTCAGTTGTTTTCAGTGGCTCAGCTCCGGTCACATCTCAGAACTCAGAAGTTTTACTAACCCAACTGACCTTTTCTCTAGTGGTGAAGTCTGTTCATTTTTAACTAAACATAACCTATGACCCACTGTAAACTTACATTGACATTGGTGTGCACGTTCATGTTCCCAGCTATAACCCATCACACAGAATAAGTCTAGAGCTGAGCCTGGCATAGCATTCTGAGATGCTTATCATGAGACTGATTGCTGAGGGTCATATGTATATATACCTATATTGTGATATAGGGTCACACGATATATGACTGGATCAGAGAATGCAGGTGATCAGGAATAATAAACCAACTACCTGCCTGTTTTGTCACTACATACTGTATAGATTATGTCATTCATATCTCAGTATTACTTCTTCTTCTAGTTAATTAAGATAGTTATATAAGATATGGAGGTTTAACCCCCATGTCAGACCAACATGAATAAGCGATCAGACCCCATTCATCCAAGTTTTTACATACTGTGACTTGACTGTTCATAATCCAGTGTTGCTCAGTGTTGTGGCCGATGCCAGAGAAAAGTTGCAGTAATAGTTTGGTTAGAGATAGCTACAATATTAGTAATAATTAGTAGAACTGACATTTTGATTTGACAATTATGAATTATGAAAGCCAGTCATGTCAATTTGAAAAATATTGTCTTTTTAATTATTTTTTTGTGTGTTTGGATGTCCTGTTGCTTTGTGGCTCTTGCAGAGCTTGTCACACACTGTAATAATAAATGAATGACTGCTGCCAGACATCCATCCTTATTTGAATTGATGGTGTTGGCAACTCATGAATATTGAGCAGCATTGGAATCTGAGTCTCTGCCAACTGTCATAAATATGGATTTAAACATAAATTTGTGACTTGATGTTATATTAATCTCTTGCTGCACAGCTAGAGGCTTCTCTTATGCAGCAGATGGCATGGTGTGTAGTACAAAGTATATATATATATATATATATATATATATATATACACACACACACACACACACACACACACACACATATTATTACATTATTATACATATATATACATTATATATACATTATATTTATATGTGTGTGCAGTATATCCTCAGTGTGTGATTAAGGGATTAAGACTTGAGTGAATCAGTCACCTCTAAGACAGAAGAAAGAGAGAACAGAAGAAGAAAAAGAGAACAATAATGAGACATTATAAGGAATGCTAAAAGAAAACAAATTGACAGTTTGTGCACTTTTATTGTTGAACAACATTTGCCTATGGAATGAAGCAGAACACAACTGTGTGCTTTAACGTAATTTGCAGAGGGCTGTTCATAGCTTCAGGGCTAACACATGGCTACATTACAGAGCATCAGTGACACATTCGCAGCACCACCTTAGTTATACTCAGCATGCACACTCACGGAGGGGACAAATGATTATAGACACAGGCTGTGAGTGGAATATTATCTTGTTGTGCTTATAGCACCACAGGAAATATGTTAATACAGACATCAGCCTGAACATTTGCTTGTCTTTGTCACAAAACAAGGTGACTACAAATCTAATCAATAATCAATCACCATTATTACAGATACATGTACGGCATTTTATGATCTGTTTTCAGCTCTTAAAAGCAAAGAATATATAGAGAGATTTTTCATGTATTTGCATGTTACTTTACAGGGATTTCAGCCGTTTTGTATTGCATTTTAAATGGGGTGCCTCACATTAGACACAGAAAGAATGGTCAAAGTTTTTGTAGCTGAGGCTAATATGTTCTGCCAATGTGTCATTATTCCCCTGTTATTGGGAAAAGCCAAGCTTCAAACACCAGTTTGTAAGACCGGCCCTCTGTTATGAATTTGTAGTCTCCATGAAGTAGTAGAGATAGTAGCGATAACCTTGATGGCATCACAAGGGATATTTTATCAGGCTTCGTATGAAGCTCTTTCAGAGCTATAAAATACATTATAAAACTGGCTTCACTGGCTCAGTAGTACTCCTCATGCAAATATATATAAATAGATTTTATATGTAAATTAGATGGAGTGCCGCTTTTAAAATATAAAAGGAAATAAAATGTGTGTATACTAAAGGTGCAACTGCACCCTATGAGAAAATCCAACACATAACAGGTCTATCCGTCCTCTCTTTGAGGAAGGTCATCCACTGCCGGGCTGTTTTCATTTTCTCGTCCTTCATTTCACTTTACCCTTGTTGTTCATATCTGTCTCTTTGAAACATTATGCTTAGTGATGGCCCTGCTTCTTATGAATTAAAGATAACAGTTTCTCCTCACTTGAACCATGGTCCGCTCACTCTTTGACATCTCCCACAAACTTTTTTTTTACGAAAACTCTCACATATAATCACATTCAATAAAAAGGCAATTCTCTCCATACCATAACATCTAAATGATAATTTCCTCGACCACCATCAGTATGTGTAAGTGAAATAGAGTCTATAATGTTCAGTGAGATGACATCAGGAAGAAAAAAACTGTGAAATTGAATAGTATGAGTTTCTGAAAGAGCTTTTTTTTTATTATTCAGATGCCAGCATGAACAGAGCAGATGAATGAAGCAGATGAGTATGTCGAGCTTGAAACTGAATGCCGTGATAAGTTTTTTCGATAAGATCTGTTTTCAGGCTGAAGCTCATCTGCTGCATGAAAATGGATTGGATTCTTTCCAAACAGACAACTCCCTCCATCCCTCTCTCTGTCTCTCTCTCACTCTCTCCATCTCTCTGAACTTTGCCTCCCCTCCCTGTGTTAGAGACATTTATCTCATTCGGGATGAGATTATAACTCAACAGCAATTTATGATTAATGTAGCAAGAGAAAAGAGAACGGTCTCTTCTGTATAGTGGTCTTTCCCCCTTTATCTGTTCAGACATTGGATTCAAATTAAACACTACCCCCACTGAATACCTATGAGTGTCATGCTCTGCAGCTGTATGGCATAGATTTTATGTATGTTTCATGTGATCGTATGACATTCATTTCATTTTCACCCAATTCCAAGCCCACCTTGGATCTCACAGTCTTTGGCTCTTGTTGACAGACTCCCAGGAGAAACACTTGACAGCTTCAATCCTTTGCTTATCTGGCACCTGGTGGCTCAGTGGGACCCAAGGGTTTTCCTTCTTTATTCCCTTTTTTTTTTTGAATTCCAAGGGCAAGCGTAAGGAAGAGTCGCATTCATTCACATGCATTACCTTTGTAAATACAGCTGTATGTCTCTGCACATGAGATCCATGTTTTGTCGCGATGCCTGAGGCTTTTACTGCAAGAAAAATATAAAAGGTATCAAATGTACAGGAAGCACAAAGCTGGTATATTGGTAGTCTCTGCATTTCACATTAAATGTTTTTTTTATCTTCTACAAGTCTCCTAAATCACTTGGAGACAGCCATAAGAAGATCTTGTTCAATTATTCATTTGTTATTATTATATTCATTCCTGGCTTGGCCTTTTTGTCAAATTTATGTAATTTTCCTATGGCACTCTTTAAGTGGTTTATGATGGTAAACCAACTGGTCATTAGCCGAGTTCAATTCTGAATCAAAAGATGTTGGAGGGGAGAAATTATTCTATAACACTTGTTATCTCCAGGCTAGAAGTCATTATTATGAATTATTCAAATATGCTAAAAAGTTCCAGGTAAATCTCAGAAGGCAGATTTGTAATTGAAACTCATGTTGCAAAAAAAAATCTTCCTTTTTATTACCTTGTGCTTGCATACCTATCCTCCAGAGTTCAGTCTGGTAAAATGTGATTAGGCCTGAATTCACTACTGAACATTTACAACAGTTAAATTAAAGAAAAGTTCATGCCTGCAGCAGTATGAGAAACAGAAATCTTAACAGAACTCCAGGATGTAACACCTAAAGTAAGAGTCCTGGGGGAACCGTATGTAATAATACCTGACTTCCACCAGATCAAAGAGACACAAATATAAGATGAATATTATTTATTCAGTAAATGTTGGTGCCTCCATGGACCATATAACCAAGGCTGGAGCTCTGCAGGAGAGTGTCTGAGGTCACAGTGAGGAATCTTAAGTCTTCTCAGGAAGTTGAGCTGGAGTGACTGCTGGTGCCTTTGAGATGAGCTAGACATAGAATAAGGGAAAAGGCCTAATCCTAACTCAAGTATAAATATAGTACAAAGCATCAATATCAAAACACATTTTGATAGTATTTAAAGTTAGCCATTTTCTCCAATGACTATTACATTCTGAATTACCTTTATATATACTAGTAAGTTGTGGAGTCCGCCATTCCTGCTTCGTGTATATTTTACTGTGATAGTACATTGTGTATGATTATATGTGATAATTCAGTTGACTCCAGATAGCTTTCACACACATCAGGGATACACAGGAAACAGTGCATATGTATAAATCTGCTTAATCTCATTGATATCACCCTCACTGTTTACCGTTCACGCTCCCACAGCTGTATCAGAATTGTATGACTACCACTAATGTCAGTTACTGCCAATGGAAATTGAACATTTCTTGCTGCTGCTGGAGGCAACAGGTTGAACGCCTCCCCACAAACTGAAGCTAGCCAAAAGACTAGCACCGCCTGTAGCCTGAAACAGCTTGTGGTTGCTTATGGCAAGATCATAAATTGACAGTTACAGTACTGATAATTTGACATTACAACAATATGAGCAGCAATGTAAATAGAGTAGCTTCTCATAGAGTGTTTGCTCAGAGTTTGTATTAAAATTGTACTTACCATTGCCATGGTAACCAAGGTTGGCACCAAAGCCACTAGGGTTGAAAAAAGGATTAAAATTCATCCATCATTCATTTTGGCTTGCTATCTATTGACTACTTTCTAGTGGACTGCATTTAATTGTGACTGTACACTATAGCCACCTCATGCATATCTGTGTTAGAAACTAATTAGCAAACACTAAATACTAAATATACAATGCAGTGCATTGTTGTAGAGTCCGTATTCTCCACAGTCTGTCTGCAACAGGAACACATGAATCACGGCTGCCTGCCTGCGTCTGTGCTGGTTTCAGGTCAACACAAGCAGCAGGATCTGTGAGGTAACATGAGAAACCAGATCTTCGCTGTTGGGTCCGTGGAGCCTGCCCCGGGCCTCAGCTGGCCTTTGAGAAAAAGATTTTTGTGGACAATGATGCTCTTTTGAAGACACGGTCATGCTGTTTTTGTCTTTTCCTGCCTCCTTTGTTGTGCCAGCTCAGAATATGCCTTCTACCCTCCGCAGTCAAGACATTTGGCTCTGGTCAGTGGATATCTCAGCCTTTCGCTATGAGCAAAGTACACACACGTGTGCACACACAAAGCGCAAAGACTCATTTTTTTTTCTTTCAGAAACAACACAATACAAATACAGACCAAAATTAATACCTGCTTAATGCTGTTATGCTTGTCTTTGTCAGTTTATCCATGAAGGTCTCTCACTGTGATAACATTTTAGTTCCTCAATTAAATTAGTGATTGTGCATTTTATTAGGTTTCTTAATGTATGTGTGAACTGTGAAAAAGTCTCATATCAATATATAAAAGAACATCTACTTTGACATAAACCTGTCAACAAACTATACAAATCATTCCTGCCAGCTGACAGTTTGACGACTACATACTGTGCACTTGTGCACTAATGTTCCATCTCAACTGTCTCAGTCAAACAACTACAGCATAATCCTCCTCTATACTCTTGTTATATAAGAGTCTTCTTTAAACCTTTCCTTTACTTTCCAGCTCTACTATAAATATCTTCTTCAGTGGAGTTAAGAAAATAATATAAGTCTGTACACCTGCAGGGAGTCAAGAAGCATGTCAGAGCACAAATGATTTGTATTTTTCTCTTTCTCCCACACTCAAAATGACAGGTTTAAGATAGTCTTACTACAACAAGCTGGTTATTTAACAACCACTTTGTCTTTTCTTTCCCTATTCCACCATTATCCATCTCCCCCCAGCTGATCTATATTGTTCCTCTTCTTTCCTCTTCTCTGTACACAAAGCAATATCCCCAGGGAATAAATCTGTAAGTGAAGGTTTGCTTTGAAAATTAACGTCTCTTATTGAATCAAATGAAGCATGGACTCAGGGAGGGAGGAAGGAAAAGGTCAGCAGACTGAGAACATTTAATGAATATTGAATCCTCGACCACTCTCTCTCATTTTCACACACACACACACAGACACAGCAGATGTTTAAATCAGAAGACATTTCCCCATGTCCCACAAGTATGTCTGCAAAGATATGTATATAATAGTAATAACAATATCAATGAAAAAGATGTACTTACAGTTTTCTCACTGGGATTGGACAGGTCAGAATATCACAGGTATAAAGTACAACTTCATTTATTATAGATTTCTTATTCCTACTGCATGATCATACGAACCCACACACAATTAACTTGTGATTCTGCAGTTCCTCTAAGCTTTATTGAGCATTTTATTGTCTTTCAGCTAATTGCATTGATTTGCCAGCCTGCAACTTCTTTGTTATAGTTCACTCTTACTGCTCTTATCAGTGTTGTTGAACAAAGTTCTAAAACCCCATCTATGTACTTGCGCAGCATCAAAAGGCAGACACAGGTAGTTTGCTGTTAAAGAGCCATACATTTCCACCAGAGGTGGTCAAGACCAAAAACAGAGCTAAAAGGAGAGTGAATATTGGACTGTAATTCATATGAATTCTAATGTTGCCTCTTTTTTCTGTTAAGGGAGTGAATGAGCAACTAAACAAAAAAGATAAAAGCTGAAATTGTAACTCATTAACATTAATTTAAATCTTTCACTGTGATTTGATTGATTGAAGAATATTTTGTTGTATTTGCAAATTGCTGGAAAATGACATACACTACATAAGACACTGATGGGTCAGTGGTTTCATTCCACAACAGATTCTTTCCCTATAAATATATATATTTTCTGTGAGCAACAGCAACTTAGCCTTATGTTGTCCTTGAAATTTAATGAAATTACCATATCTGTTACAGTACGGTCCTCTGTGGACGGCAAGTAAGATGGTCAGTATGCAAAATGCATTTCCCCACCACAAAAGGATTAAGAGGAGGAGACATGACTAAAAACAGGCCATACTTTGACATTTAAATAGTACATCAAAAGGCCAGGGTGACCTTGTAGCCGGCCATATCCATTTCCAGCCTTCCAGCCTTCTAGCCTTTTGCTTATTTACCTTGACTAAAACTCTACCATGACCTTTACTAAATGATTTAATCCGTCATTACCTTAAGTTTTTACTCTACTTACTCTATAACCTTTCTGATCACCTGGCCTTAACTACTTCCAAACTGGAAAAAGGTTATGCTGAAATAATATGCTCAGTATTGTCAGATGTGTATGTTAAATGTAGAACTGAGGAGGCGACAGTTGTTATGGCAGAAATATATGCACGAACAGATGAATGAATGACAGTGAATAAATAAAAATCAAAGGCATTGTCTCTATGCACACATGGCTTGCAGTCAGTGCCACGCTGAACTCAGTGAGCTAGGTGGGGCAGCTGTTGCTTTTTTATTAAGATGAGATGTTGGGCTTCTTGGTTTGAAGCGTCAATCGTGAGATAAGAGTGAGTGATGACAATAGATTAGATTTACTTGATTTATAATAAACTACCAAAACCAAACAAACAACAAAAAAAACAGGAATGTGTCACAAGACCTGAGAGAGAAATTCAAAAGGGTGAAGTTTCTTCTGCTCATGTGACTCAACCGAATGATTCTCCTCAGCTCCAGTGAAGCTGAGTTTGAGGCAAAAGGACAAGGTACTGACAGCACTGCACATGATTCTACACATGCTATTAGTGACACTTCGACCATGTCCATTTCCCATTAAAAGTGTATTGCAATTCCATGCCAGTAAGTTCTAAAATAGAAATTGTCTGGATCACCTTTACTTTACAAGAACAAAAGAAATCACAGCGCTGTTTAGAAAAGTCACTAGTTCAGTCTAAATTAAATGACATCCTAATGATCCTATTTAAATTAGCACACTTCATAAAAATGACTACATAATAGTAATGTATTATGTGATGACCTATGATGTCAGTTGCATCACTTATTGTTTTATGTATGTTCTATTTTATTGAATGAGGTTGAGGTTGAATGAGGTTGGCTATGAACTCAATATATCGCTTGCCTGTTGACCCAAAAAGAAAATTCAGTTTCATGCTGACTTTCAGGCTGGAAACTGCATCAGAGATGTCCTATATTGAAAGACCCCACTGTCTGTCCACCTGACCACATGAACACTCCAAATCGATCAGTCTGCTCAAAATGAGGACAGGCAAACTAAATCTGCAGAATTTTATTTTTAAACCATGCTCCTAAATTGCCACGGATATTTCAGTCATAGGATCTTCTTTATGCATTGCTTCATACATTTTGTAATGCTTACAGGCACCAGTAGTCATAGACTACATTGCCACGGAGAGGAAAATCAAAATAAATAAATAAACTGGCTGGCAACTGCATAACTAACAACAAGCGGCTTAATATATTCAGCCTAAAAGGGTCAGTAAGAGATGCAGAAGGTGACGGATAAAAAGTTAATAAATGTGAAAAACAAAAGTACAAAAGTACAAAATATTGTTGTCCAAATTGTACGAAGTGTACAGAATCTCTATGGATATATTATGATGCCTCCCAGGAGGGCTCTGACTCCTGCTGAGCTGTGCTGCTGAAGCGAGGACAATCAGTCTAACAACATGTCGAACATGAGCCCTGCTCGGAGAGGATGAGCCCGGTTCAGTACCTGGACATCTGGCACATTTGGACTAGTTGTGAGTCATAGTGATGCTCACTAGCTGCAGCAAATGTCAACCAATATGTTTTTTTTTTCTTTGGGGGACTTTGGGGATGTTTTCTTCATGTTTTTCAAAGACCCCGGCTGGGCTGATATACAGAGACACAGATGGAAGAGGCAGGGAAGAGACAGACTCTGGCTTTAAGCAGAAAATCTGCTTCTGCAGAGTCATATAATATAATATCATAGACCTGTAAAAACTTTACTCACTATTTGTTACAAATGTAACTGATTCCATATAATGCTTCTTTAGACTGTTTTAGCCAAGATCACCTAAACTGAGACCAAGTGCCTAGACCAGGGTGTACTGAGACTTAAACTGGAAATGAGTCAAGTTACTTGTTGCATTTGAAGCACAGAGTTTTACATTGAACCACAATAATTATGTTACAAGCAATTTAGTAACATCTCTGCAGTTGTGGTCTTGAAATTCCAGTTTGATCCCAAGACAAGGCCTACAAAAATTGTCTTGAGACCAAGACTGATCTTGAGTGCTACAACACTGCTCATTTATCTCAGATTTCCAGATGTGTACCAAAGGATTAAGTCTGGATTTAGCACAAACCAGTGCCTTTACTCTACTTTTATTGAATGCTCTGTATATGTTGTATAAAATGTCCATTTCTTCTTCACTCTTCCAGAATCTGTAGTCAGACAACCCAATGTATTTTTTATTTTTTTGTGGAAAGATTATTAAACTCTAGTGTGTGTAACTAAGGAGTCAGGGGACTCATCTGCAGTGTGTGAAGTGACAATTAAAAGGAAAATGTAATTAAAAATAAATGGTAGGGGAGAACGTTTTCCTTCTTTTCATTCATCAGCAAAAATAGTTGGTGTATCTTCTGTCATTAAATATGCATTACTTTTTTAACATTTTTGCTCTACCACAGAGATTCTGCAAAATGTAGCCAAGCTGCAATGTTGCACGTTTTATTAGTCAGGAGCTAAATTCAACCAAGTCACTGTGATGTCTGCTCCTGTTGTTCCCTGCAGTTAAAGCACAAGTAATAAGATGATCGAAGCCTGTTTATTGCAATCACTTAGTCTTAATGACTGTGTTTGTTCATGGTCAGTGATTGAATATATCCTTTATTTCATTATGATTCTCCCCAACACCCACAGGACAACACAACCTGCTGATAAAAGAGCTGCTATCTCAATCTTTTCTTTCTCCCTCTGTCTTTTTCACTTTCCCACTTTCCTTCCTGCTGACTGTCTTTGTCTCACTGCTCGCTTCCCCCACCTGACACTGTTTCTCTCTTTCCACCTAATGGAAGCCAAAGGGAGACGAAATGATGCCATCATCAAACATGGTTTATATAGCAGTCACGCTTCTGTGGGCAGTTTGCTGTGCCGCAGCCTCCCACTGGCCTAGCGTCTCCCTCTCATCTTGACTTCCCACTCCAGACACTCTCACATATTGTATTTGTTCAGGCTCACATCCCAGTCACAACTAAACCAACACACAACACTCACTCTCTAGTCCATCACTCTGTGATCTATGGCATTACAATTGAATCAAATTGATTTATGTACAAATGTGTTAAATATGAGTTATAAGAAAGTGCTTATTCATATTTATTTTGTCACACTTTAAGGCACACATAAACACATGCACATTAAATGATATATCTATGCATTTATTCACACACACTCACATTTTAAGACTTCATTAAATGAGCATGAGTTGATGTCCGTGTGTTTATGTGTGTATGCACACAGTTGTGTCAGAAGCTCAGATGTGACAGTAAATTCTGTTTCCTGACAACATCTGAGCCTTTGGTTGTTGTTGACCTTTTGAATTCAAGCTGGCCTGTTGTCTTCATAGGCAGACACGTTCATTAAGTGGGATTCTAACAAAAAGCAGATCTCTGACAGGCTTTCTGCCTTGTTAAGGCAAGAAGCTGTTATACGGCCTTGCAGTAAAGAGAGATGCAGCACAATAAGGGAAGAGGGGAAGTTATGGAAAATATTAAGAGAGTTTTATACAGTAAGTGGTCCAGTTTATTGTGCCATTGACACCATGTGTGTTATATGATCAGGGTGTAGCCTCTTCTTTAGTCAGAGTTGGACTTAAAATACCCAGATTTTACTTTGGAAGTTTGTTGGAAAAAAAAAAGGTGCTAACAAAGTCAGAGGTTGTACCATAAACTTCTGTGTATTGTTGAATTACAATGTCTGAAATCAATGCCCCTTGACAGGAGATAAATGCAGCAAGCAGCCAGGCATCCTGTGAACAGAGTGTCCACCGCTGTCCAAGGACGGGCTGGCTGAAAAGCACTGTAACTCCACTAGCATGGAAATCTTGATGACTCAGAACATCTTAATCTTGGTTAGGAAAGAGTATACAAAGCTCTCTCTTCAGTTCTTTAACTATAGAAAATGGCCTTTAAAATTTAACTGCCCTGCAATATCTGTTTATCTGCAGGTATTAGAGTTACAGTGTATAAAACATTAATAATACCAAATGATAGAGATTATGCAGCTGCAAGGTAAAATAACACACTGCACTACATTTCTAGAACACAAAACCCCTGGGGTATTTAAAATGGGTGTATTGTGTATCTGAATTTCATAATATCCTAAATAAAATCCATTAATTTTCAGATAATTAAACTGACTACTGCCTAGGTGTGATTGCTGGTTTTCAAACCATATGTAATAACACTTCTAATTGGATTCTTGTTATCAGGTTAATAATGAAGGATTTTTGTGAGTCTGGTTGGTTTTAAAATTACCCTCTTAAAAAGGTCCATTATTCACCTTCTGCCTCTGTCTCTCTCTCTTGCTCTCTTCAGTTCACTCCAGTTTCAGAAGAAGAGAGATTTATTGACAGTGAAGTTCTAAAACAATATTTCCAAGGCGAGTGAGTACAATATAATGTATTTCTGTCTGACAGTCCGTATGTCTGTCTCACTTTCCCCTCCCGTTCTCCCAGTGTAATATATCTTAACTGAATTCAGTTCAGTTATTGGAGTGTATTGGCATGGCCGCTATATAAACAATTTTATCAAAGCGACCAGTTCAGGAGATCAATAATAAAAAAACAGCTTGCTCTCATTCTGTCTCTTACTAAATTCAGTTAGCTTGGCTGTTATGAATATGTGATGAGTAATATCAAATGCAATCTGCATTCTCCTTGTGGTTTGGTTGTAATGTTAGTTCACTGCAACTTCTTTTAACTTTTAGGTCAAGTACTGGAGAACTTTTTACTGCATGGGTCCCACATTTTCAAATATTCATTCTTACAGTCGCTAGATGACACAACCAACAAATATCCATGCAGTATCTGTAACCGCTTATCCTGATCAGGGTCATGGTGGAGCCTATCCCAGCCGACTCTGGGCAAGAGGCGGGGTACACGCTGGACAAGTCGCCAGTTCATCACAGGGAACATAGAGACAAACAAACATTCATGGTCATGTTCACACCTACGGCCAATTTAGAGTCATGTCTTTGGATGGTGGGAATAACCAGCAAGAACCCACACTGACACGGGGAGAACATGTAAACTTAACAAAATTTGAACCAGGAACCTTCTTGCAGTGAGACCTTAAAAATCATATACACATATCATAGGGCTTTGTTATAAATGTCCATAACACATACATACATACATACATACATACATACACAAACACACACACACACACACGATTAAGTAAGAAATCATATAATAAAAATAATAAAATACAGTGTACATAAAAATAAACTTCAAAACAAATAATGAATTGTTCCTTCTGTGTAATCTAAATTTGAGGTATACTAAGAATCTTGAATCGTGTTGTAGCTTTTATTAGGCGAGCGGCATCCAGCCATTGTAAAGAGTGGCATTTCAGGAATTGTAGTTCAAAAAAGGCCGTATCTCTTCTACTAATAACGCATGAGCTGAGACAAAAAACTACATATCCCAGAATGCTGTGTTTTAAGGAAGTGGGGCACATGACTAGTGGTCCTCCAGTGAGCCACAGCAACAGAAACATTTGTAGTGTCGTCCGGCTAAATATTTGCCTAGCTAGATTTTTTTTTGGCGTTTTTTTTCTGTCGTTTGTTGTTTATTGCTGTTTTTAAGATGAAGCTTCAGTGTTTTGTCGTTGCTCTGTGCTTTGGTGTGAGCGTAATGGCTGGAAAATACTCCCGTGAAATGAACGAGCAGAAGCCGAGCGGTAGTGATGAGCAAACGGTGGAGTTCAGGATAGCTAAGCTAAACCAGGTGTGGGAGAAGGCTAAACGGGTACGTATGAGACAGAGTATCCATGTTAACACGGTTCATGTGAGGCAGCAGCGACACAAGCTATTAGCTGTCGGTTAATGAATGAATTCAGGGGCCACTGCAGTTTGCCCACAGTCTGGATATTAAATGAATACACAGCCTTAACATACATGGAGATGATGCACTCATATCCAAGCATTGTTATTCTGCATTTGTTCTCTGTGATGGACGTGACGCTTACAGTCAGTAAGTTGGGGGATTCAGCGTATTACTGGAGGGTTGTTGGGGAAGATGTGGGTGTGGGTTTACGGTGGAGTATAATTGAACTCTTTGAAGTAGCCCTAGAACCATGTTCCATGATCCACCCAGTTGGCCCTTAAGTCCTCAGTGGAGAGCAGATGAGTTTATTAGGGTGAGCTTGAGAGCACACACACTCACTGACAACACTGACCAATGTTATCGTTAAAGGTATGAGTATAATATATCACCTGGAAGAAAAAAAATCATTGTGCTTTTGTTACCTTAAAATAATTCTTTTATATGGACAGATGCCACAGACTTTGCGTTGAATCTCCAAGTTTCTACACACAAAGGACAAGCTAAACACTGGCTCTAGATTGGGCCTCTTGTTCTTTTTCACGCATTTCATGGTCACCGTAGGAAGAAGAGAGTGAAGCGAGGGGATTGCAGTCAGCAGCTACACCCGCTTATTACTACTACATCTTACACATTGATCCTTTTAATCCAGACCCATCGAGTTGAACCAAGTGTCATAACTCTTCTCCAGTATGCCATGCTTTAGGCAGCAGATGTGTTGTTTCCTGAACTTGTCAGAGATGACAGTCCATTTTCAGACTAGTGCAGATAATGAAGTTTCCAAAAACTAAAAAGTTTCTCTATGAACTGAAATTTTCCATTTTCATTATTCAAATAACCTTTAGTTAACATTACTTCCAAACCTCATTTGCAGTTGCTGTATAGTGTGTTTGCTCTGTCACTGTTTCAGTCTGGCTAGTTTAAACAGTACACATTACCCCTTGCGGTCCTCAAGTTTATCTTGTCTCTTGGTTTTGGTTTTGACAGATGCAGTTGTCCCCGGTGCGGCAGACTGAGCTGCACAGTGACCTGAAGATCCAGGAGAAAGATGAGCTGCAGTGGAAGAAGATGAAGGTGGAGGGGATGGATGAAAACGGGGAGAAAGAGGCCCAGCTGCGACGTAACTTCAATGGTGAGACGGTCTCTGCCCGCTGGTTCAGTCAGAGACGTTTTTAAAGCATGTCTGCACTTTGTCCTGATTTCACTGCAGAGTCACTCTGTCCTAGTCACGACTTTGGCAAGGCCACTCTGTTGAAATTTTTATGATTTTGACAAGTAATTATGCTTGAAATGTTGGCTCGAGTCAACAGAACTACCTGTTAGTGTTCACCAAAAGGAAACACTGGCATGAAATATCAAGCAAAGATGAATTATTGTATTGCTTCAGGATTTTCCCCAGACTTGATTTCTTTTGTGTTTCACCAACAAAAATATTACCACATAGTAATCCCAGTGTTTTTGTTAAAGTGATACTGCAGGTGGTTTCCATGAATATGGAGAATTAAGTTGATCAGCTCTACTTTTTGGGAATAAGAAAATGAGGCCGGAGTGATTCATAGCCTTGTGTCTTGCACATTATATTTAGAGGCTTCAGTCTGTCTGTAGGCAAATGGCACATTCCTGATAGATTAATGGTTAATACAGTGTGGTCTATCTTCTCTGTCTAGTGTGAAACTTCATTAGTGTTTCCATTTAAAGCCAGTGGTTTAAAGAGATCATTCGAGATGAGTTTTACTTTAGTCAAGGAATACAGTCCATTCATCTTCATTAAAATAAAGCAGATAGAAGATATAACTAATGATAGAGTGAGTCCATATTTTTTTTTAGAGTTTATATACTAAATGTTCATTTCATGGGGAATAATACTGGAACCTATCAGGATGACATGCTTAAAATTCTCAAACCAAGGAAAGCAGTTCTGGATATAAAAGTCAGCGTAATAAACTCTGCCCTTTGGCTGGTAGAAATAACTAATGTGTTACTGTCCACTGCATCAGCCAAGCCTGAGAAGAAATACAATTCTTCATCCCTATGACGATTGGACTGTCGCCAAGATCTGCCTGTAGCTGCATCTATAGCACATTCTAAGAGGCAATTTTCATTATGTGCAGTGTTAGCACACATATTTAGTATCCGAAAGGTACGAGCATATATGAAACACTGGCAAAGAGACATTCAATTCATTATGGACCTCACGGTCATTAGAGGATTAAAACATCCCATAATTCTTTGCACCTATTGATCCTGTACAAAGTCAGGGCTCATTTAGTGAACATTATGATGAGGAGCGCCAAGCACCAAGCATCCACAAGTCCTGATGTCTACATCCATTAAAACAATTTTATGATGAAATATATTTATAGTTTTGCAAACCACTTACATATGAATGTGAGAGTATTATGCATGCACCAGTTGCAGAGAGTATTCAGTGTGTACTTGGACTGTGAACATTGTTTTAACAATTCACACACAGCCACTGTCCCTGAAGTTTCTAAGATGCTGAAAGGACAGGACTGGCATATTTTGATAAATACTTGATTAAATGCGGAGGTGGTGTATGAGTGTGTGAAGGAATCTCTGCCTCACTTCCTGCAGGCAATGACCCAGCCACACGCATCAGTCTGCTTAGCATTCTGCCACTAGCAGACATTGAACACTTTCCCCAGGCAGCAGTCCTCCAGCTCTCGACTCCTCTCTTCCCTCACTCCCCAGTGGCAGAGTGACCTTCCAGCTCCAGGCTGAGCAGCAGAGTCTCTCTGCCGCCTTTGTACGTTAAATATAAATTTTCAACGCAGACCTCAAGCCACCTTCTCCCCGCAGAATCCTGTCTTTGTATCTTTCTGAATGGGCGCAAAAATCTTTTCTGTCTCTCTCTTTGTTTATCTTTTTGTAACACTTTTTTGATACTCAGTGTGATATGCCTAGAGACAAGTCCTGACACCTTGCACTGAGCTTGTTTTACTGTTTGTAGATCGTTTGGGTCAAAAGCTTCAGCTGAACCCATAAAATGTAGCATACAAGCTCAACAGTGCAGGAAAGATTGTAAACAAGTTCTTACATCCTCTTTATGAGAATTTTCAACCAGCCCTCTGCATGTAGACACATTGAAGTATCAGTTAATAAGTGACACTCACAGTTACTCAAAGGGTGAGATGGAGCTGAGTTGCAATAACGGTTTACTAGAGCAGAATAATGAGGGCAGAGCTTCTCCAGAGTAAAGTCCAACTTTGTATTATGTAGCAGTCTCAAATGTTAAGAAAGGATTACACTGCTGATAAAGTGTATGAGGGGTGTCGAAAGTATCACACTTTTTTTGATACTGTGATTTAAAATGATACAATCTCTGTTAGACATTCGATAGAATCTAAAGAACCAAAGTTATTTAAAAAAACAGATCTGCAGTCAGGATGAGCGCCATCCATGATCGATTAACTAATGGGCAGTCTCCTCCTCCCTATCCCTCCTGTTCAGTCCAGCGATCAGTCTCTGCAGACACACAGAAAGATGTTATCTGGTATTACATTAAAGACGTGAACACAGTGTTGGCTGGTTGGTTTCAATCAGCTTTGTCATTTTCAATAATCCTCCTCCACACATGCCTGACTTGCTGCTGTGAAAACAGAATCAAGGGTGAAGACATTTAAAAAGTTTTGTTTTTTGGGTGTCTTGCTGTTCCTGTTTGCAGCGAGAGAGAAACAGAGAGAAGTGGGGAAAGCAAGTGTGTGTGCAGTGAAGAGACAGATGTGTTTGTGTGGAAAAGTAAGGTGAGCAGATTAAAGAAAGTTTGTGAGTAAACACTAAAATAAAGCAGAGAATTAAAATGGTGATATAAAAAATAACCAACAAGAAATATTATAGTTTAAAGTTTAAAAAAAAAAAAAAAAAACAGCAGTTACTCAAAGCAGTCATTCTGTCAGAAAAACTGCAGCTCGTCCTTAATCAGTGTTCAGTGACTTCTGTAGCAACACTTCTTTTTGTTGTTGTATTAAAAATAGTTTTCAGAATCATTTTTAAAACTAACAAAGTTTAAAATTCTGATATTGTGACAGTCTTACAGTGTACTGTATGTTGCGCTGCTAAGTTTTTTTTTTCACATAACTGGCCATATTAAAGTCTTTGGATTTTGAATCTTTTGTTTTAATCTTTTGGTTTTCCTTCATTTTCCTGGTATATTCAAGCCTCCTGCCATGTTTGGTTAGAGTGTCATGCGCAGGAGTAAATGAGCATTATCCTCCTCTCTCATATTCAAAAGGTTTTCAGGTTGGGAGTAGCACGACCAAAAAAAGCACACGAATTTCACCTGTGTGCTACTTAAGTCAAGAAAAAAGTGACGTTGGTTTGTTTTGATAAGTTCTTGTCAGATTCCTAGACCCTGTACCTTGTTTGTTGGTCTGCTCATTTTATTTTCAGCAGCTGATTCCCTCTTTCAGTGACTCCCTTCGCTGTGCCTGGTGACTTTAGAATTAATGACTTGCTGCTGGGTTGCGTATCGTGTGGGTAATCTTTGATGTGAAATGTTTTAGAGCCTTATTTAAATGATGAATATATCTGCATCTCAGTCACTTTATATTTCCCTGCGAATCAAACAGCTTCCTCTCATGATGGCCTCACGTCGGTGTCATTTATCGGACCATTAGTAAAAAGTCTGTGTTCTGTCGCGCAGTGATCCTCGCCAAATACGGAATGGACGGGAAAAGAGACACTCGACCACTCGAGAGCAACTACCTGAAGGACCACGACACCAAAGACGGCGACATATTTGATGATCCTAGACTGGACAAACTCTGGAACAAGGTGTGTAGGGAGACGAGCAAGGAAGAAATATATTGAAATATATTTTGTAAACAGTGCCTTGTATTTATGCCCTGTAGTGTCATTGCACAAACCGCTCCCAGTTGCAGCTGGTGAATAACACTCTTACCATGGCTGTTAAATAAAACAAAGGCACAAACCTCAGATCAGCTGTAAAAAAAATGGTCACCCATTTAAAAAAAAAAAAAAACTTCAGAAAAAACTAGTGTGGCGGCATTTTTGTGAGCACAAATTCATACAAATTATGTTTGAAAAAGCATGAAAATGAGAAATAATGAGCATCAGATGTTACAGTTTTATCTGTTGCGGTGGGGTTAAAATTCAGCACATTTATATGCAAACATTAAAACAGCTCTTTGTTGCAGTAGTAATAAAAACCTTGCGATAAAAACTTTTAACTTTGGATCATTTATTTCTGGGTTCCTAAGAAAACCTCCTATCTCCTCTGTGTAAAATATTCTTTGTAGAATTGTGCTATGATCTTATGGTTTGACTGTCCATTGGATTTATGTTTATTATCAATATTATACAGTACATATTATAGTTATTGCCGTTTTTCATGCTATGCCTCAAACATCTAAAGAAGGATTTGTACTGCATCAAGCACTGGTCCTTTTTGACCCACCACGGCCAGTCATTCCTCTGCATCCAAAGCATGTCCGTTGCTCTCCTGCTGTCTGTTGCTCTCACCTTTCTGTCTCCCATGACTGTTTCCCTGCCAGGCCAAGAGTTCGGGGAAGTTTTCCAGTGAGGAGTTGCAGAACCTGAAGCGGGAGTTCCAGCATCACAAGGACAAAATCCACGAGTACAACATCCTCATGGATACTGTCAGCAGGACCGAGGGTAAGCTCCATGAATCATTCCCTTTGCTCTTCTGTCAAGTGGAAGTGTATTTTCTGAGGCCAAGTTTATCAGCCTTTAAGCCCTGTCCTTCCTCTATACTTCACCACGGTATGTCAAGGCAGCTTTCAAAGTAAATAAATGCAAAGAAATTCACCTCCTCATCCTCTTTAGTGCATATTTGGCTGTTACCAATTCTGTTGTCGCTCAAGTCGGTCATCCAAAAGTCAGCATCATGCCTGAAGTGCTCTCTGTTGGGTCAATCTTGTGGCCATGTGTGTTGATGGCAGGTATCGGACTGCAGATGTTGCCACCCATTGCTCTATCAGTGCTTGTCACATCACATCAAGCAGCGAGTTTTAAGCTGAGCTGACACAGACGGCTGAGCTGTGCTTCAGATAGACGCGGGGCTCCCCCTCCCCTCGGACATGGCTGACACTATGCAGCTGTTTCGTGCCAGAACCTTTCGCTAGAGCTCCATAACGTTACGTCTGCTGAGCAAGCCGGCCGTGTTTTTCTGCTTGTCTGCTTTTGAATATTGAGCCAATCACATCTTGCCTTGAGGGTAGTCTCCACATCCATCCATGCATGCTTGAACTGCCTGTCAAGGTTCCCTGGTCTTCTTTCCATGTTTTCTTTTTCTTTCAGTCCAAAAGTCCATATGGTGCAGTACACTTTCCCATTATCTGCTTTGTACCTCCTTTTTCTAGGATGAGACAGGCAGCTGTTTCATAACCACACTGATGAATTAACTTATAAGAACAAGCTTATCGACTATTCAAGGTTCTTATGAATAGATAAATGTGATATATGAAGAAAAAAACAGACACTTATTATTGTTATTTTATTCTACCAGTCTACTCAATAAATTCTGTTCTCTTTGTGTCTTTTATTGCTTTAATTCCTTTCTTTTTCCCTCCCTCTTTCTTCTCTATATTCATCATTGTCCCTTGTTTCATCCCCTCTTCACTGCCTCTCACTCAAATACAAACCACCCACCCAACCCTGCTGGCTTTTGACTCATCACCTCCTCTTCTTTCCTTCTGTCTGTTCACCTCAACAGAAATCCACAAGAATATGATCTCTCCCCTGGAGGGCGACACCAAAGACCACGTGCTGCACCAGAAGCACACGGACCTGAAGCAGAAAATGAGAGACCTCAACCAGGGCTTCGAGCGCCTCCGTAAGCTCAGCCACGAGGGCTTCACTGAAGACAGCGGTGAGAGAGAGTAACACACAAACACGCACACACAGCCTGCTTCTTTCTGCATCTGAGTCTCACTCCACATTTATCTCATCAGCTTAATTACTGGGATCTGTAATCGTAATAACACGTTCACTCTGACATATCACAGTTGCCGTTGGCGAGCATTCATATGCTAACAACTTAACTCAAGTTTTTAGTTTCATGTTGAATATGCCTCTAAAATTGAAATGTGGGAAAAAAAACAAGTAATCAAAAGAGGCTATTTAAAGGAGCCCACATTACTGCTTCCACCCAGTGCCATAAAGCAGCTTGTCCTTGTGCTTTTTAACTTTTTAAAGAAAACATTCACTCTGTCGTGATTTAATTTTCTTATAGTTCAGAGTCTTTTATCGCTCACATTGCTCAAGTGCGCTGCAGAGTTTATCTGGTGTCTCAGTTGTGCAGGTTTCTGCGGGAGTCTGTCGGGGAGTTTAGATGAAAGTGATGTTCCTGCTGCTGATTCATACCGACTCCTTTCCTTCCTCACTCCTAAGTCCCCCGCAGGTTGTTTCTCTCTCAACCACTTGTTTTCCTGTCATTTGTTATCCTCCCCTCACTTCCTGCCTCCTCTCACACAAAACTTAATCTCAGAAATAAAAAGATAAAAGTCTTAATATCCTCCCCTCTGTTTTTGCTGGGTGGGTTTTCCTATATGTGCAGGTTTGTTGCACTTATGGAGTTGCGCAGGTGAACGGAAATCTCTGACAGTACTTCAAACTGAGCTGTGAATGCAAGCAGCAGTTTTCTTCTCTTTCATATTTCATTGAGCACCAGCGGTATCTCCCTGTTGTGTTGTATCTTATAAAACATCAGCTCCTCATCAAAGCTCCCTATCCTTTGAGCCTGCGCATTGATGAGGCTCCAAACTGTCTCCTTGGACTTCTTTTCTTCATATTCCCCTCCTTTGGTGATCCCCCTTAGAGTTTCGGGAGCCCAGAGTGATTGAACTGTGGGAGGCTGCCAAGAGAGCCAACCTCACTGAAGATGAGCTGGACTCTCTCAAGGTAACTCTCTTACATCAGTTTTTTGGACGCTCTTCCTGATTTGTCCCCACATAAAACTTGTTGTTTTATGAGAGCAATGAAGCCTGACTTTTAGAAAGTTTTTAATCAAGTGATCTTTTGGAAATGGGTGTATTAAGTTGTTGTAGTGTGTAGTGTTAGCTAAGTACCCCTTGTGTATGGTAAGTCTAGAGTGCATATTCTGATGATCACATTTTATGCATTACACGTTTGAAATTCAAGTATATAAAAGTATTCCACTCTCCTCTCTCTCACTGTGCTTCTTTCACCCTTTGTCCCATCAGCAGAGAATCACAGTGAACAACTCAATTTAAATTTCAATTCCCTTTTGAAGATATCTGGCTTCAAGATCTTATGTATCACAGGGAAACATTCAGCTAGACTTTTCTCTGTGACATTTCCTCTCGAGATGTTACTTGAGATGCATATCAGCTCCCTCTGTGCAGCTGTGCATGTAATTGAAGGTGAACTGAACTTACACCCGCTCTGTGTTTGCTGCCCTACTTTCCTTTTTCACTTAGGAGGAGCTGCGGCACTTTGAGACCAAGGTGGAGAAGCACAGCCATTACCAGGAGCAACTGGAGCTTTCCCACCAGAAGCTGCGACATGTGGAGGCTCTAGGAGACAAAGAGCACATCAAGAAGAACCAGGAAAAGTACAACACAATCGCTGAGAAGACCAGGGAGATAGGCTACAAGGTAAGGAGGGAGGTGGTATCTGCCTCCAACACCACAAAGCTACTGTCCAGTGGCCCACCTGCAGTAAAAACTAATAATGCTGCAAACTGGGCAAGGGATAAAACATTGCTGTGGTGCTGAGGGACAAAGGGAAAGAACCCGTCGTTAGATTGTTCCCGTCATCTTGTTTCTGGAGCTGCAGAAACAGTTTTTGGTCATAAACAAACAACTTTTTAACAGCTCCAAAAGAAATGCTTTTGATCAGATAGTAAATTTATGTTTACCTTGTTTATAAATATTCTATACTCTTTATACCATTGTGTTTATCAAAAAAGAGTAACATGTCCCGAATCAGGTTTATTAAACAGAAGAAAGATAATGTCAAGCATGCATGTTGATTAGAGAGAAATTCTAAGTCCAAAAATAGTTTTCCAGGCTGAATTTCAAAGATGCTCATCATTGGCAATGGTCCTGTAATTTAATATTTATTATCTGTGTTACTCTTTTGCGATGCAGGTTTTGTTTTCACAATTATACATTACAAAAATAGTAATACGGCGGTATAAATAAAATCAAGCCAAGTGCGGTTACAGTTTCCTTTTCCATAACACGATCACTGCAGGTTGACTAAATCTAAACTTACCATGAACGCAAGCATTACCTAGCGAACTGCACAATAACAGGACTTTGTCTTGCAGTCACACACACGTCTTTCATTGTTTGATTTCAGATGAAGAAACATATGCAGGACTTGTCCAACAAGATCTCTCGTCAGGGACTCCAGCACAACGAGCTCTGAGAGGCTGAGATGATTACGTCAGTGAAGGTTGAATGAACTGAAATAATTCCCTCTACAACTACACACTACGTATGCGAAGTTCCCCCATTCCCCAAGTACTGTTAAAAAATCAGTGTTTTCTACTTTTGTAGTGTTATTAGATGATGATTTGCTTAAATGCCTAAATGATCGAATTGTGGAGTGTTTGTATATATTATACATGAGAGATTTTTTTTTCTAAATCAGCTGGACTTATTGTGATAAGTAACTGCTATTATCAGTCACGGTACAGACAGAATGAAGTGGAATAGTTTAGATATTCGTCTGGTACTCTGTAGAAACATTTATTTGTACAACTAAAGTCAGGAAGGTGTAAAAGAAATGGCTGGATCAGAATGTGCCAGTACTCCAAAAGAAAGCCAAATTCTGTAAGTATGGTTAAGCAGTTGAGTCACTCTTGTTGTAGTTGAGCTGCTGAAGGACGGATCAGGTCCTGGAGAACAGCCAACTAACAGCATGTGCACTTCATCCTGTAGGAATATTGGCACATCGGTGGCCAGATAATTTGTCCACACCCATCTGTCGTTAGAGGTGCAAGTAATAAATGCAACATCGGATAGGCTGTGACTACTGTACTAACTTATAGCTTCGTCTGCTGAAATATTGTAATGCTACTGCCATTGTGTAATCAATACAAAGTGATGGATGCATTGCAGATACAGGTTGGAAGCACTGAAAAGCGGAAACCTGAAAATGTAACAGCAATCTTTTAATATTCAGTAAGATACAGGTGCCAACAACATACAAACAGTAATATTTTAAAAATATAGTTTCATATCATTCATACTGTTTTGGCATAAATAAAAGCATTTTCTATTTACAAGTCCTGTAGAGGAAAGCCGTCCCTGTAGTGAAACTAACGAGCTATTCTTGGTAAAATGTTCAGCTTTTCTAACTCGTCCTCATGCTGTTTGCTTCTTTCTCGTCGTCTCTGCCTCAGACACACCGGTGAGGAACCGCCACCATAAAAATAAATTAGCGTCAAATACTGGACAATTTGTCCTGATGATATCAAGAGGGAGGTGAGAAATTGGAACACACACACACACACGCGCACAGGCTGCGCTTTTCCATTCATCAGTCCCTGCCCTCTCATAGACCAGAGGCAGAGACATTGATTACTGTGATGAATAATGTTACCGGTTGGCTGATTACTCAGTCATGTCCTGCTTGGGCCACATGGGCCTGGATTAATGTAATTTGCACCTGAGATATAACTCTAAGCTGCTTATTTCAATCGAATACTTTCGAGCGCTGATGTGGAATGATAGCCACGCAAGCTGGGACTCTTAGCGGTCGATTCTAAGGTGTCAGTGCTATGCGAAGGGGCTTGATCTCATTGTGGGATCATCTTCTGCTTCAACCCCGTGATTATACCATTTGAACTTAAACAGTGGCATTCATGTAAGAGTAGTAACAATAAGTAGAGCCACGCCTAAAGGATGCCAAGCAAAGCTGCTGACTATCTTTGTCTCTATACTATCAGTCGTAAACATTAGTCTTTGGTGCCACTAACTCTTAATTAAGGCCACTTATACCAAAGCTTAACAGTCATCCTGAGAGTATCTTAAAAGAGGCAGGTAGCGTTTCCTCCAACCTCAGCAGACGCAAGTGCCATGCAGCCAAAAAAGTAACATTCCTGGGTTAAAAGTGATCAAGAGAAATGCAGGAAAATGCTAATTTAAGTACAAGTATATGAGAAATTACAACACAACAGATCACAAAACACATCCAAGATGGCAGCTGCATAAGAGATTTCCCAGATGTTTCCTGTTTTCTTTTTAGTGGAATGGATTGTTGGTGGGAAATTGCTGTACACTGGCACAACTGTGGGTGTGTTTTTAAGTACAACAACGACTGGTATAACGAACAACTGCATATTGAGTGCTTTAGCTTATTCAGAGAGATGGAGAGAGTCAGCGTTGAAAAGTATTTTGAAGTGTCATCGAATTGGGCGTCGCGGAGTCAGTTTGGTGGCCCTCGCCGCCTGCTCTCCAGCTGAGTCAGTCTGTCCTCCCTGCCCTGAACATGCTCCGCCCCCACTCTCTGAGCTGTTTCCATGGCAGTGATGTCGAGGTGGGCGTACCTGATGGAGCCCTCTTCTGGTCGGCGATCGGCGGGAGAGGGGGAGAAAAGAGAAGATGTTTGCATTCCTACTTTGTGTCGTGTTATTTAACTCTACCATAAACTTTTTTGATGCATTTTCTTCATTGGCAGTGCTGAAATATAACTTTCATTTCATCTGTTAATATAACCATTCATTTCAACTGATCCCTCAGGTTTGTAAATTGATTTGTCACTGTTGTAAGTTTTTCACCAAATATGTGATTACATCACATAAATTAGGTACTGAGGCACTAAAAATCACATTTATATGTTTTACATCAATAAATTGTTTCTCCTCATCCATGCAGCGTGCTGACCTGTCCTTACTTGATTTAAGTTGCAAAGAAAACATTTCTGTGCACTTTTTCCAAATACAGCCAATAAATACAGAGAGGTAGGCAGAAAAGTAAGCAGCAATAGAAGAATGCTCTCAACCAAGGTGTTTTGTTTCTCTGTCATAATGTATGTTTGTAAGAATTGTTTGTTTGAGTAAATTTTTGCAATTTTTGCACTGAGCTAAAAAATCTACCACCCTGCTGGATAAGTGCATAATAAAGCTGGACAGAGGACATTTTAGCCAAATCATTTAAAATTTTAGCTGAATGTACAATGCAAAATTTAACTCAATATGCAAACGCTGAAGCCATTCCCACAGGATAGTATAGAAAGCAGCAGGAGGAAAAGACAAATGGAGATCCAAAATGGCCATTAAGGCTCAGTGTTCTTACTGGGTCTGCAGAGCTGCAAAGTGTTACCTCTGAGAGCACTGTACAGACTGGAGACTGGAGCCAAGCTGGGCTCCTGCAGGTCCAGCTCCGTGTAGAGGAGCTCTCTGTTAGATTTGGCTGGAAGGGGGGTGATGGGGATGTTAACATAATTCACAGTGCTGTCACTACGGAGCCCAATGTCATGTGACCAAGACGGATGGGCAGACTGGAACATACCTGAAGGAAAAATCCAAAAGGGTAACTGGTTACACATTTGATCACAGCCGGCCGGCTAAAGCGTGAATAGAAAAACACCAAGACTAATGGGTTATATCTGAAAAACATCACACATGGCAATTTAGTCTTGAAATTGGGTAATTTTCTTACCACAGGTTGACGTTGGCCTGTACATGCTCAGTGCGATAGGCAGAGGTGGAGGCGCAGAGGGTGGGCGAGAGGGCACCGACCTCTTCAGACCTGCAAGTTTATCACCAACATCTCCAACGTCATCATGTTCCTCTCTCACACAGAGAGGAGGATCTGGAAACACGTTTAGCACAATATTATTTTATACTGATGCTTTAGTTCACATGGCGACCACTGATGGAAGATTTTTATTCAAAATCTGACTTCAGCTAAAATATAAGTGTACGCAGAATGAGAAAAATGTTCTCATTGGGCAGCAGAATGGTAACTATCCGCCCTATGTGATAATAATAATATATGATCTTATTTGATTTTTTAACTTCCCATTGTTGCACAGTTTTACCTAAGTAATGCAACATGTTTAAAACAGTATTTAAATGTAATGGAGAGAAATGTACAATATCTGTATGCAAATATTCAGGTTAAAGGAGCAGTGAGAACCAATTAGTAGCACCTAGAGGGGACCGTTCCCTCCAAGAGTAAAGGAGAAGTTACAGCGGCTGTAAAACACGCTTTGTAGATATAAAGGGCTCCTTCAAAGGAAAGAAGTAAAAGTATTTAGTTACTTTCCAACACTAAGTACATCTATTTAATTCATAAACATACCTTGTGTATCTGCAGAAGGTGACACGCCTGATGGTGAGCTGGCAACCTGGGAAATAAATGACAAAATGTTTTGCACTCAAGAACTCTAGAATAAACCAAAAAACATATAGATTATTTCTAATGTTATCAGTGCTAATACAAAAGTTTGTTTGATGCTTTTGTCATGTTTGATTTAAAGTAATGCTTTTCCTGAACTGAAGCCACTCTAGTTAAGTGGTAATTAAAGGATGATTTCTCTGTGAATGTGCCTCCATTTCTCAAGATTATCTTGACTTTTATTTTAAAGATATGGTCCCATTCTGTATTCTTTCATTTCAAATAGAAACACGCCTTAAGTACAAAGTGCAAATTCACTCACTGATGTCAGCTGCACAGCAACTAGTTAACATTTGCTAACATTACTGGTCATACCAGACCAAAGACAGTTGCAGCAGCAAACCCTCTTGAGCGTAGTGAAATGAGGGTCTGAGGGTCTGTCAAGGTCTGTTTTACTTCTCATGAATTCAACCTTTTATTTGTAAAGAATGTGATGTCTCCTCTTCCAAAAGCTTTTTTATGGCTCCCCAAACTAAAACTCTTACCTGACTTAAGCATCTGTTCTTCGCTGACTTCCACTGCTCTGGTGTAATGTAGTTGTCTAAACCACGGCCGCACTGCGTGAGGAAGACGAGAGGTTATCACAGTGGCGGGCGGTTAATTGTTAGTGAAAAATGAGATATAAGAAGAGTGGAAATGGTGTACACAGCTTCAAAAAGGACTGATTGGGAGAACAAAACAAGGGGAGGAAGTGTGACGGCATTAGGTGGAGAAAATCTGGTGATACTGAGCCGAGAGGACAGATCTGACATCTTTAGGAGGTGGCAGACAAAAAAGAAAAGGGTGGCTGGCTCAGACATGATAAATCTCTGACAGTATGTCCCATTTTTCTTCTGCACACGACAGCTAATAACTAGCAGAATCTCAGGCTTCAGGAATATTATCTGTCATACGGTTTGTTTCAATAGACATAATACAACTTGTGGAATCTGGCATCGTCTCATTACCCGACACAAGGGACGGGTCGTTTTTGCCACATTGAATCTCTGACGTCTCAGAGTGGTGGAATGATAAATGAAGAAAACTCATTGTTTCATCCAACAGGATAGTCTCCTTCGAGGGTTTCTCTTGGTTTCATCACTTCTCATTAACTTATTCGCTCCCCTTGTGTGCTCCCTCTCTCTCTCCTTCCAACATACCCATGATGTATAATGAACACACACACACACACACACACACCTACACAAGCTGTCAGAATTCACAAGACATGCTGCTTCCACTCCGGCTCTGATGATAATTTGCTCGCTACAAGGGGAGAAGCGCTCTTCACAACACATCAGAAAATTAATTAGACAATGTGGAGAAATCTCATGCAATGGCTTTTGAGGTTTCAGACAAAAGAAAGCAGCCAGCGCTAGACAGGTTTGTGATGGAAACCGACACCTCCATTTTTTTTTACAGTTACTGTTTTTCTATATTAGCAGTTCAGTGTCGCAGCAGGTGGGACTGTCACTTCACAGCGAGAGGGATCAGTTCAGTCTGGTGTTTGAATCTTCTCACCCGTGTTTCCACGCCCTGTGGTTTTCAGACCAAAGACATGCAAAGTCACTTGGACTGGAGACTAAACTACCCATGTGGAAGAGACTGAGAAGAATGACGCGTTTGCAGTGCAGAATGAGCTTTTTTAAAAAGCAAGCTAACAAATGGTTTTGTTCTTTGCATGCTCTGCTGTGGTGGTAATGGTTAATGATGTTAGTGATCCCCACTTTAAAGGTATGAATAAGAAGTTTATTTTACGGAGAAATGATTATATATTTAGCTGCTTTTTCACTCTTGTGGTGAGCACTGCTCGGCATTTTGCAGTGTTTTCAGCTTCTTTATGAGCCACTTTTTAAGCCATCGACTACTGTAAATCACAATTACAAAGGCAGCCACCCAAGTGAGTCATTAGGGTGAATACCAAGTAGCAGTGTATATGTGAAGAAGCCAGTTAATTGCTGCTTGAACTTCTGGTGCATAAGTCGCACACACTGCAAAATGACGTAACTCGACAAAAGGCAAAAGTTTAGAATCACAATGGCCAGACAGAGGAAAACTCGATTGGAGAAGTAGACCCTCACCATGACTCACTAAAAGACGCTTAATGGGCAATTTGCTGAACAACATTCCTAAGGCCCTATGGCCTCAAACATTGCCATAAAGTTGAATCAACACCAGTATAAACTACAAAAAGAAAAAGACCTCAACAAATTATCACCAACAGTGCTTTTATATACAGTGTTTTTACGTCCTCCATCTTTATGTAGAGCCACTGCAAGTTAACTGATGTGTTTGAGGGTTGTTTTATTAGGCGCTACTCTGCTGTTTCCTTTCTGTTTATTACTTCTGATGAATGATTTGATTGTGTCACATTACAGATCTGTTATCTGTTTCAGTTTATTTAGGGTTTTTTTGCCTTGGTCTAAGGATAGAGATTTTAATCTATTGGTTGGTCTGTCCACTACTTTGACCTAGATTGAAATCTATCCTGCTGATTATGGTGCGCCCATAACTCTTCATGAAGTATCATCAAGAAATAAAATTTAATTGTTCAGTAAAACTCTTGAAATTCACCTCAACTTCAGTGCCTGCTGCTAATTGGCAAAGGTTAGCATGCTAAACTAAGATGAGATATTGTACGTGATGAAGATTGTACCTTCTAAACCTCAGCATGTTAGTGTTATCACTGTGAGCATGTTAGCATGCAGACATTTAGCTCAAAGAGCCTATCCTGTCTTGTCTTTGTTATACTATGTCTGTGAAGCTTCTTGTGTATTTGCAACTTGTGAACGCCATGCAAATGCAGGCATACTGCATGTCGAGGCACAACTTTGCTCAGTTGAATGTTATTATAACCTATAAAAGTTCTCTTTATTTGCCTAGATGAGGGTTTAATGACCTAAAACTTGGCAAAAAAACACGGCTAATGGATAGTGACTAGACTCAGACAGATCTAGCATTAGCAGGACAACACAGGTCACAAGGGGTTAGACCTTCCAAATCTATTGCAGTAGAAATATATTAGCCAGGTCTTGAACTTTGTTGCTTGGTGAGAGCAAAACAAGACTTCCAATCGACAGCAGTGTCACTGCGGTGCCTCAACTCTAATACAGATAAACATCTGTGACAGCAGGTGTCCAATTGGTAACCCTAGCAATATCTCTTGTGCTCTCTCTGCGTCTTTCCTCATCCCTCAACACCCAAATCACAATTCAAACAGAGCTCATCCTATCTTATTAGCACAAGGGATGGTTACATAAGATCCCATTTATGAGCACAGGGATAAAAAAAATACCACTGTGGGCTTAATAAATGCAAGCAGAAACATTAAGCTGAAATTAGCATCCGTGGGAGCAAACCCAAGAGCTAGAGAAAGTGATTAGCATGATGATCTGCAAACATTTTGCTCCATTTCATTAAGTCCATACTTAATTCAAATGTTAGCACAGAAACAAAACTCCCAAAGAGAACTTGAAGACGGAGAATTTCTCTGTGGTGCTGAGCTTCAATTACATAATGATGAAAATCTGCATTCCTTTTGTTGGTTTGAACTATATTATAATGTGATTAACTAAATCTCTTCAGGGCGATTAGACTTAGTATTATTAAAATGTTTAAAAAAGTAAATTCTATGGTTGAACTAATGCGGTCTGTATTACTGATGTGATCTAATTTCTGAACAGCTGTTTTCATATTATAGAGGCCTCAAAAGGCATTGTTTCATGACACTAGCTCTGACATATGTTCTGCTTAGCTTGTTCATCTTCTTTATTGGTATGTTGAAAGTGTATGAGACTACCGGTACCTGTGTTTCTCTACAAGCCAAGCCTCCAGGTGCCAGTGGGGTTATAGGTGTGGACCTCCCATCACTGTCCACAGAGGGCGCCATCTCACTGCCCCATGAGTGCGAGCGCTGCATCATAGCCTGGCGCTGAGCCCGGGGTCCTGTGGGGCTGTTGCTCAACGTTTGGCCCTGACTACTCCCTCCATCTGCACTGCTCCTGCTGTCCCTGCACAGCACAGGAGGGCCTTCTTGGGCAGAGGGTTCTCTCAGGGTCAGGGTCTGAAACAGACTCCTGGGGGTGTCATACCAAAGTCTGAGCAGGCTGGGGATTCGATACTCATCACTGTGCCTCCGGGAGGTACGAGAGCTAGATCTGGAGGCACAGGGGCAGGGGGAGGAGGTAGCAGATTTGTGCTCTGGGGTAAGTGTTGACTGAAAAGGAGGAGGAGAAGTCGGGGGAGGAGGAGGAGGAGAAGTTGGGGGAGGAGGAGGAGAAGTCGGGGGAGGAGGAGGAGTGGGGGAAGGCACAGAAGGAGGTGAAGATGGAGGAGCAGGTAAGCTGGCCACAGAGCCAAACTCCTCTCCCCCTCCCTGGCTTGCCGTGTCCAGACTCCCCGTGTACGAGGAGCAGCTCCCTGAATAAGACGACTGACTGCCTGTCGCTATCCCGATCCCACTGTCTAATGAGCTCTGGCGCCCGCTGTCATGGAGACCACGAGGATGGAGCTGGCCAGAGGATGGACGAGTCCCGGAGCTTCCCATCACCCCAGCATAAAGTCGGTCATCTGAACTGGTCAAAGCTTTCAGCGTGGAGGAGCTTGACGCTGTCTCATTGGAGAGGTGCGGCCTACCTGACGGCTCCACCCAAAATGGAAGCCTGTTTCCATAGCTCGTGTCTGATTGGCTGGAGGAGGAGCTGGAGATGCTGCTCTGGTCGTCTCCGGCAACAGATGTGCTGCAGCTGTAAGTGGAAGCTGAAGAAGGGTGAGAAAGTTATTAGATCCTGATGAGGTGATTTATTAACCAATCTGCACAAACACATTAGAATGCAGTCATCCTTATAAACCAGCAACGTTTAATAATTATTATGTAAATTATGTCTTTTATTGGTTCTGGGTACAAAATATTATGACCCTGTAAAATCACTTTTCAATTGACTGTTCATATTATGGGTTTCTGTGCAGTGAGGGCAGAAATCATGAAGTTCTTCCAAGCTTTAAAGGTTTTGAGCAGAAATGAATCATGGGATCGCTGACTACACTGAGCTTCATATTTCTGACTAACACACACACACGTAATTATGACTCATAAATACAGACCAGTGATTAAGCCTTTGTTTGGACAGAGAACCAGCCAGCATACTGAGATGCAATGATGAGTAAGAGATTCATGATATATAGCAGATCCAAAACATCATGACCGATATCAACACCTGAAGGTTGTAAGATGATGCATAGTATCCCTCTGATACATTACAGGGTGCTCATAAGTTACATATCGGATGTATAGCCTGAGGAGAGGTTAATAGAATAATGTACCTGAGCTGCTTGCTAGGCTGCACTGAGACAACATGCTGAGTCTTTTCTCCAGCTCTGATGCCTCCTGGCTGATTCGTTCCTCTGCTGACGCGGGGTCAGCATTGGGATCTGCAGTGTACACGCAAAAACAAAAAGAGGATAAAAGCATGAGACCCTCACAGTATGAAGCATGGAGAATCTAGACAAGACACAGTTTTATCCACACTGCAGTTTGGATGGTGTTTAGGTAGAAACCTGAACAGAAATGTTTCAAGGTAATGCACATTTGACTTATTTATAAAAGCAAAAGGAATGAAAACGTGCTTGAGCCCATTTTAGAAATGCACATCCCACAAAACCACCAGGAAGTGGTTTTGTATCTGAATACAAATGTAAATATTCAGGCAGAGCTTGCAGGAGTGCTACTGTATACATCAGCCTCCTCTTTAAGATGTCTGTCGCGTGTGCGAGTGTCTCCAACTGTTACACTGTAAATTTAACATCTCCCAGAGGAGGTTATAGGCGCCTCAACTATCCTTTGGAACATGAATTTAGTGTAAAACCCTGCCAATTACACACTTAATGCCTGCTATATATACATGCTGTGTGTGTCTGTGTGTGTGTTTGCCAGCATGCACTCATTGCAGGGGGTGAGGGTGCTTGTGTGTATAGGTGTCAACAACCTAACCCCTGGATCGCTGCCTCTGGACTGCAGCTGCTAATGCTAATGTGCAGATGCCAAGTTTCTTCACTACGCTATGTGAGGTGTCAGCTAACATTTGCTAACGCTGCTGGTCTACGCTAATTATAGCTGCTTCACAGCACTGAATGTCGCGGGGTTACAGTGGGCCTCAGAGAAGACTGACGCATGTTGGCTGACACTTGAATAAATGGGTATGGGAACGGGAATAAATTGCAGGAAGGCAGAAGTTAAACTCTGGGCATTTCCAAAATGATGCTGACTTTGCAGCATGTACAAGACACATACCATATGTATTTAAAGTTACATCTGTGTAATAAAAACATGTATTTTTTGGCAGGAGAATGCACCCTATTAGTGTTACACTATTATATATTATATTTTTGGATTTTTACTACTAATGTGAACCTTATTTAATATACATTGGTTGAGATAAAGTTCATTTTAGACAGATAGTTTCACGTGAACTTGGAAGTAGAAAGTTTGAGTATCCAGAAAGTCAAAGTATCAAAAGTCAAATTGTTATTCTAAGCAAAGAGTGTAAAGTCATGGCCAGGCTCAAATTTATAAAGGGACTGTGCAGGAACGCTCTAAAATTCTTTTCAAGGACATGGTTTATCAGCGTTATCATGCAGGCAGACCAGAAATGACCACACCATTAGAAGACCAATACATCAAGCTTAGTTCTCAGAGAGATTTTAAAAAAAAGTTTGCTAAATAATGAACATAAGACTACAGTTAAGCAAAGCCCTGTCAAAAGAAGACTCTCTTCAGAAAAAACAGCATTTCACAGTGGATTGGACTGAATGAAAAAAAAAAAAAAAAAAAAATATATATATATATATATATATATATATATATATATATATATACTGAAGAATCCAAGTTTGCGTTTTACGGCAGTAACAGAAACAAACAACAAACAGTAGAGAGACTGACCCTGAGTGCAGCCTGAGAACGAACCCAAACACACCTCAAAGCTTTGAAAGAACTACCTGGAGACCAAAAAAACCCCCAAAAAACAAGGAGTTCTGACTGCCATGGACTTTTCACTGTCACCTGACCTCAACCTCACTGAACATTACAGAGGCACTATAGACTGGAGTAAATGGGATAACGTGATAGCCTCAAATCCATTATTCAGTCTTCAAGGATTCAGCTTTTCACTCAACTTTATATTATGATTTATAATATAACAAATATAATATTACATTTTGAAGCAAATCCCTCCATGTATGTTGACGTGCAGTATATGTCAGGAGTTTAAAAATGTTTTGTTATGAGGAATGTTTTTCAAGGAAGGAAAGGCATTCAACACAACTGCTGACCTTAAGGAGGCACACGTTGCATTTTACTGAGGAACAATGAATGTAAGCAGAAATGTATACGTATGTATTTGTCCCAAGAGTACCTTTGAGTACAGGGCTCAAGTAAAACTAGTTATGTTGCATAACTTCAGTGGAGTGTATACCAAAAGGAAACAGGAACATTTAATGGAGATAGATGGGAAACTGGGTCTAGGTCAAAATATTCAGATATTATTTGACTTTCATATGATGGCTGACTCTGCAAGTGCAAGTGCAGTTTGATATTAGCCGTAGCAAACGAGTGAAGATGGAGAACTTAAAGTTTCTTCTTCATGTCCTTTTTCTACAGCATGAAAAATAAAGTTCCCACAGACGTTTGTCCACATTGGCATCGATTCTTGATCTATTTATTGTAAAGCATTACCAATGTTTATCTATATACTGTATCACTGTGAACAAGGCCTGCCTCTCTCTCTATTCAGACGATGACAGAGTTGTCATATCCTGTGTCATGTGCAATTTTTCTGTCACTAAACCCTCTGTCTCCATATATGTGGTCTTAGAAATGCCTGTGAAAGTAACAGTAACAATAGCGCACAAGTCACACACAAAGGCATGACCCCTTAATCCACAGGGTGACCCTTGGGACTCAAAGCATGTTGTGTTTCCGTTAGCATGGCGCCTGACACAAATGCCCAACGTGTGCACTAAACAGGCAGTAAACCTTTATACTGGAAGTCACAGAGTCACATACCAGTGTGATTGACTGTTCAGACCAGTGTCAGACCAGATATTACCACTAAAAAATATATAATTTAATAATAACATGTATACATATACTGCATATATTTATGTTTGAAGGCTTGCGTGCATGTGTGTGTTCACCTGGCAGGGTAGGTCGCAATCCATGAGGGGTCCTGCTGGGGGTTATGCCCCTGACAATGCAGTCAAACAGGAAACTGATCTGCTCCCCTTCTGAACAGGACAAGAAGAAAACACCAGCCCCTAGAAGATGGATGAGAGAGAGAGAGTTATATATGATGGATAACTAGAAAAAAAGACGAAAAATTACAAAATCGACAAATGTAACAGCGGGGTAAGCTAGCACGTAGGAAATATGTTGTAGTACATGGTAATTATAGAGTAAAAATCAAAGTTTCTGGAGCAACATTCAGTGAGGTTGTAAGACTGTCATAAAGGCAAGGATGTCCCTTGAGCCAGTAACAACCCTTTCTTCTAAAGGTTACAAAACGCATCTCAATTCAGCCCCCACTCACTCTCCTATCCAGCCCACACAGAGGTAAGTGCGTGTGAAAACACAAGACAAGCAGAAAAAAAATCATGAAACATCAAAATCTCACATCGCTGAGATATTGAAAAGATAGCCACAAAGTAAATGCTTACTCAGGGGTTCAGTCAAACAAAATCTTTTTTTTTTTCTCATGAAACTGAGTTTGCTGATAATAAAAAAAGGAAGACTGCCGAGAAGGTGCAGCATAAAATTGATAAAATTGTTGAACTGAATGATAACAGCATCAGTGTTGAGCGAAATGTTAAGCAAAAGATTTTTTAAAACTGTTGTTGCTGTTATTGCAGTACTGAAAATGATGTTTTTATTCATGAGACAGCTTAAATAAAAATTTCAAAGGTCACAAAAGACCATTTGATACTTGGATGAGTATATCTATCTATCTTATGCATCCACATCCAAAGTTAACTTACTTAACATTTAACTTACTTTCATTATGTATTTAATGCTTTTACAATATGCTTTCAGAGCACCACTTAGTTCTTCATGCTGAATAATTGAACAGTTTCTCGCTTGAATCATCACTGAGCATTAAATGTAATGGAAGCCTATTTGCTTCATTAGCCGTTATGTATTTTATCACGTTTCCTTGAGTCAGTGGAAATACTGGGCCTGCAGACTGACTCACAATGAGAGGGGAAAGCTATGAATCATAGATAATAACTATTAGCTGAGATGGTGCTAAACACTAAAGAAGGAACAACCAAAATCAAAAGAGGCGCCTGTTTTTTAATCCTACTGATTAATCTGCACTGATTGAAGGAGTTTTGAGAAGATGATGAAGCCCAAAACCTCCAGTCCAAAAAAGTGTGGACCTGTGGACCAAAAGTAAAAAAACAGAAAGCTGTAGGTCACAAGCTGTGAGGCTACAAATGGGGAAGCCGTCATGTACCCTTCAGACATCAAAACGAGACAGAAAAACAGAAAACCCAAACTATGGCCTTGAAACTAAAGACTGTTAAATTGTGCTTCACTACAAAAAGGTTCATATATCATTAAAAAAAAATACTGTGTGGACATTTCTTCATCTATGGTTTGGATTAAATTAGATAGAAAACGTGTTTGCTAAATACCTTAATCCTCTGAGGACCGAGCAATGGAAAAGCAATAAATCGGACAATTAGTGGGATCCCAGAGGGTCCCATCAATTAAATGACAGTCCCAATAACTACAAGCTCCTGAAGGTAAGAAGCTCCAGATAGAGGTAAGAGATAAGACAATTAAATTGTCCCAAATAACACTCAATTTTAACTTTCTTTGCACACACACATACAGTCACGTGTGAATTTTATTTTATGTTAGCAGACTGAGAGGTGTTTGTAATATTTTTCCCACCCTGTTTATATCAGTGAGTGAGAATAGGCTCTCAATATAACTTGTTACAATTCAACAGCATTACATCCTCAAAAATGACCACAGAGCTTAATTAACACCTCTGCTTCACGTTTTGCTGCTGAGTCGTTGATGTATTCGCTATATTGCTAAACTGGCAACTGAAAGTGTGTGGGCTACTCTTGGATTAACATTTTTTTTTCCTTTATGGATTGCTCATTAAGTCAGTTACATCTATGTCTATTCAGCGTTTCATTAACAGATCTTCTTTTCTGCCGCAAGGAGACGAGCGTTAAGTGATGACATGACACAAGTATGAAAATCTTTCTCTTAGTAGACTTCAAAGGCAGCTGCAAGCTATGAACTTGGAGGCTCTGCCCTTAAACCTGCAAAAGCAGAGGAAATTACCTCGTACATAGTTTCCCAATATTTCTCTTTATACGCAGCATACAGAAATTATGGCCATAGGCCTTTCTCGTCTCTTTTTCAAGCTGCTGCAGGGAAGAATATATATATATATATATATATATATATATATATATATATATATATATATATATATATATATATATATATATATATATATATATATATAGATATATAGATATATATAGATAGATATATAGATAGATATATAGATAGATATATATATAGATAGATATAGATAGATAAGCTTTCTCTGTACGCAAACAGATTTGGAGAATTTTTCAGCCTTTATGGGGGAATGTCATCATGACCATTTAAACAAAAGAGACATATTCTAGCATTAGAAAGACAATTATTCAGATCTGTTGGGACTGAATAAGCTTTATTTCTCTATTTTCTGTAAATGTCTTCCAATTTCAGGCAGTTATATTTATCTTTTTAATTTGTTATGACCACCAAGGAGCCTTGCCGGCCCTCATTTATTTCTCACAAAATATGCCGTGAGTTCACTCTGCATGATAGCTCCTCTTAACAGAGACTGATCTTTGTTTTCTTATTATAGCAGCAGCACACTCCATGGCAGGAGTTCAGCTGTCTTGTCTGAAGGAGGTTCACCACTCATCCAAGAGGCTTCAACACTTCTAATGACAGGTGGAGAGTCAGAGACATTTTAACCTCTACGGGTCATTCACAGCTTAATGTTACATGACACCAGAAAAGCTGAAGTTGTCTTTTACTTCTAGAAATCCTCCGATCTGGATAAATGTTCTCATTTATCCAAAATGTGCTTATCTGGATAAATGAAAATATGAGGAAACTGCGATGGCACCCAAAATCATGCATCAGAACTGCTGCATAATACTTGTAATGAACACCACACTGGAAAAACAACTCACACGTGCATTGACATATTACTGTACTACGATATGAGATGTGTGTAAGTGTTTATGCCACTCAGTGACATGGAAAGATTGCTGACATACTCTGTCGGCTTAAAATTGCTTTTATCTAGATCACAAGGCTCGACCATCCATCCAGACTCTGCAGAGGATCATTTATTGCCGTGTCTGCATGTGAGGTCTGAATCATTGTGTAGGTGTGTATTTGTGTGTGTGTGTTAACAAGAACACATGTGGACCTGCCAGAAAACATCTGTCAGGCTAAGACTCTGACAGTCTCTGCTCCAAACATTATAGATTATAGAACAACGTGGCCTCAGCATCACAACAAATGGAAGCTGGTGCTGATATCACTGCTTCACGCTGCTGCAGCGTGTTCATGTGACCGTACAACCAAAGGCAAACGTCCAACATCACAAAGATCCCAGCTCTCTCTGATTACTGCCTAGTAAAAGGGCTTTGCACAGACAGCTGCCCACTGTCTCGCTGAGTGTGCGTAGCAGTAAAAAAGGCTTGTCATGTCACCTTGGTGTACGTCTCCAGATCCGCAGCCAGGAATCGTATCGTCCGAGGCGCAGCTGACTTCAAAAGTGCAGCTGCAGCAGACAGCCATGTGGCAGTCATGGGTAAAATATTTTTATACAGCAGCATTGGATGACCGAGAGACCGCTTACTTATTTGCTTGGACAAAACAGGCCTCAGGGGAAATTGTGGAGCTGAGAGCGCAAATGACTTATTTCATAAGATATCTCTTTAAAGTACAGTGCTCAAAAAGTGCAGCCTAATAAAGATCGATTTGTCTCTACTATTCCAATCCTTCTGCACCATTTGCACATCTTTGCAATGATTACGGTCTGGTAGTTTCTTGTAAATATGCTCTGCTCTACTTTTTCATGCATTTTCAAGTCCTGCTGCATCTATATAGACTTTTTTTTCACATTTGGACATTTGGACTTGAAATGCACAGAGAAGGAAAAACACTGAGCAACACGAATGATGGCTCAGTCCCATCAAGTGTCTCAGCGAACCATGACAGTTAAAAACACCTATTACCCGACCAGAACTAAACCAGCATTGTTGGGGGAAAGTATATGTCGCTGTGGATCTCATTCTGCTCAAGTTGTTGGTTTCTGTTGCAGACAGCATCGCAGAGGGTCAGTGAGGAGTGAGACAACAGAGTGCTTCAAACCTCTTTCAAAGAGAGATAAAGAGAAGTGATGTCAACAAGGAAACAGAGCTGTTGATCACCGGCAGCATCAGTGACCAAATGGTTTGTATACGATTAGAAGGGTAATGATAAACAGTATCATTTCCTCTGCTTATGGTTACTGAAAAAAGGTTAATGACGCCGCTAGCTGGAGCGGAGCTAATTACGGTCATTTTTTATGTCTCCCCCAAAAAAGTGCTTGTGTGTGTGTTTCATCACGGTGTCCATGCTCCAACACAACTTTAGGGCAGACTTTTGCATGTAAATACAGTATATTAGCTGACAAAATAGACAAATGCACAGAAACACTCCCAACTTCTCAGTCTGTAGTTAAAACAAGTGGAAACCTGACTGTAAGCAGACAGGTTTGTGCGTCAAATAACCGAGAAGAAGAACGTCTGCTGGGTGAAACCAGACAACAGAAAATGTCTGCTAAGCACTGTCATGTCTCGAGCGTCCTCACCAAATACAAATAAACATGTAAAAGTGTAAACTAACACTCTGCTTTACCTTGCACTCATGCAAGGAATGTCACTTGCCGATTTGACTCTCACGTCTCTCTCTCCTTCTCTCTCTGTAACTTTCTGTCCCTGCAGCCAAGAGGGGCCTCTCATCACTGCCCCGGTGGCAGCTGGGTAATATGTAGATGAAGGCCAAGGAGGAGACAGTGATTGGAGAGCTACCTAGCAGATGCTATGTGATTGGTTGAGTGACCACTACAGAGGAGGCTGGTATTTATAGATGTTGTCCATCAGACCTCTGAAACCAGAGCCTGAGGACTTCATGGTTATTCCTGTAGGAGCCATGAGACTGCACACACACACACACACACACACACACACACACACAGATAGACGTCACATTAGTGCATGCAGGAACTTTCTCTTAACACGAACTAACACCTCTCTAAAAACAAAATAACAGCGGGAAGGTAGTTGTCACCACACAGGAGGACGTGTTTTAACGTATCTTAATAAAGCACGCACACACATCCACACCCGAAAACATAAAACTGCCTCTCATTCTTCACATTCATGCTCACATCAACTGGACATTCAGAGGATACCTAAACCCTGGCAACCGCACAAACACACCCACACACAGCATTATGTGGTGGGCAGGCGAACAGCGTGGTCGTGGTTCATACATAGAAAGTCATTTCTTACGTGGATAAAGTTACTCTATAAACACCTGCAATAAATCACAGGTTCTGTTAGCGTTAAACGACAAATCTAGCACGTTGTAAGGACTAAAGAGCAGAGAGCATTTTTCTTCATCTAGGAGAAGCACTTTGAAGAGTGGAATCTAGACAAACTGTGCTGCAGTGACGGTATATCACAAAGCTACTGGACCAATGAGTTCCCAGTTTGTTTGACTTTAAAGTTTGACATCCTCAGTTACTCTCACGCTGAACATCAGTCTTTGCTGGTTGACCCTCCTGTTGTGTCCTTCAACCTTCAGTTATTGACTCCAGGGCAGTCACTGGAAGATAGGCTTGATCCCATTTCATTTAATTGCACAGGTGTATGTGACAAGAGTTAAATTCATTCTTCTTTGCCTGTGGTCATTCAACATCACCTTTTTTTTCCTATTTAAGAAATCTGTTTCCCCTTTGTTTGCTTTTCATGAATACAAAACATACCCTGTTGCCCATAAAGTTGGAATAATTTTGTTTTCACATACATTCCTTTTTTCATTCCTATTTATACACATTAGGTTAATTGTGGTTTAATTAGTTTGGAAGCTATTGATCAATAAAGTTTTATCAAGACACTTTATCTATCAAGAATAAAACACATTGCCGCAATCATTTCACAAGAAGAGGTAAAAAAATATTTGATTCCAACATTGTGGGCAACAGTGTATATATATAAATGTAAAGAGGTTTGAGTCACTTATGAAACATGCATCATATCCCGCTGCTTCTAATCATGATTTCTTCCTGTCTTGATTGTCTAATATTAGTATGAAATAATAACCTCGAAGTAAGCCCTTTGTTTCTGAGGGACTGATATCAGACTAGAATATTGGGCCACTGTAGCCCTGGTAGAAATAAACCTGACCTTGCATCATCTAGGCCTGGCCAGTATCCCACAAATAATGCAACTAAACCACAAACAACAACAGAAGAGAGCCAGGCATGTGAGGCACTGTGCATTGCCAGTACAGCCATTAGTGTTAAAGCGTTGCCCTTTGTGGCTGCACGCCGCAGTGTCTAAATTAACTCAGCAGGAAAACATTTTCAGTCCACGAGTTACTCACAATATCCGCAGCGAGTCCCCCCCTCGAACACAAAGCCATTTGGCACCGCACCATATCGACGCAACGCCGACAACTTCCAGTGGCCAATGACGACAGGCGGGACGCCTCTGGTTAGGACCAATAGGTTGTTGCACAGGTGGAGGGAGGCAGGGCCTCTTTCTAGTTTGGTACCTGGTTCCACATTGACACTGAACCTGTGGACTGAAGGAGAGGCAGAAAAGGAGAGGTGAGCGGAAGCCTGAAAAGAGAGGATTGTGATTTCCACACACACTCATAATGACTTAAAGATTAGCAGAGTATCATTGATCATAAAGCACATCAGTCTTAAACAAATGAGGTGGAATGAAGAAACCCGCACACACAAACACATGACCACACATGTACGGTGTAAATGATGGCAGCGGTAATGATGATTAAGCAGTTCTTTAAGCTCTGCTGGCTGCAATTTGTCAATGCTCACTTTGTGCAGATGGCACTTTTTCATTGCCAAAGTCTATCTCTCCTGCTCACAGCCAAACACAAAGTATATACTGTATATATACAACATGTGCCCATGCAACAACAGGTTAGTAATAATAAATATCTCATAACTCTTCAAGTATTTGCATTTTTTTTCAAACAAGCTTTAAACATCAAGAAGAAAGAAGCCAGGCACGGATTCAGTGCACAATAAAAGATTTAAAAGATTCCATTTTTAGACAGCACCTTCATAAAAAATGACTTTTGTGCAGAGACTGAGGACTATATTATGCAGTGTGTTGGTTTACTGAGCTCAAACAAGTGTTGAATGATGTAAATGATGTAAAACCGCGGGGCGCACTACAGGGAAAGAATCAGTACGCTTCAGTATCCATAATTTGCAAGAAGAGCGAGGTGAACTGATTTCAACATTTGACCAGAGACAGAGGCTTTAGAGCAGCACCGTGGACAAACTGCACAGATGAAATAGACCTTTGTTGGGTAAAGAGAGCTGCAGTGGTCTACAAGAGGAAGTAAATGCACAAATGAATTCTTCTAGGGCAGCTCAAGATAGTGGTAGACACATTAAAAACTTTCTCAGCTACAGAGAAGCACAACAACAAATTCTTTTTCAGTAGATACACCGGGGCATCCCTGTGATTCATTGCAGTCGGAAGGTGAACTATTTAGTGTGCTGTGGATTTTATTTTAACCATCAGCAGGACTGAAAAGAACAGAGTTGCTGTTGTTGAGCTGGAAAAATGTTCTCAGACAGGAGCTCTCGAGAAAACTGGTTTGTGGCTTTCCGGGGGAGATAAAAGATATGACATTCACATAAAGACGGACTGCTTGTGGATAATGTGATTAAGAGGTAGGATGAAGCCTTGCAGGTGATATTTTTTAATGTGGACGAGAGAGAATTATCTATTCAGAAAAATGTACTGACAGTACAGCACAATGCGGCACAAAAAAAATTGCCAATTCGCCTCCCAGCCTGGCTGTGAAGCGCAGTTAAAAATCAGCCTGAAGTTATTTAAATATGTTATTAAAATTCATAATGGTTCATAGAACATTTCCCCACTTTTAACAAAGAAAGTTTGAACAGATGTAAAAAGTTATTTGTTAGGGGTCCAAGTCAGAATTCTTCACTGAACCGCTGCAAACTTAAAATTGAATAGCAGAGTTTTTAACAACAGATAAAATACTTGTGTGCTTCTTCGAGCTGGTGGGCTTTATATCATGAGAACAGACATTTCTATTCAACTTCTTATTATGCAGGCAAAGACTTGTAATAATGTAATAATAATACTAAAATACTAACACTGACCTTTGAGTTGCAGTATTTCTCAACACCTTGCTTCAGAACACATTACACCTACACTTTTAATAATATTAATGAATACATTTTATAATTAAAGCTTGTATAAGGGCCTCCAATTGATTGGGCAGTATCGCTTTCAGGCTTAAGTCTTAAATATTATATTATATACATTATATGTTCAAATAAATAGGGATAAGGATAATAAGAACTGGCAATATCGTGCTCTAAATGCATTGTACTGCATACATATGGTAGGATTATTCATTCAAAAAAAAAAGGCTGTAATAATTTTCTGCAGATTTGATTTCACTTCCTCGCTCATCTTATTCACACTTTATTATTTATTTATTTACACCTCAGTGTAGGAAGGTGACTCTGAAGTGGATCAAGCACAGTCAGGATCTAAGCTCTAATTACAGGCCATCATGTGTAACGAGATTGACAGGGGAGGCAGGTCGATGTTGAGTAATGGAGAATGTCATGATGTCATTCTTAGGCTTGGGTAGATAGTCCCCACATGAGAGTTGCTAGTACTGCTGATCCACACACAAAAAAACCCCTCTTCAGCTTAATGTGCTCTCTGGGATCCAAACACTAAAACTAACCTGATATTAAAACAACTAGCTTTTATTAGGTCGGTTATCCAGCTTCAGCTTAGTCACACAACTTTTCCCATCAGCATGTTCCCCTTGAACAGGGATTATGACGTCGACACAAGGCCAAACCACTGACCTTCTCCCAGGCTGTAGCGGACACGGGCATCCCAGGCCAGCAGGGCGTCTCTGTTGTTGAAGCCCAGAACCAGAGTGTGGGCGAGACAGAGGATGGAGAGAGTGTAGGACACCCCGTCATACCCGGTCCCTGGCTCCACACCACAGATCCCCTGAAGAAGCAGAGACAATTACACTGAGAATTTAGATTGTATCACAAGTCGTCTCTTTTATTCTGGAGTGTTTTCTTATTCTAGCAAAGGAAATGACTGCACTTGACAAAACATTACTTAGACACCGGTCTTATCAGCCTAAATCTAAAGAGTTTTATTTCTCCTGGTTGAGGTCAGGTGGATTTGTCCTGATGAAATTCTGATGTCAGGTGCGGATACTTTCCCAGCTAAAGGAAGCAAGAAACTGAAACTTGAGAGCAAAATACAAAACTCATCTCAAATATCAGAGTCTCATTATTATTGTAGAAGATTCTTGTGACTCTCTGGTTCCTTTTGGTCTAGTGCAGTTTACTGAGATTAGAGCACATGGAGTTCATACAGATAAAAAAGGCTAAGATGTTAGTCTTATTCCTGTTCCTCTTTGTTTCATGCTGTTTTTTCAGCGCTTGGCACAGTGTCTTGCCGTGCACCATCTGGCTAGTCTACAAAGTCCCTATCCATCCATGTGGCATTCACATCCTACCGTCTACCTTGTACTACATGTGAGAGCAGTCTAATGGCAGCAGTAGAAAGTCCGGCTGGCTGTGCGATGCAAGAACAGTAAAGGGGTGTAATAAACATGCCAACAGTGTGTTTAACTTACACTTGAGATCAAACGCATTGAGTCTTTGGTCTTGTGGGGAAGAACCTACCTCCAGTGTCACATTGAGCCTCTCCTTGTGACCGCCGGCCTTCTCCTTTCCTTTCTTCTTCTCCTTGTACACCAGCAGAGACAGGCAGTCTGATGCAGACACACAAGCGCATTACACACAGAGCGGGGAGCTTTAAAGACCGACAGGCTTAAAAGTCAATTTTGTGATTAACAGCAGAATGCAGAATAACAACAGTGTCACTTTTTTTTGTAATCTCTGCTGCGTGCCTTTGCGGTTTGATGGCACAGCTGTCACGACAAACCCTAAAACAATGAACTGATCTGCTGGCATAGCTGATGATGAAAGTCAAGACACAAATGCGCACACAGGAACAGAGAGAGAGAGAGAGAGAGAGAGAGAGAAAGAGAGAAAGCAGAGTAGCCTGCATCATTTCGAGCACTCAAGCTTTTTCAAGGACACAGCAGTGGCCTACAGCCTGAACCATATGTTTATGTTGAGAGGCATTGAGTGTGTGCTCACAGCATCTAAAGTGCACATGGGAGAAGGTTGCCTTCGGGGATATTTTGCCAGAAAGCCTCAGTATTTAGTTTGGTTCAGGCACCAAAGCTACTTGGTTATGTTCAGGTAGGGATAGAAAGGCAGAAAGCGTTTTTGCCAGACAGCCCTGAAGGCAAACCTCTCCCATGTGCATCTCAAGTGAAACTAAATTCAGTTTGGAGAAGTGCTGCTTACCCTTTTCTGTCAGGCTCGCAAAGAGTGGACTAAGGCAATGTCACAGTTTATGCTTTTAGCTGAAAGGCTTTAAAATAATTAACCTTAAATCCACCTCCCACTATAAACCCCCTTAGGGTTTAATATCCGGACTCTTAATTTGAAGGGGAAAAACAGCACTCGTGTTTTGCCCGCACGTTTTAAAGGTTGAATAACACAAATTGAATCAATTCAGCTGCTGTATTGCGTAACATATTCTCGAGTTGACGCGGATGTGTTGCGTTATTACGCGCTCTCCATGGCGCACAGCCAAGTGACCAATTGACAAGTTGTGATTAGTTTAAGTCCAGAAAGTGGAATGAAACTGACGAACTAACTTGTAAATTCTCTGTCGCTGTGAACACGAGGACACCCCGTGAAGCATTAACAAGAGCTGACAGTAAAATAAAAAGTTGACACATACCTGCGACCGGAGAGGGCTTCCGAAGAACGACCCACCGAGTCTTCCACTGTGGAGAAGTTTGTAAAGAATGAGTAAGTGACAAAGTTTATTCTTGTAGTTGGTCCTGAAGTGTAGAAATGCACTTTAAAGCTAAAAAATAAGATTAATATTGGAGGAATTAACCTTTTTTCCATCTCTAAACTTGACTTGTCCCTCCGCGACAACTGTATCCGTCATCTTCTGTCATGGTTCCGAGCAGCTGTGCGTGTGTGTGTGTACGTGTATGCTTTCCACACACACACACACACACACACACACACACAGAGAGAGAGAGAGAGAGAGAGAGAGAGAGAGAGAGAGAGGTCACATTTCAAAATAGCCTTCACAGCTTGGGCCCCGCGCTGCTGCACTCTCTCCCCGACGAACAGACCACCGGCGCGGGCAGAGACACCAGCCTCCCCCCGCGGGCTCCTGCCAAGTTAGTACAGTTGTCATCCCGCGTCAAGTGCTTCTTGTTTACAATGGAGCTAATTCGATTAAAATCGCATAACCCGCGCACCTTTCACTTAACTCATGAGGCTGGCTCTCAGCCGGGTGTTAGACAGGGATTCATGCTGATCAGTGGGGCCTTAGCCGTGTCTGTAAAAGCTGGCTGGAGAATAACGCCAACCAAGAGATGTAAAATGAGCAGAATAGCTTCAAATCCACAACAATGAATAAACGATTATAAAAGATTACTAGTCAAGAAAATACTTTATTATGTGAGCACGATGTGTCCATATGTCCACTGAATGAACAAAGCTCTCACACAAGGTCCAGTGTAATATAAATCCTTGCATTGCTCTTGACCAAAGCAGGACTGGATGTTTTGGGGGTGGCAATACTTTCACGGCCTCTGCAAGTTCAAGTGGTGTTATTCCTGGAATGACAGGTGAAATCATTGAAGCAGCCTACCGTTTACCTCACACAGAGTCTGGGCCTAAAAGAGCACACAGCTGTCAATTTCTAAGGGTAGTGGTTGACATATTAGTTTCTGAAAAAAAAACTGAATGTGAGCTGACTAATACTGCTATTATTATTTAAAGGGGCACTGCACAGATTTTACACATGAAGGTGTGTTCCTTCCTGTGTTTGTATTACCCAGTCTGTGAAAACTACTATCTTCTGTGGCTCTGGAGGAGCTTGGTCAAGTCAAACTGTAACTTTGTCATGTCAGAGCAACCCAAACTCCTGTTGTGGAGATTGAGAGACGTGGGTGTTTACTTGGCAGGAAAGGTCTAATGAAAGACTGAAAAGTCAGAATGTTTCAGCCTCTTGTGCTCCAAGTTTTGTCTTTTCCCAATTCCCCAACCTTTATGGAAGAGCAATACTAAATCTTTGTGCACAGATTTATGACTCAACTCAGACCCAATGAACTACAGGAGTTACAAATATTCTCCTGCACAGAGACAACAGATAGTAATGGAGAAGGCTGACAGCTAGTGCAATGCTGTGTCCCGAGTCCATACTATATATATATGTACAGTATGTAATATATACTTGTTGTGGATGCTGTTTTTTCAGTTAACATACAAAATTTAAACCTACTTTATACTCCATCATTCAAAAAGCGAGCTGACAGATTTAAAAGTTATGTTCCTGGAAACTGTTTCACCACCCCCACTTGTTTTTTTGCAGTTGGACAGCTCCTCCGTGTTCTCTGTGTACTCAGTGTACATCAACAGCTCTCTTCAAATTCAAGGTTTTCTGTTTTTTTTTTAACTGTGCTTACTTTGGTATCATTTCCAATACACAACACTAACTACCAGTGGTGGAAGAAGTACTTGGGAGTATTATAGTAATCAGCAAAGTATACTTACAAAAATAAAAATACTTATTCTGCAACATGGTCCCATTCAGAGATCAGAAATGTGAACTATAGCCAGCAATAATGGCTGTTAAAATCAGTGTAATGGAGTAATACGTACGTTATTCCCTAAACAGTTCCCTCAACATTGTTTTAAAGTTTAAAGTACACTGCACACTACATACTGAGAATGAGTATACAGTATGGAATCAGGACACAGCATTTGATTAATCTCCGCCTGCCACCTTGTAATAGCAGCCCTCCATAGAGAGTCTGGGAGCAGCTGCACAGTTGTTGACACTGGGCCCTTCATCTTTACTTGAAACCCACACAATGTTTCAGCTGCTGCAGAGACTATCATGGTCAGAGTCACAGAGACGACATCAGCAGGTCAACAGTCTGTGAGTCGACCAAACGTCAGAGCACCTCAAACAAACGTCGCTTTCAATTTACTCCGGTCTATCTGACCTTTGTCCTCATTCTGCTCCAACTGTCTCTTGGCTTTGACCATGGAAGGCAAGTCTGAAGTCTGGTACACTGTTGATCTCATCCTGCTGCCACGGCAACGCAACTCCATAGCCACACCTTCCCACTTCCTGTCCAGCTCTGAACTCTGGGAGCCCCGTAGGTCTCTGGACCCTCTGCGGGTTTGCCTGATGTTCTCTGTGTCAGGGGCGTCCCCAATTCTGTCCAAATCCAAGGCTCGTTTCGGGGTTGAGTGGTTGGAGCGGGATGAAGGGGACTTGGATTTGCGACGTGAGCGAAGAGGAGGCCGTGGTGGAGGAGGAGGAGGAGGAGAAGGAGAGGGAAGGACGGGGTTGGAAGATGTAGTTTTTCTGCTGGGCATTTTGAAACCTCCTCCTCCTTTTTCCCTTCCTCTACTTCTGTCTTTGTCTTTACCTGAGGAAGAAGAGGCTGCTTTAAAAAAAAAGAGAGACAGATGGAGGAGACAAGACATGACAAAGCACACACAATCACTGCAAACAATCCACATGCAAAGACACAAAATATGAGCAAAATGTTCTGCATTTGTTGGTCAAAGTCTGCGGTTCAGTGAGGACTAAAAGAACAAAACAGAAGCTAAGAAGCTAGAAGATATTTTCATCCCTCCGTGTCTTTATGTGTATGTGAAGAAGAGAGTGAAAAATTAAGAGGATTTTTAATATATCGCACTCTGACAGCCATGACCAGCATATAGCCAACTGTTCCGACACTATGGCTATAGCAACACACACACACACACACACACACACACACACACACACACACAGAGCTGGGTGGCAGCAGGAAACTAAGTGGATGTGACAGATATTCCCATGCTGGCTCTTGGCTATGACATCATGGGAAAGAGGGTTAGCTGGTGCTCAGTGTGAATGTGTGTGTGTTTGTGTGTGCGTGTGTGTGTGCGCGCGCGCGAAAAGAGACTGTCCTCACATCTTTAATACAAAATGCTGCCATCTACTGGCTGAGAGAAAGAAGGGACGCATCCTCTCGTTTTGTTGGTGACAGTGGATTTGTTCACACAGTTCTGTTGTTTTTTAACTACCATGTGACTTTGGCTTCAGGCCTTTTGTTGAACCTGTTGTTCATTTATTTTAGATTGCTTCATCTTGCTTTTGGACATGTCGTAGCAGGATATATTAATGGCAATGTGTTACTTCTGAGGTCCACCTGTGCTATTCCTGCTATTACATGTCAAAATGTCTCAGACATAAATGGCATGATAGCAAAAATCTCTCCTTTATGATGACCCAGGTCCATTGTTTTATTGTTTTGTATGAAATGTGCCACAAGTTTGACATTTGTGGTTTTGGGTGAAATGTCTCACCAGCTATTGGATTTTATTTGATTCAGATCATTCATGTTCCCCTTAGGATGAATTACGATAACTTTAACCTTTACTTTGATATTCCATATCCCTGGTAATTGTGCATTATATACAGTCCAATGTACAGTCATAAGCTGTTATATAGAAGTTTTGCAAAGTAAAATGAGTTGTTCAGAGGACAGAATGGCTCCTTTAAAGTCTGTTTCAGGACTAGTTTTATAACAGAAGAGGTAGAAAGAACGATCTTGAAGAAGGTACACATTCTTAGTCTGCAGGTGTTTCCACTTACTGCCTGATTAAACCTGATCTCCTCAGGAGTGTGTTGATGTGCTTCATTGACATCTTTCCTTTGTTAATTTTCTACCAGAATAAATTACCTCCTTGCATTTTTTAACAGCACCTGTGTGGGTAATGTATTGCTGTTAATGACTGTGCATTAAAGGGCAACTGTAGACTACTCAAATGTGGTAGGAGAAGATGTATCAAGTGAAAATAGAATTGCTTATTTTAAAGGGCATTAAAGCAACTAAGGAGTAAATAGATTTTAAATAAATAAGTAGGTAACTATTCATTAACTCACAGTTTTAAACCCTCTAGATGTTTTCTAGAAAATACTTTGTCTCTGTGTCTCTCTCAGTAATCCTTCGATTCGTCTCTGTCCATTTTTCATTCCTTCCCTCACCAGCAGAGGGGGCCATCTGAGATAAGAAGCTAAATTGTGCTGATGCACTAATTATTTTTGTTTGCTGGCCAGTGGACATGGGCAGTGGTCCCGGCTCGGCAACAGCCAGTCAATTGAAACACAGAGCCAAAACTGTATTCAAATAACAGCTTCTGTGCACAAGGTTCTCCCATGCAGTTACAGCAACAATAAAATAACTCACTGGATCTTGGGGCATGGAAACAAGAATCACACCCAGAGATTGGATTAATTTGAAGAAATCCCAGCATTCAATTGAGTTTGATCAAATGAATGTTATGGTTTCCATATGGCTCTTCTGTAATCTAAAAAATGTCTAATCCTACAAAGAAGACAACTTCACAGAGACAATCTTTTTTTGTTGTTGTTCTTCTGGATTTAGTCTTCTGGTGAACATTTAAAAAACCCCACAGACTCGTCATACATCACAGCCAGACAGGAAGGTTTTTGTGTGTCAGTGTGCAAGGGAGAAACTGGAGCATGCAAAGATGTTTTGTAACTGTCTCTCTCTTTCTCTCTGTTATGCTCTCTGTGTTTCTGTACTGATAAGTTTTGCTTAATTATATGGACCAGATAAAAACAGTCCCTGCTGTTGTCACATGTCCGTCCTGGAGGAAACACAAACACGACAAACTACAATGAAGAATTATTCTCATCAAAACTGCTACAGAGTAAGATCATCATGTGATCCAAAAGAGACACACAGATGTAGACATGGTTGTGTGTGAGCACGAGCATGTATGTGTGAAGTGGAAATGAATCTTTGTGTGTGTGTGAGAGAGAGAGAGAGGGAGAGGAAGAGGAGGAAACAGAACCTAGTTTTGTTTGTGGGCTACCAAAGAGCTCAGCATGACAAAGATTGCCTAACAAGGCATTGAGCGGAGGGGAACCCATGCATAGCTAATAGCCCAGTACCCCCAAAAGCCTTTGTACCCCGAAACAAAAGCCCTGCCCTGCAGACAAAACACACACACATACACACACAGAGAGAAGAGGCAACGGAGAGAGAGTAGGAGAGGAATATCAAGTAAGATAAATAGAAGACAGGTTGTACAGAAAGAGGGAGTTGGTCAGGGGTCAAAAACAGAAGAAAAAAACTGAAGAATACATCACAGTTTCTTTGCTGGTGTTGAGGAAAGATTTCAGAAACAGAATAAGAGAGTAAGAAAACTGGCATGATCATCTCAGATCATGCCAGTTTTTAAGACTTATTTCCTGCGGTGGAAGAAGTACTCAGATCCTAGAGCAAAGTAAAAGAAGAAATACAGCAATATAAAAATACTCATTGCAAGTAAAAGTCAAGAATTTAACACCTTCAATGTAAAGTATAGAAATATTATCAATCAAATGTACTATTAGAACGTCTCAAAAACACTCGTTATGCAGCAGAAAGAGCTATATTATATGGGATTATTATTGCTGTATGAACAAGTGACGAGCGTTTCAACTACTTAACATGCAAATTATTTTTTTTTAAAACTCATGTTTTTAAGAAAAATTAAACCTGTGAAGGAAGTTTAGCTGTCAAATAAATGTCAGTTGAAAGGCATCAATATATGTATATCTATAGGTATAAGGTGTAGCAGAAAATAGAAATACTCAAGTTAAGTAGCTCAAAACTGTACATTTACTGCGGTACAATAACATTTCAAAAGTGGTTTCTTTCCCACAGTTATATTCTGTTTTATCAGGATATGAAGATGCATATTAAACTATATATGAACTCTGATCCCAGCTCAGCATCTCCATGACAGAAAAGTTGAAAAGAAAGAAAAAGAAAGGCTCACACAAAGTCCTATAGAGAGAGTTCAACCTTTAAAACATTTATTTGATCTATTTACAGACAGTACAGTCAACTGAACAGAACAGAGGAGAGTTGGTTTCTATTGTGATACAACTGAAGAAAACGGCATGGCTGCATTGCATTTGAACAATGACTACAGCAATACGGTGATTTCACAAAGTTGACTATATACAAATTAATACTTTTAGCTGATAGATTGTAAAAATGAAAAGTGGGATAAATTAATAGCACAAGGATAAAGTAAGAGAGTAAAACCTTTAAAAAGTGAAACGGTTTGACTTGTTAGAACCAATTTTTCCAGCTAAGACCCTGCAGGGACGGACAGTTTAAAACACTGCTGAATTGCTCGACTGTGGACGGAATAAAAACAGATGCTGCTGTGGTTGTAGTGCAAAGGAGAAGAATGACGATGAAAACGAGAAAAAAAAAATAAAACCTTTCGCGTACAGTCAGTGCACAAAGTTTAGGGAATCGTTTTGGTCAGAGAGCGAGGTTGCATGTGTGTGCAATCTCCATAGTGTGTTTTCATGAGTGACACGAGAAATGCCTGAGGTGAGAGGACAGTGGTAGAAATACAGAGTGTACTGTGCTCGAGTCGATAAAGAACAGCTGAGCGGATGCGTGTGTTCATGGTATGTGTTTGTATTTATGGGGTCAGGCTCTTCGTGTCAGCATGCAAGTGTGCTCAAAAGCCTGTAATAAGCTGAAAATAATGCACGGTCCTCTTAGAAGTGCAGCAATGTTTTCTGCACGTATGGCAGCTCAACCACCTGTAGCATGAAACAGACCTTGTGAAAGATTTAAGTAAAAAAAAATAAAAAATAAAAAGGGAGAAAAAAGTTTTTTTTTTTTTTTTTTAAATGTGTAAAGTCTTGTTTGTAATTGGCTAAAGTGCTTTGTTAGATTCTGTACACTGGGAGGGGAGGCGGGGCTGGATGGAGGAGGGAGTTTGGCACTGCTCACCGCCAATTCATCCTGCGCTCGTTCCTCGAGCTCACGTCTCCAGAAAGAAATCCACAGCAAGTCACACAGATACACACCACGCAGGGAAATTCCAAAGACAAGGTCTGTCCGAGCCTAATGCATCCATCTTTCCTCCCTTCATGCGTCTGACCTGATCTAGGTTGTTGGCTTGCAGTAGATGCTGGACGCAGGGTATTGCATACATCACTGTATCAATAACCATTGTTTGACTAAATTAACACTCACATATACCGCATGTCATGAGTCTCAGCTCAGACTTTTACATTATTTACTGTATTTTACACTTAAATATAGGATTAAAGGTTCCATGATTTTAATTAGAAGTTATTTATGAAATGAAAGGAGGAGATCTGGATGCATTCTGGGTCGTGACCAACAAGGAACTTCTAACTGACTTTATTGGGTCTCCCAGTCCCGCTCACAGTCAGGTGAAGGAAGAGGTGAAAGTTCAAAAGTTTTGAGAGTTCACACGGGGGAAGTACCTGAGCTAGGCCGACCGTCCTGTGCTTGTTGTTGGGGTCGGGGGTGGGGTTTGCACTGTAGGGCTGAGGGAGTGACGTAGTTGAGGTTGGGGCTGTTAATGTCCCCCTCTCCCACAAGAGTCAGATCAGACAGGGTGTCCTCCTCCAGCATCTGGACCGATTCTCCCCTGACAGAGTCCTGGAGGAAACAACGCTGGGCACCCTGGGACGGGTGGATGGGGGAGATGGTGCCAGGAAACGGAGGAGGTGGTCTGGCTTTCCTCCCCCCTCCACTCTCAGTGCCCAGTGCAGAGTCCAAGCTCTGGGACTGATGGCTTGCGTTGAGCAAGTGGGCGCTGCCTCCTCCTCCCCTGTCATTGCTGTTCGCTTTATTGCCCCGGCGACCGCTGCTAGGGAAGCTGCCGTTGTTGGGGTTACGGGAATATGGGGTGGAGCAACTGGGCTCGGGGTCGTAGAGAGGAGGCTCAGCCTGGTTGGTTGCCACTGGCGACAGGCGCAGAAAGTCTGGGAGCTGCAGGTCGCTTTTGTTTAGCAGGCCTCGCTGGTCGTCTGCTCGGTTGCTCTGAGCTTTGGATATGAGGTTGAAGAACTCTGCAGGCACACACGCACACGCACAAACACACAGCAAACAGAAACAGGCGTGCACACGCACACACAAATGAATAATCACCCAAAATGGCATGTTGAACAACATTAAGACACATTCACTGTAGTTCAGAAAACATGCAGCAGGGGGTGTATTAATAAGTTAAACAAGTCAAAGCTACATACAGTGTGAGCAGAGGTGACTGTGCTACATGTAGCTAGCTAGCTCTGAAAGCATTTGGTGCTGCTTCTGCAATACTGCAGACAGGCAAAAAGGGTTAGTGTAGTCACGGCAACAAAGCTACAGAAACAAAAGAGAGAGAGAGAGAGAGAGAGAGAGAGAGAGAGAGAGAGAGGGAGGTTGTTCAGTCTTTACCTTCAGCTTCGTCTATATTAATCTTTTTCTGCTTTCTTTTCTCCGGAGCCTTATGGAGAGAGACAGAGTGGTTGGGTAAAGGCTGGCTGCTTGTGGCAGGGCCGGGCGCAGCCTTGCCGTTTTCCCCATGGGGGTGAGCTGAACCGGCTTTCCCTGACGGCCTGTCCTCCCCCTGGGGGCCACAAGGAGAGCGGAGCAGGGCATTAGAGCCCTGGTGAGTCATGATGGTGTGCGGGGACAAGTAATGACAACACGTGGGGCACCAGTGCTACTGATGGCGAGGAGGGTGACAACATGTAAAATGGGAACTATTTGATGGAGGGTAGGGGGCAAAAATTTCAACGATTCTGCTTTTGATAAGAAGGACAATTAAATGGGATGAAAATAATTTTGATGATGAATTTGACGGTTTTATTTAATTAATAACAAACAAAACAATTCTAATTGAGAGACAGGTGGGATGTTCCATTCATACAGCCACAATGTCATCACTTTGTGTGGTACAAATATCTATCAGTAAAACACACCATAAGCCCAGAGAGAAACTTAAAGCCACACTATTGGTCTTTGTTTAAAAAAGAGCCAACCAGATGGTCAGCAATCTGGTTAAACCCCAATAATAGCATGAAAACCCAGAAAGCAATCTAAAGTGCTACTGCCACCACCAACTAAGTCCTTTCCAGTTGCACAGAGGGAGTTTTTGAAGTTGTGAGATCCAGCGAACACTCCGCGAAGTTCGGCTACTATCACCTGGCCACCGGGTTTGTTATGGAAGAAAGAGAACCGGCAAACCAGAGAGAAAAGTCGACGATGCATTCGGCCGACAGGCAGATGACAACAATGGAACATTAGGAACCTTGAAAGTGTGACGAGGCTCTCGGCCCCACAGCAACAGCGCACATAAATACAGTCACACACAGCCCTGAACACTGCCAGAGACACACACCTGCGCACATTTGTAACACGTTGCAAACAGACATGGGTGATTGAAGACGAGCGAGAGAGACACTTAGTAGCGTGATATCATCAACCAGGAAGTGGAGACATTCTGTGGGTTATGGAACATTCCAGAGCAAGAAGAAAATGGGAAATAAGAAACTGAGGGTGATCTTACTGTTGTTGATTGGTTTCTGCTTGTCGAGGGAACTACTACCTTCTGTTTGTCTGCTGAATAGAGGAAAGGGAGCGCATGTAGAGATACAGATGCATAAATTATCAGAAATGAGATGTAAACACATACATAAATACATCCACTCGTTTTTGGTTGTTCCCTACCTTTTCCAGGAGTGTGTTCTGCTATATCTAACACCACTCGCAGCCCATCCAGGTTGGATATAGGAAGACCTAGATCAAGTGGCTCCAGCTCCCCACTCTGCATGGCACAGACACAAATAGACACACACGTGATATGAGTTTAATGTCATCCCACACACTGCTTGTCTTTCTGTCTATCTACAGGCAGCCAGAATGACGCAGACTTACAATGCGTGCCACCAAGTCAGAGAGGTGCAGGCCATACTTGGCCACAACGGGCCTGAGGACCTCAGTCACTGGTTTGGTGGGCTTTGCTTTTAATCCCACTGAACGGTTAATAGGGACCAAGTCCAGTCTGCAGAAAAGGAAAATGGAATGAGTGTTTTCTGTAGGAGCACAAGTTGTGTGTAATTGTGGTTTCAAGACCGCTTACTCTCAGTTTTACTCTTAATACTGTACCTGAACAGTGTGCGTTTTTCTAGTCGGAGATCCCGAGAGCACAGTGTCATACAGTCTTGGTCCAAAACAAGTGGCTAAAAGAGTGAGACACAGGGAAAAAAAGAGTCATCAACTAGTTGCCCAATCCTGACGTGTGATCACTGACAAGATTAACATGTGACAATTACTGCTCTCTGATCACCTGACTGACTGCTTCTTGGTGGATTCATAATTTTTTAGTTGCTCATTCTTATAAAGCTGAAATGGCAGACAATCAAAACAATGAGCTGAAAGACAGCTCATAGAACTGAAAGGAAATGTGACTTCTTTCACATAAAGCTGTTTTCATTTTTATTGCTTTTTTTGGGTAACAACCAAGACCAGGCTTAATTTGGTTTGCTTAATTTGGTTTAGTGTGATTGTTCAGAGCAGTCCCACATTCACTTGTGTTGTACCTTCTCCCCTCCAACCAGGAAGAGGTCTATAGCTGCCAGGTTGATACAGAGCTTCTCACAAAGGCCCAGCAGCAGGTCCCTGATGGACACTCCAGCCCTCAGTGGCACTGAGCAACATGAGCCATCCGGCAAGCTTATGTTACACTGCCTCAAGGGGGCGCTGCCCCCTCCGCGCTCTGTTGACACTGATACTGCACCACGGGAAACATCACCCTGAAGGAAGAAAACAGAGACAGGGACAGGGGGGGGGGGGGTGTGGTTTGAAAATAATTGAGTCAAGGGAAATGCAGGTAGTGTTTTGTGTTTGAGTTGCTTTTAAAGCAGATATCCTGAGGGTGAAGATAAAGCTGCTCAATGCTGAATGAATATCTGTGTGCCCATTACTGTAATGCCTAAACTAATTATGTGGCAATGTCTCCTTTCAGACTGACCTCGTTCCTCCCCGACCCTGACGTCCCCAGCTCCAGACTGGCTCCTGAAGACAGTGAACCCTGGGATTCACGGCGACCATTACTGCCAGAGAAATCTGAAAGCCAATAGACCCATCAGAAGTTTGTAGAAGAAAGACAGACAAGGGAATAATTCAAAACATTTATATACAACAGCCCTATATCCATGCACGTACTGTATGATTTTATGTAACTGAACCAGCAGTAATTTCAACACTGTTTCATTTTTCATGAAGGGACTTTTGAAGAAGAAATGTATAAAATGCCCAAATTACTGACTGTAGTTGAAGTCGGTAAGCTCTCGTTTCTTCGGGCCTTTGCCAAAGCTCCTGTTGCGGGACCAGGAGAAGAACATGCCTTTCCTCCGGTCTCCTGAATCATCCCGACTGTCTTCATTTAAAGATCTGCCTGACTTGGTCTTTTTGTCCTCCTGCAAAGACAGAAAAAATATCATAAAAGTTAATTTTACAGAACTGCAAAATTCTGTGATTCTGATGCTTTAAATATTTCATTTAGGCTTTAATTTAGGATTAGGAGCAAAGTTTTTCAAATCTTCTGTCTTTCTTTCTGTGTATTTCCACACTAATACTGTGAAAACTGTGACAAACAAAGCAGTGCAGGTGTTTGTGGAGGCTTTGAGTTGTGTTACCTTCTTAGGCGTGGAGAGGTTAGAGCGGTCAGAGCCGGTGGTGCTGTGTTTGGAGGTGGGGCTGCTGGGTATGTGGTAGGGGTCAGGCAAGGGCCTCCCCTCCACCTCCGCTAGCATACACTCCTGGTACAGCAGTGACTTGAGGAACCGTGTGTAACTGTCGAACTTCATCAGGTTGAAGATCTAAAGGGGTGAAAAAAGGAAGGAAAGGAGTAATCAGTGGGTAACGAAAAATGCAGGAAAGAGTTAACAAAGAGCAAAATACAGGAGGGTAGAAAGGCAAAACAAGAAAGGAGAAGCAAGAAGAGAGGACAGAAAGAAGAAGAGCAAACAAAAATGGAAGTAGGATGTTAGAGAGGAAATTGATTACAGAGGATTAAGGCTGGCAAATGTAAGAATAAAAGAAGGGAAGATGAAAAATGGATGACAAGATGATGTTTACAGATGAAAGTCAAATTTACATTAAAAGTCTAAGATCTCACTAGCAGCTTTTTTGAGGTTGTTTGTTGTAACAGATCAGTGTCTGTCTGCTGTGGAGAAAGAATGTGCTCCATAAAAAAACTGTTATATTTGAATATTATTTGTATAAAAGTGCTCATAAAGGGACAGAAAATATAAGAAAATTATTGATTCTTGAGAAGGACGAGCATGTTTCATGGATGTACAGTATATGTGTGTGTATGTTTCTCTCGGACCCAAAATCTGAAGCCAATGGCGCCACAAGATGTTGGCAAGCCCAGGGGTATTATGCAAAAGCTCATCTCAGGCATTGAAGTGTTTGTGTGTGTGTGTGTGTGTGTGTTTGAGAGGACATGTGTGCATGTTTGATGTGTAAAAATATGGAAGGTGATGGGGAGGATATCCTTGGAGCCTTGTGACTCTTATCAGAGTTTGAACATCTGAGGCCAGCCGTTGAAATCAATGGAGCTTTTCAGCAACTTTCCGCCCTCCACGACATGCACATCTAAGAAGCCATTCACACCCATGATGCTAGACAGCAGGCGAAGATGAATAGTTGACCTTATGTTATGCAAGCACCCAGTACTGTAATGCTGATCCGTTTTCAATAAGGGTCTGTTGTGATTTGCTTTAATGAGTAATAATAGATGTGTCCTTCGGGGAAAAAGCTCTTTTCACTTCCTACCTTACGGGGAAGGCCAGAGGTCAGTATCATTTAAGTACAGATTCTGGAGTAGTTTTCAGTAAATAGGATGTTTTACGGAACACTCTACCTGCAGCTGCTGCTCCTTGAACATGTCAGGCCGGGGGGCGTTGAGTATGTCGTCTGCGAGTTGAGCTTGACTGTCTATGTTGACTGGTGTTGTGGCTTTACTGGACAGGAAGCTGTTGTAGATCTCCCTGGCGCGCTGAGAGAGCTGAAAAGATGAGGCGATAAGAGAAAGAGATGAGGAGAGAGCTTATTAACACGTTCAAGTGTTCCTCATTATCGCTGGGGGAGTGTAAATGCATGCATGTGTGTGATCTGTTACCTGCTTCTTGTCATTCTCAGGGACGTGACTGAAGAACTCACAAGCCTGCCAGAACAAGATATTCTCCTCACTGAACTCTTTCTTTAGGAACTCCTGCAGCATCAAGATGAAATGCGGATCAAAGATTTGGAAAATATTACTGACACAAAGTCAGAAAACACAAGCATTTTCATAATATGGCAGTGTTAGTGTGTTTGATAAACACCTTACATCTCCAACAGGAGCATAGCTGATTTATCTCTTAACTTTGCTACGTTAGAAAGGTTTTCTAAGAGTCCTTGTTATTGGAAGGGAACACAGCCTGTTATCTGTTATGTGAATGTGCTTGCCAACACCGGTCATGTGCTGTTATAGTACCGAGAAGTAGCGGACTCCCACGGGGTCCTGCAGCAGTCTCTCGAAGCAGACAGCCCAGCTGGCCACTCTCCTCTCAGTGTGGCGCCGGTGGCTCTGAACGCTGGGCAGGCTGGCATTACTGTTCAGACTGTTGTCGCTGCTGCAGCCCTGCAGCTCCACGCTGTTAAGTTCTGTTCACACACATAAAAATACACACATCAGACAGTTGTAGTGGTGGTTCAGTTTAGTAGATCTGTAGGCCAGTTCCCAAATTCGATGTGATTCAGGGGTTAATGACTAAAACAAATATTTTCTCCCTTTGCTTGCTGCTCCTGTTTGTTACTTTGTGTTTTTCTGTCTGCACAGGCTTCACCTGAAGGCAGCACTATCAGCGGCATGGTGTACACCTGGGCCTGGTGTGTCCCAGGTGTGTCCCATGCAGATAATAAGGCCAGTCCAGTGAGACCTCCTCTACTCACACACGGCCCTGCTGTGTGTGTTTTCTTTACAGGACACCTTCACTCATATAATCCCTACAACAGGACTGTATACAGTGCAACGGTTTCTCTTGCACAGCCCAAACTGTCACCAAGCTGTGATATAATAAACTCTATATCATACTGTACAGTAGCAAGTATATGCAAAATCACATACATTAAACTGACCCTACAAGGAACTTCATTAACCTCTCATTTTAAACAAAAACTAGTTTAGCTGTGGACAAGAGAGCTGTCCAAAACAATAATGTGATATGATAATAACATCATGGTAAATCAATCAACAAAAACAATGAAAAAGAAAGTGTACTTCCACTATCATTGCTTAGAGAAACAGTATATCCCAAGTAAGTATCCCTGCAGCTCCACACTGTTGACAGTGTGTTAACAACATGCTCCACTGCACACGTTCACCTTTCAGGGTTTAATCCTGAACGACCTCCGACAGTATTAAACTATTTCCCTGACGTATTGAACACTGTAGCTACTCTTTTGTACTTTGCAAATGCTTAGTTAAAACTAACTTATACTTTTAAGGAGCTAATTTAACAGACAGACTTGGAAACCAAAGGCACAGAGAGAAGTTCAGAGGGCAGCCAGAATAATGGAGCTTCGGGCGTGATGAACGCCAAAAGTGGGACGCTTAGTTGAGATAAAACAAAATACACAAACAGCCGGAGGGAAGACATCACCGGTCAGGTGCCCGACACAACGCAAGCCCTGTAAATAAACTGAAGGACCAGCATGCAGCCCGCAGCTAAAGTCATGAAGTGTGATTTAAAACCTGGAAACTTGGCTATTAATGGATAATTCCAGCGTGATTTCCACTTCTGCACATTTATCACCAATTTCATGTTATCAATGACAGTTTTCACACTGAGGTTAGTATCAGTTTTTCCAAATCGTTCAGCTCATTCAGTTTCAAACTGCATGGTGAACAAAGACTTCTGCTTCGACCACTCGTGCTAATGTATTGCTATAAAGGAAAGGCAAACATGAATCCATCCACTGTTTTTTTAACCACGTATCCTGTTCAGTGTCACGGGGGCTGGAGTCCATCATGACACACACCTCACAAATCACCAGCCTATCACAGAGACAACGCCAACACTAAAACACAAAGGATTAGACTTATGTTACTTAGGGTATGTTTTTGCTTCTCTAATTCTTCACTTTCAGTTAATAGTGAATGATCCTCCCTGTCCTTCACAACTCATCCAAAACCACAGACAAACCAAACAAGTAAAATCCTTGCGGGTATATTTCTTCACTTCTGACTTCATTACAGGAATTACATGGACATACTGAAAGAGAAAGCTGGCAAATGGCACAAGATTCAGTGAACCAAGAAGGATACGGCAATATTTTTTGTAAATGTGATAATGACTGAGGGATTGTTTGCTGGCTGCATATCATATCTGATTAAAGCCACCCACACGGCCCGATGAAACAGACTGGCAGAGTTTTTTGAATGTCAGACTAAACTGATATTTACATTTGTGCTCAGTGAACTCTGAGTAAATTCTAGACCTGCATAATACCTGCAGTCGATGAATCAATTGCTTGTTAACTATTTAATTAATCCCCAATTATTTTGCACATATTAATCATTTTTAGGGAAAAAAACATCCAAATTCTCTGATTTCAGCTACTCAAATCTGAATATTTTCTGGTTTCATTAGTTGTCTGACAGTGAACTGAATTTCTTTGCGTTGACGTTTAAGGGCGTAACCTTGGGCTTCAGAAACACAGATTAACATTTTTCAGCATTTTCTTTACTTTATTTTACGGACCAAACAACTAATCAAATAATCAAGAAAATGATTGACAGGTGCAGCACTACATAAAAGCAGACCAGAAATATATGAGTTCTTATAATTTGGTCCACAGACAGCATTACCACCTCACATTCAATACACGTTTGATTGAAGATGGAGAAACAGCAAAGCTACAACGCTTAACCATCAAACCATTCAGACATCATTCATCACACCAGCTTCCATAACACATTTGAACACCCTGCAGCTGGTTACTAAACCATACATTTAACAAACCGTCTGTATCTTGTGATTGGTGGATTCCTTTTAAACTTGGCAATCTTTAAAAGAATTTCAGTGAGTAAACTAAACTACATCGAAGCCTGTGCTGTCGATATGTTTGCTCTGTTGCTCCTCTGTGCCTAAAGTCTACATCTTTCTTTAGCTGGAAAGAAGCTTTTGAAGCACCAGCTGCATCCTCACCTGGGTAGAGCTGGTAGGAGCCTGTGTGGTGCCAGCGAGGCAGGTAGCGAATCCTGAGGGGTAACCAAGCCCCTCCATCCATACTCACCCTATCAGGGCCCCTCGCTAACTCAAACACACCGGGACGAATGCACGGTCCAAGACGGGACACACACCCACAGACACACACACATAGCTGACAACATCACAGGAAGGAAGAGAGCGAGGGGGAAAAGGGTGAGACAAGAGAGTGAGAGAGAGAGACTGTTGGTGGTGAGTAACCTGGCTGACAACCAGAGAGACCATGGAGAGTCAGGTCACAACACGCACACGCACCTGCATGTGCACTCAAACACACACACACACACCTCTACTAGCTTCCAGGTAGGTAAGTGATACAAGCACACACAGGCCTTGAGATGATGAATAATTCAGAGCTGAGGGAGGGAGGAGAGGGGGGATTAAAAACGCCAGAGCAGAAGTGAATACATGTGCACAGACACACACACACACACACACACACACACACACACACACACACACACACACACTGCAGTATTGATGAGGAGCTTGTTAAAGGAAGGCCAATACTGAGACTAATGAGGCCTGTAGCCCCCATAGAGCTACACACACAGACACACACGCACACACACACATAAACAAACTGACAGAAGCAAAGAATAAAGAAGATCTGTCAGCCGAGTCTTGTGTTGACTTTTCTGACAGGTCAAAATAAATTTAAATGTGCGGTTGGAAAAAAGGCACAATACAGAATTCACTGTTAAATACTGCTACCAGCCTTAGAGCAGTCTTAGAGTTTTGAGTTTTGAACCTTCCTCAAACACTTTCACAATCAGTCAAACCACTTTTCTTACGCTTTTTGTCTTTCTGTTAATAATCCACAGTCTGTACATTGTCTGTCTTTTATTTACTCATTATTTCAATTATTTTTTAATCTTTTCTGTGTAATCTGACTTCCAGCAGCTTCCTAGAATACTTCAGGGGCAACTCCTTTGCGGAATTCCAGCTCGTCGATGTGGAGGAGGGAGGGATGACTGAGACAAGACAGCACAGTGTGCTTCTTTATTTTATCTCTACTCTGTAAAGTTTGTAAATTACAGAAACAACATTTGTTTAATTCATTCAATTCAATTTAAAAAAAAAAATGATTTCTTTGGTGTTTCTGTTTTATTCTTGGCTATAAATGTGCACTCTATATTCAGAGAATTATGAGCAGTTTCCCGATGTCACGATAACATTTAACAAGCAGCTTCTACACTGATTATGAATACATTTACATGATTTTAATTGTCATGTAAAACTCTCCATAATGATTCCATTAGTTTTCAGAAATGTCTAAAAAGGTCTAATCAAACCTGAAAATGTGGTCTGTACTTTTGTCCCATCAAGTAAGATTAAATAAGTCCTGCATTCAAAATCTTACTTGAATATGTAAATATTATCATCCAAATAATCTTAACGTACCAAAGTAAAAGCAGTCATTACAGGTTGAATTATTTCAAAGTAATGTCATAATTACATTGCTGGATTATAATTACTGCATTATTGTGAAAGCATCTTGAACTGTAGCTGGTAAAGGTGGGGCTAATTTCAATAACATACTGTATTAGTTTATGTACTGTATTTAATAACTAGTAAGTAGAACTGTCAAATTATTGTATTGCAGAAAAAAGTGATAATATTATATTTCCATCTGAAATACATACAGTGGAATAGAATCATAAGTGATCATAAAAATGTGTTTAGTTACACGTTAACCATGACATACAGTAAAAGAATGTGTCGTGTGCAGAGGTTGTGAGGCAGCTAAATGCCACAGTGGGTAACTTATAACTCAATAAAGGGAGGTCTACATATTGATTAGTACATTCTCTCACTGCTTGTATATCAGTGCATCAGTCGCAATCTCCATGCATCAAGTACTGCAAAGGAGGAATGGACATCATTATAGTTTACAATGCATTGCAAATGCAAGAGAGGTTCTACGTTAGCCAGGAGATAAACTGGCGGGAAGCGTCCAGGTAGTGGTGGACAGCGCTGGGAGCATACTCATATCGATATCATCACATCGATTGTGTTGATGATATCAATTCTACTGTCTTTGATTATTGGAGCTACGACCTGCAACATCTCTCATCATATATTGTTGGACGTGTGTGTCTCACCCTTGAGCATATTATATCAACTTTCTCACAGACACGTTAGGTTAGTTGTGCAGGATCCCTTAAACGGCTGAGATAACATTCATCAGGTAGCCTTCACTGAGTTAATGAGTTTCTCGATTCAGAGGTGTGCGCAGCATAGATAAAACTGCCCTCCGCTGTCTAAGCATCGACTTAGAAAACGATGTCACAATCACAACAAAGCAGCAATTGACTTACAGAATCACAACAAAGATACAGACACATCCAGCCTGCTTCCTACTTTGCATTTTCACTCGTCCCTATGCCGTCATGCTCCCCGTATCACATGCACATAAATGTGACCAAGGTGAGCACCCTTTCCACTTCACTGACAACACATCCCCTCCTCCAGGCCATAAAAACACTTCTACATTGGAGTTGATTGTAAACACGTCTGTCACGGATTATACACCCACATTTGTCTTGTTTCTCACCTCCTCTTCCTCCTTTCACCTTCCATCTGCCATAAATTGTGTCTTTCATGTGGACTTGTGAGGCGTGAAAGCACCATTAGGGGCCTCTTAAGTGAGAGCCCTTTCTTATTGTTGGCACGTGCTAATTGAACAGTCAACACCAACAGGTTACCTCAAATGAGGTCCAGTACAATCAACACAACACGGAGTCAATCCAATTAAAAGGCAATGCCTAGAATACAAGTTAATTAAATCTACAGAACAATCAGAACACAAGATGGCACAGATAGTTTGTCGTGTTATCAACTGCCTTTGGTAACTTTCAGAAATTCTGTTTCACAAACACACCCAAAAACACAAATTTAGCCTTTCGCTGTGTGATCTGAACCGCACCGGGTTGTGTGTCTCATGCTGTTTCTCTCCATGATTTGACACAGCAATTTATTATTGTGCAACCAATGTTTACAAATTTGGGTTGTTTTTTTTTTTTAGACAATAGCTTGCCAAGCACAGCACAGCAGGCCGAGACGGAGTAGAAGTTAAGCAGGTCCAACCAGACTGTCTGTGAATGTAGTGAAAGCATATTTCAAACCATAACTCAGCACTGTGGAAGAGGACGACGAGACAGTAAGCCATTCATTTAATCTACTGTACGACTGCTATTTATAGTAAATGATACCAACTGAAGCATGAGGGAAGACAATGCAATAGTGGTGAAGGGATCAAAAGTAGAGACTCGAGATCATGAGAAAAGTCACAGATCATTCATTATTAAAAAATAAACATAAAGACATATGTACTCACCTCCATCAGAGACTGCGGCGGACTGTAAAAAAGCACAGAGAGACATGGATTAGGATATTCCCTCATCACACAGATGACACACACATACAAGCTCAGGCAGCGCTTGAGAGCCAGGAGGCAGCTGCCAGGACATGCACTTTTTGCCACATGGAGACACAGACGCAGATTTGACTGTGTTTTCTCACAGGACCTGGCCCATTATCACGCTCGCTTTCACATCACAACACAGTCAGGTTAGCGCCCACACTCATTGTCTTGTGTGTGGGTGGAATCATCTGTGAACTGGCTGTGCTTGCTCGGCAAGAAAGCCTCCTCTGATGGGTGGGGCTTAGTGTCTGTGTGAATGTGAGTCTATGAGTGTGTATGTGAGAGAGAGGAGATGAAGAGGGGAACTTTTCAGGCCTACCTGCCCCCGATTTCACGGTGAAGTGTGACGTTTGCTTGCATATCAAACTGTATCTTTTCTAATCATCAGATTCATCGCTCACACTCGCACAGATGCAGGTATCTACCTATACAGACACAAATCAGATTTACTCGAGTCATATCCTATTTCCCAAACGCAGACACAAAACAGCACACAATGCAATGATTTTTATCCCAGACATGCTGAGCTGGGATGAGATCATTCGACACAGACATCAGTAATGTAGCTAACTCTGGAACACAGATGGAAGGCTCCATGACTCAGAGAGAGCAAAAGGAGAGGAGTAGACAAAGGAGAGATGGGGGGGGGGGGGTGAGCAGCAGTCAAAGACAAAACACAGAACTTCACTAACATCAGCCATGATCTGTCGGGGGCTTTTGATGCTGACTCTGAAGGTATTTTCGATGGTACATTTGCTTTTTCAACTTCTCGTTATGACTCACGCTGACACATGTGGGTCTCATGGGTGACTTTGTGTTTCTACGGGGGTTCTCATGGTCATCAGTTAGACATGTCTGAATTTCATTTCCAAAGAATGTACTCATTTCTCCTTCAGTCTGATGTAATGCTCATTATCATCTGCAATGCAGAGGATCGTGTTTTAAAATATTTGCTGTCGCAAGCTCTCAATTAAAATCACATTTTGTGATGCTATTTTTTTTAAACTGAACACTGAGCAGGTGTTCATGAAACTGAGTCTACACGTCTCGTCTTTACTAACACAGAGTGATCGCCTTCCCCTCACTGTACTACTTCAGAGAATTCACATCGACCTAAGTAACACAGACCTGCTTTCTGCAGTGACCTGATTAACCCAGCTTACACTCAGCGTAGACAGAGAAGTGGGAAAAAAAAATCATTTTTTTGGCCACGCGTATATAATTATGACTATTATTATGAGTTGTAATGAAGTTTCTAAAAGAGCTTCAGCCTGTAGAGTCGAGACAAGGAAAGTAATGCTGTGACTAGATCATCACTTGTAGGAGTATGTCTTTGTGTTCAAATCAGTGAAATGACTGGAAATGAAACTGACACTAAAATAAAAACAGACGCTCCTAGTAGGTTTAAATAAGTCAGTTTCCACAGCTGAGTATTAGACTGTACAATTCAGACACATTCACACTGTTAGGAAAGACTGTACTGTCTGGTTTCACACTGTGCCATCAGTGCAAATGCTCAGACCAATGAAAACACTTCAAGAAGCAGCATCTTATGTCACCACTACACCAACGATGATCTGTCCTTGTTTCGTTTTAATATAAATGCTCTCTCTGATTTCCCATCATAACCTAATTTCTTCCAGGAACTTTTTTTTTCTTTGTAGCAAAGTCACTCCAGTCGTACCGTACACACATTGTACACAGACAAATCCTGTAATACCCTGACTTAGATTCCACATACACTTTTAAACTAATCAGATCTAATGAAGTTGACCCCCCCGGTGCAGCATATGTGCTGGTTTGATTCATGTGCGTCTTGGCTATTTCCTCACTTGAGCCAGGCTGTCCTGGCCAGATGGCACAACGAGCGTAATCACCGGGATTAGCTATTTCAGACTGTCCCTGGAAGAGTAGAGGTTGGCAACGGCGCGTGAAAAGAGATTTGATGTGACTTTATAGCAGCTGATTGTGGTCGAACCGCAGCAGAGGACAAGAGAAAATGACAGGGGCAGAAACCTCACCAGTGGAAACTGGTTACCCGATCCGTACGCCGATTAGAGTCCCACACATTTCACATTTCTCGTGTGTATTCAGTGTGTGTTTAATGTGTGTGTTAAGACATGCTGTGTGTGTGTTTTATATGGGTGTAGCCTATGTATGCATGTGGTCCACATCTGGTAGAGATGTCTTTTGTATGTTGGGTGCATTCTTTTGCATTTGTGAATGTATGTGAATGTGTGTGTGCGTTCACCCCCCATCCCCATTCAGCTCTGGTGTGATCATTTCCAGACGTACTCTGTGGTGGAGTGGTTTGGCCCCTGGTCGAGGCCCCAAGTCCCCTCTCCTCTCTTTTCCTCCCTGCACTCCCCTCTAACCCATTTTCAATCTCCCTCCTTTTGTTTGTTCTTTTTTTCCCCCACCTCTCTCCTTCCACACTCCCCTCAAGTCATTCTCTTCTTCACTCCCCTCCCTCCTTTCTCAGTCATTCCAGTGGTGTTCCCCCTCCTCTCCTGGCAGATCCTGGTCATTCCTGACAGCCCACAAGGAATGACTGGGGTTTTCCAGACTTTCCCTCCTCAAGCTTGTCTCCCAAAGCCCCTATCCACAGAGCAGCATGCAGCTGGAAAATGTCTTGATAAAAGAGAATCACAATATCAAATAGACACCCTGCAGTATGCTACAGAGACGTCCTGCAACCACGGATACTCCATGTGTGCTACCTTTAGCCCCCGTTGCTTTCAAACATAGTAAGCCATAGTAAACTGTAGAGATTTGCCGATATGTCAGAGCCCCCATACTGTCAGTAGTTATTGTCGGTTATTGTCCATAGATTGTTGACAGACATTAATGGGGCTTTTCATACAGTAAGCACACTGATAACATCAGCAGAAAAAAGCGGCACAGCAGCATGACTGATGGTTATGATTATAGTCGGCGGAAAAAAAAAAAAGTTCCAAGTAAAACCTCAGAATGTGTGTGTGGTTATGAATTTTGTGAAATCAAACAGCGCTGTAGCTAATGGTTTCTTCTTATCAATTAGCATGTCAACACATTCATATTCCTTTGCTATTTAAACAGCCTCAGATCGAGTCAGCTATGGTGTCGCCTGACAGCCGTTGTGAGGAATGTTTTTATTACAGTTCGGCGTACAGGCCTGGCCGAATTGGTGTTGATTTTTAGGGCAGACGAGAAAATCCAGCACTTTAAAAATGCAGTCTCTTTCAGCAGCGAAGTAGAAAAGCAGTTGGTTCCTAAGACAAGCAGCAACTGCGAAGATGTAAATCACACCGATGTGTGCCATTAAACAAGTGCCAAGTGGGATGTTTTGCTGGTTTAGGTGTTCAGGCACAGCTGTTACTGCAGTGGTCTGTCATTCCAGGTTGTCCCAATAACATTAATAAACAAGCGCTACATTATCTGGTTTCTTTTTACTGTGTTTTCTTACTTTGCATGTTCTAACATACCTGAATACAACATTTCTTTGTAAAACAAACGTGCCTGTGTGTCCTTTATAGTGAATAATGCAAAATTAATATCAGTGCCAAAAAACAATCTCATTGAAGATATGATTGAAAGAAAGAAACTATGTTTAGGCATCACCTAATCTGCAGATTACATTTTTTGGCACAAAAAGTCTTTGAAGACCTTGTACACAGGCATTATCTATGGGTCATTAATGTTAAATCTTCTCTGACGCCCCGTTTGCAACTCGTCCAGCATCCTAATGATTGAGCTCCAGTGGGTCTGTGGATGCTGGCACATCTTGAATCAGATCATTGAATTCACAAAAATAAAATAACGTCCGTGAAGAACTTCATGAGAATATTCTGGTTTTCTGAGAAGTCCTGTGCCCTGAACAGTGAAACAGTGGAAGTGTTGTGGACAGTTATACAATGAACAAACATCACTCTCACACCCACTTTAACAGAAGATAAGACGGCTGAATCACATGTCTTCACACACTGGTCTGAGCCAAACTTCCAGGCCTATTTTTCATTCCCGGTCAATAGCTGCTGCTACATGTGGCTCATCAGGATCTTTAGATTCACAGAACAATGATGTAACTGATAGGGGCTTCAGCGGAAACTGGGTGTTGTATTGCATTGTGACATCATCGTTCAGTAGCGGTTCTTTTTTGTTTTCAGGTCGCAACATGTTTGCACACCTACATCATCCTGTTTTCAGCATCCTGAGCACAAAATGCCACCTTGTAGCCACATGCCTGGCTTGTTTGTGTGTGTGTGTGTGTGTGTGTGTGTGTGTGTGTGTGTGTGCGTGTGTGTGTGTGTGGAGCAGTTGGTCACTGTGTGTACAGGTCCCAAGTGCTTTATTAGCTGTGACTAGTGGGACAGGGGCGACTTACATCATCTGTTATGAAAACTGGAAGTCGGGTTCAAACTATGGCAAAACACAGGGTACAAATTACAGCCGTTCATTCTCACCGTTATCATAATATTAATACTTGAAAAGCCATAAAAAAGTCTCCTTAAACAATTTCAAGTTCCCCAAATGTTCCCCCGTCAGTGTATATGCGTCTTGGTGGACGTCAATTCCTGGAAAAAGACATTCTTTTTCATAGGATGAGACACAGAGCAGGCAGTGACACTTAACAGAGTGGATAAAAAATGTCTATCTGTGGGAGAAACTGTCAGGGATAACATATGCACTCACGCACACAAAGACAAGACTGTTTGTACCACAGGAACCTTATTCCTGGCTCCATCACTGGAGCTGTAACTGCCACCTTTGGTAAGGAATGAGCTTTCACCTCTCGTGTGTGTAAGCGAAAGATGAACATGAAGTGAAATATGGATAATAAATTTAGTCCTGTGCCTGTGAGCGCTGGCATTACTAGCGCAGGACCACATCTATAAGTGAACAACAGACACGCACACATGCTCTCCTCAAAAGGTGACTTAGAATTCAAAACACAGATTTCCCGACTGCGCGCACGCAAACACACACACAGACACACGCTTCCAGCTGAGGAGGAAGCTGTTGCGCCAACAGTCTCAACGTGTGCGTGCCTGTGTGTTTACTTTTGAATATGAAGTGAATAGTGGCTGCCATTGAGAAGACCAGAGTCACCCTGCCAGGACTGGCAACCATAAAACCACTTAGCTTTAGCGTAGCTTAACTCGGAGAGGATGGGATGAGGCGAACAAGCTGATTAGGTTCAAACGATTCAAAAGTGAGTCAAACGAGGCTACGCAGGTGTGAGCGTGGCGCGGGTGATGTTGCTTGCCGTGGAACTCTGAGATGTAGACACATAAGAAGACACACATCTAATCCTGGAAAAAAAAGAGATTTTCAGCAAGATCTGCAAAAACGTAACTGACTAAATCAATGAATAAACAAACATAAAGCAAACAGCAAACTCTATATCAATGGACCCTGTGTCTTCACCGTCTCAACGTCCCCACAAACATTTCAAAACGTTTTTTGTTTTTTTTAATTCCAGAGTAAAATCCTCTGTGACCGTCTCTGGAATCCCGGGATAAAGGCCTAGATCCCTGCGACGCATTCAAGAATCAATAACCACTCTCTATGAATGGAAGGAATGCAGATAATGTTTGTTTCCCTACAATAGAGCCACACAGGAGATGTGACTCAGAGGCTGAGCCGGTGATAAATGTTTGTTTTACTTGGCTTCTTGCCTTAAACGCACACAGACACAAGAGAACGAGATGTAAACACAATACAATCTGATCAAATATCTCTGTCTGAATACACTCACGGCTGCCAGCCCGACACACTAAATTAAGCCAAATTTTCAAATGAGTCACCTTTCTATTGTCTTACGGCTGTTTTTTTTTTCTCCCTTTCTTTAACACACACACACACACACACAAGACAAGCCTTTGCGGTGAAATGTACAAACCATATGACCAAGAAAAAAAAAGAGGCTCTATCCGTCTTTGCCTCCATTTGTCTCAGTTTTTGGCCCCTGTCTCTACCTCTGTTTCTCTTCCTCTCTCTCTCTCCCTCTCTCTCGCTCTCACACACACTCTCTTTCTCCGGCTCTTGCTCAAAACACATCTGGCTTTGAGAGGAAGGGAAACAGCCTTAAGCCGTCTCAAACTCTTGTTAGTCTTTTCTTTCCTTCTGTCTCACCTTTACACACACTTTCCCAGCCTTCCAACACCACGGCCCTTCTTTCCTAAAAACACCAGACAGAATGATTTGTTCGTTTTAACTTTTGGGATCACTTTTCCCCCCTCTGTCTACCTCCTTGAATTTGTCTTCATTCATCTCCATTTGTCTTATATGCCCCGTCCCAGCCCTGTGTTTTCCCTCTCAGACAGTCTAGGTAATGGACTCCCCTCTCCTGTCTGTGTACTTTGCTGTAGGTGATAGTCCTCTTTTTCTTACTGTTAAGTTTTGTCTCTTGCACTGAATGACTATCTCCCTCCAACTCTCTCTCTTCCTTTCTCTTCCCCTGTTCCATCCTTCTTCTCCTTAACTGTACAGAAGGAAAACCACGGGATGGGGTAGAAAATGAACGTTTAGGAAAAGTGCTGCTGAATTTTTGATGTGGTTGCAAAGTTTTTCCACTTTGGCAGCATGACAGCCAGACTTTGGTTTGTTGTTAAAAAAAACTACTTTGGCTCATGAAACAGAGAATGCTTGAATATCTCAGTTTGCTTCTATGGACACATCTCCTTCCATACACCCATACACTCACACATCTTCTCCTATAAAAAGAAAAAAGTTGTGCACACTCTCTAGACAGACCACTTGTCAGTTTGTGTGTGCGTGTGTGCGCGCATACTACTCACTGTATTGAAGTTCCAGACCCGCTTGAAGGAGAGCCTCTTCCTCAGGCTCATCCTGATCTCCTCTCACACAGGAGGAAACCCTCTGACGGCTCAATCTACATATCTGAACCACAGAAACGCACATGAAAACAGTCACTCTCACACACACACATGTGCGCTGACGCTGACAGAGCTTCTTCGGGAGCTATCTAGGGCAGGAAACTCATGCAAACAGCTGACTCGTGTGGAGCCATGCCTCAGCGTGCATGTCACACACTCATCTAAGAAGCAGCCTCAGCTATCTGCTAACGTTGCACTGAGTGAACGTATCTCGCTGCTCTCTCTCACTTCATGATAGAAGTCCCCCTGTCTTTCTCACAGACTCCTCCACACACTAAGCTGACAGACTTAGATTCTCTCGCAGACGCACACACATACACTGGCTCCGTTTCCATAGTGACACGCCCCCATTCGGCAGCAGTTACAGAGAAGGGGAGGGAACAAAGGTCAGCCTGCCAATCAGGCTGCAGCACAGCCTCTTACCTCTCCACCCTTGTCCTACTCCTCCCTGTTCAAATCACAGTAAGGCAGGTTTAGGTGTCATCAATTCCAACTGTGTCGGATGTTTTTTTTAGTTAATTAAGGAGTGGACTTTCCTTCTTGCCAAGTGTGTTATAAGCAGAAGGAGAGGAGAGGAGGAGGCGTGTAGAGGAAGAGCTTATCTCCACCGCCTGTTTTAAAAAGATTAATGCCACTTCTGCAGGTTTGTTAAAAGGTCAACTGTAGCAAACAAAGACACTTCACAGGACAGAGCAGCCTGCTCCAGCACACACACACACATACTCTCTCACACACACAAAAACAAAGGCTGCAATTGAATTTGTGCATGTGGCCTTGAGCCTACACCTAGCTCCCCCTAATTTCCTGTTTTGGCAAAAAAAAAAAAAGAGTAAGAGTTTCTGTTACACCTTCTCCTATACCTCCACACTGACAGCAATGATGACTCACAGGTATTTACTGTACATCGACAGGAAAACACTTCCAGTAAAAATGTCTGTTTGGGTGGGTGTGTGTGTTTGACCTGGTCTGACGCAGAGCTAGTAGTGTGTGGGTGTGTCTCTGGGTGTGTGTGCGCGTGTGTATGCTTATGAATGTTCAATTACAAATGTGTTGTGTTATAGATGAACTGTTTCCTAGCATTGTTTTATGCATGTAAGACTCCTCACAGACCACAACACACTGTTGATGAGTGTTTCCACATGTCGTCACTCTCTCAGCTGGACTTGCATGACTGTGGATCTAATGTAGCTAAGCTGTTGAAAACTTTGTTTTAAACATTACAAAATGCAAGCGATGTCCACTGCAGTGTTCTCCCCATTATTTCTAATAAAAAGGTGTCAACAACAGGACTGTTTCTGTGCCCTCTTTTCAGCACCACAATTGCTATTTGAGGCCATAGAGCTCAGAACGCAGTGCCATATTATTGTTAAAGTTAATGTTATCCTTCCACGTCCGTGTATCATAGCAACATCAGGGATGGCTCCAGCACTAAGCCCCCCCAACTAACACCACACACACACACTGAGGCTGCAGCCGCTGCCAAAGCCCTGATTATCAGAGCTTCTAAAGAGTCCGCCCAGTGGACCCCGCGTTTTTGTTTTTTTGGGGGGTTTTTTTGTTTGTTTGCCTGGTTCAACTAATTTTATCAAATGTGCCTCAAAAGCCAGTAAAGCCACATTGTTCAAACCTCAGGTTCCCAATTTTAAAAACAGCTTGCTGGTCTTTCACACATCTCTGACAGGCCAGGAAGAACGAGTGAGTAACCTGTACTCAAATTCAGCCCAAAACACATCACTCAACAGAGGGGAAGAGAGAAGTACTGGGCGCCAGCACAGGATAAGATGGATATGACAAAGTTTAAGTTGGCTACATCCACATCCTGATGAGAAAAGGACAAGGAGAGAGGAGGAGCGAGAAGAAGAAAGGAGAGAGAGGAGAAGAAAAGCGAAGAAAAGAAAAGAGAGGAGAGGAGATTTCTCATATCTCACTCCTCTCTTTAGCCTCATTCCTGTGGTCTAGCCAAGCAGCTCTGTTTCCTTTGTGTGTACATTAGATCATGGTCTTTTCTGGGGCAGTTCAACATAAAAGGGAAATATTCTCTTCTGCACGTATCAGATGACAGTAACAAAGCAGGACTGCACACAGAAACAGACACACACTTGTGTGAACACACACACACACATGCGGGACACATGTTAAAAGTTAGAGTGAGCCAATTTTCTGTGCTTCTGGAGCGTATTTCTGCAGCACTGTTTTAACCAAACCACATACGTATTCACACGGCTAAAATATGTTATCTAGCCACATATATTCACACATGTTCACTATATTAGTCAGCCCTGTTGTTATTTCCAACTGTGACATTTTACTGTGACATTTTTAGTGAGGAAAGTAATTTAAAGATAAAATTACCAAACAGGCTTATTCAGTGAGTTAAATCTTACAAATGCAGAGGATTGACTGCACTGTTTCATAAATCCTCTAAATCCAATACTGCCATTAAGTAGTCCTGCTCACCGATTTGCAACATCGCCCACTGTGTACTAATATGACTAGAGCTTATCAACCTTAGTATGTAAATTTCCAACATTCCAATGAACTCACTGTATATCAGCATATTTCCCGGATCTACCGCTGTTATCTTACCTATCCCCTGTAATGAGGAACATTTTAAAAGTTCAGACATTAAGAAAATAGGTAGTTACTGTAAAACTAGAAACTTAAAAGAAGAATATGAGAGAAAGGCAGTGAGGTGTTTTGACATTTAACATTTAAATAACAAGTGTATCAAAATAAAGAGCTTACATTGGCTCCTTTTCAAACCAGCTTTGACAAAAGAATCATATTTTAGCTGCAGAAAACAGTCGATCATCTCTCTGTTTCTCTTTTTCTCTGCCTTGCACACAAACACGGGAGCGCAACAAAACTCAACATTGCCCTCTGCTGTTGTGACAGAGATGAGGCGCCAAACAGAGCGGAGCAGGAAAAAAAAACAAAAAAACTTAGGGTATCTTTTTCGCTTACTGCTACGACTACCACTATTCATTGTGAATCAATGAGTTCGCTGATCAGCCTGATTGATGATCCATACTTTGTGTCAACATCAATAGCTAATGGTGCTTTAACAGGCCGCCAGATGAGAACAGACCTTACCAGCGACAACACACACACACACACCTGTAATTGTATTTAAAAAGTCAACACCATCAACCCAGACACTGACCATGTGGCCCCTCTGCGGATGATGAAAGCTGACTTACAAACCTGGTGGCTGTCAGCTGTATATTAGAGATGACACATACTCCTGCTTGATATTCAACTGAAGATGATTTGCATGTGTTGGCGCCTCTTAAAACTTGTGATTTAGAGCGTTCGCTGGCGCATCAGTCACAAACACTGCAAAACTATGCAAAAGCAGAAAGAGGGGAAATCTTGAAAATCACGATGACTCATGTCAAACAGGAAAACTGCAGCAGTAAAGAGGAACAGTGGTCAAACGCAGACCACCAACAACAGACTGAGTGAAAAACACTTGACAGGATATTTGCTGAACAGCTGCTGAGAATTCCAGCCTCAAACCGGGTACGCTTTTTCTTTTATTTTGTCTACCCTTCAAGTTAACACACACACTCACACAAGTGCTGCCACTGACTTATCACATGACGGCTTGATTGTGCTGATGTGGTAAATTGTACCCATCTGGCACTTGATGACGCTAAAAAAGAAACACTTTGTGTTTATTTGAAATTGAAGCTAGCTACGTCTGATGTGACTCCTGGCCTCCTGAGGTGTTTCGTGCACAGGAGCAGCGTTGATCCTGTCTCATCATCTGATTTTCCTTCCCCAACACACTCTCCTCCCGGGGGATGTCACGAGGAATGCACACAGTAAGAATACACACCGCGCACAGAAGAAGAAATGTGTGTGCAGGTTCTTATCTTTGCGTGTGTGATTGTGTCCTTATTCACTTTTTTTTTGGAATGTGAATGAGTTTTTTTATGTCTGTGTGTGTGCATGTGTGTGTGTGTGTTTTAGATCAGAGGGCTTACGGGCTGCTTTTTCTCACTGCTGTGTTTAGTGAAATAATGTCCTGTGCTGCTTTCCACCACAGTGTCAAAACCCCCCTCACACAAAATGGCATATGTATACACACACACACACACACACACACACACACACACACACACACACACACACACACAAAACTACTGACCTATTAGACACATAAATACAATATTGTGGACCCTGTAACATACTAACATACTAAGCATACTAAGCAAACATTCAGTCTAACAGATATCTATATTGATATGGAAACACATACACTAGCTACTTGGTGGTGATATTTCAATAGAAGATTTTCACAGCCACATTAAGACATAGGTAGAGCGGATCTACTAGACTCAACCAAATAATCAACAGGTGTCCCTTTAACTCAACAGACCCAAAAAAAGACCCTAATGATTGGTCTGCACATGTCACATGATCTGTCATTCCATAGATGGGCCTCACAAAGTTTCAGGACATTATACTGATATGTATGATAAATAAGCACACACTGGATGATCTGGATTACTTGACAGCTCCGTCCCTGTCCACAGCATTAAACAGGTGGTTTTGTCAGTCTGTTTACAATACGTATAAAGCTTGATAAGGCTTTGATTTCAAAGTGACAGTAAACCTTTTTGCTTTATTATGCATCAGATATTAGTCACCATCGTGTAACGCAGCTTGCATGCTACATGTGACAGAACCAAGGGAGCATGTATAGGCTGCATCAAATGTAGGGAGAGTGAACACGCGCAAACAAATTCCCACAAGCACACACACAAACACACGTGCACAAACAGCTTGTTAACTCACTGGATCAGCGGCTGTTTCAGGATCCACACTCAAAGTTTGCTGCTCCATGAAGGAAGAGAAAAGTAATCCTCAGCACTGCATGTGAGACCTTCCCTCAGTACACATTGTCATCAGCTGTTGAATGTGTGCTTGTATGTGTGTGTGTGTGTGTGCGCGCGCATATGTGTGCGAGTGCACACAGAGAGACGAAGCGGCAAAGCTTGTTGGCTTTCAAATGTCCAAAACGCTACAGAATGTCGCTGTCGCTGGATTCCTCTTCCCTCTCTCTCTCTCTCTATCTCTCCCGCTCTCTCTCTCTCTCTCTCTCAGTCGTCTCTCTCTCGCCCTGCCTCTCCAACCTCCCCCTCCTCTTTCTCAGCTTTTCCACCCACCCTCGTAATTTCTATTCCACCCACACCGCTGTGGGCTGAGAGACGCACGCTCACACACTCACAGACTCAAGGCAAATGCGGAGGCACGGCTGCAGAGGGAGACCCCTTGCCATTAAGGAACACACACACCCACACATAAAATCAGCACTGAGTTGAATGTGTTAACCTCCCGAGCTCTTCTGTCATCTGCTTAGTATGCCCTATGCACGCCTGGAGCATGGAGAGTAAACTGACGTTCACGATGGGTGGAGGGTGCATGGAGGCAGAGAGGGGGCAAGGGCAGAGCAGACCGGAAGACATGTAGATATGTAGAGAAAACAGGGAGATTCTCCAGATGACAGCAATGACTGATATCTGTAGCAAAGATTAGGCTGTGTGCAGCTGAACTTGAAGTAGCTGCATTCCTCAACGTGCCTTGACACACAGTGGAGGTACTCACCCTAACACACACACAGACACACACACACCCTTGCCTATCCTCCACTTGGCCCAGGGGTGAGGACAAGGGGTGAAGCACCATCTCACTCACACTCAGCACTGATAAATAACCAAGAGAGTATTACAGGAGTCAACCGCATTCAATGTCAGCCCGCGGGAACAAAATGTTTTTCACAACACGGCTCATGTTGAAACAGTTTTGGAAAGTGTTTTGAAGCATTCTCAAAAGATACCCGGGTCCTGTTTTAAACATAATAATGTACTGTAACTAGGATCTTAATATCATAGATGGGATGCGTGTAAAAAGTTTGATGATAGAAGATATTTCTGTTTTGTTTTAACTGATTTTACACATGAAAATCAGTTTATCGATCCTGATTAGTGCTACCCAGTCTGTAAAACCCAATATAATTTCCCCCGTGGCTACAGAGGGAACTTTCCTAAATCTAAAATATAACCCTCATGGTAACATCAGGGTTATGTTGGGTTCGGCTAGTAAGTAAACCTGCAAATTGTGGGATCCATTTTTTTCTGAAGCTTGATCAATACCCAGACTTCAATTCAGAATATTTCGACCTGGTTGCTTCGATTTGACCATTCTTTCCATCCAGTAAGCATCCATGCACTGAAATGGGAAAACAAGCATGTACACATAATTTTGTATAAGCAGACACACACGGGGTCAGATCTACATAGTTGTCGACAAGTTAGGTGGTAACTACCTTTGTAAAACATAAAAATATATTATTATATGATTATAAATATATGATTGAAATCTCTCCAGAAATTTCAATCATGTATACTAAAATAAATTCTGTTTGCACAGTCTGTGCATAAATGCATTTCAAACGGTCTTTTTAGTATAAAATGTGCCTCCGTGGCAGCTCAGACAAAAACACTGTAGAATCTGAAAGAAGGAACTTTGCGCTAAAATTACAGTGACTTTGGTCTTGGACTTGTTTTGACCAACTCAGACTCCTGAGGCCACATATTAGCTTCAGCTGACCTTTAGAGTGCAGTTTTGCACAGAATCTTTCAGATTGGAATCACATTAGTAAAAGGATCTGTTAACAGTCAGTCTAGACAGGAGGAACAACTACAGTGACCAGCAACGGTTTCAATGTACATATGGGCTTGTGAGTACTGTATGTAGAGAGACACGGATCATTTAACAGTATTTTTCATATTTAATGTAATAATAATAATGGGAGCTGTGGGAAAACATGCTACATTCTAATGGTGACCTCAGAGCACACTCAGGTTCGTGTCTCAGGGTTAGGGCCATGATGCGTGTTTGTGTGTGAGATCAATTAAGAGCTCCCAACGGTCCCCATGGAAAAAGACTGCATGTGTCTCAGTAGGGAAGAAGCCAACATTAGGGCTCTAAATCAATTAGCATTTGGAAAGTCACGCATGCACAGAAATCAAGCATGTACACATCATTGCACACAGTCATGTCTATGAAGTTGGTGACATAGACAAGTCAGGTAGTGACTGCCTGGCTTTATAAAACATGTAAAAATATATGCAAACCTTGAAACGTTATAGTGTTAGTAATATTACACCCAGCAAAGAGAAACTTTAAATAAACAAAACATCAGCAACTGCAGAGCCAAAATTTTCCATCACAAAATTATTCTGTATAGAAAGGATGGATTATAATTTAAGATTTTAGTTTTGATTGATTTGGTAAAACCAGACTTTAAAATGACACAATTCCAAAAATCTAATTGCTTCAATGAAGACGACTAAATACTAAAGAAGACAAGTCAACAATTTTGTCAACCACAAAACACACCATGTGTAGTAAGTGCATCATTTCCTGTGAATCACGTACATGTGCCAACACTACCACGGGATGCTGTTACACCTCTCTGCAGCCTAAAAAAGATTCTTAAAGGCATAAGGAGTAGGGGAAAGAAAACAATATGTGGACTCATAGAAATAAAATATTATCTCAATCATCACGCAGAGCAGACGTCACAGCGGATAGGATGAAATTCAGCCATGTGGCTCCTTAATGCTGGGTGGTGCGAATGCAAGGCCACGTTTAGTTCTGCTCAGAAGATAAATATATATTTCTCGCTTTGTTCTCGGTTATGATGCTCTCGCTCTTCATTTACTCTCTAGCTCACTCAACCACCGTTGCTCTCTGTCTCTCTCTTGATCATATAAATATTTTATAAATCAAATCCTACTCATGAAGTCTTTAGCGGCGTGGCCAACCGTGTTTAAAAACACGTCCAATAAGATTAGAATTGACCAAGATATCATATTAGGCTAATTTTAAAATGAGTGTGTAACAGGCTTTTCTTCAGCACTACTTTAACACTTCTTGTGTACAAGTTATGTAACTGGGTATCAGCATTTAGATGCACATGAGCTCTGACTTTTCACCAAATCCAGCAGCTTGTGCTGATAAATCATTTATAGTCATATCATGTAGAATTTTACATGACAGTGTGTGCAGCATCCATCCATAAAATGACTTACAATCAGAATAAAACTGCTCCTTTTTTTCTAAAGCAGGATATTGGATTCCCAGACAAAACATATAGGCCTCTTGCTAAAACATCTTGTTGTGCTGCAGAGACCTCATTGAAATTGTCTCTCACACCAACACTTGAGCTGCACTATCATTATGCTGCAGCTCATGAAGGGAAACAGCAGCAATCAGCCTTGCAATCAGCCTATTGTGTGCGTTGTTTAGTACTTATATATGTGCATTCATCCACTGAATGATTATTTGTGCCTGTTTTCTCCAGTCAGTTTTACACAGGTGGGAGCAACTGCAGCCACAATGACTGTGCTGCTCAGAAATAAACCTTGGAGGACCTCTAGAGAATTGTTTGTGTCTTTTGAAATGGTTTATTCAGTTAGCTTTTTTTCCATCTTGTTGAATTCTGCCTCTAAAATATCTTATTTGGATTTAAAACAAAACAAACTGGGTGCATATATGACGCTGGAAAACGATGAGGAAAGTTCACCAGACAACCGAGCACAGTCCGACTTCCTTCCCCTCACTGCTGTCATAAGACTCTGTCTGTTTGTTTGTTTGTTTTTGTGTGCGTGTGAGTGTGTAATGGTTAAGCTTGACAATCACATCACAAGATAAGCTGCAAGCCTCAAGCTCTGACAGATATACATAAATATATGTTCGGTAATGTTAGCACACAGTGTGTGTACGTGCAGTTATGGTGCAATCCTGCTTATGTGCATCACTGTGCGTTAGTGACTTAGGGTTAGGGTTGTGTATGCGTGGCTCATCATGTATGTGTGTGCATACATACGGTTGTACTGTATGCGCTTTTGTTGTGTTGAGGCCTCGCTAACGAGGGGAATGTCAGCTTGTTGCTCATCAGAGCTCATTAGAAGTGCAGGCTAACACTTCAAACCCCATTACCCCCTACCACCATCACCACACGAACACACACACACACACAAATCTCTCTCTCTCTCCTCCCCCCCTCTCACTACACAAAGCCCTCTCTGTTTGTGGACATTACTGCATGTGCAGCAAGAGAAAAAGGCCTAACGACCGGAAGAAAAAGGTAGAATAAGGGGGGGTGAAGGGTTTTTTTGGTGGGGAGAAAAGAAGAGAGAAACCATGGGATGGGGTGTTCAGGCAATAGGAAAGAGAAAGATCTACCGCTGTTTGAAACACACAAAATGGTGGGCAATTCAAATGCCTGTCATCATGCACTGGTGCTTCTTATATTCATCACCTGATGATGAATCGTGAAAAGAAAATAAATATATTAAATTTGGACTGACAGTACAAGTTGGACAATTAATATAGCTCAGTACAAAGTGTAACCGCTTTCCAATAACATTATGAATAGAAAATAATTATTATTATTTTGAGGTAAAACCAATCAAAAATAGGAATTTGTGGGAATATGAGGCACAGACTGATCCAGCCGGTAAATCCCAGTCTAACTGACTCTCTCCCCATACTTCCTGTCTCTCTCTACCTTTCTGTCCAGTCAAGGAAGAACACAAAACATGTATATTAACAAAAATCCACTATTTAAGCGACAGTGTGGAATCTGCTTATCTGCTCCCAGGGTGCCTCAGTGGCCACTAAACGGCGGAAACGTTTAGCTTTCTTCTGATCTCTATCATAGGACCAAAACTACTGTTTTGTATCGTTCTCACAAACAGCAGGACTCTTCTTTGGTCTCGCCAGCTTTCACACACACACATACAAAACTATATATATATATATATGTATATATATATATATATACACATATGTGCATAGAGGCAGGCCATGATGAGAATAACACTCTGTATGTTCCACTTTAGTTTCTTGAATGTACGCTATTATTCTGGAGGTAGCTAGATACCTCTTTAAAGCTGACAAAATAGCTGCTGGAAATGGATCATCATATATTTAAACACAGTGAAGATGAATGTAACCTTCTGCAAACCTAGGCCTCGCCTCAAGGACATTTACAGTGGTAGCCATGATAGCAGTCTATTGTATCGTTCCTGCCTGACTACTACAGCAGCCGCTGCAGACTTTCTCTTTAGAAAATGTTGTTAAGTAGAACTAAATAGGCATATTGTTAAGCAAAACACATGTCTCTCAAATGACTGGATACCAGGTCATTTCTTGCAGCTAAAAGGAGAGCAAAAGTATAATTCTTGAAACAAAATAGCCATACTTCACCCAGTCAGCAGAATTTTCAATTATGGCAGGAAAGAACAGTTTATTAATCTATAATTGGGTATCTATTAAACTAATTTCCAACTATTTTGATAATCAAATAATCATTCAGAGTCATTTTTTAATTAAAAAAATATCCAAATTCTCTCATTTCAATTTCTCAAATGTATATTGTCATGGAAAACAAGACATTTCAGGGCACCACCTTGGGTTGAAAATGATCATCAGATTAATCGATAATGACAATAATCAACCTGTTTGCAATACTCCTATCTCTAAAGTTAAGGCTGCATATACTAAAAAGGAACCTCAGTTAATGTTAAGTAACTCCCAGCTATCAGAGTTGTACATCAGTCCAAGTACAAATCCATAAATACCAGGCTGTAAATGTGTATTAGTTCTTTCTATACAAAGGCTCTGTCCTCCCAACTGTGTGTATGTTGCCACGGTGATGCGAGAAGAGGGCCTGAAGTGTCATGTGAGGATGTATGATGCGCATGAGCTGCTATTATTAGAAATAGGTGGTGCACGTGTGGCTCAGATGTGACAATCACACAGTGGTCAGAATGAGCCTGAGCACTGCAATATCACTCAGCACTTGTTGGCAGGAGTAAGTGCTGTATATACACAGTGTGTGTGATTGCATGTTTGCATGCATACACTCCTACCTCCAGATCATCCAGAGAACGGGCCAGGCTGAGACGTTTGGAGCGTCCAAAGGAGCGCCTGGCGGAGGAGCGCTGGGGGAGAGGGGGGAAGCCCATTGTCAGACCACGAAACCGACTGCCCTGAGGAGAAAAACATGTAAAATGTTCAGGCCACTTCGATGTCATATAGCACATACAGATACAGGTGAGAGTTACGGCAGCTTAAAAATCAAAGAAGTGAGCTGGTAAAGAGGTTGCTGGTTCTAATCCCTACATGAGGCGAAAAAATGATGGTGGGGATAGTGAGCATCTCCCTTTCCTCAACAGCTACTACTAACCCTCCACTACAGAAGGCACTTCAGTCAGCTGTAAAACTGTAAAAGGCTAATGGGAAAGCTCTCAGTGTGAATGTGTAGAGATGAATGAGTCTGAATAATCAGCAAATGATACTTGTTTGAAATTTTAACGGAAATAATGATGAAAATTGCAAAAGGTTCTTCAATGGTCTGAGAAGATGAGAAGAACGTGGAGCTTGGGTCTCGATCTAGCCAAAGTCTAATACCACATGCCGCCCCTCATACTTTCTGTCACTCAACTGACAAAGAACACTAAGACTATTTACTATTTGAGAAAATGAAGGAACTAATATAGATATGATCAGCCAATATTAGCTTAAAGCTGATATATATTAACTGATGTAAGTGTTTATAAGTAACACATTTCAACAAAGAAATACTAAAGACACATCTGAGGTCATGGAAAGTCATCAGGCACAGTTTGTCCACCAGACAGTGGAGACAAGTCTTATTTTCATACTGTAAAATGGTCCTTTCAGTCGGTATCTCGGTCCCATTTCTTTAAAAAAACAGTATCAAGAAATCTTCATCTGTTTGCTTATGTTTCAAGTGTATATAAAAAAAAATAGAGAAAAGAACAGCAGCGATGTATCATTATCAAATAGTAATAGTGGTATAAATATCGGTCTAAAACATCACTCAGGCTATAGTACATGGACACCACCATCTTATCTAATATATCTACTCCTTTTTTCCTGAATCTTAAATGCATCAATACATTACAGTGTTGGTGGACTGTGGGTTGTGTGAAATGACAACTATGAGAGCAGGTAGCCATATCTTGAGTTTATTTGTTAATAACGCTGTTATGCATTAATGTCAATTTATCCATACAGGTTTTATACATCAAAGAGTTCCATGGAATAATAATTTGATGCCTGTGTGTGTTTCCTGGGACAGGTGTTATAGAAAGTGGAAGTGTCAAACTGTCAAATAAATAAAGACACAACATAACATTTAAACAGTCTCACACCAAAACTTTCACGAAGAGATTTATGCAAGTTTCCCTGGAGCTTACACATGCGTGTCTATTTAAGACAGGTTTCTTTTTTTTCCACTTAAATGTTAAATTCCACATGTTAGACACAGGCATGTACAGTCCTGTGATTTTTCCCGCAGTACCAGATAGTACTTCAGGCAGGCCCTCAACCACAGCTGTAGCACATAAACAGGATGGCACGATAACAACAACACTTTGGGTGAGGAAGTATAAGTCGACGTTATTACTGAGTGTCTAACATAACTTCCATTTATACAAAAGTTGATACAATGATTTCGCACTCTGCAGTGGAAACTGGCCAGCTGTTACATGATGCCATAAACTGCTGACGAAAATGAGTATATGAGAAAATTAGTCATTGGGTCATCAAGATTTATTGTCCAAAGCCATCTGACAATGATGTAACCACACACTGAGTAGTGCTGTAAACCACAGAGGAGAAGAAGCTTAGTCTTGCGTTAGCCTTCAGAAGTCTACAATTAGCCTTTTAACAACTGTTGTCCTTCCCTCTTTAGAGAACAACTGAAATATTCTGCTTCTTTCTTTCCTCTCACAAACGGCATTTATGTGAATCTCTGTATGCTGTGGTTAGAGAGCGTTTATGAGTGGACCCCAACTGACTAATGAGTGATTAATCAATGCTGACAGGCTCCAGAAGCCAAATTGTGACACGTGTTGAATCTGACTGGGTGATTAGGAGCAGGTCTTGTCGGCATTTCATCAGGACATGACCAGTGGTGTTGCCTGGATACTGAGTCGACCCCGCGTTTGTGTGTGTGCGTGTGTGTCAGATAACACAGATTTGAACGCTCGGTTGCGTACATACGTGTAGAGACAAACACTCTCACACCTCCGGTGAAACCTGGTAGGTTTAAAACGTGTTTCTGATAACGGTGGATTATGTAAGTGAAACTGAGGTTTGGATGAAAAGGGAAATGATAGTGTTGATCTGACTCAGCAGTGTTGGAGGGTTTTTTTTTCTGGGTGTGGCTGCACCAGAGCTTTTTTAAGAGAAATGCTACATCTTCTTGGAAAACTCACAGCTCTTATCCGTTCAGTTGATCTCATCCTTCTTCTTATGCACACAAACACTATCACAGAAAAGAGGCATCCTTCCTGTTTACAACAACACAGCTGTCGACATAAAACCAAACACACGCTACTTATTCCTTGTAATAGCTTCGTGCCTTCAGAGCCGGGTCATGACAAAACATTAACCAGCACAATGGGGGCTAAAACAGTCATAGTCAACACAACTGAATGACTTTGATTCCACAACACACCAAAAACAATCACTGTCTCACATCTCAAGCATCAGGATCCAACTTGTTCCTGTCTGTATTCGGTATCTTCAAAGACTTTAATTTGACAATGAGATACTCAAGTTTCATATTTTTCATATAAGCAGACCAAAACCATGTCTGTGTTCTGTGGAGAGATGAAGACCAGGTACAGAAAGAGTTGTATAGCTTTTATAATTAAAATTTGTTTCCCTTAGGCACTCATAAGTGCAGAATTAAGGTGGTGTAGATAATGAAACAGTGCCACCATGTGGTAAAGACTAAAGGTCCATTAAGGATTACAACAGGTAACAAGTCTGTTCTGATACCTGTGTATTATATATACTGTGATAAAGTATTATGAAAGAGTTACTACATCAATGCAGCAAAGCTTCATTTGTCGCAGCAGAATCAGCATTTTATTATGACTAACGGTAATCGTGGCTTACCATGACGGCCACGGCCTCCAAAGCTCTGTGTCTCCAGTCAGAGGACATTGTTCAGAGGGGTTAACATCCACCTTCCTGTCACCGTCAGCCTCTACCCTGCCCCTGGCCTTGTAAACACTTCCTCCAATTGTCCCATGGGGGTCGCCGGGACCCTGTCCACCGAGTGTTTTGTAGGAGGAAGCACCAGCCTCCTTCAATATCAAAGAGTCTATGCCCGGTTGGTTTCTAATATCTAAGTAGACGCAGACAATGCAACATACTTGTGAGGATTCTGTATGTGCGTTTTTACCAGACGGGCTGTAGAGAAGTTAATGCAGAAGGAATCCAGTCAGGCTGGATATATCATTCACTGCCTGTCTGTATCACTTCCTCTCTATTGTGTTTAAACAATAAACAACCAGCCAATAATGTGCTGTATCTCAATGCAAAGGGAGATTAATTCTAACAGAATAATGCAGCCAATGTATTCAAGTGTAGCTTGATCTTAACTGCAATAGTTGGACAGTTTTCATCTACTGTTTGTCACATTTCTAACCTAACCATGATATTTGAATCTCTATATCCATATATATTTGTCCATATGTGCCTGAAATTACCCAAACAAACACTTTACATTCATTTCATTAAAATTAGTCTAAAGCCTGCTCCGCTGTATTGAGTCTCATTACAGTGGGAAACAGGTGGTTTTCAGGTGAAGGCAGATGCCTGGCTGGTGCATAATACATGATCTGATACTGGAGCAGTGGGAATGAATAACTTATCAATCTACTTGTACGAAGTCTGGGGAGAGAGCCAACCGGGGCGCTGACATTACGCAGTATAGTAAAGGGATGATTCGGAGGGGTGAACAAGGTTCATTGAAACTTTCAAAACCACTGAAAAGTTTACGTCTGGGTGAGAAAGAAACTTCATTCAAGGACTGAACGGGTTAAATGGAAGGTCTTGTAAAAGGAGAGAGTGAGAAGGCGATGGAGAGCAGTGGGATGAGCACAGATGGATTTATAGCCTCAATAAACCGTAGTCTTGGACACACTCTAGTCAGAGTAAATTTCCACAGCAGGGGTGTGTGATGGGGGATGCTGCCTGCTGCCCGGGCTTCTCATCTCATGGTCAGTTTTAACACAACTCTTCCAAAAGCCCACAAACTGGCTGAATGCAGTATTGTCGTAAGACTGATGATCTAGTGGGCTGAATTTTGAGTAAAAATGCATAAAATCCCTCATCAGCGTGAAACCTGATCAAAAATCAAGGTATTACTGATCAGAACTTTATCAAAACCGTACCTTTTTCTCTCCCTCCTTTGCGTTCCCTCTCTTCTTCTCTCTATCGCTTCTCTCTGCTCCAGCTCTCTCCCTGTCCCCAGCACCAAAGAGCTTCTTAGCCCACTCATCTTTTTGAACAGCCAGCCGGTGGGTGTGGGAGTGGGGATGTGAAGGAGGAGGAGGCTGGCTCCCTCCAGGTGGCGGCAGGTGGTCTCCGGGGGCCAGTGGGGCCCGGTAGCGGTCGGCTGGGATCTTATTCATGGGTGGGGGCAGGGTGCTGCAGTTGGCTGATGACCATCCGTCAGTGGATTCGGCGTAGGACTCCTGATCGCTGCTCAGGCCCTGAAGGTGGCTGTGGTGGTGCTGCTGACGCCAGTCTCTCAGCACATGGACTGGCAGCCACCGCTGCTGCTCCACCCCTACTCCTCCACCTCCTCTCTTTTCTCCTCCCCCCACAGCTCCTCCCCGCTTCCCTGGTGAGTAGTGGTGTGGGTGGACCCCTCGAGAGTGCCTGCCAGGGACATCAGGGTGAGCCAAGGGGAGAGGATGAGGGAGGTCAGCCAGGTGTGGGTCGTGACGGTAGTGGCCATTTCTCAGAGCTGGCGGAGGAGGAGGAGGTGGGTGTGGGGCTGCAGCTCCAAGGGTGGGGCTCCAGGCTTGCTGGGAGGAAGGTGGGCTGTCCCAGTGTCGTGGCCCAGAGGTGTGGTTGTGGTTAGGAGGACCTCCGAGGTCCACTAAAAGCACCCTGTTACTCTTCTCTTCTGGTAAAAAGTTACCAATCCCGCTGTCACTGTTGCTGCTGGTGCTGTGGTTCTGCTGGGCATCGTTGTCTGGATCATGGAAGGCCCGGGCTCGAACCCCCTCAATGTTGTCCCCCATATCCCGGTAGAGGACGGAGACAAACTGGAGCAGAGGCTGAGAACTCGGCGGGAATTCCAGGCAGCCTCCTGTGTCTGGGTCCGGCGTGCACTCAAAGCCAAACCTCCGAGCTACACCTGAATGGACCTGAGGAAACAACAGTGTCACTTTTTCTGCACAGGAAAGTGTTTGAATTGTTGAATCTGTCCAGTTACATAAAATGCAGCTGTTAGTATATATCTGGCTGAATAGCATCAATAACAATTAACTAAATTAATTTTAGGTTACCTGTAAACCAATAAGCAGTATTTAACAGGGACTATCAAACTTTAATTCTTATTTTCTTATTCTCATTTCATCATTGAAATCATAATTTTGTTATTTTAGATTGTATTTATTCATATAGTAGTAGTATAAAAAGTATTTATTTTGTTCTAACAAAGGTATCAGAAAAATATGATAGAAACTACAGTATTGCATTGGCACTGCCACTAAAATACAAGTAAAACAATTCCCCTTTCTCTATCCTGATTAGGACCTTGTGTGGTCAAAACAAGTCAGCATTTTAAACCAATAAAAATCACTAAATAAAGGATTTAGTATAATGTTTTTTCTTGGACCGCCTGAAGAACATCTTGATCGGCTTTCACATCTTTAAAAAACACCTGGCAGATCACTGGTTGAGCACTTGGGCACTGCACTTGTTTTGGAATTCCCAGATGTTATTGACAAAATAGTGGAAAATAAGAAACCCAATACATAATCATGTTCGAAAGATCTCTTGAGAAACAAGTTTTCTGCTGATATTGTAATAAATCAGCTATCTCCTTGATTCATAACCTCTTTATTGTATTTATTCACACCTGGTGGTGACAGAGTTCTGGGTCCACAATGAACACGTGACAGGAAGTCCTCAAACCACCCTCTTCATCTCGTCCGTTGCTGAAATGACAGTCGTCGTGGTCGTCAGTGGCCTGCATCGTGACTAGTCCGAAGAATCGGCGGTCATCGGGACAACAGGCGCTGAAGGCTAGTTTTTCTGCAGGATAGGTGGCCAAGACCTGACCTCTGTCACTGCACAGACGCACACTGTCATGCATGACCTGGTAGGACACAAGAAATCTTGTGAATTATTCAGTTTTCAGCACATCAAATCGGCTTATAGGAGGCGTACGCCTACTTTAGGCTCACCAATTTTAAAATATAGTTAACAAGTAGTTATTATGATCAGATTGTTAACAAAACTCAAGTCACACCTTCATGAGGACAAGTGAATGGATCTTTTGTTCGGCCCGGAGGCGCCTCATGCTGCATCTGATGGCTTGCAGGCTGTCATTCTCTAAGCTCGTCCCAATAGAGGCCAGCTCGATGGAGCCCAGATAGCCAACGATCATGCCCACATTGAGGATGCCCTCGCTTGGCTCTAGGACCAAGTCACCGCCATCTCCCACATCTAAGTCTTGCTCTTCATGGTGGTGAAGGTGGAGATGACGGAAGTCTGAGTCCAGGAAGACAGAGTCATCATTCAGAACTTGTGCCATCTCCTCCTCAGAGAGCAGGTTGGGGTTGCTCTGGGAATGGGAAGAGTTACGGTATTGAGGGAATTCTGGATCGGAGACCGGACGTGGCTTCGATGATGAGCTAACCCCAGGCCTGTCTTTGTCTGAGCTGCTGGAGGAGTGGCTAGAGTTTTCAAAGATCATGTTGAAAATTCCTCCGGACTGCAGCTCTGCCACAACTTTCTCTGCCCTGTTGATTCCCAGCTGCTTAGAATCTAGTTTGGGTTTGTACCAGCCCCCACGGGCTCCACCGCCTGACCTGCTGTTATTGTTGTTGTTGACACTGTTGTCATAGAAACCATCCAACTCATCATCACTAGAGCACGAGTCCAGGTAAGATGCTGCCATTGTGTTGCTGCTATGGTGACGACTTCCAGCAGAACGTTGGTGGTGATGGTGCCTCCTGTGACGTTCTCCCTCAGCGATGACCAGTTTCAAGACACCGGAGCAGCGTCCAATGAGTTTAACCACGTCTTCATGGGACGCCTTTGAGACATTGATGTCATTGACGGACAGGATGTAGTCTCCTGAACGCAAACCTACATAGTCTGCAGGGCTCCCTTTCAGGATGCAGCTGAGGACACATGGACTTTGGCCTGACAGCGTAAAGCCATACCCTGTTCTCCCCCTCGCCACCTCCACAGCCCTGATGCGACCCTGCTGGTTAGAGGAGGAGGGTGGTGGAGGCTGGGGCAGGTTGAGCCCACTTCCACCACCACCACCACCAGGGCGCCTTTTGGATGATGCATCCCCTTGCCTGAACATTGTGCCAGGGAACTTCCTCTTGTCCATTGATTTAGTAAGAATTCAATAAGTCATTATACGTCCCCGGGCAGTGCTCAGGCAGGAACGTGGGACATATCTGACGTCTATCTTCTTGTCAAACGGCTCTGCTGTCAGGCTGCTACGAAAAAATGAGTAGCAGTTCTAAATGCAGCAGAGGGGTGAAAGCTCGGCCTCACTTCTGGCACAGCCTTGCTACTGTAGGATTCCCATCCTGGTGTCACTCGCTCTCCTAGTTCATGAGCTCAGTTATCTGCAGAACAACAAAACACAACCAAGTTAGCTGTGAGCATCTTTGTCTCCTTAGCATGCTTTTATTGTCCCTACCTGAGCTTCTACTGCACTTTTATTCCAACCATAGATCAAACATGCTGTCTGTCCACTCTATATGATGGCAAGACAATGGAATATGGTTATAAAATTGTCCATAATGTCAAAGGAAAATGACCATTATAGACCTTTTTCAGAGCAGCCATTTTGACATGATATAGCGGGCTCAACACAGGTGTTAGCAATGATACTAATTAAGGTTCCATATATTACAGCAGAGCCTTAATAATGATGCAACAGCAGCACCGTGACCTGAATGGACCTTAATTAATATCACTGGTAACACCTGCGTTACTATTACATGTCAAAATGGCTACTGTAAAACGTGTATTAATGCCAATGTTGATAGTTCATAGCGCGTGTTAAGGGGAAGGGACTCCACACGCACAGCCGCACCTGTGCAGGGTGGAGTCAGTGTGACTCCGTCCAATGACAACGTCCTTCAAAGCAGAGGCGTTTTCACACCTGACAGGCATGCAGGTAAACTTAAGACAGAGCCAGCCTACAGCGACTTCAGGGTAACTTCGACTTCAGACTTTTAAACTCGCTTCTTGCTCATTATGAACGCGTAGTAAGGGCTTTAGTTTGTGTTAAACGACTGTTTGTTCACACGTAGTCTAAGACGTCCACTGAGAGCCTGCAAAGAAACTGTCGGTTAGCTGAGTTAGCTGACGCGTTGCCGTTAGCTTGGTTAGCTCACATGCTAGTAAAGATGCACGTTAGGGCTTGTTACAGCGGTCGCTGTTGGAAGACATTAACAGCTATGTGTTTGTCACTTTACTCTCAGGAGTGCATGCTTTTTTTCTGACATTCTGGTGAGAGTTAGCCAAGGAGAAAAAGTTTCTTGCCGTTACTTGCTGTTCAAAAGTGCATCCACCCCTGCTTAAACTACAAGTCCCGCCCCGCGAGTTCCAGATCTTTGGAATGTCGGTCTGTAACCACGGCAACGGCGGTGTATACAGACTTTTATATCCTGTCATTGGTTTTCAGAGTTGTCCGTCAGACGGCGAACAGTTATGCGGACAAATTGACAAAAGTTAGTTTGAGAAATCACAGATAAAAGTGGGAACAGTCGCTTATTCCACAGGTGTCAAAACTCAGTCTCACAACTGTGTCCGTCCAAGTGCGCTGTTATGATTATTGGTGGAGTTATTGGAAGCAGAGTGCGTTTATCAATTCGTCTTTTACAATCACGCAGCGAGACGGCAAACGACAACAGCTGGCCACAATACGTCTGAGTTGTAAAGCAGGGATAGCTAAGTAAAAGGTGGATGCAGGTCCCTTTTTTTGTAATGTCCCGACAAAATGTTTGGTCTAGCCGGTTCACTTAGCGGGAGATAATAAAAAAAGAAAAGAAAATGACTTACTTGTCGGTGTCCGACCGTGATGCTGCTCGGGCAGTCTCCATAGTTTAGTAGCTAAGGTTAGTTAGGTAAACTCAGGGACGATGGGTAAACAAAAGAAAAGGCTGCACCATCTGGCGAAGTAGCCTTAAGAGGAGGAGGACTGGAGGAGAGGGAGGTGTGCTCAGAGCGGGCAACAGAGGGGGGTGCACAGAGAGGAGGGGGCGACTTCAAACACTTTGAATTATACAAGAAAATATATTTCAAGAGTTCTTATTCCCTTCACATATGCCACATTATCTGCAGTGATGGGAGAGAGGGAGCGGTGTATCTTGGCTGCTGTACAGTGGTAGGAGTCTGTGTCTTGTGTTGGGGGGGGGGGGGGTCAAGGTCCGTGAACTGAACTACAGCTGAGCTAACACTACTGTACATTTTGAGAAGCATCACTGTTGAGGCAGCTCCACCCAGCACATCAAAGCCAAACTGTTGTTTCTTCATGCCACAGAGTTAAATGAAAGAAATCTGCACTACGTAATCCCTGAGTTTCTGTTTGAAACCACAATTACAGCACAGAACAGACACACACCTGTTTGTTTATTCATGCATTTGTTCATTTATTAGCTTCACAAGTTTAGGGTTTGGTAATATAGAGTTGTAACAAAGGTCTAAAACATTGCCTCTTCAGTTATGTGATGTTGATTGTTTAGTAAATGATACGTAAAGTGCTACACTTGGTGTAAACCATACATCATACTATCAGACACGATAATCCCTTTGCTGAGTTGAGCTGCATAAAGTGCCACGTACAGTTACCTAATACGTGTGCCATCATGATTTCAGCTCAGTGCTTCTTGAACCATATGGCAGCTGCCTGCTAATCTTGTTAATACTTTTTAATCATGAACCACCCATCGTAATTGGTGCTGTAAAACAAGAGCAGCATATGCTTTCATACTGCGTGTGTGTGTGTGTCTACAAAACGGAATTACAGGCTGGTTGAAAAAAGGAAATTATAGAAAATGCAGTATCTAGATTGTGAAAGTTAGAGTTGCAGTAAAAAGTTTGACAAAATGCAATACACACTAGTGGACCTTTTCAAATGAGCATATTTTGGTAAATCATGTATTTTCTCTCTGTGATTTCTGCCCAACTCAGCTCAACTCATTTGTTGCTTGGCTGAGTCGGTCGGCATAGCTTGTTCTTCCTAACAGGAGACGAAGCAGAGCGCGGCAGAACATTTTAATGGTTGCATCCTCGCAGGCTGATTGTGTTAGAGACGCACAGTGGATCCTGTGTGTGCAGAGCAGCCGTGTTCGTGACTGGCATGCATGATACACATCAGGGCAAAACTGATCATTTATCTGCTATAACTTTGGTATAATACATAAAATATGTTTATATATTCAATGTTTGATGAACTTAAATGAACATTAGACTCAGGACTGTTCTTTTTGTCCCGTTATAATAGTGATGTCCGTTTGAGTCTTTGCTCATTACATCATTATCTTACCTTCAGGTGCACATAAATGACTTTATTCAAATATGAAGTTACTGGTTATCATTACTTCTTTGTAATATCACAGATGAAACACTTTCTATAGCTTTACCTCAGTTAAGAATTTCCAACTCTCGCTGAGGAAGTCATACAATTCACACAATGTAACATCTTTAAATAATTTATTCATTTCTACAACATACTATATGCAGTGATTCATCTCTTTAAAATATTAAAATGAACACAAATACACAATCTTTATTGTATAGGCAATTGTAAGAAGAAAAGGAAGGAGGCTCCTGTTGAGGATCCAGACTGATGAAACTGTAAAAGGGAGTCACAACATTCAGTCTGTACTACTTCTATTTTGACCTTCGGGCAATTGTTGGATGAATCAGTTATGGCAAGTGATCACCAAACTGTATCCTCTGGAAAAGATGCATTCTTTTAAAGCCAAGCACCAAAAAGCTAAAGACAGCTAATGTTACAGGGCGTGTAAAGAACCCGGCAGAGAAAGATTAACTGTAGTGAGTCTCAACTCTTCCATTAGACCAGCAGCAGTGACTTTATTATCCTCAGAGTTGTTGATTCTCCAAGTGAAAGAAACATAAAGCCTTAAAGGAAGCATGTAAAATCAGTTGAACATGACCTTTGTCCATGACCTCCATGCTCATTTCTCAAAACCACAAAAGATTTGAGTAATCCCATTATCCCCTGCAGGGGTCCCCAGTCAAGTCTTTTAGTCGTCTTATGCCTGAGGAAGATACTAAAAGACAAGATGAAAGAAACATTTTCTCCGTCCTGTTTTCTGTCATCCTCCATTTTTCTCACCACAGAAATCCAAAGCAACTTTGAAGAGACCGTTGGTCTTCAGAGAAGTACAGGACTCATTTAATCTACTTCAGGGATGCCGCTCACTGGAATTTCATTAACAGCTGCAGAGGACTCAGTCATTTATTGTGTGAATACATTATATTAACATGATCAAAAGGAAGCCAGTCACATCGCTTTTATGGTTGGAAAGTGGTAACATTTAGCATACAAATCACTGACGTTTTAACTTTTATGCACTGTAAGACTCGTTGCATAACAAGAAAGCGTCTAACGAGAGGAACTTCAAGTTTTTAAGTGCTAAGTATTTAATATTCTGCACAAAGACAATGGATGATGAAATATTTACCAATCTTTTAACAGAGACAAAACAATATTTAAAGCTCAACAAAAACAGAAACCTCCTGCCGTCACGTGGCATCACAACGCTACACGTCCTCATCTGTTGATTTGTCAAAGCTGCAGTTGGTCGCTAAGGTTACAGGGCTCCCTTTGGATTGTGTTTCATCTCTTCCACAACAGTCATGGCAACCGTACCCACAGAAATACAGTATTAAGCACAATGCAAGAAAATAGCAGTAATGCTAAGCATGCGTTCAAGCTTTCAGTGTACAGGACATACATATATTCAGTCTTTATCTAAGGCAAGTGTATGTACAGAATCAACGACGCCCAGCACACTCCCAGGCAACTCAAAGTCAAGTCTTCAATAAAATACTATAAGCTTGTAGCTTTCTGCATTCTGCGGTCTGCTGATTTTTCATTTTCTGATGGGGTGTGTATGTGTGTTAAGACGGACAGAAAAGAAAGTGACATCACATCTTACTGTCCATTTAAAGATCTCTCATCTTTACACAGTTTTTTTTCCATCATGCACCATGGCTTTTCATATTACTTTACAAGGACTTTTTACAATATACGAAGGTAACTCCATTTAAAGACGACTGCAAATGACTTCCAGTCTTATAACAACAGTCACATCTTACATCCTGAGAATTAAAAAAGTACAAGAAATGGACAGGTGGGATCATTCAGGTGCACTGGGGCGCAAACGGACTTGAATGAGACTTAAAAAAAAAAAAAAAAAAAAAAAAATAGACAGATATAAGCAATGATAAAATCATAAGAGGAAATGCTTTGCCCATCTGCTACTGGTTTAAGAAAAGAAAAAAAAAACATCTGTAATTTTGGTATTTTTCTTGCTTGTCAGTTTCCACCACTGCAGTGGCTATTAGTGATCATTCTTACACAGAAAATATTTACCATTTAACTTGTGTGTGTGTGTCAGAGAATGACCACGAGTAACGTAAATATAAAAAATGTCTTCAAAGATACTAATTAACAACATTAAGCAGGCATTTCTGACCCTTCTGTGTCAGCCCATTGTCAGTGTCCTAACCAGACCATAAGCACTCTTCAACAAACGCACTGAAAAATAGATGCATTGAAACTTTAAATATAGTAAATACTTTGCATTTTCTAAAATTTATCTATTTTTACTTTACTGACATCACAATATTCAAGCAAGTCCTCACAGGAAAATAAACAAATCCAATTTTGTGTTTCATTACTTATTTTTATGTTTGTTTTTTTTAAAATCAAGGTGCTGGGTGGGAGGAAGTGTTCAAGGTGCTGTCATTCATCTCAAGGAATGGACTGTGTGGTTGTGGGCAGAACCACAACTTGAGGGGTTTGCAGCCACTGTCCTTCATATTAGGTGCACTCTTCAGAGTCCTTTCACATTTAACATATGCCCTAAAACTGACATGGGTTCAGATCTCCCCTTGGTTTTTTGTTTGCACTGACTTCAGTAGTTCATCTAATCAGTGTAAAGGAGGGAGAGGTATGAGGCTACAGTAGATTTTTTTCCATTGAAACATTCTTCCCCTCCATCACAACTCTAGGGGGAGGGTGTGCATGGAGATCTAATTTCCCACCCTGCCACATTTCTCACTCTAATCCACTTTTCTCCCCATGCTTCACCCCCTCCCCTCCCTCTGTGCCTTCTTGTGCATCTCTGTCTGTTGCCCTCAGAGTGTCGTGTCTTGGTGGATTGACTGCAGACAGCCCAGCAGCTGGTAATAAGGGCTGCCTGGTGAGGCCACAGTCTCAAAGACGGACTGGAAAGCCCTGCGGTCCAGCTCCTCGTCAATCTGGTGCCGGTAGAAATCCATGGCCACTAGGCAGAACAGGTTGACGTCCACCACCTCACTAGAGCCCATTCGGCTGATTACGTGCGGCAGTCTGGTGGAAAGCAGGAGAGTTAAGGACAAGAAATTCGACTGTCTGGTAGGCTGTACATTTACACTTTACTGTACATCACCACGTACAGTATAAATACAACTCATTCACCGTCCTTTGACTGTTGGCATGTAAGGATACAGGGCTGAGATCCACTGCGAGGTGGAAGCAGAAACAAAGAAACAGGAGAGGCTCCACATGGCCATGGCCACTGGGGTCCTCTGGGTGAAGTTGGACAAGGACAGCAGCACCCAGTCTCGCACCATAGAAGACTGGCCTGTGGCGTGAAGCGTCTGGAAAACCTGGAGGAAGATACAGAGTTGGGGGGGGGCAGGGAAAGGAGACAAATCAGACTGAAACTGTCAAATGTCAAAGTAAGCACTGAAATGTGGTTTGTAAATCAGTATGAAGGCTGGTAATGCAGCACACAGTTGCAGATTCTCATTAGAAGAAAAAAAAAAAAAAAACAGCAACTTTGCAAAATTTGCAAGCCACTCCAATAATGTTTGATTTGTTTATGATACATTTATAAGCATGACTGGCATCATCCTGCTTCATATTCGGATACCACTGATTTCATTTATTCTTTAGTTTGCATCCCTGGATATAAACAAACCCGTCTGTGCTCCAGCTTGATGTTGCCTGGACAACTTATTGTCTGGCTGAGGTGGTTAAACAGAGGGTACCAAGTAACAACTTGACTGAGACTTGACCTCATTGAAATTCTAATGCTCCCTGCGAGAAGCAAACTACCAGCAGGAACAAACACAAACTTGAGCATCGCAGCACTTCTGTGGTCAAATTATTTGATTTGCCAATACAAAAATAAATTTAATCAAATTAAATTTTGCCTTGTGAGCCTGGTGCACAGTAGCTTTTGATCGCATTGATTGACATGAAATGCAATAAAAGTGGTTCTGACCTTGTAGACGACAGTGGCCATGAATTGTGGGTACGGTTGCTGATTGGACAGGAACTCTCCGATGACCTTGTTCATGACATCCTGTGGCGGGAAGAAGTCGTCCAGAAATTGTGGCAGAATCCTGGACACCACTCGAGCCTCGCTGGGTAAACCTTTACGGATCCTGAAAACCCCAGAAGGACAAATGATGATAGGAAACACAAGTGCTACTACTGTTCGGTAAAAAGTTTATCAGCCGACACCAAATTATTTTGCTCTACGAACCCAGAGGTCAAAGACGAAGGAAGAGAGCTGAAAATTCAAGTTAAGTGTGTATGCTTCTGTAAATCAATAAAACTAAAAAACTTGTTTTATTTATCTTATAGTGTAATGGAGGGTGTGCAAGTGGGTGTGTGTGTGTGTACCTGTCGAAGAGCACAGAGACCCTCTCCATGGCAACAATGATCGACTCGCTGTCTGGGGCCTGAGGGTCAGAGTGGGCGGGGCGACTGGCAGGGCTGGCTTTCTCCTTGCCTGAGGAGAAACCAACATGACCCGCCGTGACGCCCACCGCCTCTGCTACGGCAGAGCCAGAGTCAACCTGACCTCTAACCCCTGTCACGTCTGAACCCGACGCAAGCACCGCTGAGAGGACGAGAGAGGGGAGGGTGGCACCGGTTGAACCAGTGGGGGAGAGGTTAGAGTGGGAGTAGGGACACCGATATCACAAGATTCAGATCAGAATTTTGTTGACCGCAAACTGAAAAATTGGTGAAATTCTGGGAGCTACCATGGGTCAATTCACATTCTTAAGTAGGTTTTCTGTACGTGACTGGTGCTTAACGTATTAAAGTTTCCTGGGTACATTGCATTCTAGATTATCCTCTCCTGTGACCTCAATGTGCTTCAGCTTGCTTTGCTGTACTACACATAAAAAGGCGGGTATGCAGAAAGTTTGCATTTATGGGTTTACTCAGAGAGGCTGCTGGCTAGCTCTTGGCAAGAAGTGTTTGCCAGTAACCATATGGACGACAACATGCTAAGAGCTAGGAGCTAAGGGGGTTAGTAGGGGCCAACGTAGGGGTTAGAGGTAGGGTATATCAGGTATGCATATAATACATGTATCACATGCAGGAAACGAGCATTGAAGGGTATGCAAGAGCTTTTAAAAAAAAGTCTGTTGTGCTTCATAGTTTGTTACTGGCAGTGTGAAGTTGTAAAGTTTTGCATTTAAGTATTACCCCTTAGGTGTAAGAAGACTTCAAGTCCATTAGTAAGCTGCATGCATCAGACATAAGCTAGTGAGTTCTCATTTCAGTAGTCTCAAAGGCTGCAATATTTTATGTCATTAGGATTGTCCCAGTTCTCACCCCTTAACTCTCTCAGCCATGAGGTAAGCAGTGAGGAATGGGACACCACCTAACACAGCAGATCTTATCCTACATCACTGCTGACTACATCTTTTTTTAGCGGTTTATGACACTGAAGACAAATAGTTGTGAGAGAGGTGGCGGGGTCACTTCACAGCAGAGATAGCATTACAGTTTACCCATTTGGGAGAAAGAGGTTAGGGCACAGGAACAAAATGGGGCACAACTTTACTGTAGCACTGTGGGTAACAAGCCTCATTAATGTCAGTGCAGCATTAGCTTGAAGCATGAGGACACCCAACTACCATTTAGTGTACATGCAGGTGAGTTAGCCAGCTCGTTCAGTTCCCAATCCCGTGGTGAGTTTGCAGTGAGTCTCAAGCACCAGTCCCAACACAAAACATGCTTGTGATTTAGCCCGGATGCTACGCTGCACGTGTGGTGGATTTTAAGTTAGTGCCTTTCTTACCGGTGTACATGCAGGTGAGCATGAGGCCCAGGGCAGCCATGGCTCTGTGTGGTGACGGCATGTTAACTCTATCCACGCTGAGTTTGACCAGCGCTTCTCCGTCCACACGGGACAACTGCTCCGACAGCAGGAGGCGCTCCAGACCTCGCAGCACGCAGTGATAGATGACGGAGGGAGTGGAGTCCTCGCTGGCCGACACCATCACACCACATAACTAAACACAGGGACAGAGGAGACACGTCAAAGCCAAACATCGATGTGAATACATGTAGCATAAGTGACTTAATGCCAAGCTATGAGTTGTTATGACACATTTACAATGTTTACCTGTATAATTCCAGCCATAAACTCAGCTCCTACATCCAGAGGGTAGTTCTCCATCATGTAGAAAGCCACAGCGCACATTACCAACACATGCTGCTGGTTATGCAGGTTCACACAGCTGCAGGATACAAAGACAAGAGACAGTCAATAAAATGGAAAGGCCGCCAAGTATCTTTGAAATGTGAAGAGCAGCACCTAGTGGGCAAGTCTAGCACTGCACACCTTTTCCAGTCACCTTGCTGAAACCACAAGCAGACTTCATGACTTTAAAAATCTGAGTTGATGTGTTGTTCACACCACAAGACATTTTGTCACAGCCTGTTGTCCTGCTGATGTGATGTCACACCAGACATGATCCCTGACTCTCTCCACCACTTGGGTTGTTGGGGAATGAAAAGGAGGCAGAGGGGCTTCTTAAACACACAAAACATACACCCAACAAGCTTGTTTCATTAATACAATTCTGCATGTGGCCACTGCCTCCCCCGCCTCTAACTTTGAGACAGAACTATGGCAGCGTCTGGGCTCCATCCCTGAGGCTCTTTCATCATCGGGTTCAGCTCATTAAACGATGAAATGAGGTCAGTGTCTGTGCGATTGTTTTGGAGAAAGAGAGAATGAGGCCGATACTCACTGAGCGATAGCCCGGAGGTTAGACAGCAGGTACTCTGAGACGGTGGGGATGAGCTGTTTGGCTGTGTCATCGAGCAGATCGCACTCCAACACATACAGCACTCCATGCAGAGCCCCCATGCGGCTGGGCAGGTGGGTGCTGCGCAGGGTCGTCTCCAACAGGCGGCACACAGGTTCCGCTATTGCTTTGTCCTAGAAATATACATTCAAAGTTTTCATACACCGTAGAACATCAGAATAGAGGTCAAAATAAAATGTCACATCAACTATTCCACTTGTTTTGGTGAAACCAGATCGCATTTTATGGGGGAAAATGTTTTCTTTCTGATGTCCTCCAGGTGCTCTGGCTCAACTCTGTCAGTGTTTCCTGATGGACAGTAATCTGCTGCACACTAGCTGCTATTAGCTAATGTTATTGGCCGGGCTGCCTCAACTGTGAACTCAGAGCACCGAAGGGAGTGTTAGTGTTTGTATCACATGTGTGTTTCAGACCACCAGGAAGAGGTGGTTTCCAGGCCTGGGGTGTGGTGACTAGACCCAACAGCCAATATAGACATAATGTCAAAGACATGTAAATAAGAGGCTGAAATACAGACGCCGAAGCTGAGCTTCTTATTGTTGGACTAGTAAGTAATATTAGCTTGCAGCCGTGCCACGTGTTGTTACACAGCCATCTGAAACGGGGGGCACTAGAAAACGATATACCACTTTCTACGCAATGTTGCTTTAATGATACACTACTACAACAACCAATCATAAACACGTCCTTCCACCCACACACGGCCAAACGCACCATGCCCAGTACGGCAGCGGCCTTGCAGATGGCAGGCACCAGGTATTGATTGAGGATCTCATCCTCTGGTGGGTGGAGCTTCTGCAGTTCCATCAGGGTGGAGAACATCATGTCAAACTGATTCCTCTCAGTGAACAGGTCCGACACCGCCAGCAGCTACGGAGAACGACAAGAGGAGCGGGGCCACAGTGGAGAAGGATGAGGAAAACTAGAGTCGGAGCTTGAACCGTTTTAGTGCAAGTTATTCTGCAAGGAACAGCACATTATCCTTTACTGATGTTAATAAATGTGTGTGCATCGTGGCTTACAGATCGCACTACTTCACTGATGAGTATGGTTGGGGTCCTCCTGTTACTTGGGGATCCAGGGATGAGCCACTGGCTGTAGAGCTCCAGGAGGAACTGAGAGCACGAATGAATGTCCACACCTGCACGATGCTTCCTGTAAGCACAGACACAGACAGAGGTAAGTCCCAGTGTGAATTCTTGGCTTAATACGTCCGTGCTGATGTATGAATGTATTCGTGCTCGTCCGCATTTATTTGTCTGACCTAGAGTTGATGGGAGATACAGGTGGAGAGGTGGGGGCTGGTGTGTCTGCTTCATCCTCTTCATCTTCACCCCATTCTTCCTCTCTTAGTGGGGTGATGTTGTTACCTAGCCACACAGAGTGGATGGAGACCTGGAGAGGCGGAAAAGCATTTAACTTTCTGCTAAAGAAAATCTTAACATTAAAAACTTTAACAGATTGCTAAACCACATTTCACCTGTCCTAATTTGTAGTCCATGCTGCCCATCTCCCTCTCTGTGTTGATCTGAAGCAGCAGCTTCTCGTGGCTGATCAGTGTGCCTGCTGAAGCAAAACAAGAGACAAAATCAGAGTGGTGGGTGCAAGTGCAGCAGTTGTGGGTAGATGGAGACACTTTGAAAGTGGATTATGCATTACCAGCAGAGGCTGCAGACAGTGAGGGGACAGGGTCCCAGGCGTGGTACGGGTGGTGTGTATGGACATTGTCTCTCTTTGACACAAGAGCCTGGATCTCTCTCTCCACCTCTCCCCTGATGACTGCGAGTTTCCTTCCAAACCTGGTCATGCATTCAACATAATGTAAATATTGTTACATGATTCTTCTGGACACTACTACAGCGTAAATACAAAAATGGGTGCATAGCTACCGTGTTTCCAGGGCTTTGAGGCTCTTGTTGCGGGGCTGCTGTTCCAGACAGCTGACTGCAGGGTTGCCAGCAGTGGGCAGGGTCATGGCACTCAGCACCAGGCTGGTGATGGCCTGCACTGCTAACACATTCAACTGGGTCCGCTCCAAGTCCTCCTAGAGACAAGTGGAGAAACAAAACATTGAGACAGATGGGAAAGAGATTCAAAAGAACAGAGGGCTGTGGAACAGTTTCCCACAACTTATTACAATGTGTTTCTGAGGTGTGTGTGAAACACAGCATGTGCATTTATTTAGCGCTCACTCTCTGGACACAAATGCTTGCATGTCTCATTAAAGTAAGCAACCGTGCAAAGGCTTATGCAGGCACAGGAGTGATTAGTTCTGCAGTCGTAGCAGCGTGTGTGTGTGTGTACCTCCTGCTGCGTCTCCTCCTCCTGGTCCATAGTGATGGGTTGGGTGACCAGCACTCCCAGCAAAGTGGCCCAGGTCTCTTCAAACTGAGTCCTGCTGCTCCAGCCTAAACATGACAAATATTCAGATGATGTAAGTACAACATGGATCAGTCCCAAAAATCTGGTGTTCTGGTTGCATTCAGAGAATCATGGGTAACGTATTGTAGCCCATTGTATGCGTTTCTGTACCCAGTGTGTTGATGCGGTAGAGGAACTCTCTGAAGACATCCTTTTCCTGCAGGAAGTCCACGGGGATCTCAGGCAGTGTTGTGCAGTACTCTCCTCCTGGCTGAGGGGACCAGCCCAGTTTCCAAACCTACACACAAACACACACACTTTAGAGACCAACACATTTATGTATAAAAGCTTGAAGGGTAATATGATTCACACACTGACCAGCGGAGGTACTCGAGTGTAGCTGTTGACCAAAGGCAGTCGGGACAGACTGATGACAATGTTGCGCAAGGTCGGTGTGAGGAACGCGGGGAATGCACCGTTTCTATGGTGACCCAGGGCAAGGACGCTCTGCATGCCTTCCACCAGCTCCGCCATGATCTCACATGCCTGCCACTCGAACATATCTGCAACACAGATGATTTGCCATCATACATTCCTTAAAGCCTTTACCTGAGGTCAAAACAGTCAGCTGTTTGACTGCATCTCTGAGTGAGTGCTTACGGTCAGCACGTGCAGAGTCCACTTGGTCTCCTTCGGCGTCTCTCTCTGCCTTTGTCTTTTTCTTCTCTGGATGCAGAAGCTGGTCACCAGGACTCACAGCCACTGAGAAGACAAAAAGGTTTGCCCAGCATTGAAATAACATGCAGAAATCTAAATCTTCATGGCAGTGACCATACTTAATCATGGAGATATGGACAAAGATGCCCTGGTGACCTCCTCACCTGCACCAATGATGAGGCGTAGGCAGTAGATGAGGGAGCAGGTGTGTGTGGTGTACTCGGGGGTGGACAGTTTGTTCCACACACAGGGTTGCTGCAGGGCCAGACAGAGGCAGGACAGAGCCCACTGCAAGTCCACACTGAGGGGCAAGTGGTCCTGGAGGAGACGCCATACTACCACCTGGGTGCAGAGACACATAAGAGTGGAAGTGGAACATTACAGCACTGTCAGCGCCATTCTGTGTTTGAGACTGAAGCTTGTGGATTCAGATAGCAGACTGACTACATTCCACGTTCAACTGAGTTTTTACCTCCGTGGCAGTGCAGGTGAACGTGGTGATGAGGTGTTCCTTGTCAGAGGGGATATGTAGTGAGGACGGCAGCTGGCTCACACTCAGCAGGTACTGGGACAGAGCTCTACACAGCGACAAAACCCTCGGGTAGAAACCTGGCTCACCTGACAAACAGAGGAACAAAATATTTCAACACATTTATCTATCGAACATGAAGTGGAGTAGTTCTGTCGATTTTAAACACTTAGATCAAATCCCTCCTGTATTTTACCACTCACCATACACATCAGCTAATTGGTCCCAGTAGGGCTGTGGCTGGGAGGGTGGCAGGAAGGACTGGTGAGGGGCAGGAAGTGACCCGGTGACCCCTGCGAGCTGCTCTAGGGTCACTTGCAAGGCTGTCTCCAACAAAAGCGACCCCTGGCCTCGTGCTAACCGCTGCACCCCCATGCTCAGGCATGGACACAGCAGGCTTAGATTGAACTCCTGTGGGGGGAGGAAAAAAAAAGTTTTCAGATGTAGTTTGTTCCAGTTTTAATGAATGTTTTGAAGAATAGTAATCCTTGTGGTCTGATATCAGAGCACTGCAGTGTTTCACCTTGCAGCTCATGATGTTAAAGAGGTCAGCGGGAGGTAGTTTGGTGAGGAGTTCTGTTGTCTCCAACAGGGACACGTCTCCACGAAGACAACACTGGGACTTCACAAGAGCCACGTACCACTCCTAAAAGTATAACAAAAAAAATATTTTACCTCCAATTCTGAATTTCCTTACTGTGTCTTACGATGTAACAGCATGAAATACCAGAACCACACCCTAAATCTCTAATCCCTCACCTTATCTGCTATGACAAGTTCAGGGGCAGGTGGTGGATCGCCATCCAAGGGGTGTGACGTCACAGGAGGTGTGGGGCTGCTGGTGTCGGCAACAGTGGCTCTGAACCTGTCCAGCAGGGAGTAGAACCTCTGATGCCTGTGATGAGAGGGAGGAACACAGGATATGAGACAAATGTAACAAATGTCCTGCTGATAGATAACTTAAATGCCAGCAGATATTTGGCGCCTTGGCCTTCCTACTGAGAGTAGAGGATGTCAAATTATTTCAAGCAACAAAAACATGCGTGTACTGGGTTGCACACATAGCTGTGTGGTTGCCTTTAATGACACATGTACAACAGAACACTAAAATTATTAAGATCAGTTGCACTGTTACCTCTGAGCCAGGCCACTGGTCTGAAGATATTCCTGGATCCGGTCCAGTTCCTCCACAGGTAGCTGAGCTACACTGTTCTGTAGGGTGAACAAGACAGAATAACAATCAGTCAACTTAAAAAAGGAAAACACTGCACACAAGTACAATCTTCACAAAAAACAGACACAATGTGTATCTAAATGTTTATCTACTTGTATTGATTAGTTTCATAAGCGCTCCCCCTCCCTGTGTGAAGCTAGAATAGAATTTATCACATGTTCAACTTCCCATGTGACAAGAAAATGCGAACCCGCACACAAGTCGTACCTGCAGTGTCTCAGCCAGCAGCATCTCTACTCTGCGACACGCCAGTGTGTCCACCATGCGAGCCAGAACCCTGAAGGGTGTACTGAGCAGCTTGTCCACATACAGCATCAGCAGGGAGCCAGACTGACTCAGGTGGATGCCTTCCAAACACTGCAGAGTCTTCTTCAACATGGTAGGCTGCAAAAGAGGAGAGAATTCAGTCAGTAATAAAAAAGGCAGATGACAGGAGAACTGGAGGTGGAGTAGAGAAATAAAGCACATTTTTACAGCTTTACGTCATTATGAATAACAATTTAAGAAAGAGATGATGAGAGACAGCAAAGGATGTGATCTCACAGTAGTGAGGTTGTCACAGCGAGACTGGATGGCCTGGATGAAGAGGCCGCTGGCAGCTGAGTTGCGGTGCACCGCGCTGATGAAATCCTGCACTGGAGGCTCATGGGAAAGGTTGATGAGGTCGCGCACATGGTTGACAATCAGCCAGGTCAGATGCTCTGAGTCATGGAGGTTCTGACACTAAAAAGGCAAAACAAAATATAAATTACTACTTGTATAATAACATTTGATGACTGTACATTTATGATTGATTCCAGCAGTGTTGAAGAATGTTGAACAATACAAAATATTTTAAGTCTCACCACATAGTCACAGAAGAGGATGAGAGCTCCCCTGCGGACGATCTCTCTGTTAACCATGGCTAACCGACTCTCAGGCTTGTCCTCTTCTCCTTCCCCTGAGGAGTGAGGGCTCAGCAGCTTTGTGCATGAGAGGCTCTGTCTCCTGAGGGATGAATGGCAACAGATTGACTCAGTGCTGTGCTTAAGTTCTCACAGGGATTTGTTTTTGGATTTTTTTTTTTTTGCATTACAAACTGTTCTCACAAATAAGATTTTATAACTTTTAAATTAAAAAGAGGAAAGCCTAATTTTCAGTGAGATCCAGAACGTCTCAGATGATATGCAAGGCAGTGGAACGACGTAAGAGACAAAATAAGACATTGTTCTGCTGTGTGAATTCCTGGTTGTGAACATGATGTATTTCAAATTCTAAAAGCAAAAAGACAACACAAGTACTTTTTTTTTTTTTTTTTTTTTTTTTTAATTATTATTACTCTTCAGATGCCCACTCGGCATATTATCGTATGTTTCCTCCCTATTTGAGAGTCTCTCCTTGTCCACCAGAGTGTATGAGATTAAAAAGCACACAAATAAACCTGACTTCCATGAGTCACACTGTGTTACCTGGGTGTCTGGTGCACCTCGGCCCACCAGGAGTAGTTGGTATAGTTGATGATCAGAAGGACCTGGCACCACAGCAGCACCAGGGAGGGGTGGGTGGTGATCAAGCACTGCACCATGCTGTTCAGACCTTCTAAGGGGTAAAACAGGCCGGCCTCGGTGCCAGCCTGTCCCCCTCCGCTCTCACCCTTCAGGAGACGGCTAGCTGCGGCTGTGATCCTGCGAAACATTCCTGGAAGAAGAGCAATAGGTGAATTTCATTGTAAAGCTTGTACATAATTTTCAACATGCCACACTTTTTCTTACATTATTGAAGAAGACTTCAAATTATCGGCTTACCACTTTTGAAAACATGTATGAGACACATGAGCAGTGTGCCCAGCTGCTGGCAGTAGAAGGTGTGCTGCTGCTCGGTAATGTCGACCTTAACCTGTCTGGAGGAAATGTCATCCAGCAACACTCCTACCAGCTGGAGGAGGAACCTGGAAGAAGATACAGGAAAACTTCAAGTGAACATGAGCAGAGGGAAAAAAAAATAAAGCATACACCGCTCAGTTCTTTATAAAAAGCATCCTAAAACTACAGACAGTAAACACACACACTAACCTGGCAAAGGTTTCCTCAGGCAGGGCTTTTTGTGCATCGCCATTAGTTTCCTGATTACTGAGTAAGTCAATGGGTGGCTCGTTTGGGGAGGGGCTGTGCTGATGGAGGCGACGGATTGTGTGGCAGGAGAGGAGATGAGGAGAGAGGGAGAGCTCGTGGACTCGGGACAGGACGATGTCCTCAGTGGACTGTGAAACAAGTACCCTCAGCACCGCCAGGATACCGGACACCCACAGCTGGACCGTAGCTACTGATGCCTAAAGATGTTACCAAAAAGTAGACGAGGTGTCAGGAAACACCAGGTGTGCAGATATTTGTGCATGTTCAGATATCGGGTGAGATGTCTCACCATGGTGACCGGTGTGGTGAACATGCTCTTCAGCAGCATGTCTACAGGTCTGAGAGACGAGGGCGCCACGGTCTCGAACAGGGTGTTCAACACTCCCAATGCCTCGGGAGAGTCCAGGTGCATCTGTGAGGACAGAACATACAAATGATTGTCAGTGCGTGCCAAAACGTTTGATCTTACTGTACAACAGCTTGGATTTTTTGATGATTTTCCTACCTGCTGCTTGGCAATCATGGGAAGGATGACGTCAGCAATCTGTCTAGACAATCTCTTCCACTTGTCCTCGTTCTCTTTGTGACACTGCTGCAGTACAAGGATGAACATCTCCAACACCTACAACATACATGTAAAAGCAAAAAGAGGTCAGGCAGAGAAAAAGACTGGCTGTCTGCAGAGTTTCAATTCATTTGTGAGCATACCTGATGGTATTGCACAAGTCTGAGCAGCATGGAGACCACCACTTCTTTCTGTGTATCCAGCTCTTTGCCTGCGTCGGCTTTGTTTGAGCCCCTCAACACAAACAGGTCGTGGACTATTGGCTGCAGGGCCGGGATGGCTGTGGATGACAGGAGAGAAAAACTGAACTTTGACTCTAAATCCATTGTCACAGGCTGATCTTCTGAGGTTGTGCTATTATGTATTCTTGTGTTATTAAGTAACATTTAGTAGCGTGGGGAAATGAAAGGATTCTGTATGTAGTGTGTTTTGCCTTTGTTCCTCTCACCATGTGTGACAGCTTTCCGGCCGCTCGCCATGATGCCGTCGCACAGCTGGATGATCTTGGGGATGCTGATTATCTGCTTGGAGTGGTAACGCTCATAAGACAGCAGCACCAGGAAGAAAAAGATGTTGGGAATGATGGCCTCTGAATCTCTGCAAGCACAAGAAATAGCTTATTTTAAGACAACACTGGAATATTTGAGCTAATCTATAGGTAAGTGGAGGTAAGAGTTTTGAAAAATCCTACAACACATTGCTCTTTTACGGGAGTCACTTACCTGAACTGTCCTACTTCAATATACTCAAACTGCTTTAGGACAAAGCCTATGAACACCTGAGAGACAGAAAATCCAGAGTGAGCTAAATTCTGCATGCAAAGATGAGCTCATGCAAAAAGCTTATGCGTGTTTTTGGTTTAACCTGATCCGAGTCCAGCAGACAGTAGTTGACTCTGAGCTGCACAAGCTGGGCAAGCAGGTCCAGCACTTGTCTCTGCAGGGCCACAGATGTGCTGGTGGTGTACTGCTTCAAAGCTTTAATCACCAACGGCTCAAACAGACGGATGTGGTTGTGGATGGCATTCTGGAGACAGACACAAAGCCACAGTTTTCAGAACAGCAGCACCACAGTTAAGTAAATGAGCAGTGGAAATCACTATGAAAAACATTTGTTGTATTAAACTACAACATTTCTAACTTGAAGTAGAATAATAGCAGGTACCTTGTCTCCTCTGTGACGTGTTGCATTTGCAATGTTGGACCTCAGCTGGTTCGAAGCTTTCTGCATCACATCAAACCATCTAGAAGTAAAAAAATGACAGTTTACATAATGTTCACATGCATGTGTGTCTAATTAAGCATGTTTGAACACAAATGTGTCTAATGTATGCGTCTCACCCAGAAGTGTCCTGCTCCTGTTCAGCCTGCACCATGTTACGGAGACTGGCATCAGCGAGAGCCTGAGTGAAGTGAGTGTAGGGTGCCATGAAGCAGTAGTGGTACAGGCCTGGTCGCAGGCTCGACGAGCCGAGACGGAGAGCCTTGCCCTGGGAACGGCTGGGTCCACTTAGGACGCCCTCGTACTGGGAGGCAAGGTTGGTGCCGAACAGGGTCTTCAATAGCTAAGGAGACAAGACGAGGTTACTAAAAACAAGCATTAGTCTGGAGTCTTTGTACGTTTACATGTGTAGTAGTTTCAAGGGTGTCAATGGGTCATACATTGGCCATCAAAGTCTATGAAGGAGTAATACTGGTGGGGACATAACCTACAGTTTTCAAAAAAACTGTCAGATTGGCTGGCTGTTTTCAATGCACTTAATTATATTCAGATGACACGTCAGATGCCGTCCAGCGAGTGTAAAAAAAAAAAAAAAAAAAAAAAAAAAAAAAAATGTATGGAACCATCGCACAGGGAGACCAATGCCTTTACAGTCCCTGTCGGCAGGATCCAGCCTCACTCTGTGTGGAGTCGCACCGGTTGCAGCACACTGCTCAGTGCCAGAACCATAAAGACTGCCACACACAATAAATTTGAGAACACAAAAACCTACAAACAGAGACTTAAATACACCAACACACAGATTACTGACCTGTTGTACACAAACTGTAGCCATGGTTGGCTCTCTGGAGAAGCAGGACTTGAGGTAGCCCAAGATTTCCTCCACACACTGACAGAAAACACAGTACATCATTTTATTCTGATTGATCGCAGTCAGTGTGAAGAACAGGCATACTGGCCTCCATAAACTATTTGCATCCATTCAGAACTTCATCTTTACCTTGCTGATGTCATGTAGTGTGGCCATCTCCAGAAGCTGAGACAGAACATCCAGAGTGGAACGCAGGAAACCTCCAAACTTCTCTTGGCTACTGTGGAGGTCCAATGTCACCTAGGAGATGACAAACACCAACAAGTACCACTCAGGCTACTGAAACTTGCAGAACATTTTTCACTTGTGATAGGAAGTAGTTTAAACAGGATGCATGTTCTGACCTTGTAGTTTGCATGCGTAGCTTTAAGGACATCGTAGAGCTTGAGGTAGGGTGGCAGGTGATAGAAGTTGCCAAGGGTGGTAGATTTATTTATGGCTGCTGACCCTGCACTGTCTGCTGGCCTGCCTGCTCAAAAGAACAAAAAAAATATACACATCATACACCCAAAAACACATCAAACTTACTACCTCAGATTAAGTGCGTCTGTGCTGCAGGCCTGGACGTACCTGTGTTGACCTCATTGCCCTTCTTTGGGCTCATAGGTGCAACACTGGGCTCAGCTGCGTCCTTCTCTTTGCCTTTTCTCCGGATGGGACTGAGGGAGGGGGTGTTGCTCAGGGACGGAAGGGTGGCCTAGAGTACAAAAACTGAACTCAATACAATGACCTTCCTTTGGATACAACTTGTGGTCATGAGCAGATAAGTGCCAGTAAAATGTAGTTTAGAAATAATCTCACCTTAACTGCTGGTCCAGGTGGTGTGTCATCCAGCACATGGGCACAGATGTTGAGGACCTTCAGTAGGTGGGAAAAGAGTTGCTCCACCATGGCCACCAGGGTTCGCTCTGACAGCCCTGCCCAGGGTTCTTCCATCTTATTTGTGCCTCCACTGGTGTTCGTGCTGCCGCTGCTGCCTTCTTCCTCTCCAGCCCAGGGATTCCTCATGCATTTAGGAGCCACAGCTGAGGACATGGTTATGAGACCAGTTAATCAAACTGGTTACGGCCTTTGTGTGAAAGAATGGCTTGAGTGGTCTGTTTGCAAATACATGAACGGCATGGTCAGGTAAAATTTCAGTGCATGTTACCCACCAGAAAGCAGATTGCCAGAAAGCAAAAGTGCATCCTGGTGTGCAGAGAGATCCAGTGGGAACCAGGCGGAGGAGAGTAAGGAGAGGACCATGTTGGCCATTCCCACCGTCAGAGTCCTCCGCTCAGTGTCTGGTGCAGATGAGGAAGTGGATGAAGAGGCTGGAGTGTTGCCGGGCTGTGACACACTGCAGAACAGAAGACAATCAGGTGTGTGTATGGAGAAAGGGAAGTGTGATTACATTAGGACATCACTGAATGTACAGGTAACAGAAGAGAGAGCACACAAACCTGAGGGCCCTGCCTCTGCTGCGGTTGAGGCTAGAGCGGGAAGAAAAGCTGCTATTGGAGCTAACATAGCCGCAGTGCCAGCCTGTGCTCCAAGTGCACACTGGAAAATTTAAAGCCAGGAGGCACAAGGCTTCGCAGCAGCCAAACTGCGGAAAAAAAGAATTTCAACATCATAAAATGAAAACACACGAGAAACAGCAGACAAAAATAGATAACGCAGGTCCGAAAACTCACAGTCAAAGCTCTGGAGGTAGAGGAGGTGAAAGCGTGAGAGACGGCAGTAACCACTCTGGACAAATTGTTCTCCAACGTGACATCAGGCACAGCATTGGACAAGTTGAAGCCTCTGTATGTCCTGGCAGACAGAAAGTGCATCATGAGATGATGAATCTCATTTAAGGCAGTTTTGATCACATGGAAAATAGGTTTTGGTACCAGTGCTTAGAACTAAAATAGCCAACATGAAAACTCAACACATGACCAATGAATCATTTCTTAGCAATAGGATAGCTATGCGAGCCTGTGAGATCAAAGGAGTGTGCACATACCTTGTGATTGTGCTGACTGTGAACTGGGAGGGGGGTTGTGTCTCATGCATGAGCAGCTGCAGATAGACTGAACTCTGGTCCCGGGCAATAGCCACTACAGGGTCTGCTTGACCCTGGTCACAGTCATAGAACAACCTGGAAACCAGCCTGGTAGAGAGAGAGGCACAGAGACATAACAGAAAGGTTGGAGGTCATTGAAGAGACAGTATCTTTCCTAACCCTTATTCTGATGTCTTTTAAAAAAAAAAAAAAAAAAAAAAAAAAAAGTAGATAAGAGTGTACCTGCTGACAGCAGAGGCTGCCACATGTCGGACTCTGGGGTCATCATCTCCCAACAGACGGATGACCACATCATTCAGGACTCGTTCCTGCAGTCGCAGTCGCTAGATGGGAAGAATTTAATTAGCAACCACGGTCTCAGCAAGACACTTTTCCACGGCAAAACTATGAGGGAGGCAAGAATGGAGAACTTACCCCGGTGTAGTGATGATCCCCTTTGTGCAAAGTCTCCGTTTTCCTCTCCAGAAAATTAACTAACCTAGAGAGGAAAAAGTTCATGTCTTTAATGAGCAATCACTGGTAAAACTTAACTGTCATTGCTGATGTGTAGGATATTGTGATTTAGACACAAAAAAAAGAAGATTTATCCTACCGGAAGTCCATCTCAGCCAGGGTCTCCAAAAGCTCAGTACGAACAAGCCAATAGGAGCAGTCCCTCAGAGCAAGAAGGTCTATCACCAACTGCAGGCCGAGCTCACTCAGGGTGCTGCTGCATATGGTCATGATGCAATGCTGAAACACACAAAGAAAGGTCAGGCTCACAAACGCACAGGGAGGACAGATAACACGCAAACTTTCACAGATCAGTCTTACCCTCACTGCAGAGCAAGCCATCTTGCAGGTGACGGAGGACTCGTCTTTCAGAGTTTTCTGGAGCAAAGGCACCAAGTCCACCAGGGACAGAGGGTTACCTGAAAGCAACAGGACAGACGGGTGAGACAGAACCAAGCTTCAACATCAACACCGAGACAAACACCTGCATGCGCACACCAACCTGTTGCACTCTGCACACTGGCCAGCCAGGTGTGTATGTTGTAACGGGTTTTGGTGAGCGCTGCCTGTATGATGGCTCCACAGAGGATGGCCGTGGCCCCTCTGATCTGGGGGTCCCCATGTTCAATGAGACCCAGCAAGTCACTGATATACTGCTGCTCTGCAGGGGGACAGAGAAAGACAGCAGCGTCAAACACTGTGCTGAAGACACGATTAGTCATCACCACATGGAGCTGTCCATTACTCCCACTGTCTTTAACGGAAGGGATGTTATGAGTAAGAAAAGTACAGGTATAAATAAAATTAATTATTAACAATTTAGCTGCATCAGTCCCTTGGGGTTATTGTGCAGGCTGGATCACCAATAGCTCATTAGTACAACTGAAAAGTCCAGAGGCCTCATTAATGTTATTTGTCACACCTGTGCCTTTCCTGCTATGACAAATATTTGCTTACTGTGTGTACAGTGACAATTACTTCCAACTCAAGTGACTGCAAAGGACCACAAAACAAAAGACAGACAGCTATATCAACAGAGATAAAAGGAGTATAGTGATGTGACTTAAAAAAGTAGCTATTATTACCTGCAACAACTCGAAAACTAATGTTGGAGATTACCAGAGAAGCTTTCCATAACTCAACAGCTCTGCTCACTCTGCCCCTAGGCTTTAATCTCCAGTAGAACTGCTCATTGTCTACATATAAATCGTATCATAACAAATTCTTAATACTGAGATCACATTTCTCACGTCTAAATGAACGTCACACTGAGATCTTAAAGACTCATGGTGCACCCACACAGGTGTGTTCACTTATTGCCTGATTAGCCTGTCAACTGACCTCACGTGAATTTCAGCATAGCCCCGCCCACCTTCAACCCAAGCAGATGTCCAATCAGCTGAAGAAGAAACACCTGCGTGGGTGTGGCCTAACTTTATTATACATTTTTCGTTGACCTTGATGGAAAACCTCATGAGGTCAAAGAAAGATGTGAAGAAAAATTCATAGACTACACGTATATTCGCCGTTATTATGCAATGGCTGTTATTGATGTGATCTGTGGTAAAACTACAAAGAAAACTACAAGGGACTACGAAACGCACATCTGAGATACTTTCCTCTGTACGCTCTCACTGTGATGTTACATGTAGGATATATAAACGTGGACAGCCCGGTGAAAAATATGACTTCATTATCAATGTATTTAAGAATGACAAAAGGAAAAGAGGCCACCTGTCAGAAGAAAAATGAAGTGTGAAAATGGTCACTCAGAAAACATAATATAATTATCGCAAAAGATGGATGATTAATAAACAACAGTAACTTTGATGATGATCTGGAGGGACACTGGACATGTCTGTGATTGCCTTTAATTCTTTATGCCCCTACCTGCTACTGGAATGCCGTCCAGCGGCTCCAGATAGAGAGAATTAAAGAAGGCCTCAGGATGCAGTGCTGCTGCTGCCCCAATGCAGCTGACCGCCAGAGCCTTCACACTGACTCGCACCTCTTTGTCAGGGGTCAGACCTGGAAAGAAATAGTGTAACAATATTGATATACATATTGTCACACACAATCATGTCAAGTAGAGGTTGCGTCTTTAAATCTTCATCATTAAAGAGTCTTTATTTGTTAAGGCTTTCATCATAGTCATGCATAGATCAAACTAACCAATAAACAGAACTACGATATAATAAAATTGGCAGTTTGCTTGACATCTCAAAACTTACTTTAGTGTCACTGCTACCTCTTTAGATTTATATCATTCTATTTGCAGAGGATATAGGATAACAGAAGTTCTGATAACACTCACCATTCTTTTGTCCTGTCAGCAGGAAGGAAGCAGCAAGAAGCCGTGCACAGTGCACCAGCGGCTCCACCCCTGGGTCAGTGTAATGTCCAATTGGACCCTTTATCCGTGATGGCTAAGGAGCAGCAAGTTTGAGACAGACACATGATACAGTCTGCTTCCTTTACTTGGTGCATAATACTGGCATGCTTGGTTTTTGTGTGTGTGTGTGTGTGTGTGTGTGAGAGACTTTACCTTGTTGTCAGGTTCGGGTTCAGCAGGTTCATCCTTGATTCCTATTAAGCGGTCCACACTGCTGTCTGAACCCTGGCGGTTGTGACCTCGACCTTCGAACAGATGAGGCTTGCTCAGAGCTGCACAAAGAAACAACAAAAATAATCAAAGCTTTGTATCAACAATGTCTTCAGTGCAACCCGAGTGTGTCAACATTTCTGTACACATACCCAGTGCTGACTGCAGGAAAGGCTCTGGGGGTTCTTCTTGGGAGGAAGGCGCCGCACCTTCATCTTCTTCATCCTGTAGTGTTCCGATCTGCATCCCAGAATACTGGCTCTCGCTGCCATCCAGCACCTTCAGCACAGACACAGAAAGAAAAATGTCCAGAGGGGAACTAAACTTACTTTCAACGGACAACAGACGTAACAAATCTGAAATGCAACCACATGCAAAGAATACCTATAGTAATAGTTCCAACTCATTCATTATCGACTCAGATTTGCTGGATTTAGGACAAAGACACGGCATAACAAACCAAGTCAAACAAACATTCCTCTGAACTACTGGATCATGCTTGGGTCAACGCAATTTACAGCAAATCAACTACACACAGGAAAAAAGCACAGGCTTGAGTACTCTGCAGTTGTGGTTGCCAGTCCACCAGAGGAAGAGCAAGCTTTTGATCCAAACTATCAACTTTGAAATGACTCTCTTTGATCGAATGAGAAGGCATTCATTTTACTAGATAAACCACACGATAATTTACAGAGAACTAGTTTTCCTTGTAGGATGTATAAGGTAGGCTACTCTTAATCCAAGATTGAAATGGTTTCTGCAGGTTTGGCCTTCGCTGGAACAAAAGCCTGTCGCATTCTCTTGAAAGGTAGAGGGAACCAAATCTGAAGGAACAGATGTCCTTCATGCTTCGACTTTGAACTCTTTACTAAGTTATCAACAAGGGATGTTGGGCTTGTTGAAATTTTTGAGGGGAAAAAACTGGAAACGAGGATAGGTTCAAATGTATTGTCGATGACAAGAGGGGGGAAGTAGCAAAAAGCAGGGAAAATTCTGTGCATGGTTTGTGACGATCAAGCGAATGAAAGGAGAAAGAAGGAAAGCCAAAAGTTTCCAGACAAGCAAGCCCCTCCCCACGCTGTTCAAAGTGTCCAATTGGCTGACCTTGTCACTAGTGCTAGAGGAAGAGGTGGCATAGAAGGAGGAAGAGGAGGAGAAAGAGAAAGTAGAAGACGAAGAGGAAGCGGTGCAGTCGCTGTCTGTGGCATCAGGACCCTCGGTGGAAGTTGGCGAGGGTGGGGGCGGCTCAATCACCCGTGGCAATGGAATGCGTGACTGCGACGAAGTGAGGAAAAGGATGGAGGAGAGGGGGGGCAAGACCATAGAGGTAGAACTGTTAGAATGGACAATCACACACCAAAATGGCTCTGGAGGGGAGCAGGACCACATGACCTGCAGGCAGCATCCTGAGTGCGTGAAACTGACTTTGCATGTTGCTTATTGAATCTATTAAACATAACTGCCGACCAGTTCCCAAAGCTTTCAGACTGCATGGTGCACAGGACCTGTAGGAAAATGCCTTAACAAAACCTAAGTCCTTCTCTCTGAATAGGGAGTTGTGTGTGCTTAAAGTTCTGGTATAAATATCATCACTTCTATTTCAGATTATACCCAACATGTTGGAACGTTTCCAAAGTACTCTCCTGTCACAAAAAGTTGATTTTTCACAATAAGCACATCAAAACACTGATGATGTTTAATTCTTAAAGAAATGTGGGGGACAGGGTAAAATGAAAATATTGCCCATTCTACAAATCCTAATTCTATGAAGTGTAGCGTCATTCATAAACTGGGAAGTGTGCCATTAGGGACATCAGGGTTCACAGTTAATTATAGCATTACACGGTAATTAGGTCTTTCAGTGCCTAGGGACATACGCTGTCCTCTGTACTTCACACAGAAATAAAGCACTCCGTGTTCAAGCCATATTCTAGTAAATCTCTCATGCTCACAGTTACACTGACCAGTTCTGCTACGTCTGAAGGGGTGACAGCTGAGTCTGGTCCCTCCGTGGTGGTCTGGGAGGAGTCGCTGGGTGGAAGTGAACGATCGTTTGTGCTGAGCAGAGGCCCGCCTTCTCCTAAGGGCCCTCCTTCCGGCGTGGCATTCTCAGGCGTGGTGTAGTCAGCCGTCTCTGGAGTAATGTTGGCCCCGCCGCTGGAACTCCGACTCAGCATTTCCTCCTCGTTGTCGTTGGGTGACTCGGGAGTGTCTGATGCAGATGTCCCGCCACCACCGCCACCCTGCTCTGACGAGGCGCTGAGGTCCACAGAGTCACCAGGCTGCAGGGTGTGCTGGGAGGAGCGTGGCTGCTCGGTGATGATGTCCACCTGGGCCGCAGAGGAGCCATCTGCACCGACCACTGATGCTGAAAGAAAGATGTACGAGATGTTTACCATCTAGTATTTAAAGTGAATCATATTTATAAGACACAGTTGGCAATTACTTCACAGTCTGCCTGCTCGTGGGTGCATCTCACCTGTGAAGGAACCAGTGGTGACTTCTGTTCTCTCAGCATCATCCTCCAACCCATCTTCTTCCCCAGAAAGCATTTTACCTGGAAACAACCAGTTTAATGTCAACATAACATCAACACAAACACTAATTGAAGAGAGGGAAAGTTACTTAAACCTGGTGCAAATTCTCCTTCAAGAGAGTATATTTAAATATTGTGCATAATTAATAATTATTCATGAATTTGGAAGATAATCAACCACCATTTGTGACTCAGTCGGAGGTTTACTTGCCCAAACCTGACTCAAACATTAATACGGGTAGAGGTGAGGACAGGAGATATATAGTCACCTCTCTGTTTCCTGAGAAGGAGTGGGCTGCAGGAAGACCCTCCCCCCGCTGCAAATGGCAGGAAAAAGGAAGTAGAAACAAGCAGTGAGGAAGAGAAAAGCAGCAAAAGCTCAGAAACTCATAAGACTATAACAGAACGATTATTAACAGAGCGAGTTAGCAAGCAAAGAAAAAGGCCACAAACACAGACTGAAGCAGAAGCTGAAAAAACAGAGCAAAAACACAGTTTGGTCCACTAATTACCCGGCAATGTCTGTCAGGAAAGGTTAATGAGTTAAAAGCTACCTGAAGCACACACAGTGGAGTCCCAAATGCCAGGTGACTATGTAAAACACTGTAGAGACCACATTACCCTGTACAAAAGGGATAACAAGCTTTAGGTGATTGATCGGTTTACCGATGAGCTCGAGGATGCTGCCGGAGCGTGCGCGGCTCTCAGCGTCCTGGCGAAACACGGTGGCGTGTTGAATGCTGCCAGGTGTGATGAGCATGTGCAGAAGCTCCGGTGGGGGAGTCCTGAACATCTGCTGCAAGAGCTCCAGAGCCGCTGTGACCACATTGTGATCCCAGTGCTGCGTGTAGTGTAGGGTCAACTCGTACACCTTCGGACACACAGAGAAAATGTATCCACAGTTCTATAACTGAAAAACAAAAACACAAACCATCACTCTCTTCTCTCCACCTGTAGTAGTTGCTCAGGTGTCGGCTGTACATCAGCCTCTTTCCTCATGACGCCAAAGCTCCCTTTGAGGCTGGTGGTGTTGACTTGCTGCTGCAGCAGAGGCATCAGATAGCGAAGGGTTAATAGCACTCCCAGAATTAGGTGACTGGGGTGCTCCTCATCCACTGGAACCAGCAGACCTGGAAAGGGGGAGGAGGTCAGGGTTTGTGCGTTTCTTTTTCCTGGGTGCTATACCTAAGAGCAGTCTGATACCCGTGCTAGCTCACAAATGTTACCTTAAATAAGCTAAACTATAAGTTTAAAATTAGGAAGGTAAGAAGGTGCATGCTGTGAGTGCAGTATGTGTGACTGAATCTGTGTGGGTCCTACCTAACAGAACGTTAAGGAGCCAGGTGTAGAAGTAGCTGGTGCGTCTGGAGTGTTGGCACACGCTGACGGCTGAGCTGGCTGCTGTCCGTCTGATGGTGGGGGAGCTCGACTTAAGGTTGGCCACAAATGACTTCAGCAGAACCTGGGACGAGAATGGTTGGACTTCAGGATTTGCAGAGATGCATTATTCATGTAAGTGATGTCCAGTTACACTGTATTGTTTCTTGGCAATAGTTTCTTTGTTGGTTTTGTTCAATTTGTTGTTACAAATGTTGTTGTTGATGATGAAATGATGTAATGTTTTTTAACTCCTCATACTAATCGCTCTGCTTTGTGCGGATACCTTGATCTCGCCGTCGTTGGCGAAGTGACCCAAGGCGGCCATGATCTTGGGCATTGCTGCAGCCAGAGTCTCCTGTACGGTCTCCTCCTGCCGCTTGGTGATTCTGGCGAGGCATGGCAACAGGTTGACCAGGTAGGGTCTGGACAGCAAGAGATGGGAGGGATACGAACGCAAACAGAACAAAGAAAAAAGAAACACTTAAAAATGAACATTAATTGAAATTTAACTGATATTTAGGTTGTACATTTACAATGAACACCAACAAGTATAATTTAAATATTGTTGTCATGTAAATGAAGTAAAAAGCCATTATTAGCCATTTGTGTGTATACCTGCATTTCTGTGGTCTGATGAGGTGGGCGAGCTCAGCAAACCTCCACAAAGCTGCCCTCAGACTCCGAGAGGCACCGTTCTATAGAGATACACAAACACTCAGTACAAACGCTAATATTACAATTTTTACTATTGCACTAATACACTGTCCACAATGTCCATCAAGAGTTTTCATTTTCAGACTTTACATGAAAGGTCAATTTCAATGTCACCAATCCGCGAAAAACACAACTGTCACAACGCAGACACGTCATTACCTTTTTGATTTCTTTGTACAGCTCCAGCTGCAGTCTAGGCAGGTTGGAGTCCATCAGCGCCTGCAAGTAAATGTCAAAATAATCATTGTGGTCAACAATAAAAACTGATTAAACAACGGAAATAACAGTTTGATGTATGTAATATTTTAGTGTTTTCAAATGGATTGGCTGCACAACAGATATTTTGATATGTCGTAGCAGGAAATTCACAGGTGTACAACCGCATTCTTCTTATGGGAGGTCCTGCTGTTACGCATGCATGCACTGTTGCAGCAACACTTAAAGAATCTGATCAATCTCTGTTTTTTTCTGTTTTTCCAGCTGTGAAAATTCAAAATGTCTTTTGTGCAACCACTCCTCTGATTGATAAGGTGATCTGGTCACATGACGTAAACCCAAATCAAGTCATTCTGTAAGTGTCAGTACCAACTGAAAATTAAGTGATGATCAACTTAATCTCCTTTTACTGATGAAAAAGTGAAGGCCAACGTTAGAAAAAGAGTCTTGCTGGAAGAATAAAGGTCCTGCTCACTTTGATGATTTTGTTCAGGCACTCGTCGGCTACCATCCGGACATCTGATTCGCTGTCATCACTGCAGAGCAGGAACATCTCCATGGCGATGCCGAGCAGTTTCTGAAACTCTGGAGATGTTCTGTTCCCAGGACCATAGAGGGGAAAAATTAGGCAAATGTCATTACGCACATAAATATTCAACTCGACACACATTCTTTGCATCTGATCTGTTCAAACATGAAACAGTTAAATGTTCACACACACACATATAACCTCATGCATACACACAGATTAGTTCTGGAGGAGCTAAGCTGAATAAATGAGCTGGGATGAGACTTTCTAAGTTTATGTTTTCACATGTTTTCACATAAGCTTGTTTTGGGACAAATATAAATGCAAAAGCATGCATCACTGATATTACATATTATCCAAACTGCCCACCCTCAAAGGAAGGCAATAACATAATCGGAAGCTTATGTGTAAAGTTGTCTCACTGCAACCAAACTCAAAGTGGCAAATATTAATCTTAAGTCATTGTTATCACACTCCGTTAACAAGGCCTACCTCAGAGACTGAGCCACAATGTTTTCACATATTGTCAGGCAGTGGGTGACTCGGTCCTTCTTTGTTGTAGCCTGTTCCTTTTTCCTGCAAAAGAGGAAACATAGAGAGGATGAGAAGAGACAGAAAGCAAGAAGCAGCAAAAGGCGAGGAAAGACAGAGAGAGAACGACTGGATAAAACAGATGTGTTCAGAAAAAAAAAAACAGGATCCTAATTAAATCTGATGTTAACTGTAAACAGCACAGTGGATGGAACATTGAATATTCGGGTCAATGCCACCCTATAAAACACTGCAGCACTGGCCCTTCTGTAGCAATCACTGGGAAAACATCAACTAAACAGATCCCCATGAGGGCATGAAAGAATCATGGGGGTGCCTTTAAACTGGAGTCAAATCTAAGTGCTCTGTGATTAAAAGAGTGAAATGTCATTTTCAAAGACTTGTAAGAGTCAAGACTACAATTTCACACCTATTTACATTGCATCTAATTACAAAGCATACTGCATATTAAAACAGTCACAGAGCAGTATAAACCGTGCTCTGCTCTGCTCCACAGACTGTAATGTGGGTAAAGCAAATCTGTAAAATACTTGAGGGCATATCTATTCCATCATTTATGTCATTAATAATTTTATTTATGAAACACAAAGTTCCAAATAAACAAAAGGGAAAGCCGGTCTCCAAGTGCAGTGACAAAGCACATCAAAAACTGATCAAACTGGCTCTGATGAGGACTGTCAGAGGAAAGGAAGCCCGAGAGTTACGTCTGCAAAAACAGGATAAGTTTATTACAGTTGTCAGCCATGGAAATCAGTCCATGGTGACGAGAACCCAAATTTGAGATATTTGGTTTCACCCACCGCAGTGAGAGCGCATAAGCAGTGTCTGCATGTGTGCTTCCCACCGTGAAGCATGAAGGAGAGGTGTGATAGTATACGGGTGCTTTGCTGGTGACGCTGTTCGGGATTTATTCACAATATGAAGCACATTAAAGCAGCACGGCTGTAGTATTCTGCAGGGACATGACATGTCGCCTGTCTGGTTTGCGCTTAGTGGGACTATCGTTTGTTTTTCAACAGGACAATGACCCCAAAACACACCAGTCTATGTCAAATAGGGCTATTTGACAAAGGAGAGTGATGATCAAATGACCTGGCCTCCACAACCACCTGACCTGAACCCAACGGAGATGGTCTGGGATGAGTTCAACGGCAGAGTGAAGAGAAAACAGCCGCCAAGTGCTCGACATATGGGAACTCCTTCAAGACTGCTGAATGAAAATTACTGTAACGAATGATGTAATGAACAGATGATACCGAGTTTAAAGATCGATACTTGATGTGCAGATAATTCACTGTAGCTGCCGTTTTGCATGAGCAAATAAGTAGCAATGCACACTCTGGCTACATAAGCTACACAACAAAAACGATAACCACCTTGTGTGAACCGTCTGAACTCTACAGTCACCGTGCAAATATAAAAGTTCACATGGTAGAGATGAATCAACCCTGCACTGCATTGATCCCCTGGGGCCATTTTGGATTTTGTCCATTTTTTTTCTTACTATAAGGACTATAATCGTATCAGAGGAGAGCGGCTGCACGTTCAGAGCCAGGCACCATAGCAGCTTTCCAGGAGCTCAGTGCATGATGGGAGAGACCAGCCTTTCCTCTAAGTTGCTCGTAGTCCTTATTGGCTCACCAAATTACTGAGTGGCAACATTTAATCCTATCCAGAGTAACTGCTTTCAATCATTACATGAACTAGAGGTTGATATGATAAAAGCGTGTTTAATAATGCATGACACCGGTGTAACCTGTCTAACACCATGTCATCTAAATAAAACGGTTATGATGTATAGTTGGGAGAAGTGATTTTTTAGGAACGATGGAGGAATGAAAAACAGAAAACTTGAAAAGGAAAAGATGGTAGTGATATTACTGAAGGTGTGTGGCATTCTTCAGTGAAAAAGGCTTGGCTCCTTCAGAAGGGGCACATCCTGGATCAGGATCAGGATCACGGTTGATGGACAGGCTACCACACTACTGCACCTGGTCAAGTAGGTATGATGTCTACCTTTCAGTGCAACTACCTACATAATGTTTTCCTCAAAATGTAACATTATTCACTTTCCAAACAAAGCTGATCTGCTGAGATTAACGTATTGACACTGAACCTTTTAATTGGCCCATGACCCCTTTAGCAGGTGCGTTGGTATCAATTAGCGGACGAATTCTGGGTTAGCCTCCAAAACTTTACAAAAACCTGCTGGCTGACACTCAAATAATGTCACTGCCGGAACAACAAGGGTCGTCGAGTACTGGTGCAATGTCATAATAGATCTAAATTAGCGGAGAAGCTTAAAATAACAGCTTAGACTCTGCTAGCTTTAATGTTAGCGTAACTAGCTTGAAGGCAGCTATTAAAACCTCGGTCACCTGAGAGGCACCGACGTTAGCAGGAGAGCTAAGCTATCTGCTACGTTAGCTCGCCGTGCAGTCGTCGTTAGACAAAAATCCACTTACTGCCTCTGGACAAGCTCTTCGGCGGTCGGTGGTCCCTGTTGCTGCTGGAATGACTTCAGAGACTCAAAGGCCTTCATCAGTTTCTCCATGGTGGCCATTTTAGCAATCAGCTAATATTTACTATGTGAGCTAACTGGCTAGCACAGTGGGGACAAGTTAGCGCACGAGAGCGAGGGGTGCGTAGTGCGACGAGCGTGCTAACACTGCTCGCGACAACTACCACCGGCTCTCCTCCTTCTCTTCGTCCAAGAGCTCTCTTATTCTTTCACAGTGTTGTTTGTAAATGTACAAAATGTTGCTTGATAATGAGCCATCTTTGATGCAGCGCTGCGTTTCCCCGACAGATCAAACCAGGAAGTGGCATATGTGAGCGCTTGACAGGGAGGGCAGCGGTGGAAAGTCAGCGACCAATCAGACGGCGGCTTTATGTTGAGTGACTTGAGAAAGAGCCAATGAGTGACGAGGAGCTTTTTTTTTTCTTTTGTTGTTATTGTTGCTGTCACGGGACCGCTAAAATCCAGATTGTAAAAACATATTAGAACAACACTGATGGTGTAGCCGTGGCGTTTATCCGAAGGATGAGTGGGAGGTGTGACAATATGGAGTGTATCAAACTGAGAAGCTGCGTGGAAATCTAACTCATTTATCTCTTGCACAATTGCATTGTAGCTATTAACACCCACCATCTCTGACTCAATGGGAGGGGCAGACAATGAATGGAAAAAATGACAGCTGACCAATATGAAGAAATCTATAACTTTATTGTGTAATAAATCCCCATGTAACGGGTGAAGGAAGTAGCAGTGAGAGCTTTAGTCAAGTCCTTGCTGCAGCAAATATCCTCTGAATCCACTATTGCAGATACATTTTGTGGCTTGGACATAACATTTCTAATTTATATTGTTCCATCTATGCCCATTTATTCACACACACAAATGAATATATGACACAAAAAAGTCAAGACACAAGTATTTTTTTATACAAATGGCAGTGTATTATTTCATAATTACAAATGTCAGATATGGTACAACAACCAGTGATACAACTTGTACAAGAATTAACAATGACTGCAGTGGTTGAACGACATGACTGTACAGATACAAAAAAAAGAAGAAAAATCAAGAAGTCCCAGGCCCCGATTGAATACCAATGATGCATTTTGTCATTCCTTGAAAACATCACTTAATCTGACATATCTGGACAGAGAGGAGTGTGAAACCCCTGGAGAACCTCCAGGCATTTATCAGGTGGTTATTCCAAAACTAGCCTCAAGTGACGTCAAGGAACCGAGGATCTCTCGCTTCTAAACGTTGCTGGTGAGCGCCAACCACTTCTTTTTCTTTTGTTTGTTTTGTTTTTTTCCTCTCTCTTTTCTTTTTAAAAGGAGAAGACTCACCATCACCGCCTTTGGAGGAGGGCAGGAGAGAAGGAATGCTTGTCATGTATTCAAACGGGGCCAACTCAGCTGGTCACCTTGCCATTTATAAAGTTGTCCTCAGATACCAGTGAGATATGTTGGCACTAGAAGGTCATCATTTACATATACAAGGAACCTGAAGTATTACAAACCGATACATGCTTGAGTAATAAAACATATGTATTTTTTTTTTTAAACAGGCATTACAATGCACTTAGTGCGGACATTCAAAACTGTTGAGCTGTTTAAAGTTCCTTTATGTGAAGGAATTTCTCTCAGAGTGGACGGAATGATAAAGAGGTCGAAAAAAGGCGGGATGTCAGAACTGAAGCTGGTAAATTGGCACGTACAATAAAAGGCTGACAGTCTTTCTTCAGTCGATTTTTCTGATAACAAAACAAGTTGGATTTACTTGATGTTGCTTTTGGTATCATTGGCAAAAAAGTTAAAGACACTTTCCTATAGTCATTGTCAAAACACCACCATAGTGCAATGAAACTAAACAGGATTTCTTTACCGCTATATGGATGGTATAAGAGTAAAGTTCAAACAATGACAGAGGCATGGGTGGCAAACACAGTTTAGTTTCCCTGTGAGAGTGAGCGAATGTGTGTTAGAGCTTAGTTACATGTTAGAAATACATCATTTACAAGGTTTTTGAGGCTAAAGAGCTAAAAGGCTAAAATCTACATAGGCAAGAGAAATCAGCTTCAAAATGTGCCTGAGAGCAACAAAACAAAAAAAAAATCAAAATAATGATAAAAAAAAAAACAAACCAAAAAAAAAAAAAAGACACTCAGAAACTCAAGTGACGACAAGCCAGCAACAGCTAGATGCACACGTTCGATTCCTGATTTTTTGATAATGGAATGTGCAACAGGGGACAAAATCTTTTAGAGCAAGCCGACTCTCCAAATTAGCCAACGAGATGGGGGGATTTATATATGCGTACCATTTCAAATGTAAGCATCTGAAATAAGTTTCAAATTCAGCGACATTCAGGTCCTGACATGATTTTGAACTATTGTACTGTTGTTCTTCAACGAATTAGATTGAACAGAAGCTGCATTTACATACAGTGTAATGCACACACACACACAAAGCTAGCATGTCAAGATTGGGTATTCACAGCATTAAAACATGTGGTGGGGAGTAAACAGCGACTGCCTCAAAAGCAAAAGTCATAATCAAATGCCTCTGAATGCCAATTGACGACACGATGGGGAGATGTATTTGTTCATGATTGGTGAACTTGGGAGGAAATATTGCAATGTTTCCTCCCTGTCTAAAGACACTCAAGTAACTGTCTCAGGTCATTCTACGAGAGAACATCAGGATTTTGATGGTATAGTTAAAGGAGGGTGCTATATTACGATTAGGAAATGGTACTTTCATCTACTACAAACAAGGCTAAAGCCACGAGATCTAACTGGAGGTCCACTAGCAGGATATGTGGCCGACAGGAACCATGCAATCTATGATCAATAGGCACAGAGGCCAAAGCAGGTTGTATCTTGACTCAGCGCAGAGGCTGATAGTTGCTGACAGCTGAATCAATGGAAACTAGTTTGATGCAGTAGCAATTTGTTATCTAGATGAAGCCCTTGTCAGCTTCAGGCGAGATCTCTGATACAGTCCCATCATCATCTTCATCATACTCAAAATGTTTCAAACTCCTTCTACCAGTTAACCAGTCCTAGCGATTTTTCCAAGCAAAGGATTTCCACTCTGCACATGAAACAGGTTAATAATAACTGCACACATCAGAAAAATAAAAATAAAGAAAAGCTAGGTAGAAGCAAAAAGAAGCAGGAAAAAAAGAGGGGGGAAAAATAATCACAAAAATTGGTATGCCTGAGTGACTAATGTAACAGACTTTTACTTAACAGCTGTGTTCCCAGAGGAAACACTGTCCGGCATCTGAAGTTAATGTTCTGAGCCTTTTCCAGCTCATGTGAGGGTTTTGGAAAGCTCCAAGAATTCTAATTATCAGGCCTTGTATTCCGGGAAACAAAGCCTCTATAATATTTGAAACTGTAAAAGATTCTTGTTGATTGTCAGAAATAAATCCATGCCATCTCTGCTAGAATCGGTCCAGGCACCTGCAAGACAGTTTACTACACCTGCCACCCATTCCAGAGCGAACCTGCCAAACAGGACTGAGGGATAGATCATCACTTCCAAACCAACTTAAATCGAAATGGGGAGGGCAGGTGGAGATCTGTATAGGAAGTTATAGGCATGGCATCAACACAGCAATGTTAGACTGGATTTATTTCTCCCCCATATCGTTTGGATCTACACGCTTCACTCAGATCTACCTGAGCCTTGAGGGGCGCTGAAGCTGAGGGTTAGAGTTTGGGACCGGGTTGATCTGATGTGCTAACAACAACGTCACGTTGGCCAAATCAATGACAAATAGACAGCACATATAAAAACAAAAAAAGGCCTTATGCTACATTGAGAAAAATAAAAAGACTACTGGTACTGTGCTTCTTAAAAAAAAACAAAAACAAAAAAAAAACTCCCCAATACACATTATCCATACTCATTCCAAAAGAAAATAAACAGGAAATAAAAATGTAATGTATGCATTCAAGTGGTACTTTTATGGCTTTTTGTACAATACAACCTTTAGTGAAAATATACATCTAGACATAAATTCAAGTACAAATGTACAAAATCTTTAAACTCATACTTTTTTCTTTAATTATAATACACTTTTAATACAGCTCATAAATACAGGTCAACATTCACTGAGTTCCTAAGATTTGCGCTCGGAGTTTGTGGTGAAGTTCAGCGGCGAAGGGGCGGGGGGTGTTGGTGGGATGGGGTGGGGTGGGGTGGGGTGGAGGAGGCAGGTGGAGGGAGTGGTTTAAAGTCGCGAGGGCTCTTCGATCTCGTCGTCACTGTAACCGCTCTTAAAACAGACCTGGGAAGGATCAAAAGTGAGGATATATCACTAACATCAGCAACTTTCATCACCACCACAATGTTCATCTCACGTGCGTCACGTGCATGACGTCACATAAATGCTCCTGACACTCCATCATGTCACACGAGGTACTTCTGTGGTGCCCAGCGAGACAATAAGACATGCAACTGAAGCAAGAGGGTGCGTCGGTTGCAAGATGACACTGTGGTGAAGCAGATTATTGTGCTTACGTATGTTTGTTTTTTTTTTTTACTACCCTTGCATCAAATGATGCGCCGTTTATTTAACTGAAAACCACGCAGAGTCCCTGAAGCCCCTCTCCGCCAAGGTCGTGTCTATGTGGTGACCCTATATTTGCCAAACTCTCGTGAGATTTGTATACAGTTGTTTCTGCATGTGGAAAAAGTTTGCTTTTGGGGCTTTGTGTTCCAGAAAGCCACTCTTCGTGTGTCATGTGAAGCCAAGACTTTGGTTTGACCCAATTTGTAAAAACCCAGCATCAACTTTAGATTTCACATGGGACCTGTGTTGTATTTCATGCTGGAGTTGAGACACGGTGACATTCTATTGTTACACAGTGGATGTGATAAAAAAAAATAAAATCAGTGCGACCCCGCTGGAGGTCGCACAGTGTTTCCATTGATCAGCTGGAATAATGATGATGAATTTATTAACTTTAACAACTTATTGTGGCGGACAGAAAAGATAGGATTTTTTTGTAAGGGGGACATGTCCACCCACTCCCTGGTTGCAGTTGTACCCTTCAATTCAAGGAAAGATCAGACAAATACAGAACAGTTAAGAGACAGTTGAAATAAGTTGTTAGCCGAGTAGCTCCTGCAACCAATAAAGGATGTGAGAACCATTTTCCACCACTGACAAACATTTTCTAATATGCCACTGCATCTTCCGACAAACCAGCTCCTCTCAACATTCCTCGTGTTAGAAAAGGCACAGCAACAGATACGGAAACACAAACGCAAAGAGATTAATAAGAGAAGGAACTTTTCAACCCCAGAGAAAAGGGAGAAAGAGAGGTCTCGACTTATACTAGGAAAGAAATAACTGGAAACAACACATTTCACAGGGGTGACGTCTTTCACATGTTGAGTTTGGACAAGGCCTGCGGGGGAAGAAAAGGAAAGGAAGGAAGGAAGAGAGGAAGTACCTTAGCCCCCACCCCCTCGGACAGTTGGCGGAGCACTAGCACTTGCCTCTCGTCTGAACAGGCGGTAGAAGAAGCCTCTCTTTGGTGGAGGATTAGGCCGGTTCACGTCCAGGTCTGAGCACAGCGTCCCATCAGTCTCATAGACGTTGATTTCTTTGAAGCACTCCATCTCGATCATCTACAAAAAGGAGTTAAGCGGTTATCTCTCCTGATGACTTCAACTTCTTTACCAGTCATTTATTTACAACACAGCCTTTCCTACAGCCAGCTGTTTAAGCCTCCACCTGGACTGAGCATTTAAGACGTAAATGAACACCTCCACACATTGCCTCATACATATTCAGTAACTTGACTCACTCGCAGTGGCATGTTCACATTTAAAAGCATCTACCCCTCTACATCGCTCTTAAAGGAAGGCGTTCTTCATTAACACAGGTATTCCTATGCCACCACAGTGCTGTACTGCGTTGCCTCTGTCTGCTGTGGCACTCAACGATGACATCATCTCGGCGGCCTGAGCCTGCAGTACCTCGTTCTGCCACGGGATGGAGACACTGCCTGTGACAAACTTGTGGTAGAAGTCGTCGTCTGTGGGGTCAAGGTTCACGCCTTTGACAGTGGAGAACTGCTCAATGTCCAGGACGTCTTTACAGTACACGGCCCGAGGCTGAGAGCGAGGCAGGAGGAGGAAGAATGATAGAGGGAACAGAGAAAAGTGTGAGAAGTCTGTTTATTTTTAGGACTAAAGGGGGGGGAAAGAACCCCAAATACATCAAATCTGATGCTTTTTTTTTTTCTTTTTTAATAACGTGGAAATAATCACACGCCAGAGGACTCTTTGCTGCTTTGTTTTCCCTCAGCAAGGCCCTACTGACCCGAATAACCAAAAATAGAAACTCAGATAACCCTATCTGCTTTCAACTATTGGTTTAACCTCTCGGTGCCTCACGTGGGTTATTTATGACGCTGAAAGTGTGACGATTCTCTCTATGAACAGCTCTCTTAGGGGGAAATATCTATGAACGCAGCACACAATAAAAGCTTACAGTACATTCATCCAGATGAGTTGGCGGTCTTAGACTGGTTACACATATTCACACTTGACAGTTAAGCATTAAAAAGCTACTAGTGAGGATTACGCTAACAGGATAGATGTTGTCATAGAAAGCAATGTTGCAGTTTTGTCAGCTGGTTTGGGATTTTTGAACGGCAACAGTAGAAACCACAATCCTGTTCTTCACCATCCCCCCTACGATAACTAGCTTATACTGGAAGTATTTGTTTACTTGTGTCAGTGCTACTTCCTCTATGCTGATTTGCTTCTCGCTGTGGTTTTCAGGCTTCAAGCTGTGATTTGAGCCTGTATGCCCTGTGTGTGAGTGTGTGTGTGTGTGTGCGCGCGCACAAGTTTGCATGATGTACATGCCGTTCTTACATCAGGGCTGAATGGAGGGTCCAGCATGTTGGCCTCCAGCCGTTTGAAGTTGATGTTTCGGAAGATGGGGTGCTGCTTGACCTCGATGGCCCCACGACCTTGGCAACCCAGTCGCTCCTTGGGGTCCTTCGCCAAGAGCTGACACGCAGCAGGGGAAAGACGGAGAGGCAGTTTGTTATCCCAGACGGCTTTGGTAGACAAACGAGAGCTTAATATGTTTCAGATTTCTCGTAAAAATAAACTTCGACGTAAGCCCGGTTCTCTTATCATGAATCAAACGCAGGAGGAAATGGAGGGGGGGGGGGCTCCTGCGATGTTGGATAACTCCTGATAGTTTTATGACTAATCCCCCTAGTTCAATGTACACAAAGAACACACATGGATGTAGTTTGTATTTCATCCTCTTGACTTCATGCATCTGACCCAGCGTAATCTAATAAAGACAAACACAAATCCATACACTCAGGGGTTAATGCAGAACTATCATGGATGGAATTAGAGAGCGCCGTTCTCTAGTCTCTGTGAGAGCTTCTGGATAATATTACCACCACACCACCTACAGTACAGCGAGCTTATGAAGTGGATGAGTGCTGTTCAGTGCTTTGGCTACTAGCGGACACTTTGACTGGCCCAGAAGCTCATGACTTTCAGAATCAACAAAGCAATAGCTTCTCATCCTTGCGCAGCCCTTGCCCAATTTACACCGGCGTTCAAAGCGCACTCTCACTTTCTGCTTTTGACAACTCGGGTCACTTGTCTATTTTAGGCTGTGGTAACAGCCATCTCTCCGGCGTGGCAGAGTTTCCTCCACCTCCTGTTATTCGCTCCCCTTCCTCATCATCTTTCTCCCATTTCTTGCTGAAACCTTTCTTTCTCCCTGCCCCCTCCCCTCTCCCCTCCCTCCCCTCACTCCTCCTCTCCCTGGGGAGTCTTTGAATCTGCTCAACCTCGGGGTCAGAATGTTCCGACGCGTCACACAAATAAACGTCCTGTCCCCTCCTGCTCGGAGACAAAGCAGCTCAGTGGCTCCCTCTTGGAGCACAGAAGAGTGACACTATGACAGGATGTGAAGGACAGATGGGAATATTTTAAGCCAAGCCGGGCTGACTGATCACTAATGAATATTTATTTTTAAATGAACACCGGCTAAAATGATTCTATTATGAAAAAGGTTGCTTGTCATAATGAGTTCACAGTGTTACAGTTGCACTTCCCCTCAGAGCATTTCAGTGTTTTTCAGATCCCTGTTTTGGTTTTTGGATCCCTCATCACAGCACAAAGCCTCCGTATACTACCTGTCCAGCACCAAACGACAGACGGATAACATTAGCAGCTAGCTTTTGAACGTAGTAGATCACCAAATTATAATTATATAAAATATGATCATCTAAGCTTTAAATAGCTGTTCAAGAAACAACTTTTTTTTCTGTCTATCCCCTCAGCCTCATTCATCCATGTTCTCATTTGTCAAAGAATCTTGTTGATGTGCTCTCTTCCCTCCACCCTCTCTCCCAATCCCGGAGCCATCCATCGCCTCCATCTCATCCCTCTCACCTGTCTGCAGATGTCCTTTGCCTCCTCTGAGAACTTATCAGAGTACTCCTCCTGGTCCTCGCGAACTCGCCTGTCCACCTCCTCCCGTTTGACGCGCTCCTTGCGCTTGCGGAAGGGCGACTGGCCCTGTATCATCTCAAAAATCAGGCAACCAAGCCCCCACCAGTCCGGGCTGACAGTGTAGCTCTCGTTCTGGATCACCTCGGGAGCTGAGGAGTGAGGAAGGAGCGATCAGGGGCACTTAATGAAGTTCATAAGGAGGGGTAGAAAGCTGAGATTTGTACAGAGAAGGCAAATGAGGCAGAAGTGCTGAGGTAGTTTTACCCATGTATCCAACAGTGCCCACTCTCCCTCGTATCGTCTCTCCTTCAGGGATTTGAACTGCAAGACCCAGGTCTGAAATTCGGATGTGTCCTGAACAAGAACCAGAGAATGTACATGTTTAATAAAAAATACACTTTTTTTAGTTGCTAAAGAGGTAAGAGGACTACATTTTATCTCCTAGATATGAGTGCAAAGGTCCATATTGATGCCAGAGCGCTCTGACAGTAGCATGTGAACTTAAGAGAATGAGAAAAGTAAGAGCTTAGGAAGAGACATGGAGGAGACTCCTCTATTTCAAGATAAGAGCACGTTACAGAGAACAGACGATACGGGAGCATGACTCGGAGGAGGAGAGAGCACGATGTAAAGAACTTAAAGCCTGTCAAAGGTGAGGAGATGACGTGCTTGCACATGACAAAGTGGATTAGTTACAAACTTGTCGTCTGTCTTGTAACTTGTGACATACGGTTTACATGAAAACAACAACTGTGGAGAATAAATAACAGCCGAAAATGTGCCCACACTCTGACTCCAATTGTAAAATAAAAAGGAAAGAAATAAAACCGGAACATACCACGATCATCCAGGAGGATGTTTTCAGGTTTCAAATCCCTGCGAGAAAAAAAAAGAACACATTAGGGGGTCATTCTGTTGATATTGTGCTTGTATTAAAAACCGAACATTTGAGTACAAGGATATAACAATAAAATCCTGGATAAATATTTGTATCCTTTATGAACTTGTCATCATGTTGACATTTCATTGTCTTTTATTGCCCATGTGCTTTCTGTTCTTCAGCTTCTACAATCCTTTATGTGGATTAATAGATTCTTATCGCCGCACATATCTTTATTTGCTTCAGTGGCTGCGTTATCGTACGTTATATTGTTCTGAGCTGCTCTCGACAGCATTGCAACAGAACATCCTGACTGAGGACTAATGTGTTACTATGACTACTTTGTATTTTTGTTTTAATTTCATTTAAAACTCCACTGACCAACGCGAGACGCGAGCGCAATGCCAACTGTGAAGTTTGCTGTAACACACGCAGACATCAAGGAACAGTGTGTTTATATGACTACACTGGCCATGTGTATGTGGGTGCATGTGTCCTCTAAGAACATCAGTGTTTATGTTAGCATTACTCTGAGACTCCACTGAGTGTGACAGGTACATGGCACCTCAGTGAAATCAGTACTCCATTAATCCGGTGACACTTCATCATCTAGAGCTTTCTATTTGCACTTGTCCCAGTCTTACACAACTGCAAACACTCTAATGGAACGGCGGTGCTGGGACAAACAGTCGGACATACGGTTTGTTTTAGACCTCTTGCATTGGTGAGGTTGGTCAATTGTCCTTGGATTCAAGGGGGAATTCCATCGACTCACTGCCGCATTTCCTTAAAGTGTTCAAAATTGAAGGAGTAGAACACCTGATGTCATGATTGTTTCGCTTTTAGTATGAGTCAAGCTCACATCCTACATTTCCCATATTGCAACTGGGTAGCATTTGTCATTTAGACCCTCAGTGCCAGGTGAAAAAACACTTTTTTTCCCTCCACACCCCCAGTTTGTAACACAGGCTGACAATCCTGACAACGTCATCAGGGTTATTTTCTCAAACTTTAGAAAGCTGCCTTCAGAGCAACAAAAGACATGATGTAACTGTTTTTATTGGCAATGCTTCTCACAACATAAAAACTGAGATTCAAAAGGAAAATGTCCCATTAAAGGACATTATCCCCTAAATATTCTCGAAAAGCCTCCATGCTTAACACTGCCCTAGCATGACAACATGTATCAGGAGGGGCAGTAAAGCCTGGCTCAGCCTGGCTCAGCCTAAAGTAACTTTTAATCTTTCATGATTCTCCATCTGCAATTGCCCACAAAACTGTGTCTGACCCCCGTGTGACCCAACCTGTAGACTATCCTCTCACGGTGCAGGTCCTCAAGGCCACAGCAGATCTCAGCAGCGTAGAAGATGGCCCTTTGCTCGTCAAAGCCAGAGTTTCCCATATTGTAGATATGGAACTTTAAGTCGCCGCCGTTCATTATGGTCAACACCAGGCACAGCGCATCCTTGGTCTCATAGGCGTATGCTAGACTAACCTGTAGAAGGAGGAAAATTTTGGGGGAGTGGTAACGAGGGAGGTGAGGGACCGGTCAAGGAGTCAGAGTAGGAGAGGGCATGAACAGAGAGAGGGGAGGGAGGAGGAGGAAGAGGGAAGAGCAGTGGTAAGAGACAGGGTGGCTAGAGGAACATGATTGTTACATTTCATTTGTTTAATGTTCAAAATAATCATCCATTATCTCGGACGAAATGTCAGGAATGTATACACGGGGAAACAAAGTGAGATATATCACAGACATGGAAGCTTCGTCTCCAGTCCTTACTCGATTGCTTAATTTCCTTTCCCTCTAATCCCGTCATCTATCTCTCTCTTTTCTGCCTTAATTCCCACCAACCCTCCCCCCCATAGGTCAGTGACACTCAGGGTATAGTCTGTGTGCATGTGCCGTTGTGTACAAGCAGGATGTTGCTGCCATCGGGAGGAATCCCATCTGCTTCAGACTATACAGTCAGAGATGGACCAAACGAGGGGATGGGAAAAAGACGAGGGCCAAGTGAACGTCACGCACACACAGATACATACAGTATATAAACAAATACACAAATAAGTACTAGAAGCCAAAGCACACAGCATTATGCATGCTTCCAAAAACCGTGTTTATTCAGCAGTAACGGACAAATCTATTGAACTTGGCACCACAAAACGATGCCCCTCACACTGGGCTGGCTGTCAGTATCCACTTTAAAATGTATAAAACACTATCGAAAGAAGAGCCTCAAGAAATGCAAAGTTTTTTCCAATTGTGCAATCAAATTCCCACTAATGCCCGACATCTATGCTAATGCAATAAAGTGAAGAAAACCGAAGGCAATCGGCTTACTGGAAATGACTTTACTCTCAAAGGAGGCAGATCGCACCATCACTACATCCGCTTTGCCTTCCGCTGGAGCGTCTCAGGTTATGGATGAGACAGAGAGTGAAACTGGTTTATTTGTTCTTTAATCAGGTATTTAAATAGTTGTGTCATTTCATGATCCTGTAATTAGACTTTTTTTTTGTTGAAAAAAATCAGATTTTGGGAAATGTGTGTTAACTGATCGAGAAGTCCAACATGCGTTGTATTGTTGGTTTTATCGTATTGTGGCACCGCTATCAAAACATCTGAAATCAAAGGCAGCCGAATCTGCATCAGAGCGAGGTAGCTCTGCCTCTCAGCCTCACCTGCTAGAGACTTCAGAACAGGGTCACCCTGCCCTGTGTCTCACATACACACATACACACCCACACACCAAATAGGTGGATGTGTTATTGGTTAAAACATGCAGTATTATTGACTAATAGTATGATGCACTGTTAAAAAAAAAAAAGGTAAAGAAGAACAGAGAGAGAGAGAGAGAGAGAGAGAGAGAGAGAGAGAGAGAGAGAGAGAGAGAGAGAGAGAGAAATGAGGGGTTTGAGAGAGCACTTGACTCTTCTCCTTGCTACTGCTGTTTGGTCAGTGTTGCTAGGCAACAGAGCTGCACTCGTAGGTAGAGAGGCACATGAAGAGTCATCAGTTCTGCCTGCAGCACAGAGAACGAACACATGCGCACACACACACACACACACACACAAAATCATGTGCCAATCCCAGGTGACAAGAGCTGCAAGTCTGAGGTTCTGTAACAAGCCCACTCCAGCCTCAGTGTGTGTGAGTGTGTGTGTGTGTGTTCACATGCATGCATGCCCATACACATGCTTCTGTCATGACTCACTCAAAACACGGACGCGTAGCAGTGGCTCACGCTGCATTAGAAAGCGACTAATCCAACGCGTAGTACAACTTAAACACAACCATTAGCTTCAAATGGAGAACGTGGCGAGGCTCCTACAGTCCAGCTTACTGTACTGTACGCCAGATCAATATCACAGTTCTGCACAGTTCAACAGTAGAACACCGTGTTCTACAGTATGTACACATATACAAAGTACACACTGCACACAGACCCACAGACCAGAATTTTGCATGCTTATCCCCGTGGCTGCTCCTCGCCACGTTCCAAGAATGTTAAACGAGCACTTGCTGTAATTTTCTTGTCTTTGGAACAATCATTTTTTTTAGAGAGACACAACCCCGAGCCAAAGCTAAGTTTTCTTTTCCTGCTGGAGCACCTGAAATGTTTTTTCTGGTGCTCCGGCAGTTGTACAGTTGGACGAAATGGAAAGAGAAGCACACATCACTAGTTTTCCAGCTGCGTTTGATTCCTGATGTCAACATGCGTGGACGAGCAGCATTAAAATTCAAGCAGTTTTATATACAAATACTGTTGACAGTAGAATAAAAGAAACAGAGACAGACACACCAGGGACACGTATGCTGTATCAGTGATACACAGATGGTTCATATTTTAAAATCTGTGAACTGAGAAATAGCCTCACGTGTTTCCCATTTAATAAAATACCAACTAATAAAGTCAATCCTCCATATTCCAGGTGTATTTCAAGAACTGCCATAATCAGAATTTACTGCAGATAAGTTAAGCTTATTCATGTCACATCTCTCTTATGTTACATATACGACATTCTGATATCTCCCTTTAAAGGTCCTGAATGGCTCCTCTGTATCGTCTTACATGTTAATGAGCTGTCAACTGTAAATCTCTGCCCTTCGGTACTTTACAGCACGGAAGAAGTGAAAAGCTAGGTGGCTCCCTAAAAAACGCTCAAGCTTGGCATCGCAGCGCCAGCCAGAAACCACCGCTTACTCATGACGATGGCTCAATTTATGAAAATCCTCCATAGGAAAATCAGCCAAGAGCAACGCCACCATTAAGAGTTTGAGGCATGGTGGTATGGTGGAAGGGTAATGATTTTTTTCATGAAGGGGAGGGGCAGGCAGCAGTGTACTACTTTCTTCTACATGCTGTTGCTCTATTATGAAACTTAAAATGTGCCACAAAGTTCAATAACTTTGGTATGAGACAGTGTCTCATACCAAAGCCACCTTGATTTTTTTTTTCCTGCATCTTGTGGTGTGGTGTCAAACGCTTATTTGGTTTACCAGGAAGAACAATTACCATTATCTCATGAAGGAAGTACGCTTATGAAGTTCTTTGGAAGTCATTGTCATATTGCGGTGTTTCACACTTCCTTAAATTTCGTGCACGCACTTACTGCTTTTGAATCATGTCACAGTTTCGAATCTGAATAAACTGTGCCACCAGTTGTGTTCAGGCTAGGGAACAAAGATAAAAATTACACAGGTTCAATCAAAAAAAAAAAAAAGAGCCTGACCAAAATAGGTGTAGAGGCACATGGCGGGTGTATGTGTTCATTTTCATTGAATTATTGCACACGCCCGTCAAAAAGCACATCAATATAACAAACAATCTGCAGAAGAACATCAAGAACATATGAAAAATGAAAAATATAGTTTGGCAGCAAAAAAACAGATTTCAATCACATTTTAAAATACATTCACAGATGATTTAAGGCTCACAGTATGCTCCAAATGAAATCAAATTTGGCATGTTTGCACGGCAAAATAGCAGGTTTATTACCTCAATTACTTTGCTGATGTGCACCCAAGCTGCGCACATCTTTCCAAACTGCCCTGTACGCTGTGTGCCGTCACCTGCGACTTGTCAATAATATCACATGACTCATCGACCCTCCTTTTGGGGTTTTATCCCATCACGTTTCTTTCCACTGGGACTCACAAACTCGTCCACCACGTCATTAAACAAGCAGAACTTGAGTCACAGCGGCTGTCCTTTTACGGCTGATCGACAGCCGTCGCAAACACACCATTCAATTTCTTTTGGAGGATCCTGGAGCCACAATAAACACATACACAACGCAGACACGCGCACGCGCACACACACACACACACTCCCCGACACATACATACACACACACCCCGACATATACATACACGCACACACAAACAGACAGACAAAACAGGTACATTTCTGTTGAAAGGTTGAATAAGAAAAAGGTAGTACTTACTACAAAACTACTGTTAACTTTTTCTAAAATGCGTTTTTCGTTTAGTGCCATTGCTTCACCTTTTCTTTTCTTCACTCGTTTCTTTTCCAGCTTTTTACAGGCGTACATCTTACCGGTGGCACGTACTTGGCAGGCACAAACCTGGAAAACAGGGAATGAGGAAACATGATCACACACATGTGCATTAAAAAAAAAAAATCCAAAAAAAACCCCACTAAAACTAACTAATGGAAGTTAATGTGTCACACCACCACAGATTTCCCCACCCAACATTAGGGGACATAAACAGCGCTGCATTAACTAACTGTTAAAAGAGTACTTGTAGCAGCTTAAATCATTAACGTTAACATCTCATTTCCAAACCCGCTGCGTAAGGGAACATAATGCTGGCTCAGTGTCCACCATAAAAACTTTAATAACCGGAACACTGCAGTATGGCTAGTTATTTCTACTTCACTGGATCGCAGGGACACTCACCTCGCCAAATCCACCTTTTCCTAGTACTCTATAATGTCTGAAGGTATTTTTGGTTACTGGTTGCCTGCAGGGAAAGGAAAGAAGAAAGACAAAGAGAGGTAGACATCAAATAACTGATAGGTGATGCCGTTCTCTCAGACCATGCGATGTTGCAGACAGAGTAATGCTCTAATATATTATTAATCCGCCCTGATGACTGCCGTTTCCACCCCACTTCGGTTACCCAGCCATTATGCAAAGCGTCATCAATTATTTACCACTCACACGGAAACGCTGATTGGCAGCACCACCTTTGTGTTTCGGTGCACCTTGGTCGCTACTAGTCTCTACGTACTGTATACTGGAACGTTTGCTTGTGCTTGTCGTAAGCATTCCTTCGGCCACAGTATCATCATCAGCACTTTTTTTTTTAACTACTAGTCATTAATAATGAACTTTTTTATCTGTTGTTTTTCCCCTCTAGGGATAAGGATCTGTCCAAAACAAACAGTCGGGGCATGTGCTGGAAGTTTAAACGTGACAATGTGCCTCCCTTAGCAAACAAAGAGGTGGAATGAATGATGCAAACCCAAACATGGAGCGCGTACAAGATCACAGGTGCCTGAGACAAAAGAATGATTTTTGCGTGTCTGCTTTGTTGCGAGTGTGAAATGCGCAGTGACTACGCACCTCTCCAACCATTTCCACTGCAGGAAGCGAGAGAAGTACATGGACTCCTGGTAGGAGGAAAATGGAGCTCCACTCAAATAATCACGAACTATTCTGTAGGGAGGGAGAGAGAAAGAGGGTTGATGATCATTTAATAACAAGGTAGTTTGTATATATGTACAACAATGTGCATGTAAACATAAAAAAAAAAAAAACATGGCAGATTTCTTTCCAAATCTTCCAGACAGACAGACAGACAGCTGGAGAACGCCTTTTAACCTTTCCAGTGACTACAAACACACACACACATCCTCTTTATCTGACTAACCCCTGAATCACATGTGTGTATGTTTGTGTATGTCGGCGTGTTTGTGGGTGTGTGTGTGCGTGTGTGCCTGTGTGTTTAGGCATCGCCAGGCTGTGTTGCGGTTCAAAGCCGCTCTCAGTGGAAAGACTGAAAAAAAAGATCAGCGCTGATACACCACCGTGAAAAATGAAAAAATGCCTTTGAACAGAGACATTCCTCTCAACTGAACCAGGAAACGGGGGATTTTGGGGAAACCGGTTTGTACAGAGCGGAGAGGTTGAGCCCAACGTCTAATCTCACATCACCTCGCACGTGAATGTGGGTGTGTGTGTGTTTCGCAAATATGTCATATAGTCAAACAGAATCCACCACCCGAAAACAAAAAACAGTCCTGCTACCAGTCAAAGGATTGAGAAGTGACAGTTAAGTTCTTCGAGGAAAGGAGTGGGGGGGTCGCGAAAGGTCGCAGCCTCATTACCTCGTGACCATACGTAGACCATCACTCCACTGAGAGTTGTAAGAACATGACTCTTTGACATGACCCTGCCAGCTTCTCGTATTAGTGTCCTTTTTCGCTGCTTTGACTACAGATGTTGTTTGACTTAAACAAAAATGTCCTCTTTAACACCGTCGTACCAGACGGAGACATGAACTCAGCTGTACTGAGACAGGTTTACAGTTACTCCAAGGGCTGTGGAGGAAAATAATCCTGGGTCAGCGAAATATGTTGCGGTTATTATAGCGCCTTAGAAATCTACTGTCCTTGCTGTCAATGTTGTCGACAGATAATGTATTTAAACGGAGAAAGAGGCCTAATGCCAGAGGGAAACATTGAGATTACTACACCGCAGTGGTGGGTCAGACTCTTTAGTCTGGCTCTTTGTCTTCAGTCAACACGTATGAGTCAGCAGGTTTTCACCCTGGATCTCACGCTACGGCTGAATTTATTCCACAAACACGCTTGATGTTTGATAATAGATCCTGTTATTTCACAGCAAGCGTCCATTTTGGAAAAAACGCAAATACTACAGATATTTTGACACGGGTGAAACATAACCATTGTGTCAGCCTTTTCATATCAATAATGCAAAATAATGCCTAAAAGATGAGGATACATTTACTCTAGTTACAGTGACACATTGTATTAGAGAACAGTTGGCTAGTTTGTAAAAAAACTAAAAGGTAAAAGTAATTTAAAGTTACATTTTACATTTCATTTTTCATGGTCAGTCTTAGCACGTATTCAATGAATGATCAGGTTCAGGAAAAGGATACAAACTGCTAATGAAAGCTTCTAATGCAGAGCTTTAAGACAAAAGTCTTAACTTCATGAAGCAAAGAAGGGTTTAAGGCATGTGTTACGAGGCAGCGGAGTGACTGAGCCAAATGCCAGAGGCAAGCACTTGTAAAATTCAATTACCTTAAGACAGGTATGTCAGAGAAGCTTAACCTGTCTGTATTTGTACTCTTTAAAAAAAGAACACACACACACACACACACTGTGGTTATTTGTTGAATGGGTAACAATTTCGTATAATTTCACTGGCTTTAAAATGTAATTGGTACATGCCTAGTTTGAAGAGCTGCAAAGTAACTACTCCTGAACTATAGCAGACAGTAACCGTCTCTCTGTTGATCCAAACCTCTCCTTCCGACCTGCAGCACATGACTGAAAAACTTACGTAGCAGCAGATATCCCTCCTCTACTACCCAAAGGGTGAAGAGATGCTCATATTTGGCAAGGAGATTTTCCTTGACCGTGTTTTAAAATTACTTCATCACTAAGGAGGATGAGGAAAAGCTGCCTGTGGTTACCAGCGGCCCTGGGGTGGCTGTTCTTGGCAAAAAGGCTCGAGAGTAGAGAGTTTCCACAAGGGGAGCACCCTCTGCTGTGTAAGAGAAAACTGAATTATGTCATCATGAGACCAAGTTGCTTTGGACATGAGATGAATGTCCATCTGCCCTTTGCAGAAGAAGTACACTGTTCCCAAACATCTACATCAAAACTCTAATTAAAACTGTGCCCTGTGACCTCTACAGATACAATGCCATGTTTTCAATGCAGCCTTAAGGGTCGCATACAAAGTTCTGTTTCTGTTTATGTGTCATCAAACCGTGGCCGGAATGAATACTCTGAATGAATATTCTCAGCTCAGCGTCTTGTTCATGTTTACTTATCAGGTCAACTGGCTTCACTCAGTCGTAAAAGACAAGACTGGTCCCGGATACTTCAATAAAGGGGCTCCAGAAAGGCAGGAGCCTAGCAGTGCCTGGCTTGGAGTCGAGCCTCAGACAGACACCACTGGGAGTAGAAATAAACACAGCTACAATATGGCTTTTGTTACAAGAAGGGAGCTGGAGAGCGAGAGGAAAATAAAAGGGGAGAAAAATCAGCACACGGACCTTTGTCAAGCCTGGCGATGCACAAAACACCACGATACACATGTACCGAAGGCCACGCTTTACTCTTGGTATGACATAACCGTATGTTCCACTGCAGCAGAAGAAAATCCATGAGTGAGCTAATGCATTTCTGCTAGTGGGTGTGAGGCTCTGCCAAAAGTCATGTTTCCACGTGCAGCACCATGCTTTCCTACAGGCTCTCCCTCCGAGGGGAAGAAAAAGACGGAATAAGGCCCCGGGTCAGAATTACATATCGGAATAAGAAAATTCAAGAAAATGAAAATTCCACGGCGAAATGTAAAAAATAATGATAGTGGAAGGAGTGATGAGCAAGCCTTAACAGGAATCCCATTCAAAAACATCGTGAGTGCTGCTGCTGCTGCTGCTGCTGCTTTCAGTGTTGCGTTTGTACACTCTGCTGTTTTGTCCCGCTCTCCTTAACGTTTTTCTTTCCATTCCTCCCTTTTGCTCTCCTTTTATTGCTCCCCTTGGGTCTTCTAACCTAACCCCTCATGCTGTGCTTTCCACCCAGACTTTACTTCCTCGCTCACTCTGTTTTCAGTCTTTGAATGGAGTGTTCCCTACGGCAGAAAGCGCGGAACTTACGGGGTTACAATTCGCCGTCGTCTCCCTTTCTCACGCCGTTTCTCTGTCCTGCCCAGTGCGATTTGACTACTCAAAGGTGTTAAAATAAAAATGTATGCAGAAGGGAAGGAAACAGGCCAAACAGACCATGACATAACCTGAGATGCCAAAGAGAGAAAGCAGGTGTGTGTGTGTCTGTGTGTGTGTTCATCTTAACCTCAACCACTGATGTTTTCCAGCTTCACAGTCTACCACCTTGCCCAGCTCAAACCTCCTCTACCAGAACGTTTGCCTTCTTTCTCACAGACACACACACACACACGCACACACGCACACAAACCTCTTGCTATGTTTCTACACTGCCAATTATGTCACTGTCCAAACTCTGAAACAAACCAGACCAGCACACACAACAATCAAGATAAATTAATGACTCACACCCACATCACTGCATTTCACAAAACTATTAGTCTAGATATCTTGGATAAATCCATGCCTGGGAAACAAATTCATTACAGCGTAATTTTCCATCCTTCGCAGTCAGCATTACCAGCTTATGAACCATATGGGTTGCTGATTTTATAAACCCAGTGGCTCTCGAACGGCTCTCTACGTATGTTTTGCCAAAACAGGAGCGCAGACTGAGAACACAACTGAGTGTTTTCCCAACCATGATTCCCCTTGCTCCCGAACTCCTTCTAGCAGATTCCGGTATTCCCCCAGGGGGGTGGAAAGCTCAAGTGAATCATAGGCTGGTCGCAGTGTTTCCAGCTTAAATCAGCCTGCCTGTGTGGCTTAAAGTTGGTGTTTCACAGAAGCTCAGCTTTTGTCAGGTCTAAAGAAAGGTGGGTCTGATTTCTCTAAGTCCACTGAGGTTTTTGTACACATCTCATTTGCAAATAATCTTCTGCCAAGTCACTAGCAGGTTGTTTACACAATCAGGAAAAAATCTTATTAAAACAATCCTGTGTATACTTTTGCTTTGCCTTTTGCTGAGTAGAGCTGAACCAATCTCGCTACCCATCAGCTGTGGCAACGATTTAGCCTCTGAGGGAATGGCCAATGTTTCTGAGCTTCCGGTGTAGCCAGTGGATATCTGGATAACTAACAGATATCTGGGCCAAGACCTTCTCTGCAGTCCAATTAGCAACGTGATACACGAGAAGAGCTAGAAAGACACATTTCAGCAAATCTCCGTGAGCAGAAGTGTGCATATGGACATGTTGGGTTCTAAGATTGCCTTTCTTGCGCTCTACACAGATTGTTTGCAACCCGTATGCAACCAAAGCCCATTCAACTGTGATTGTTCAATCCTACTTGGACTACAAACAGAAAGCAGAAGGCTTCCAATACCGAGATCTTGGTCCTTTGCCTACAAATTCTGCATTCATACGCAGATGTCTGTTTATAGAGATTAGAGCTGAACAACCGACAAAATATATTGTGTTACCAAACAGTGTGAATCTCAATTTACCTGCAAAATGTAACTAAGAAAAGCTCCAACAGCCAGTGATATCTAACCAGAGCTGCAGCCAACCAATCAGCACACAGTGCAGCTCAGACATAAGCAATCTTTGGGTGCTCATACTGTAATTAATCAACATAACAGTGAATGTTTCATTTGTCATTACCAAGGTAAATGTGACAACGTCTCATGATATAAATATCACAGTATATCATTCAGCTGTTGTCCTGGCACACAGAAACTAACGGTGACAGAGTTAAATTATGGGGCTAATAGAGAGTAACGCTGAGGTGTGTGAATGTGTGTGTGTGTCTGCATGATGAGAAGTACATTCGGGGTAATAATCCCCGGTCTGTTTGCTTCTCCTGGCTCTCAGAGCAGGAAGCAGAAACACCTGCAAGTGTGTGTGTGAATGTGTGTGTATGTGTTTGTGAATCTGTGTGGGTGTGTGTGTGTGTGTGTGTGTGTACGGGGGAACACTGAGGTGGCTGTTGTTTTCATGCCAACCATCCGGATGCTCTCTCTGCCCACTGGTCTTTTTTCATTCGCCTCAACTGTGTGCGTGTGTTTGCAAGTCTAGTCTGTGTGTGTGTGTGTGTGTGTGTGTAATAGTGTGCTCCAGGTGCCAGCTGCCTCATCATCACTAGTGACAGGGCACACTGGTCGACACAGTCTACAAACACATCCACACACACACTTTCTTAAGGAACAGGATCCTTTTGGTGCCACTGCACACAGACGGCCAGACTTGCTCATAAATGAAACAAAAAAGACAAAGTCTACACGCTTCCTACAAAAAAGCATTTCATCAAAAGACTGACCATAGCCACTTGGGTTCAGATCACAGAGTATAAAAAGGACCTGATGAAGCAGACGTGTGGACGCGAGAGACACTTACTTGGTGCAGTCATTGAAGAGCTCCTTACACGGACTTTGCTCCAGCCTTTCCCGACACCCAGCGACCACATCCTGGGGTATGTCTGGCAGATGGGCTGCCGACTTGAGGGTTAAAGAGAGAAAGGCAGAGGGTGAGGGACAAAAACAAGATGATGTGTGTCATGTGATATTGCTGCAGAATGTCAAGACTAAGAAAACAGTTCAAAAGGTTATCAGTCGGCTCATCTATTTCTGTTTGTCGTCCTGTACAGTCTGGCTAATGGAGCATGGCATCAAGGCTGTGGTCACACCTCACCTGTTGGGTCCGGTTCAAAACAAACTTTGGTTCATTAGTCAGTTTGGTCCAGTTCATTTAGGGGTGGCGAGAGTGCTGTAAAGTCTTTTGAGAACCGAAGTGTACCAAACCTTAAAATGAATGTCTTGGTGTGGTTGTGGTAAGAGCACAACAAGGGAGAACCACAAGATGGGTATTTATACAGCAGCAAGTTTCCACCAAGCAAACTGATCTGGTCAAGTAGACATTTAGAACATGTTGGAATCAGTGTGACGGCACACCTGCTTATCACTAAAAATATTACTGTGTCATTTTCACAGTAGCATTATAACTGCCAGAGCTGTAGCAAAAAAACTGTTGGCTACACTAAACTACTGAATATAAATAAATTTAAAAAATATTATGTTCCTTTGTTTTGAGATTGAAATTAGGATGTTGTGATGTCTTATAAACCAGCAAGTCTTCATGAAAATAGAATAATAATAATAATAATAATAATAACCGCATCACTGTTGTGCCAATAATGCCTGTAAAGCACAGCCTCTCATGCAATATTGCTTTAGTAACACATTTATGCTTTATACGCAAAAGCTAAACTATAAATCTGCCCAATACACTTCACTGCACATGCACATGCAACAGTGCTTCGCTGTTTTTTTATGAGAAATGAAGTCCAGTTAGTTTCGACCAATAATGCTAATTAACCAACCAAACCAGAAATGTAAACATGGCCTAATACTGCTGCAGGCAGACGTGCTAGTATTGCACAAGTCAACAAATCTTAGGGGGTTATTAACACATCTTTGGTTTGGTACACTTTGGATAAGGTCCAAAGTTAATACAGTTCACCACATATTATACTTAATGTGTTTAGTTATTCGAATAAATGAAATGAGAACATAATTAACAAAGTAATAAACTATACAGTGATCAGAAACAGGCTAATACAGTTCGGCGAGATGAACAAGTGGAAGATTTAAGATGCACTTTGCAAATGTGAGCAAATATTATCATACACTATCAACATCACAATAATTCCTTGTTTACACACGGGCCAACTCTAAGTACCCCTGTGTGCGTCTTACCCCATTATTAAAGTATGTGTCTAAAACATTCAGTCCACAGTCCCTCCTCTTCTCATCAGGAGCTAGCTGGTACATGGCCTGTCAGAGGAGAACAGAAGTATGAACAACCACGGCAGCGTAGGAAGCCATACTCATACGGCCATCTTTAATATCTCTCCAAATAAGGAGAGAGACGGGGGCAGAGAGGGAGAACACGGGGAAAGAGAGACAGACAGAGAGAGACAGAGAGAGAAGGGTGCAGGGGTTAGTGAGGAACAAGAGGGAGGGAAAAAAATGAAAATAGAAATCAGTGTGCTATGACAGACAGATAGAGAGGTGTTACTGGTGACAAAACATCACATCTTAGTCAAGGCAGCAAACTGGCAACCATGTTCATCTTCACACTTCGCCTGTTACATCTGTCACCTACCAGGCCTCGGTTTTCACCCCGTCGCACCATCACAGATTGTGTTTTTGGTCAAATATGGCCGTAGGCAGGGAGAAGGTCTGGAGTTTGACTGTTTCTAGCAGCGTGTTTTGTTTGAAAATAAGCGGAGAGGAATGGGACTGAGCTGTGCGACCGAGCATCACAGCCAAGTCATGACGTCTTCAGTGGGACTAGCAGCAAAAATGCGCTAAAATGTTGCTCTTTTTTACTTCTTGTGTTTTTGTCGGTCAGCAGGACTATGTTTCTTGCTTATCTATGCCCCTACCTTGAAAAAGACTAATGTAGGTTCTTATTAAATAAGCATGATCCCCCCCCCTGTTTTCCTTTCTCGCATACCTCCAGGGGCCTAGACACAAGCTCAGGCCTGTGTTTGCCTGCTCACCCAGGGGACCTGCCTCTGACGTGGGCTTGACCTCATGGAGGAAGGGGAGGGGTCTTCTCTGACAGCCTGTCTAAGTCGCTAATCACCCCCTACGCCCACCCCACCCACCACCCCATGCTCCTGCCAAGAGCAGGCAAAGGACCAAGTACTGACTTTCCTCTTCTATTCCTTGCTCTGCAGGGCCCGATTCAGGCCAGTCTCATGGGAGAAATTACAGCGAGTGAGGGAGAGAAACAGGGACAGACGAGTAAAAGAGGGTGTGCGAAAGAAAGTTAGCTATAAGGACATCAGAGAATTAGGAGTAAAAAAAACAGTTCTTTCAAAAGGACTTACCACAGCATCCATAAACTCTATGCAGCGCTTCAGCTCTGGCCTGGTATCACAGTACTGACGGAATAACAGCCGACCGATGGGCTGCTTCTCACATAGACTGGTGTAGTCCCTCTCTGAAAGGACAAGAGGAAGAGCAGGGAGGGAGACGAGGGGGGAGACAGATAGAGAGAAGTCATTATGCCAGGAAAATACACTTTAAACAATGTTTTCAAACCTTGGAGTCGGGACGCCACACAGTCACGGGACAAGCCTGAGTAAAAAACGAAAAAGCTCTTTTACATTATATTAGCTTTATGTTTCTGACTCTCTAAGTATGACTTTTTGTTTGGGTTTAGACCTCAGGCCTCTAAAAAATATTAAAATGAAACAATCTAAGATGGTAAAATGATAACTCACAGACAAACAACCCAAGGATCATGAGTAGATGTTGCTTCATATTAAAACAAAGTTGGGGACCAGTGTGCTACACTGTAACGGAGCGGTTTTATTAAGCTACAAAAATAAATGTATTCTTCACATCAGACTGTTTATGTGTCCTAAAAAAAACTACATTATGGGACAGCGCTTAGCTCAGTCAGTAGAGCAGCTGCCCCATATGCGAAGGCTCGCAGCGGCTGGCCCGGGTTGGAGTCCCAGCCTGTGGCCCTTTCCCTCTCCCCGCATTTCCTTACTCTTCAGCTGTCTCTGTCTAATAAAGCTTGAAAAGGCCCCAAAAAAACTATATTACAAATAAGAGCTTACAGTTCTCATAGCTAGCTACCTTCTGTTAGCATAACTAGCTTCTGTCACAGAATTTTGAGTGTTTTTTTTTTAAAAGCTAAAACATGAACCTGGGTTTTCTATTCTCATTCCAACCTAATATATGACAACAACTTCTCCCTTCAGCTTCCATTGAAAAAGACAGGAGGAAGCTGGAGCTCTTGAATCCCAACAGAATGAAATATTTCTTTCAATTTAGCTTTGCAAAAAAAAGACAAGACAAAGACAACAAGCTTCTTTAACCAAAGCTAAGTGGAATAGCGGCCAGCTAGGACGGCCCAGACTTTTAAATCAGATATGCTTTTTTTTCTTTTTAAAGTGGCATAATTAGCAAGATGCTAAAAACAGAACACACTGCATGTCTGTGTCTTCTGTATGATTGTTTTCTGTGTGTATGTATGTGTGTGTGTGTGTGTGTGTGTCCCCTGTGCAGCTGGCTCCAGCCTATTAGGACTAATGGTGTCCATTTGAGTCATATTTCCTCTGGTACCAAATGAGGAAGACGACCCAGGACGTTTTCCATCACTGTTTGACAGTACGGACACACACACACACACACACACACACACACACACACACACACACACACACACACACACACACACACACAAGATAAACATATAAACAAAAATAGGCCACACACGTTCACGCACACATACGCACTTGTGAACAGAGACGATGAAGGAGGAGGAGGAGGAGGAGGAGGAGGAGGAGGAGGAGGAGGAGGAGGAGGGATGAACATTTCTGAGTGGTGACAGCTACAGGACAACCTCCAACACTAAATCAAATCTTCCCAACAGCCCTCCCAGCTGCACTGTTTATTACACAGCATTCCCCTCTGCTCTGCTGCTCCGGCGCTTCCCATTCAAACTCGCCACTTATACGGCCACAAAAACAAAGTTATCACTTTGGTGAGCAAACAGTAGCCTGTTAGAGATGTGATATTTTTATTGCTTCCCTTTACGCTGTGCGAGCGCTGCGCTTTAAATTCAAAGAGCAAGGAGCCCTTTCAGGGGATCTCACTGAGAGACTCTTAACTGTATCGCGTTGCACGTCGCCTTTCATCTTTGATCGCCTAGTTTTTTTTTTTGGAGGCCTTGCTTTGGTGTCTCCATATCAGCTGTGCTCAGCTGTGAGCCGGAGCTGGGAAAGCCCCACGCATTCATAGTTGATAGAGGCGATTTGAAGGAATCTGAAATTCTTGGAGCCTTTTATTTGAACTTTGGAGCACACGGTCTGATTTAACTGGCCAGGTGAGAACAAAGCCATTTGAATTGTGTATCACACAAGCTACTTGTGTCTACAGCCATGCAAACAGAACGTGTCGACTTCCCCTCAAGATCCTGTGTCTGGCAGCGGGCAGGTTATCGACACTCTTGTGAGTACACGTGAGTTCTGTTTATGGGCTGGTTTGTTTGCAAACGGGCAGTGTGAACCCAAACAAATCAAATTCAACAAAGTCAATTTTTCCACTGCGGTTTGAAAGAAAAGGAACTCTTGAGTTTCGCTCTCAGCTTTTGGATTGTTAGCATCTGCTCTTCCCTCCAGATTCTTTCTCATGGGGATTCGGTTTATCCCCATACATATCATTACACCAGCAGCTTTAAAACACACCGGCTTGGCGGTCTAGATCACAGCGAGCCTCCTGATAAGGTTTCAGGTTTTGCTCGAGAACAGGTTTTGCTGCGAGGATTTCAGGGCGGTTTCATTCTAATTGCTGGTGTTTCCTGCCACGCCAGAGGCCGTCAGATCCCACCCGCCCTCTTGCTGAATCACAGCAGCAAAACGGCCCCTCTTTGAAGTGACACACTGCGTATTGCGTAATAAAATATCACAGGAACTATTGTGCAACGTTCTCAACGGAATTTCTGTCTGTTTGAGTGTGACTGCTTGACAACGAGTTTGGGGACAGTTGCAGATTTCTTCATCTTTGTCCCGTTTGTCCGGATGTCTGCCATTTATGGGGAGCGTTCATGTGTTGCAGGGATACATTCGTGTAAATGCTGCAGATGTGACCTTCTGAGCCCTCTGTCAAAATCCTAAAAAAGATCATTTTATGGATTTTGAGGGTTAAGACATTTTTTTTAATCCACTGTGGTAGCCGGCCTTTACTTGGTATTTAAACAGAGGGGAGTTCACTCAGCAGTTCTGTCTATACTTTGTTATTTTCTGTCATAATTTGTTTACATTTTTAACGGTACACAGAGAACTGGCAGCAATCTGCAGAAACACACCAATGATTTTATTATCTATGTTTTCATAATTCAAACATAAACAACACATACTGTAAAAAAATGAAGATAAGTGTACACTTTTTAAATAAATAAAAACAGCTGAATCTGATGGCAGCTGAATGAATTCTTTAGTCCTGAGGCGCTTGTTGTTTCTGCAGCCTGAGCGAGTTGGACGTTTACTGTGTCAATGTCTGTTAAAGTCCACATTTCAAGATAGAAACCAAGCTAAATGTGCGTCTTTGCACATTCCTCTTCCTCTTTATCTCGCTCATTCCTTTGATGAAACGCACAGTTTGATCTTTTTATGTTCACATTCTTCTTTTTTTCTGGACACATGATCCTTAGACTTGCAGGTGAGCAAAGACCTGAAAAGAAACCACAGTTTCTTTGGCCCGGGCTCTGGGTTTAGTGTGTGTGAGTGTGTGTGTGTGTGTGTCCGGGCTGATTCCAGGCTCTAAATCATTTGAATATGGGAACGTAAGCCAGCATTCCACCAATGAAAAATTTCCTCTTTGCGTAAGAGAAGCCACTCCTATGTCAACTGTGAAAGTAAGACCGGGGAGAGAAAGTAAGACGGCGACGTGTTGGAGAAAAATAAAAGCGCTGATAAGAATGAAGGCAGGCGTGTGAAGCTTGAACTAGCCTGCACTGCCAGTAAAGTAAGCTGCAATTACAACTTAATTAAAACTCCAATTTAGGCCGAGACTGAGTGAGTTAGCGAGACGGTGAACGGCCACATGTGTGCAAGTGTAGGTCTGTGCAACGGGTGTGAGGCAGCGCGATCAAAAGTAATAGGTGCACATGTACTGTATGCATTGGATGGATACCAGAAGAGATGAAAAAAAAGAGGGAAGGGGACATGGAGGAGAGGGAGAGGGGGAGAGAGTGGCCCGAGGCTGGGAGACAAAGTGGCTGCAGCCCACATAATGTAATCTAGGTTTTCTAGAAGTACTGCACACTTGTCAAGGCTAAGGTCAAATGCCTGACATTATCAAGACACAACAAAGACGCTGCTATCAGCCGCTTTACTGTATCCTTCTATCCGCTGGGCCTACGATGTGTACGTACGAGCGTGCGTGCGCGTGTGCATGCCGACACGTCTGCGCGTTTAAGTAGGCAAAGGGGATTATTTTGATCCTGCGCTCGGTGTGATGGGGAAATTACGCAATAGCTTCTGTGTAATAGTGACGTACGTAACCCTGAACAGCTGCTGTGCGCACACACACACACATACATGCACGCATGCATGCATGCGGTGCACATATACGTTCCTCTCAGGCCTCTGCAAAGTTATGATTCAAAACGCCAAGATGTGGGTAAGACATGACAAGTGCGATGCTTCTTTACACTTAAGTTGCCGCTCATGTGTTGTTTTTGGCAGGTTATCCATCGCCGCTGATGACGGATGCATTCACGTTTATGATAATTAGATCCGTGTGTGATGAATTGTAATTTGAAGACAAGACGACAGGGGGGGGAAAAAATTGACGCTGAGTAAGAGATATCACCGTAGGGAGTATACGTGCATCTATATCTCTTTCACTCAGCCTGCCTCCTTTCCTCCCGCCGTTCCTCTCACTCTCTCCTGTCCTTAAGAGATCTTTCCTACCTTTGTAAAAGCCCTTCTCTCTCTCTCTCTCTCTGTTTCTGCTTTTTCACTCCCTCCCTCCATAACTCTCCTGTTCTTCCACTCTTATGTTGCTCTGAAGTGGTGGAAAGAAGGAGGGAGAGAGAGATACTGATAGTGGGAGGGGGGGAGGCATGGAGACAGAAAAGAGGGAGGGAGAGTATGTGGGGGAGGGTAGCACTGCAATCTCTGGCAGAGATAGCTGTGACGCACTATTACACACACACACACACACACACATACAAACACACAAACACTCAGAGTGCTATGGCATTCAGAGGACCAGGGTGGGTAAGAAGGGGGTGGCAAGGAGATAATGTAGCCCAGGAGCGGAGCACTTGTCTGGGCCACAAAGAGCGGATTCCGCCCTAAATCTCCAGCGAAGCCTGGATATGAGGAACAGGGAGGACGCGGGAGTGAAGACATTTTGATACAGTGTGTGAGGAGACAGACAGTCAGTGAGACACACACGTAATGTTAAGACACACACATTCATACACACACACCGTTTCCTGTCCCCTGCCTGTAACTGCGGGTGGAGACGGGTAGAAACAGGAAGGAAGTCCAATCCGAACTTCCTCCCGCAGTCAGACCCACCCCAACGACACAGCATGGCACGTTATCTTTCCTGCCTCACACACGCACAGACACACACTCCCAGTTTCTTACCGATAGTGCAGCGTAGATCCTCACACTGGCTGATGTGGGGGAGTTTAAGCATCTCCTTCCATTTCTTACTGCGACCATTCCTCTTCCCTCCTCCACCTGAGACACAGAGAGATTTCAGTCAGCTCATCCATCAAGTCGCAAATTTAACACTGCACATGGAGCATTTGACCACATCCAACGATTGGCGTCTTCAACACAAACAAGTAGACATCCAGTCCAGTGTGTGTGTGTGTGTGTGTGTGTGTGTGTGTTGACCTTGCAGTGACCAGAGGCAGGGACAGCTGGTTCATCTCACCAGTCGCCTCTATGCATCATGACAGCGCATGCGGTGAAGAATGTTGACAGCTTCAAAGATCACGGGGCATACACACATCGTTTCTCTCACACATACACACACCCACAAGTACACACACTGTGTTGGCTCTTGCCCTGGAGCTTAGTCAAACATTAGCCAAACATAACTTTAACATAATGTTCATCGGTTATATCATACGCCATGCGCACACACACACACACACACACAGTGATGTTGGACAAGACCCTTGGCAGATCGGATGACCCTGATGTGAGGGGTGAACGACCTCCAGGCACAACCGAGCTCTTCAGAGGACCGGGGTCAGTCCATATATCTTACTGAAATGCTCACACCAACACCAGCAAAAGGGTGTGTGTGTGTGTTTTAGTGTGTGCGTGCAGAGAAATAGTCTCATCAGGGGTGAACTGAGGTATTTACTCCTTGAGGACAGACGGCATACTGAAAGAGGAGAAGTCGGTGGAGTATTACATTTAGAAAAGAGCAGCTTCACACACACGTAGAAGACATTTAAAGAGACAAGAAGGGAACCTGTGCGCGTGTGTTTGTGAAGTCATGATCGAAGATCGTCTATCTGGCAAAATGTACTAATATCTACCAACGTCACAGGACTACCTCATTTCATAAGCTCTCACATGTCATGTTCTTTCTGGAAACCTTACCTTTTTACCCTACTGTGAGGAATTTCTGTAAACTCCAATATTTCCCCCAAATCTAACTGTTTCCTGTTTTAATTTGAAAGTACACTTTGAAAGTAAAGAAGCGTGCAAAGAATACAAAGCCAACTTTTAGCATTGATCATTTCTGAAAGCGCCACATTTCGTCAGTTTTATTTTCGATGGTACAAAAATTAGCGAGAGACTCAGATTGAGGACGGAAGGCACTCACTGCAGAGACATACGTCTGGTGTCAGCGTGCGCAGCTTCAAACTCTCGACTATCTTTAGGCTCGCGTTGCCGTTTTTCCCGTCACTCCATATTTTAAAACACTGAGTAAATAAACTGGGCCCAAGCGGGCCGTGTAGACTGTGACTAGTTTGAGGACGACAGAGAGGGAAATCCTCTGCCCTTTAAGTTCACGAGACACCAGCTGGTCCGGCAGTGACGCGTGACAGCTGCAACACCAACGCATACAGGGGGGGTCAGCATGGTCAAACGCACGAGCAAAACACACACGGGCATACTGTAAGTACAGTGTTAACGCAGCCATCTCTCCTTTACTGCAAAACACCAGTGACCATTTATTTGTACAAGCAGTAGTAACACACACACACGCACACTCAAAACAGGGACACGTCACACCTTGACTGGCTAGAAGGGAGCGTTATGAGTAGCTAACATGTTGATGTTAACGCGGCGTCTAAGATCCCACTGGTCTCAGGTTGTAGATGTTGACAGGCATGTTGACAGACCTGTTGTGGAGCTGCAGGGCACACACACACACACACACACACACACACAGATGTAGACCTACAAGCACATGCACGAAAAAAGTGCCCCCCCCCCCCCCCCTCTCTCTCTCTCTCTCGTTTTACTGCAGCAAAAATAAATAAAAAAGGAAGAGCAGCAAAGATAAATGTTACACGCCTTCGTACACACTGTTTGATGATAACCAGTTGTACCTGGCTGGTTATTTTGCAGGAGAAATCTGCGCACGCTGCAGCCAGAAACGCAGAATAATTGATGAAGACCGTCAAATCAGCTCAACAAAGAATAACAAATCGTCTGAGGTTAACTTCTTCCCCGTCAGGCGCCGATATTGTTAGATGGTAGTTTAAGTGTTGAGACGTGTACTGCATCACCAATAAAGGTTCAAAGTGACAGTGTTTGTATACTGTAAATTAAAAAAATGTAAAAGAAGACGTGAGGGGGAGAGATGTCACCTAAACTTGTGGAAAGAGAAAGAAGTTGAAGAAAATGACAAAAAAAAGTAAAGAAAGACAGAGATTTTAATAGCAAGTTATGGAAGAGCGTGTGTGTGTGTGTGTGTGTGTGTGTGTGCTCATGTGCCTGTCAGAGCTGCCTGGGCCACCCCACCCTGTTTAATGTCACTCTGACGTCAAAGCCATGTGTGCAGGCCCTTAATGCAGACAGGATGGAGCAAGTATTTATTTAACTTTGGTTCTCCCCTCCGAGAGAGCGGGGCCCTCCATAAACACCGACTTCAGAGCAGTTTTGCTCATTCATGGCCGAGCTGCAGCCAGCGCTGAGATCATCGCGCAGGATCTCATGACGGGGGCCCTGCGCATGAGCGGCAGTGACGAGATTTAAAAGTTGGAACGCGTTGAGCGAAGAAGAAAAAAAAAAAAAAGAAAAAAGAAGGGGCCGATGTTCAAATCATGAGATGTGCTGCCTCGACTGCGAGGATGCACATTCCTCCGCGTTAAGAGATTTGTAGACAGCGGGGTCATCGCGGTCGCGCAGCGGTCTAAGACATGCAACATGTTGCCAGCAACTGGCCAATTTTGCTTCTCATCACGTCCCCCACCCCCCCACCGTCTCCTGTTTCTACATGTTCTCTGTCACTCTCGGCCGTCAGCTTTCTAACAAAGCACAAAAGCTTTGACCCAACGTCACCCTCAGCTCCTTGACAAACAACCCAAGGTAACCAAAGTTCTCGTCTTCGCACTGTTCTTTCTTTTCACACATCCAGCGAAGCGTTCTGAAAGTCACTGGCAGCCATTGTTTCATGGCTTTTATCTCAAGTACAGTAGGGATCGCTACGGCAATAGCGGCGTATTTTAATGTGTTTCCTCCATTTTCAAGTCTGACCGGTTGGACGTATTTAAGAACGGGGAGTATGGGGAAACAGAAAGAAAACACACAAAGAGGCTCAACGACAGAAAAGAGAGGGAGTAGACGGAGAGTTATTTTCATGCAGCTTTTGTTTGTGTGTCTCCGTCTGTCTGGAGTGAGCTACAGCACGAGTGCGTTCGCGAACGTACGGCGCTCTTCTGTCTCTCGTCTCCGCTCGCTGTCCTCCACCCTCTTTCACATGCTCCTCATGCAGGCCAAATACAGTCCAAACGCCATCCCAAACAGGCTGCTCTCCCCGTCCTCCCTTCTACTCTCTTTTTCATCTCAAGTGGGAGAGGGAATCGGACCGGAGGTCACAAAGTAGATCATCTCAGGGCAAGAATCTCAAACTTGAGATTTATTTCTTGAAAAAGCCAGTTCAGGCAGAGTTCAGCAGTCGTTTCCGCATCCAAAAGTCGAAGTGGACAAAAAGGAAAATAGAACTTGGACAAGGTATTAGGACAGGTATTCCTGTGTTTATTCCTGGAGATTTATGAGCCGTTCGTTCATGTTCTTAAACACCATTTAAAACGTTCAGTCTGTTGAATTTACACGAAGAAACAGGTGAAACCAAGAGCAGCCAAACTGATGTGCCGGCCAGTATCAACTCATAAAAAGATATATTCTGTCAGCATATGCTGCATATCAGCAACTGGCTGCAAGTTACAGTTATATTTATGAACCAAAACAATTTATCCATCAATCGTGAAAATGATCAGCGGATTAACTGACATATCAGAGGTATATGAAAACTATTTCTCACACTCAATTCCAGCAACTTGTCACAGTTGAGAAGTCGGGATGCTTTCTTTGCTTGAAGAGAATAACTTAAGATGATGATGATTAATAATTGGTGTTCACTGGTGTTCTACTCGCATGATGGACCACAAGTTCTGGAATCTGTTGACATTTCACAGACCAAACAACAACATCAACCAGTGAATCAAGAATATAATGCTCTCTCTGACCCTCTGGTTATCAAATGAAACGATGAAACTACCAAAATACTCTGCATTCGCTAAGAAAACAACGTGCTATCGTATGCCACACACATGAAGCGATCAGAGCGTGGAGGCTCATGAGGATGAAAGAAACAGAACACTTCACCAACACTGGCGACTTCCCCCTGCTGCTATCCCCAGCTTTTTCAGATGTCAGCCCGCGAAACTCAAAGCCGCGCGGGCGCTGCTTTCCTCGCGAGCCCCGTCTTTATATCGCGTGGCCATATGGGAGAAGCCGCTCACCCATCTGACGAACACATGCCACACGCTGACACTGACAGAAGAACAGCCACGAGGCCAGAAAATCCAGCTCGTCTGTGACAGTGACAGGCCGACCGCGGCTGCAAGCAGCCAGCATTTACATCTTGACACAACGTGCTGCTTGCAGTTCGGCTGCACACTTACACAGAGGGATCTGTGATGAGTGCAAGATGGTTTCAATCCTGGAACTGACTTTTTTTTAAAAAACAAAAAAAAAAAAACAACATGAAGGTCAAAGATCATGGTAAAAAAAAAAAAAAGATCTTGTGAGCATTAAACAAGGAGAAAAGTAGGAGAAAAGTTAAAAAGCCAAACATGTTGTTAAGTAACTCCACTACATTGGCAGCAAAAGCGATTTTCCAAACTTTCAAAACACAGATAACACTATTTACCAAGATATTTTTGGCCATGGTAATTGTACCCTGAATATTTGGTACCAGCCCATACCTCGTCAGATCTGAATCTGACCCCCCCCCCCCCCGCGTCCCTGCGTCAGTCGCATAGGTGGAGGTTCGGATCGGACGGCTTGTGATGCCCTCCCAAAAAACATGACTTAAATGGTAGGAAATGAAAGAGGGTCACACATAGTTTAGGCCCATTGTAATATGAGCATGCACACGCACACGGGTACAATGGAGGCCGGCCATGATAAATGAATGGCCTGTTGCTTTCCCAGTCGCTCTCTCATACAGTGCGCGATTGGCTGGAGTAGCCCCTGATAAGGAAAACATTAGCTGCGAGTATCTGTGTTGCCTATTCAAAGCAAAGGCCCGGTGTTTGCATAAGGTAATCCGACTGTATACTCGCACTGAAAGACACACATCAGCTGAGAGACGGAGGGGGGAAAGAGAAACATGTGGATATCAGGCAGCGCCGCTCTCCTCTAATCCTCACCTCTATCACATGCGCCCGTTCCTTTTTCCTCCTCATGTCTCTCTGACTTCAGCCTCTTTCTCCCCTCCCCCATATAAACAGTTTTTTCTTCTCTTGTTATGCCTTCGTTAATTCTTTATGGCCAGGCCCCCCCCCCGTCCTCTCGCTCTCTTTCTCTCTCTCCATATGTCCCTGAGAGAAGGCCTAGGTCACGTGTAGAAATCTGAACAACATTACAACATCAGAGTAAATTCCAGGACATGACAACAAACGAGCAAGGCGGCGGACAGAGAGAGAGAGAGAGGAGGAGGAAGTTGGAGTGGGGGGGGGGTGTTGTGGATGCTGGGTCTCACACGAGGTAGGACATACGGGTTTTCACATGAGCAGAAAAGCCACACATGCCTGCGCTGCACGTAAACACGCGATCTCATTCCAGCAGCGCGCTGTGCTGTTTTGCAAGACCTTTCCTTCCTCTGCCCCATCTCTCTCTCTCTCTCTCCCTCTCTCTCTGCGTTCAAGATATTCCATTAAATCGAGCCGAGACGTGCTTGAAAACTGACCCTTGTTTTCACAGTGTCTTGAGGGAGAGCGGATGGAGGGTGAGGGGGGTGGGACGACGGCGAGGGAACATGGTGAGACTAAACTTGAGCTAGACGTTCTGGTGTGTTAGAGGACAAACCGAAAGGTTAATCATCTATATGTTATCTACAGCTGTCTCTCAGATGAAGGGCCCACTGCTTAATTTCATGGCCACGCCAGAAGAGCGGGAACACTCAAAGCCCTGAGCCCTTGGGTGTGGAACACATAGCACATATAACACCTTGATTATCTTTGATAAGACAACTCCTCCAAGTCGTATTTGAAGGCAGGACTGACATCAAATTCTACCAAGGACAGACTCCTAAATTATGACTCTAGGAATGTTTTCAAAAAGGCAAACTGATGATCGCGAAGGACCTCTGACATTTAATATACTTGCTTCTAGACGTCGACTCTGCCAGACCTCTAAAAACACTTTTAGAGGAAGAAAATCTTTATTTGAACCATAAGAACTTGTAAATACACTCAGCCGTACACATTGTTAAAAATCAGGCTGACAGCTGGGTTCTCATAGGAAGAACGCCCGCTTAACATTTAATGAGGCAGCTGGAACAACGTCCCTACGATGTTTCACAAAGTGCCTCAAAAAGTGCCTCTTCATGCTTAGTCAGCTTGCCAAGAAATTGTGCTAATGAAGATCCCAGTAGCCACCCCAGCTAAGCGCCGCCGCTAGTGCCCATGCGGCAGAGCCGCGTACGCAACACACACACTGCGTCCCGTTCTCCGCACGGCCCATTTGTGGGTGTAATGATTGTAAAATGTGTCCCACATCAAGGGACAGTCACAAAGCAATGTGTTTTATGAGTGTCAGCTGGAGGAAACACCCCAGAGTGATGACAACAAGTGTTAGCCCAGCAATGACCACAAAGCTAATAAAGCTACGCTGGCTAACGTCACGGGGAAACCGTCACGAGTGGTCTGAGAGGACCTGCTAGGCTACAATTTGAAGGGCGGTGGAGGGAGAGGGGGCAAAGAGCAGGGAGAGGTTAGGGACACCTACAGCAGAGGTGGCTCCACTTACATCTGTAACGCTCTCTGGCAAGAAAACAACAAAGCTTCCAGCTTTAAGGTGGAAATGAGTTATGTAAGCAGGATTAGAGTTTCTCCTGTGAGCACTAGACTGTCCACATTCCTTCCTTTTCATGTAGACAGTAGGAATGATAAAAGAAACACAGCAGAAACAGAACGGGTGAAATATGATTCCAGGAAGAGAATAAAGAGGGGCGAAAGGTTCTTTATGTGTCTATTAACTATGAAAATATGTGTGTAAGCGTGATATACGGTCAACATATGTTCATGTCATGTTTGCATTAAGAAATAATAACACTCCTCAATCCTGTTCCTCTCTGCCTTTTTGGACGGCTTCCTCGTGTCTTAGCGCCGACATGTTTCTCTACCGAAGCTTGAATCTCAGGAACTGAGACCAAAGTGAGTGACAGCCGTAAAATGACGGTTCACCAGTTTATCTCTCTTAATAGTGGGCCATCTTTCATCAACTCAACTGCGACGCTTTTTTTTTTCTTTTTTCTTTTTTTTGTGTGTGATGCATGCTGCTTTTTCAGAAATGTATGAAATGTAGTGGCAGAACTTTTTAAGCTGTGGAAACGCGCGCACAGTTGGCAGGTTCCGGTGACATCGCCTCGGATTTTAACATTTTACAGACTCAAAGCAGAAACCACATGAATTAACCTCAATATATACCAGGATATACCACTGCGCCTCGACTAAAGCAACTCAACGTTCCTCAACTGCAAGAGCGCTTTCAGTCATGCTCCGACCATGCACCCACCACTGCTCTCTGCGCCCACTATATTTATAACTCACAGCTGAATGCAACGAGTAAACATCAGCATTCATGGGGCATTCTGGGAAACGTAGTCAATCTATACATGAAGTTAAAAAAAAAAAACAGCAACAAAACAAAAATGTACAGACGACGATCGATCGGAGTGACCGGCTGACCTTGAAGAATTGTGCTGGAGTTGTACCCTAAAAAAACTACAACACCCAGCTTGTTCAACAACTCTCAAGTCCAATGAGAGAGGAAAAAAAATCAGGCCGTTTCATGAAATAATAAGTAATAATTAACTTCAGCAATGTTTTGATTGTTTCAGCATGCATCATGGGTAGCGGTTAGTCCTTCTTCTTGCCCAATGCCAGCAGGGATTGGCTCCAGCCCCTGTGACCCCGGTAAGGACAAACGGTTAAGGAAAAAGGACTGATGGATGGATGTTTTGACTTTTCTGGAAGTAAATACGTCCCATATTAATTCTCTCTGGGCCACACGGCACAGCATGCTCCCTAAAAAGCTGAAAAATATCAGTTTGCCGTTTCGTATAAACCACCTTTTCCGTGTGACTGATCAAACGGACACACAATTTGCTTAATGAAGAGCTCTGACGAATCCATGTAATGGAGGCAGGATATTTTACAGCTGAAAAGAGTCGACGTAATTTTTCTCCACAGACTTCACACCGCCATCTGCTCCGCTATGATAGGGTGCTCTGCCAACTCAGGTGCTGCAAAGTATTGTAAACAGTGGAGTCTGCGGGACAAGCTATGATAACACTGTTTCTAAATTATCTCAAGTGCTTTTAACTGCATTATGTACTACAAGTTTTCTGTGAATATCAGCCAATATATGCACCAGCAGGGCCTGTGATAAAAACAATATTAGCTGCCAACACAGGCCCTCCAAATACATCAGTCGGATTGCACAATTTATAGGTAAATATTGAATATGGGTACTGCTTAATGTGAAAGGGGTTTAGACTGTCAATACAATTACTGATGAGATACTCCTGATGTTATAGTCTAAGAGACCGTGTGGAATCATACTGCTGTGTTGAAAATAACTCTCTCACGCTTGGCTGAGCTTTTACACGCACATAAACTGTGGGCTGCATCTATGCCAAAACTTATCCTCTTGGTATTCTCACAGACTCAAAATCTTCTAATATATTCTCAGGGGAGCTGTAACAATAACTTCCTCTGTAGAAGACTGTCACCTCGTGTAACTGTCACCTCTTGCAGCTTGCGACTCCAAATACTGTAAATGCACTGTATTTGCTTTCCCCCGCTTTGTGCTGAATGTATATATAAATTTCACAGGCGCAGGGGTGGGGAGTGGCGGCGGCAGCGGCAGTGTCATCTCAGCACCAAACCACTTCCCTTGACGTGTCATTTCAACTGTGGCAGACTGGACACACCCTGTCATAACACTTCTCACTCTGGCCACCCAGTTTCACATCAACAGGTGTGAAAAAGTTAAACATCACGAGCATCTCGTGGCCACGCTCAAACGTTTTCTCGGCACTAACAGACAAGGGCGGGGATCTTATTAATAACAAAGAGTCAATTCCGGGACAGAGAGTGCTCCATATCGTGCAAACAAACAAAATCATTGTTTTTTTTTGATTGTTTGTTTTAAGCTTATTTTTTGGTGGCCTTTTCAAGCTTTTATTTTGATAGAGACAGCTGAAGAGTGACAGGAACGTGGGGAGAGAGCGAGAGAGACGGGGAATGACATGCGGGAAAGAGACGCAGGTCGGATTCGAACCCTGGGCTGCCGCGACAAGGACTGAGCCGATGTGGGAAATTGCTTGTCATTTCCCGTCTCCGCGGCGAGGTCAGACAGTTGCGCAACAACTGATTCCGTGTCTTGCTCAAGGACACATCAGCAGGGCAGATTTTTTTGCTGACTCAGTCGCAGTAGCTCATGTAGGGTGGTAGACTGCCTCCGTGCAACCGCCTGCTCCATGCAGAGACTTTGATGCCATGTAGGATGAAGGTGACCAATAGGGGGGGGGGGGGGGCTCTCGGATAAAAAAAGGCAGCTGACCTCTAATCCACAGGAGCTGATTTCAGTCTTGGATGTGTGTATGTGTGGGTTTAAAAGGGTACGGTTCCCTCCGTGACTTGTGACACTGCCAGTGTTGACAAGTGTCACTTTTGACAGCTGCAAACACCCACCTCTGGAAAGGCTAATTAAAATCAAATTAGTCTCCTGTGCACCTTAAAGGGATAAATTGGGAGCCATTAGCTGCTTTAATCTGAGTGCCAATTAACACAGTGAATGGTATAGCAGGGAGAAATATTAAAAAACACACAACACTGACTGTATACTCAACATGTCTGATGCCACACCAATATGAAAAATCCTGAAAAAGAGTGAAAGTACAGTCCCTTTATTTACGAATCTGCTGCTCCTAATTTCAATCCTTTGTTTGCTTTGATGAGCCACATTTGTCCTCATGAGTTATTTGAACTAAAGTTAATACTGAATTATCAAAATCACAATATCTGGTCTGTCAACCGACTACTACTAGTGTCTCAGCACAAATCTTACCGTTCAAGTGTTATGTTGAAATTGGGCCGCATAACATGAGACATGCCAGGCTCCCTCAACACTCTGCATAGTTCATACACTCACACTCGTCACTGAGGGCCTTTTGGAGCCTCTGCTGATTACAGACTGAGGACACCGACAGGCGCCTGCGTCTGTAGATCCGATCAGTGTACCAATAACCTCACGGGGTAACACACACACATCATTTAAACTGCAGGTGAAGGAAAAGCCTGATGCTTCGTACGGAGCAGCAGCTGCTGCTGCTGCTATGAAATGGATTCACTGCTGCTGTGAATAATCCATTTCACAGCAGTGTTGGCGTTTAGTCTTGAACTGAAATGCAGTCCGAATATAATGCAAAACATACTCGGGGAAGGCCTGCGTCTGTACACACACACACACACACACTGAACGGCGACCCCCGGAGCCATGTATGCACTGTGAGCGACTCTGCTGTCGAATAAAATGGATCAACTTGCACAACAACCTCCGAGGCCACAGAGTCTTCTGCTGGTGTCCAACCCGATTGGATGAGAACAGAAGAAGAAGGAGAGAAAAACACACACACACACACACACACAGTAATAACACCTTTTTACCCTCCTCTGGCAGCTGATACACTGTTGTACACCCACCCTGCGCCCACTCACTGGCTACAAAGTAGCCTCTCTGCTCTGCCATCTCCTGGAAAAACAGATGGATACTCGCCTCTTCCCCACCTCCAGGTGAGCTGCTGCCTGCCGGGATCACCGGCCCACTGAGCAGCGTGCACACCCGGGGCTATACCGCCTGGGCCGCCGGGGTACGCGGCGGGCCTTCTTCCAGCCTCCCACTGCACCTAAAAACCTCCACTGTAATATTATTCCTTCCTCGCTGTAGTTTAAAACGGCAATGCAGTGGCACATTTCTGCGTCAAATCATACCACACGTTCACTTTGCATTTCCTAATTGGGCTTTAAACACAGCGAAACCTACAATGACAGGTAAGAAGAGGCAGCAGTGGAGGGCAGAGAGCCCCGCTGCGCAGCTATATTTTGGTCCACACTCAACACCGTGTCATACGGATGCCATTAAATACCCGTTATGTCATCGTAAATGTGTAAATATCCACAAAACCACCGGTGCTCGTGTGATTTCCCCCCTCTCTCTCCCTCTTTTTTTTTTTTTTTGCTCGACAGTCTCCAACGCACCGCTGCTGCCCTGCTCTCTATAAGCGCGATGCTGCAAAACACTCCCTGCGTTGTTTCATCTCCAGCAGCAGCAGCAGCAGCGGCGGCGGCGGCAGCCTGCTGGGCCTTAAACGTTAACCTGCCCCCGGTTAAATGTGTGTGTTGTTAGTGTGCTAAACAGCTGATTTAAACGGAATGTGTCTGGTGTTTGCCCGGAGACAAAGCGCTGCGCAGGGATGGGAGACAGAGAAAGCATAAATCCCACGGAGAGGGAGAGAGAGAGAGTGAGACAGAGAGAGAGAGAGAGAGAGGGAGAGAGGGGGGGGGGGGGGGGGGGGAGAGGACCAGCCGAGAGAGCTCAGGCTCGTCCATGGCCATGTCGTTGAGGTGGGAAAAATATACATATACATACATTTTGATGTCACCCCTCCCTCCCCCTCCCCATCTCCCCCCGCTCTCTCTCTCTCTCTCTCTCTCTCTCTCTCTCTCTCACTCTCTCACTCTCTTTTTTTAATGCCTTTCAGCGGTGCTTACCTTCCCTTGCCTTCAGGAGAACCGTGTTGGCCACGATATTTTCAATCTCCATTGTCAGAATGTGAATCCCGAGCAGTCGCGATACATTTCACTCGGCGGAAAAAGACGATTTTTCTGATCAAACGTGCCGACGACGGTGAGGCTGCTGCACGCGCACAGGGCGAACGCGGCACTGGCGCATAGTAGGTGTTTAATAGTGGTCGTCGTTCCTCTCCATTGCAAGACGCTGTTTGTATTAATATTTATATATATATATCAAACCCTACCTACGGAGCTGTATGATTACGACGGGGCTTGTTAGCATTCACAGCCTGCCTCCCTTCCCTCTCTTGCCTGCCTTCCTTCCTGCTTCGGCTCCCTCCTCCTCCTCCTCCTCCTCCTCCTCGCCCCTCCTCTGCACAACGAACCAGCGAGAGTAGGAGGGATCAATTTACAACCAGCGCAGCCACACACACATTCACACACAAGTGCATTCATACATACATGCATGCAATTTGCCCAGGCTTAGTCTCTTGAAATTATGGATGGTTATGCCATTTATTGTGTGGCAGCTTTCTGGATTAAAACATGCCCGTGTGTGGTTTCCCCTCAGGCATAATATTCCTCCTCAACCACATGAGGCAGAGCCCATGATTTCCTGCTTTACAGCCGTTTCATGTGCTGGCTGGCTGATGTGTTGTAAGGAAAACATGAATGCCACTGGCCACCGAGGCCTGACACAGACCTCTTATTGTGTGAACAATGGTGCGAGGGTTTTAAGTTGTTGCGTTATGCCGGGTCGTACAGCCTGGAGAAAGGAGATAACACAGTGGTTTTCTCCACCTCGCAGCCACACTGTGACCCAGCATCCCTCTGGGCTTTCTAATCTGTCTTTTTGATCAACTGAACCCACAATGCTTTGGCAAGAGCCGCGTGTCTGCAGGAACAGAGGGGAAAAGTTAAGATGATGCGGTCACTTTTTGTGCTTTCTCTTCATAAATGTGACAACAGAGGATAACCAGTAAATACAAGTCTCACTTTTTATTATTGCTGGGGTCATAAAAGCATTAAAGGGAGACCCGAGGGTGTCTGCAGATGAGGGTAATGAGGAGCTTTGAGGTCAAAGGTCACCAACTTTCTTCCTCGCATTCTTACTGATTTTATTAACGACCACAAAATGTATCAAGTTACTGGATCAATCCAAACATTTGCTTCTGGACTGTTATTTTTTAGTAATTACAAATGTCATCTTGATTATAATTATTTCACCACTTCTGTAATGTCCATTGTCATGGTTTCTTTGTTGTTATTGTGAGCCTGTTTGTCTGGAACACTGACTTGTACAGTATAAAGATAGACAGATAGTGTTACACACGTCTACACACTGTAGATTCAATGCTGCCACCTAGTGATGCTGATGCATAAATACAAAAAGACATTCAAGCAGACAGCAACCACAGGTTTCATATTAAAATCGACAAAAGTTTGCTCACATAGGAATAGATAATGACAAGGATATATATGCAGAAAATGTATGGATAGCAATTTTATCCTTGCAGCTATCTCATTTGCACACCATGTTAGTTCTCAGGTCTGTCCTGTCACTATACCCTGTCTGCACCAATAAACATGGTCAAGAGGAATGCAGCAGTGGAAAGTTTATGTGGATAAGTTTACATGGGGACTGTATTTAAATAAGTATTTTCTTTTCCTGTTTTTTTCCCATCTCGACTATACTTAATTATAAATGTTTTTGTATTTTTAACTACACAACAGTGTAGAGTTGTTGGATGGAGTGTTGGACTGTTAGTTGGAAAAATAAGTATTGTTAAAATGTTGCTTTGAGGTAATTGAGATGAAATTTCTCAATGTTTTTACAAACAAATCAATCACTTGATTAATGGAGAAAATAATCCATCCAGATTAATCCATAATAGCATCATACAAACATCATCCACGGCTTGTTAATCCACTTTGTCCACTCTGTCCAAAACGTGATTTATTTCAATAAGGCAGTCCTTAAACCTCCTCTCATTTTCTCATTTTAAAATTGTTATATTCATATTGTAAACTTCAAACTTCAGACTATAAACTGGAACTGCTAGTAGCCAAATCAACCTCCTCTCATTATAAATACAACCTGCAGTTTATAAATAAATATAAATCATGCAATTCGCCATTCTGACTTGCAGAAGTCCTGTCACAGACACACTTCACCAGAACCTTTAACAACTACCCCACTTTCTACTATATCTTCTACTACTATATTTTCTAATACTATTTACATTTTGTTGCTAGTTAAACATACAGATACATTTTTGATACTTCCAGTAAAATAGAAATATAGAAACAAATATAGATGTTATAGACAGACACATGACAGCTTTGCATTACACAATATATAATAAAGGATCTTTTTTTTCTGAAAAAAAAAACCTTCAGTACACTTTCACCCGAGAAGTTTGAGCAATAAATATGGACTAACATACACAATATGTCATTCCACATTTATCTCTCCCCTCATAGCCTGTCATTTCTCGACTGTCTGCCTCAAATAAAACCACATAATTCCCCAAAAATACTTGAGAAAAAAAAGGTCGACATGAGGTCACTTTCCTCACACACGTACTGTATTTTGTGGGAAAAATATTATCCTCATTTTTACCGAAAGCAATGCCCAGTGAAAACAGTTTTTCTTGGCATGTACTGTAAGAATTAGATAAAAATGGACAAGATGAACATAAACAATCTCAGTGGGACATTGTGTCTTGGGAACATCAGAGAAATAGATATAGGCCTATGGTAGATGAGAGGTGCTTAATCAAAGAATCAGAGACAGCCTGAAGAGAGACAGGAAATATGGGGAGAGAGAGATGAGGAATGACATGTGGGAAAGAGCCACAGGTCGGATTCAAACCCTGGGCTGCCACAGCAAGGACTGAGCCTTTGTACATGAGGCGGATGCTCTACGAACTGAACTAAAGGACACCCCAACATAGCTATTTTATGTAACTTACACAGAGTCTTTCACTCCATTCTTTTCTTCTTTTCTCTCTTTTCTCCTTTTCACTCCATTTCCATTAGTTTTTATGTCTGTTTATGTGTGCAGGATACATTTAAGACACCAGGTGGTGCTGCAAACATACACATAAACATAGTGTCTGACTCAATCTGAAGTTCACACCAACAAATCATTTGTCGGTTGTGGAATTTCAACATACTAAACACAATAAAACTTGTCTACGCCCTCATATGCATACTCATATTGGCCTTTCCTTCTGCATGTACAGGGGGATTTACAGTTAATATTAATGATAACGTTGATATAGGTGCATCTTAGTGCAATGCTACACACCATGTCTGCACAGCACAATCTTTTCTGTCAAAAACATCTTAGATTTTGTAACTGTTGTAACAAGTGAATATTCCCAATGTGGGATATCTTATCTTATATACATCCACAAAAAGCTTGAGTCCAGCTGTTGATGATGCCTGGAAAGATGTGTAATCTGTGATCTGGACAGATGAGTAGTGACAAAATGTTCCACACCTATTTCAAGGAAACTCAATTTGACTTCTGATGATTAATGTATGTATTCAAAAAGAAGAAATAAGCAATGATTGCATACAAAGTGTCTCATGGTCTACATTAGGCCTCACACCATACTTAGGGTGGTACTCTGGTCATAAGGGCAAATGCCTTTTAGTATGTAAATGTTTCCTGGCCTTTAAAATTGTCCAAGCCAAAGACAGTAAGGTAACACATTATTTCATAGGAATGATTTTTTTTTTTTTACTTAAGAGGGAAACATACTTTTTACTCCATTACAACTCTCAAACAGAGTATGTACTGTTACAGATGAACAGAGTCTTTGTACAGGTAGGTACAGTGCAGATTTTAAATACTTTTACTGTAAAATATTTGACTTATGGTATTGCAACTCTTATCTCAGTAAAAGAGTACTTCTTCCGCCACTGATTGTAGCATTAATGACACAATGATATAGCATATCTCAGCAAAATTAGATATGTTATGGACATTTTGCTGATAATGCTTGCACACTTTTAGCATTTGAACGGAGGACTATGACTTATGACAACAGATGTGTGATGTTATTTGCAGGTGTGACTGCTTCCTCCACCACAGAATGGTTGTTCCACCTACTTTTAAGAACTTATATGAAAAATAAAAATCATATTACTTTGTGTTATTCCTTATTTATACATATATGAGTTAAACGTGTATTGGCTTTGGACCTGCAACTGTAAAGTCAGTGTATCGCTTTAATTCTTAGCAGGTTTTCCAGCGTGATGCACCGCGGTACATGTGATTAAACTAGCGGCTGTCTGCCTCTGTTGATATCTGCTGTTTCCTGGCTCTGTGTGTTTTCACGTGACCTCAGAGAGCCCTGTGAGGCAGCGGCTCGCACTGAAAGCAAAAGGAAACAGCGCAGTTTGCAGCTCAGTATTTACCTTCTGTGATACAGAGAGGACACGGGTTATTTTCGAGGATGTTTTCACTCGGGGAGAAAATGGAGTTCCTCATAGGAAACCCCTTTTCAACGCCTGTCGGTCAGAGAATCGGTAAGTCGGAGCTGCTTTTGAAACTACTTCTGCGAGGTGGATTTACTCGCCGTTGGATTTAAATTGACAACATTTAATTGAAAGAATCACTAACATGTTGCAGCTTTTTTTACAACCATACTGCCAGGGATGTAAAACAACGTAATAGCACTTTAAATTGTGGATTTATTCCTCTAAAATGTTCAATAACTAACTCCAAATTTGACAGAAACATTAAAGAAGTCTTTAGAGCCAATGACGCGACAGAGGCGGGGCTCAGGCTTCTCAATCTTGCTTTGGATTGGCTGCTACAACTTGAGCGACAACTAATTTGACGAATGAGGGAAGCAGTGGTTGTTTCCAGCTACTTCCTCAATCACTGATGAGTTTACTTAAGCTACAGTTTCACACAAGTGTTACAGATTTTATTCAACAAGCATGTGGCGTGTCACAAAGCTTTTTAGGCAGCAGTGTTTTTCCACAAAGGCAGCATCTTGCTGCAAGGCCAACACATCCTTTAAAAAAAAGTTGGAGGCCAGCTGTTGATGATGCCTGGAAAGATGTGTAATCTGGACACTCATGAGCAGTGAGAAAATGCTCTACACGCCCATCTCAATCCTTCCTTCCTCTTATCTCATCCACTCACTTTCTCACACATAAATGTCAGCGAGGCTTCAGCTACTTCTGAGGCGAATGAGAACAGAAGCAGCTGACAGTCACATGAAGTGGTGGGAGTTGGGCAAAGAGAGAGGAGAGGAGGGAAGGGGAGGGAAGGGAAGGGGAGGGAGGGAGTGGATGCAAGAAGAGGAAAGGAAGGGATTGAGAAAGGCAAGGGTGAGGGTTGGGGGGGGGGGGGGGGGTGAAGGAGATTTAGAGACTTATGAAGAGCCTGTGAGGGCTGGAGTGCAAAGAAAGCTGGCTTTGATTGCTAAATAGTTTGGAGGTAAATACTCGTTTGAGCCGAGAAAGCCCATTTTCTAAATTAGTTTAATACTATACACAATGAGTTGCTATAAAAACACTTCACATCCAGATTTAGGTATATCGCTGATTTAAAGTGGTTGAGGCCTTGTTTGGTGATGGCAGATATTTCAACCAACTAATCAGAATCGTGATTTGATGTCCGTACTCTATTTTCAGATAGATCAAATACAATCCATAGCATCTATAGTCCCCAAGAAATAGGTTTGATTGTCTAAGGAGTACATTTACAACAGTCCAACTTAAGCCTTTGAGCAATGGATTAACTCTATAGATACTTTTTAGCACCTTTCAGCTCATTGTTTTGGTTTTACAGCTTTACCATTTTGGTTCACCATGGCTGGCTCATTTTTATAGCTTTTTCATGTATTTCAGCAAAACTCTGGTGTAGTGGAGCATTTAGCAGCTACGCAGCCAGCTGTTTCCCTCAGGAGTGTGTGGACCAAACCAGAGCCAAAAAAAATTAATATCGGCCTTGCATTTGTCAGATAGCCAGAAAAACAACTCCCAATGAATAATACCATCACTCCATGTCTGCTGCATGTGTAAGCAGGAAACTGTTTTCTAACACGTTCACCACAACTGTAATTCAGTCTGAACTGAATTGGGTCAGAGGTTTTCAAGGAGCCAGGCCTCCCTTAGGCGGTGTCCATAGAATAGCCGAAAAGTGTGTGACTTGGTTAAAGAGATAGTTCAGAGATAGTGTTGAGGAAATTTTACAGTTTTTCCCTTGTCACCAGGGTCAGAAACTAACACCTTTTTAGGTATTTGGTGTAGGCTGAAGTCAGACAGCTTGACTCAATTGTTGAGTGTCTATGGGGTCAAATAACATAATTCTGGTACCATAGGCATCCAGGAATAAAGTTAAAGTTATTGAAAAGTGATTTTCCAATAGAAATGTTGGCACAAAATCAAAGTTTCAGGTGTATAACCTCAAGTATCAGTACTGCTGCTGCAGTGTAGACTTCCTCTTTACTGTAGATCTGCGGATTAAAGTGAGACTCAGAAATGAGTCTGACTTTAAAAGTGGTATGGTGATTTTTTTTTTCCAATATGGAAAGCTTGTGTTTAATATATATTATTTATTGTCATTTTTGTCTTGTCACATTATATTTTATTAACCTTAATCGTCACAACTCAAAATATGCCTGACTTCCCATGAGCAGAAATGATATTAAAAGACACTTTAACACATGTAGCTCTTTCCCTATCGGTATTACTGTAGAACTCTACCTTCACCTGAGTGCCTTTCTGTTGACAGAGCGAGCGACCAGCGGCTCTCTGCAGTCGGAGGATTGGGCGCTTAACATGGAGATATGCGACATCATCAACGAGACAGATGAGGGGTATGGCAACCACTCAAGTAACACGAAGCCACAAACTGTCCCCATCTGGTGCATGACCTTTCTGACTATTTGGTATACTGTGCAGTATGTAGGCCTCCATGTTTTATTTTTGTATTTATTTTTTACTGCGATCACTTCCTGCATGGTTTTGTTGTTGCTTTTTGCATTGCCATGCAAGTAGTTGCAAGTGAGTGACCTACTTATATTTGAGGCCAACGTCATGTTGCAATGTGTAGTTTGTAATGCTATGAGGAATGTCACTGTATACTTCATGTTTGTAGCAGTAAGATGTATACAATAACAGCCCTTTAGTCAATTATTGTTTGCCAGAAAAGAGCCATGAAACCATGAACCAACTACTACTATTTCTTTATAAATGAGAAACTGAACAACTAAACAAGAAACTGATAATCTGATGATGCCTCTGTTTTTATCTTTCCCAGGCCCAGAGATTCAGTCAAAGCTATTAAGAAGAGAATTGTAGGAAACAAGAACGTCAGAGAGATCATGTTGGCTCTTACTGTGAGTAATTATCTGTAGGTTATTGTATGTAAAAGTTGTATTCATCCTCTCATGAGCTGAGGATTTCAGGGTGTGGGAGTATAATATAATGACCCTGATTGGCCTTTGTTTGCTTAGACAAGTCTCTAAATCCCAGAGATGTATTTACATTTGCACCTTTTTCACATTGTGGGCTATCACACAGGTTCTTGAGACCTGCGTGAAGAACTGCGGTCATCGTTTCCACGTTCTTGTGGCATCTCAGGAGTTTGTTGAAACAGTTTTGGTCCGTTCAATTCTGCCTAAATACAACCCCCCCACTGCCCTCCATGACAGGGTGCTCAGCCTCATACAGGTATGTGGATGGACTAGAACCAATTTTTTGCATACACCATGCTTCATGCTTTTATTTCTTTTATTTTGCTTCCTTTAAGTGGTTTGTTAGTGTCTTTATCTTTTATTCTAAGAGATTTCAGTATTGTTGACATCCCACAGCTTTTATAGTGTGCTTGTACAATGGACTATGGCTGCAGACATGTTGTACAGTAGTGTTATCTTTTTGTTCTTTGTGATTTAATAATCTTCAAACATTCCTCTGATACTTGGCCAAAGTCAGTTGTTTGTAATCACCGACTAGCAGGAATGATAAGTTGCATGCAAGACATGTTGCTTTTCTTGTCGTCTTTTCACATGTAATCTTTGTTTAGATCCGTGTACTGTGTCACCAAACACTTGTCGTTCTCGTCATATTTTGTTACATGTTCTTTCTTCCATCCACAGTCGTGGGCTGATGCGTTTCGTAGCTCTCCCTCCCTGGTGGGGGTGGTGTACGTGTATGACGACCTGAGGAGGCGCGGGCTCGAGTTCCCCATGACAGACCTGGATGCTCTGTCCCCCATTCACACTCCGAACAGGGTAAGACTGTCTCTAAACCACATAGAATGTATGTGTGGATTAGTTGTCTTCACACTGTACCTCTTTGACAAAACTGTTGCCTTCATCTTCCAGAGTATTCCAGAAAACGGGACTTCTGAGGCACCCCCTGTAGCCACTCCCATGCCTCAGTCGCGACAACAAGTACCTTCCAGTGTTCCCGCTCAGAGTACTTCACCCCCAGTCCAGCCAAGTGAGAGATCAGGCTCCCTCACTGCAGAGCAGGTACAGCTGCCTAAAAACACCAGTCAGTCAATGATGATATGGACTTAAAGCTAGTTAGAGATATTTGTTTTCATTTTCATTAATATACAGTGTAACAACAATATATCACTGTAACTTTAGCACTTAGAGATAAAATGACTGTAAAATAATGATGTTCTGCCTTTTGACTTCTGTTGATTTTAAAACAAATGTATTTCTTCTCCAGGAACAGAAGCTGAGAGGGGAGCTTGCACTGGTGAAAGGAAATATCACTGTGATGTCAGAAATGCTGAATGAGTTAATACCTGGACAGAGCATGGAAGACGATACAGAGCTGCTACAGGTCTGTGTGTGTGTGTGTGTGTCAGGATTGTGTCTTTTCCATTTTCCATTTGATCCATCATTTCAGCACTGTCTAAATAGTTTCTCCTGAGAAGATGTACCACATGTTTGTGGTCCAATTTTGCCAATTGTGAGTTCATTTATTCTGATGATTCATTATTTTACTGTCATACTTGGCAAGACAGAAGTGGGAAAATCTATCATCACTGATCTTTGTGCCTTTGAGAAGCCAGAAACCAGTACGAATGTTTGGAGATATGACTTTATATTAAACTGCACAGGCTACATCAGTACAACGTGTTTACTCACTTGCAGGTTCGGGTATCATGTTGTTGTCAAAGAATTCTAGACTGGTTGGTAGAAAAAACAACAAGTGATTGATGTAAGAGAATTGGGTAGACTAAAAAAGCAAATTTACATTTGAATATGAATTAACTCCTTGAATCCATGTCATCTCTCCTCCTCTGTCTAAGCAGCAGCTGTACTCGGTGTGTAAGAGCATGCAGATTCGGGTGGTAGAGCTCATCCCGCAACTGCTGGATGAAGGGTTTATTGAGGAGCTGCTCGTGGTCAACGATGACCTCAACAACGCCTTCATCCGCTATGACAGGTGAGCCACAGACTAGCTTGTTTATTAGCTAGGATCTTGTTTATGAGAAAATGTTAGTTTTAAGAGTGCAGCATGTCTCTTACTTATTCTCACTAATTCTGTGTTTAGGTTTGACAGGCTGAACAAGGCACAGATGACAAATACTCAACAGGTAAGAAAGATCTCCAGTACTGTATGCATCAGCAGACATAAAGGTTTGCCATCTTCATGTATATTTTCTCACTGCAGCAGAGCTCTACCACGAGTCCAAGCCTCATCAACCTCAGCCCTGAGCCTTCGACTCTTAACCAGCCTGCCGTCATCACAACGACCAGCGAACCAGCGGTCAACACTTGGGCCAATCAACACCAATCACCCAACCACAGTGAGTAAATGTTGTATGACTTCTGCTTCATGTTTACACTATTTGGCAACAGCAATCCGTATGGGCTTTGCTTTTGTGATTTGGTATTTGTGGTAGAAAACAGGATCATGTGTCTGATTATCACATGGGAAGGGATTGTTCAAAAAGCTGCACATCAACAAACATCATCATGACAAATGCTACAAGGAAGTTGAAAGTGTGTTGTCCTAACTTATGATCTGAAGGTATTCCAGCGCATCTGTTTGGGAAAATATGGACGTCTGCAGCTTGCAAAGATGTCACTCAAGCTCAGATCAACTGAATGTAGTTGCCATTTTGATTTCCAAAGTTGTTGGAGCACATTTGACAATACAAACACTGCACATAGTAAATATTTCATTGTAACCTTTCTGTTCACTGTGTGCGTCGCCATATTGCTGTGACTTTACATATGTTTTTCTCAGTGCCACTGAACAGATCAATCCAACTTGAATGACTATTCCATTGCGCTTTACCCTTTGTTGTGCCCGAGGTCATTCTTTTCCAAGTTCCGAGTACAGCAGATCATTTGTGTTATTGTTATGGGAGTTTTGATAGCAAGGTCGAAGAAGTTGTTTTTCATTCAGTTGGGACTGAGTCAAGTCTCTTCCTAGCAGGGGAGGAGGAGTTTGACATGTTTGCCCAGACGAGAGGCAGCTCCCTGGCTGAGCAGAGGAAAAGGTGAGTGTGTGCACGTTTACACTAAGTGATGAAAGTGCCTTATTACTTGTGGATTAACATTACAGATCTATGTCTGTGATCTGTCTAAATCTAAATATTGATGAAAGTGTATCTAGTATATAGTAGTATATTGTAAAGATTAAATTACATTCTGACATGTAAGCCTCAATTTACTTTTGCCACTAATATATTTACAGTTTTGTTTTACCTTTTTTGACCTACGTTACATGACAGCTATTGTCCAATTGGTAAAATATTATTTGCACACCCCTTTACACATCTGCTATGACTGAATATCTATATTGATTAGTTCCTACACACTTTTATCTTGAATGATCCATGTTTCTGTATGCTACCATGAAGCTGTAAATGCTTTTTTTATAGGCCGCAAAATGAAAATTTGGTTTAATATAGCTAGATCACATATCAGCATTATAGTACATCTTAAAACATCCTATCCGCAGTGTCAGGTACGAGGACCCAGGAGCTGTGGAGGGTCTTGCAGGAGCTCTGGATACGAGGTTGCAGGTCACAGGAGGGGTATGTATACCACCATAACGCAGATTAGAATAATAGATTTGAACAAAATATTTCCTGTGGAATAAAAGTACAACATGTAGGATTAATCGTGTAAATATAGCTAAAACACTGTCACATTAAATCTGTTGTTCGAATTTTCCTCCTAGATGCCACCAGCGAAAAAGTCGGTGCAGAACGATATTGACAAATTGTTGTTTAGTGATATGGTAAGCCTGTCTTTCTACATATGATGTCATTTTGAAATAGATATAATGCACTGTTTGGTAAAGCATGATCTTTGTGTTTTATTTTTTCTTGGAAATACAGGAAGAGCAGTCTTCAGTTAGCGAGGGAGTGTCCAGTGAAGGTATGTTTTTCTCTCATTGCCACTATTTTAGTGTAAAAATAGTGTAATTAGTGTAAATAATTCTCACTTCCTTCATATGTTCACACATTGTACCTGTACCTTTCAGACTTTGATAAGTTTCTGGAAGATCGGGCGAAAGCAGCCAACCCTAGCATTGAGACAATTCGCAGCGTCCCGTCCTCCACACCCTCCACATCCAGACCGCCGCCGCAATCTACCCAGCAAGAGGACAGATCACATGACCAGCTTTTTTCACTTTGAGTTTGAGGACAAACAAGAGTAGTTGGTGGATGTAAATGTCACAACAAAACTTCTCACATGCTGTGCCAAAGTCAGGTGTTCTCTGAAAGCACACACACACACACACACACACACACACACACCTGACACTACAGAACTGCTGTATAATCAGCTCATTACCTAAATGCATGTATTTTATAGTTAATTCTGTTGTTTGTTGTCTTAATGCAATTCTAAACAACTTTATATGACTGTATTTTTTAAATTTATTATTACAAAAATCGTAAATTAGATCAAGGGTTTACAGTTCTGTATAATGTTAAAAGATATATTTGATAATAGGCCATTATGTGCCTTTGATCAGCTGATTTTGTGTAAAGTGAGAATAAATGCTCCATTGTCCTGCAAACATGTTGCATCTGTCCCTCCTTATGAAATATTTTCTGCCATATCATTATCTAAGCTGCCATGACAGGAATTTACCCGGAGGCCTGTTTTTTTAACTGATCTATCCACAGTCTTTGTGGGTGTCATGTTTGAACATCTTGGGTCTGAAGACGCTGAGACAGCTCCACCAAGTCAAGGTCAAATGATTCTTTTTTTCTCGTTTCATCAGAAATCTGTTTAAGTTCTCATAATTATGGTGATTAGCAAGTGAAACTAAAGTCTTCTCAGATTCATTCTGTATGTTTGTATTCAACTTAGCCAAAACATCAGAGCCTGAGTAAGAAGTGGGAGCTAAGGTGTGCTCTGACCATAAATAATATGCCTGCTATTCATGTGATAAGGCACTAATTTCAGTATGTTATTGATGAAGAGCTCAAGGATGTCTGGTGTTTGGTACACAGAGTCCCTGACGTACCCAGAATGAACGCACTGAACTGGACGAGTGAAAAGGACAACAAGAGGAGCGATTTCTCATTCTGCTCATCTACCATCCACACCGAACATCATGCTTAGACTGTTCAGCTGTGGAGTTTGGATTTCTGTGTTGGTCCTCCGTTATGGATCTGCAGAATTTACCTCGAATATATCCACCCGAAATCAGCCTCCAAATGTGACTGCTGTGAAAGACGTGGAGGACACAGACTGGGATTCATCATTTCTTCTGCTGAGAGACAGCCTACCATCCTACTCCCAGCCAATCCGCCCATACACCCTGCTGACAAACGCTGAAGACTATCACTACATGCCCAAACCAAGACATCGCCGTCCTTCTCGCCTCCTGCGCCTTCTGGGATCCTCTTTTGACCTGTTTTGGATGTCCATAGAACAGCCCTCTGAAGCCTCTGTGGGTCACGTTGATGATCGACCTCTGTTACATGGTGACAAACAACTGCGTGTCAAATCACCCAAAGACACTGCCCAAGAGAATTTTAACCTGAGTGGCTCTTCAGAGCTGAGAGAGGCTGCAGCAAACCATCGACAGAAGCTGGAGAAAGAAGCTGCAGATCTGGACCTCGGTTCTCTGCCCTCACATGTTGCCAGTTCGATCAGAGACTGGTTAGTGCACTCGGCCACTTGTGGATTAAGCTACCAGTGGGTGGATCTGGGTCCTGCATTCTGGCCACGTTGGCTGCGACAGACTGATTGTGAAAGATCAGATGGAGTGAGAAGTTGCTCCTTCCCTGGTGGGATGGAGTGTGTCCGCGCTCAGACAACTCACATAAAGATTCTGGCTTGGCACTGCTTGAAAATGAGAGAGGGAGGTGATGGGTCTAGAGCGAGTAAAGCCGACAGGTCTGGTGGCAGCACTGAGATGGGGACAGGTGAAGTCATGAAAAGATGTATATGGAGGCAAGTGCCTTATCCTGTGGTCACAGCATGTACATGTTCATGTAAATGAACATCAAGATAGTCGGTCCCCATCTGCAGATATGTTTCTCTATTATTATTACTGAGTTGATGTTATTGATGAAATGAAAATGATGTTGACTGATTGTACAAACCTAAACCCTAAAAGCTTAAATCACACAGTAAAACATTACATGTACCCTAATGTCACTGGCTTTAAACTGAACTTAATAAAAATATTTTCTACTGATAAGTTGATAAATGAATTATTTGTGATTTTTTTTTTTCCAGTAACAATGCTCTTTTCCAGGGACACTGACAAACAGGGAGATGACAGACCAGTTATTGTCCTTTATTGTTGTTTTATGGCGGCAGCTGCAAAGTTGCTCATTCCATTTCTGTGGGTTACAAATGTCAACCCAAGCTTGCCTCTCTAAAAGTTGAGTAAATGTCAGCAACTGTCAGTTGGTGCAGTTCATAGTGGTTAAGGTGTCACATTTTTTCAGCATTGGTTTCAGTACGCTGCACACTTTTGACCTCTCTTTTTTTCACACGTACACATACTTAAATGTTACAGACAATTTTATGTTTTGTGTCCAAGAAACAGTGCAATGGAAAGCTACATTAGATAATCCAAGGAGCTTGCTAACCTGATGACTATCCTGAGAGTGTGATAGCAAAGTAATATTTGCAACAGGGATGATTTTCCTTTGTATCTATAAATTATATAAGATGTTTAACTATGGAAAAGTACACTTTCTTCAGTATCAGTGAAATTTTCTATTTTCTCCTATGGCATTAATAAAGACTGAGGTTCAGATGATATCTATTATAAAGACAGACAGGCAGCTCTATTGATACAGTTACAAGTATTACAAACAAAAACAGGCATATGATATATACAAGGCATGAGGCAAGTTTAAAGTTACTACAGTATTAATATAATTAAAAGACTATGGGAAGGAAAAACATATAATTCTATCCATGTAAAAAAAATGTATACAAAGAAAAAAATATGCATAAACACTGTAAAATAAAATGTGCATTGTGCAATCTTAGCCAGAGAACGAGTCAGTGTAAGATAAAGATTATGTGTCAAATGTCCATATCCAAATATCAGCCTTACCCTGACACTAACATCATATTAAAACATTTCAAAATGTTGGTCTTGTCTATATTTGTGAGTTGTGTTTGGAAGAAATGAAATCATCACTTCAAGAATGATAAAATACATTTGTAGCTGTGTATGTATTTCTGTACTTGAACGCCTCAAAAACACTATAAAAAAGATAAAGGTTAAAATATTTACTGTTCAGTACCTTTTTCTGGTCCCAGCTCTATTTCTCATGCACAAGTACCTCTTTGTGGATGGTTTGACATCACTCTTACACCTGCCATAACATTACTTTTGATATTTGTTACTTTTTTCTTTTTGCCATTATTTCCACTTCCATGTGTTTGTCCGAGCCGCCGCGAAGGCAACAGTGTCGTACATCCCACCTGAGCTGTACGTTACATTGTACACAGACAAGATGGCAGCTTCATTGGAAGACGAATTTGAAGATGCGCCTGACGTGGAGCCTTTAGAGCCGACACTAAAGAATATCATCGAGCAGAAGTCTTTGAAATGGATATTTGTGGGTGGAAAGGGTGGTGTGGGTAAAACGACATGTAGGTAAGTTGAAGGGAAAAGCCCATTAGCCTCCGGCACTGAGTCAGCTTACGTCGCTAGCGAGCTAACATAGCTAGCTTGGATTAGCCATAAGTTGACGTGGATCATCTCGGTCAACGAATAAAATGTGCTTATGCGTCACAATTATTTAATGAGCGTCAGCTTACTAACTTTACCCACGCTAGCGCTCAAATGTATTTAGTGTTACGTCTTAAGTCATTTAGGCTCGGCTAGTTGCCGGCTGGCTGAATGCTGTCTAGCACTGTCACGAGCTAACGTTAGCCAACTGACACATGTATCCATGACATCAAGTGGTTTGACGTAAACGGTGCGCGGTGACACGGAGAGCCCGCGTGTCCCGCATATCACCCTCCTTTAAAAGGAGAGCGTCGGTCTTTTGCGTTTATCCAACAGGTAACTTAGCTTAGCTCGTACTAAGCTAATGGACAAATGCCTCTCCCAGTTTATGAATCATACCACAACGAAGGCATGACCCGCCCTACTCTGCCTCTGATTGGCTAGTACTCATTCCCTGACCCGGGGGTGAAGAATGCTCTGGATAGATACAGTATAAAAGATGTATAAATGCACGTAAGCAGTAAATTCCTTGTATTTAGAGGCATTCATGAACCACCTTGTTACATACCGCCCAGCTCTATATGGAAGAAGTGTAGCTGACACTGGTTGCACACCTCCAGCTGTACTAACCTCTCCTGTGTGTAGCTGTAGTCTGGCTGTCCAGCTCGCTGCCGTCAGGGAGAGCGTCCTCATCATCTCCACCGATCCTGCCCATAACATCTCCGATGCTTTCGACCAGAAGTTCTCAAAGGTCCCCACTAAGGTCAAAGGCTATGAGAACCTCTTTGCTATGGTAAGTGGCACTGCTTTGGCTCAACTGTGAGCACCCGTAGACACTGAGGTATAACTGACTGTCACAATACTGCCTGTTCTGAAAGGCGTTTCTCACATTCAGGTCAAACAGAGTCAGGGTGCAGCTGTGGTTACATATTTATTTTTTTCACATTCTATTTTAGTATATTTTAGATTTTTATTTTGTATTTTTGTATTATTCCTTTTTACCTAACATTTAGAGTTTTTGTATTTTACTTATTAGCTTCCTTTTATTTTTATTTGTAGTGCTGTTACACTATTTGGTGCTCTTAATGCTGAGCCGACCGGTTCCTCTGCCGATCAAACACATTTCATTGTATTGTTAACTAGCCCTTTTTTCTGGATTTCAAAATCTCCAAAAATGTCTGCACAGAAACAACATAGTTGCATTTAGTTATAGTTAAATTTGTTATTTATGCTTTTTTGAAAAATGAAATTTAATCAAAGAGGTCACTGTTTCTTCAGTGCCATGAGAATAGTTGTTTTCACATCTGGATCTAAAATCATTTGTAGCCCCTCGGTCATTGATGTGCTGATTACTTCTGTTTGTGTGAGTGCAGGAGATTGACCCGAGCCTGGGTGTGGCAGAGCTGCCGGATGAGTTCTTCGAGGAGGACAACATGCTCAGCATGGGTAAGAAGATGATGCAGGAGGCCATGAGTGCTTTCCCTGGCATTGATGAGGCCATGAGCTACGCCGAGGTCATGAGGTAAGACAAAGTGGTCCCTGGAAGTATTGATGACCCAGAATTGTGTTGGCCTTTTACAGTAGTAGTAACTCAGCACTTCTACCCATACCTCAGGTTAGTGAAAGGAATGAACTTCTCAGTGGTGGTCTTTGACACTGCCCCTACCGGTCACACGCTGCGGCTGCTCAACTTCCCCACCATTGTGGAGCGTGGTCTGGGCCGCCTCATGCAGATCAAGAACCAGATCAGCCCTTTCATCTCTCAGGTGAGGAGGATCAAACAGATCCTGTCGCTTACTGATTGTAGTCATTTATCAAATCTGTCTGCAAGTCGATAATAGCTTCACAAAGCTACTGTTAAATTTGAACTTAAAGGATGATGCAAAGTGGAAGTGTAAAAAGAAAAACAACAATATTTTAGACTGAATAATATTATAATTGAGCCATTTTTATACAATGGCGGCTAAAAAATTTAGTCTTAAATCAATAGTTTTAGTGATTTTAGTCCTTCATGGTTTTTGTCAGATCTTTTTTTGTAAGTCGGCACCCATTACTAACATTTTAGTTACATCTTGTCTCATCAACGAAAACAAGACACACATTTTCTAGTTCAAGCTCTATTTTTAACTCGCCATTGTCTTGTCTTAGTGAAAAACTGTTTATCTTATGTACAGCACACCTCACTGTTTCTCTTGTTGTTGTAGATGTGTAACATGCTCGGCCTGGGTGACATGAACGCAGACCAGCTGGCCTCTAAGCTCGAGGAGACCTTGCCAGTCATCCGCTCAGTTAGTGAGCAGTTCAAAGATCCTGTAAGTCTGATTACAGCTCTCAGCACATGACCCTCACTGCATGGACACTGTTGACTTACAAGCTCTTTCAAGCATACCTAACAGAGCCTACATCGGAGCTGCGATTTGCGACTGTTGATAGTGAAGATAACATGAAGCACATGGAAGAAAGGACTACTCTTACCCAGTTTAGTATCCCCAGATATATTTAGCTTTTAACGATTCAGCAAGCATTCTCCTTGTATCACTCTGGACACACAGACCAGAGTCCCTGCACTGTATGCATCTATGCAGCGTGGCTGTGCTGCACGTGTATGTATGTGTGCTGTGGAGGTGCAGCCTCCAAACCCCTCTCTCTACTCTGCAATTGGTGAAATGTATAGCATTTTGACAAGAGGAGAATTGATGAGCTTTGAGGTTTAGATTTTTTTTTTTCAACCTCTGTTATTGAAAATGTAATGTTAAACACATTTTCTCCAGTTACCCCTAGTCTGTTTTGTAGTCTACTTTAGGCGTTTGTACATCCTAGTTCCTACTGCATCTTGTCATCTTGTGCAAATTCATACTGTATATGGATTTCATATAGATGTATAGGTATGTGTTGTAACTCTTCTCCCCTCCTCACTTTCCTCACGTCCATCAGGAACAGACCACCTTCATCTGTGTGTGCATCGCAGAGTTCCTCTCTCTGTATGAGACGGAGCGGCTGATCCAGGAGCTGGCAAAGTGCAGCATCGACACACACAACATCATCGTCAACCAACTCGTTTTCCCAGACTCGGATAGGCCGTGTAAAATGTGTGAAGCCCGCCATAAAATTCAGTCCAAGTATTTAGACCAGGTACGGATCAGAGTTTTGTTTTAGGTTGTGATGTTCTGGCCGTGTTGTTCCTGTCCTTCTCGGTTAACTGTCCGTCTTCTACCTGCAGATGGAAGACCTTTACGAAGATTTCCACATAGTCAAATTACCTCTGCTGCCCCATGAAGTTCGAGGTGCCGATAAGGTCAACACGTTCTCTAAGCAACTTCTGGAACCATACAAACCCCCAAATAAGTGATCCTCCCTACCTGCAGGACCTCCCCCTTCTCCCTCCAATGTAACCCACCTATACAGTCTGAACTTACCCCCTCCCAACCCACCACCCAGCCAACCTCAGACCCCGCAGTAATGGCCTCAAGTTGATCTCAGTCCTCACCTTGTCATCCAAAGCAGAATACTGCTACAGCAAGACACACACCCTTATTGAAGGAGAGCTGATGATATCACACACACATGAATAACCTGCTGTATTGTTAGAGAGATGAGGTGGTACACATTTGTGCAGCCTTACTCTCCGTTCACCTTCTCTTTCCTTCATTTCCTGTGTCTGGCAGTTGTACTATTCCTACTGAAGCATCTAACTTTTTCTCTTTACAAACCTCTCCTCCTCCTCCTCCTCCTCCTCCTCCTCCTGCTCTTCCTCCTCCATCTTGCGCAGTGTCCAGCCTCAGTTGTAAAATCCAAGTGTTTCCAGTTCCGGTGCTGTGTATTCCAGGATAAAACGGCTTTCAGATGGTTGATGTTTATGCCTTGTTTATTCTGTGTGGTTTGGTGGCTATGTCTGTTCTCCAGTTTGACTTTTGACTAAAACTTCACGCAGATTCATCGCTCACATCGAGGATTTTCATCAAAATCTCCACCGATTCAGGGTGTGACGACAGGACAATGGGAAAACAAAGATGGGTTACTTTTAAAAAACAGAACAAAAAAAAAACATAATAGGGTCTGTGGTCTTAAGTTATTCTTTATATTGACTAAGACCATCTATGTTATTGCAATAAACCAGATCAGTCTGTAGTGTGTCTTTTACCATTGGTTTAAGTTTAGACCTCACCTCTCCTGGTGTAAATGCAGTTACCATAAAGTCACTGAGATTTTTGAATCGAGTCATATTTGCGAGCTTCACGTCCATACATGGCTGTTAGTGTTTGAACTGGATTGTCTTAATGGCCTCTGTTACATATTTTAGGCCTCTGTGGTTGTTTCAGGTGGTTGGAAACGGCAACACTCTGATGGGATTCAAAGGCAAAAATGTGTGATCAGATTCCTGATGTTTGAGTGGCTGGAAGCAGAAAGAGTTTATTATTGATGCAAGTGAACTCCCAATACCAGGTTCCCATACAGTGCTCATAAAACTCATCAAACACTCTTCTGTCAAACATTTTGTGTCCATCCCGTTTACTGAGAACTATATGGGAACACTATTGAAAGACATTAGTAGCCTTATTTAGTGCATTGTTAATTAAAATATATTGAATGTTGCTTGATCAGATGTTGAATAAATGAATGGAGTTGTTAAAGTAGAATCAAAGCGTCTTTGCCCTCCTGATGATTGAATACTAGCTCGCCTGATGCTTCATTGTTTTCCAACAGAAAGATATAGATGACAGGTTACTCAAGAAAAAAGCATCATCACCCTCTCTCTGTCACTGAATGCTTTTGAGTCAACAAGAATCTGTTTTCTATAGATTTTCTTTAAGTTATGTTGCGAGTGTTAATTAAACCAAACTTGCCTCCGTTGAGAGCCTCTTGTGGTCATTCTTTTCATCTGCTTATTTAATACTTCTGTTAATTGAAGGAGACGGAGGCACACTTTCGTAAGAGCGCACAGACGTACCGAACAGGCTGCAGATTGCCTCTGACAGCAGGACGTCTCAGTTCACCTTAAACGCCACAGTTCAGGAGCAAGGAACAGGAAGAACTGACGTAGGAAAGGGAAGATACAAGAGAACTGAAAAACAGTAAATGCTCTTTAAGAAAGTTGATGTAGAAGAAGTCTGCTATAGTGCACTCAGTTAAAAGTCAACAATGTAAAAGTTCTCTACATGAAAGTTCCTGCATTCAAATCCTACTTAAGTGAGAGTACAGAAGTATTATGAACAACAAGTATTGTTGTTGGCAGAAAATTGCCCCTGTGACCTAAATATATTATTAGATATTTCATTATAAGACTGTTCATAATGACTGCAGGTCCCTCATTACAACAGCTGTCAGACTCTTTAATTCCATAATGACTTTTTCAATATATTTCTTATTTATGAGTTATTATTTTTATCCACCTTGTGTACACAAACTGCTTCACTGCTAACAAGTGACTTTTCCATGTGGGGAATCATTAAAGTCATTGTTAATCTTATTTTATCAAGAATTATCCTAATAATTGGTTTTCTTGGAGAGGTTTACATCTGACATGTATTCAAATTAAATCATTTGAGAAGTTTAAAAGGGAAGTGTTTGGTGTCACAAAGTTAAGTTGCAAAGTTTGGGACTACTATGTGTAGTGTATGTGTAGTATTTTATAATTCTATCATGTACTACTCTATGTTTAAATGCAAAATCCTAATCTGTGTTAAATGTTAAATGTAGTGGAGTAAAAAGTAGAAAGAAAAACAGCATGAAATGAAAACAAAAACAGCCTGTTAAGTACAGTAACTGATTAAATGTACGTGTAGATGTTACATTCCACCACACAGACAACAAATGACACTGTCACTCCTTAAAACGTCTGTCCTGGTGGGAAATTACACCGGGATCAAATGGGATTTTTTCACTCCACTGAGATTTTTTTAAAATCCTCAAGGTAAAAGCTGAAGTTTGGAAAGATGAATGACACTAGACGCATTTTCTTGCCACTGTGCTGCACGAGCATGTATATATTCTTCTTCTCTATAAGCCGCAACAAGTCCAATTAACCGGGAAAATTGGTTGTTGTTTTCATATCACTTAGCACGAAAGTTTGCCACGCTCCACTTGCTCCTGTTTCATAATTCCCTACTGTACTGTGCGCTCCTGTGCGCTCCTTGTGCCCCGGCGCTGCGGCCTGTCGCTTGTGGTCCATCACCGAGCCTCGCTCTCCCGGTCGGGGGCCGCGCTAACGAGCTCCTCCCCCTCGTTTTGGGGATTTACCCCGGGGCGCACTGACCACTGTACGCACCGTGGAGGAGCTCCGAAGGATTACTGCCATGCAGCCGACCGAGCCTCGAGTTAACCGAGCTGACACCAGGGGATGTCAGGGTTATGAGCGCTCCGAAGAAACACCACTGGCAAGCACAGAGAAGACTATACTGCTAAGTTATACACGATGAAGACGCTTCTCCAGTGGTGCCAATTACGCACAGAAATGCGCTGAGCAATTTGGCGCGTTCATCAAGAAAAACACAACAAAAGGTAAGAAGGTGTTCTCTCTAAATACCTTAGAAATAATTTAATAGTCTGTTCCATTCAGGTTCATCATAAAAAGGCAAAGAGAATGTGCTGTAAATTAAATGATGCGACCAGTGAGTAGTTTAGATGACCCACCTGAACTTGGTACATAAGTAGTTTGCAGGTGTGATTACAAAAGTGGTTGTTTTCTCTCATCCAGCTCTTTTATTGAAGACTTTCATATAACCTGGCTGTCACCAATGACTGTCACCTACACAGCCAGAGTTGCAAACGCCCGTTTCTGTGGCTTTTCCAAGCTGCTTTTAGCCTGGAAAGGCAGCATCTACAAGGTGTTATACAAGGAGTTCCTGGCTTTCTTTGCCATGTATACCGCCATCAGCATCACTTACAGGTGAGACACAAAGGAAACGTTGGCTGCTGACACATTCACCTGCGCTTTGATTCACAAATGACATTGTATCGCTTTTCCAGATTTGTCCTATATGATGACCAGAAGAGGTATTTTGAAAAGCTTGCAATTTATTGCAACCACTACGCCAGTCTCATCCCCATGTCCTTTGTACTGGGTAAGCACTAATGCTGTTCTTGGAACAGAGATTGAGCTGCAGTACACCCCGGACCTTTGTTCAGTGTGATGTTTGTATCTTTGATTTTGGGAAACTAATTTGCTAAACGACACAAGAGTGAGCAGCCAGAAAGTTACATTACAGCTGCTTATAGGTTTCAATGTCAAAGCCTCTCAGCTGGAAACCTGGAAGACCTTTGTTTAGTTAAGTTAATAGCTTAGGTGCCCATTTACATGATTTACTGCATGTGATGGTAGTATACTGATTTAATTGTTAGAATATTCAAAATTTACATTTCAATGAAATATACGTGTAATATTTTAGAAGAAATGTATTGCATTCTTAAAGACTGCACCACTGTAAGTTAATCAGTTTGATATTTTTCATTAATTTCCTCTTTCCTTCATGCATGTATAAATATAAATATTTCCTAAAGCTTACATATACAGTATATGCTGAATCAGTTAGCCTCCATAGCAGAAATTATTTAACATTAATAACAAAATAAACATGTTTTTATTTTGCTGGGGGGCCCTGGACTCACATTGGGTGACCTGCTGCTCTCTCCCAGAGGGCAGTACCTGATAGGAAAGGGTAATCAGCAGTATCCTCTTCTCCACCTCTGTATGCAGGTTTCTATGTGACCCTGGTGGTGAACCGGTGGTGGAGCCAGTACACCAGCATCCCGCTCCCTGACAGGCTCATGTGCATCCTGTCGGGGGGCCTCCAGGGGAGCGACGAGCGAGGCCGCCTCCTGAGGCGAACCATGATGCGCTACGCCAGTCTGTCGGCGCTGCTCATCCTCCGTTCGGTCAGCACGGCCGTGTTCAAGCGGTTCCCCACCATGGACCACGTGGTGGAGGCTGGTGAGTATAGGCACAAGGATAGGTTTGGTGATGGAGGTGGTGGGGTCCATCCACAGCCAACAACACCTGCTGTGATGCTGCAGGGAGTTATGTATGATCCTGATGAATGAAACTTTAAATAAATAGTGAAAGATGCACTCTACAAATACACATTTCATGTTATATATGAGTTCTATTTGTCGCATTACATTTTCTCACGCTGTATTTAGGAAGTGGCAGCGAGTGTTGTTGATAGAGTGATGTGATCTCTCACACACTGACGTCATGAGTGTGTTGTTCCTCCTCCTGTACATTCTCTACACCAGTGAGAGCAGGAGAAATCACAAGGACAGGCACATCCTGATATACACTGGTGATTAAAAAAAACAGTTTATCATGCATCTGTTACAAAATCATGAATCATCAAGCTGGTATAAGAATCTTGTTCCCACGTTTTTCTAAATCTTTCATTGTTTTTGATTCACACTGTATCATAGTTTGTTATAATTTTATATATTTGCTATAAATTTAATAACTGTCAATAATAAGCAGTGTTAACCTAGTTATTTTCTAACTGATAGAGCTATACAGTGTCCTTTCTTGACGTATTAAATTACTTCTCACTCACTGTAAAATGGCTTATTTGGAAATCATACAGAATACTGACCCATCATCCCACATTTCCTCCCACTCAGCCACATTTTACATCATAACAAATGCTGCTGTTTTGCACAGGATTCATGTCAAGAGAGGAGCGGAAGAAGTTTGAGGGTCTCCACTCTCCTTATAACAAATACTGGATCCCCTGTGTTTGGTTCACCAACCTGGCGGCGGTGGCCCGCTGCGAGGGCAGGATCAAAGACGATCACACGCTCAAACTACTGCTGGAGGTGCAGCATTTTACACACACAGACACACCATGACACAGTCCACTGTTGATGTGGAGCTACAGTTGTTGTGTTTTGATAAAGATTCACTCTGAGATGGATATTCACAGACAGAAGAGTCAGGATAAATGCAAGCACACTGAGCTCGGCGAGTCTCTCCATTTGTATGTGAACAGGAGCTGAATGCGTTCAGAGGGAAGTGCAGCATGTTGTTTCATTACGACATGATCAGTGTTCCCCTGGTCTACACTCAGGTATGTGCTCTGCTGGTGGTTTCAACACTTTTTGTTTTATGTTTTTTCTTGTCTTTAACACTTAACCTGTGCTGATGACATGTCGTTTTATTTTAACCCTATTCTTTATAGTTAAAATGACATACTTGATCTTTCAGGCGAACAAGATATTGGCTGATCGTCTCTGATGCCCCACCCATCATTGATATTAAAAGATTTCATAGTAGTTGCTTATTCCTCACAGCAAATTCATATTTTTAAAATATATTTTTCACTGCTATGAGCAGTGCATGCCCCGCCATGTAAGTAAGGAAAGAATTGTTGGTTAGCTGGTCCTGGTATTGTGCATGCTGGCTCTGTTTTACTGGGACACTTTAACACAGAGCCCTGTTGTAAAAAAAGGCAAAGGCATGTGGATTTTATGTATCTACAAAGTCTCATACACATTACTTTATTTTGTCCCAGCTGCTATTTGCATAAACTGATAATAGGACATTTTAATGACCGTCCAATAACACTTGATTATTAGCTCTTTGTTAACTTCAGTAGTCCTTCAGTATTCCTGTCTCACAGATCAGCTCTATTAAGCTGACTTTCACTTTTATAGAGCCTTTTCACAGCAGGCATTTGGGAAAAGCAGCACAAGCATAATTAATGACATTAACGACTGTCCCATTTAATTGTCCCAGTAAAGAGTTGTCTTGTGCAACATCTGTGCCCTGATACTGGCATGCCTAAATGAAACACATCTCTTACTTGCTTTATATTATTAGTAGCTCCTGTGTTTGGCAGAACAAAAAGTGAGGAGAAAAGTTTTTTCAATTTTCCCTACAAATGCAATTTTCTTTGAATTTGAGCAATAGATGAATACATATATGAATGAAAAATAGCAATTTCTGCGGAAGAATTAAAAGATCAATTACCTCCATCTTTCCCACAGGTGGTGACGTTGGCAGTTTACAGTTTTTTCCTGGTTTGTCTAATTGGCCGACAGTTCCTGGACCCCAGTCAAGGCTATCCAGGTCATGACCTCGACCTCTACGTGCCCATCTTCACCCTGCTACAGTTCTTCTTTTATGCCGGTTGGCTCAAGGTCAGAGAGAGAGAGAGTCATATCATCACATATCATCTGTTTTGATAGCACAATATAAAGATGAAATAATCTCATTAGATTCATGTAGTTACCTTGTTACATTTTCTGTCATACCCTGAAGGTTGCAGAGCAGCTGATCAACCCTTTCGGAGAGGATGATGATGACTTTGAGACCAACTGGCTGATAGACAGAAATTTCCAGGTTTCTTGATATTAACGTTTTTAAAATATTGTTAAACCTTGATTGTGATTTTGCTGTCATAGTTTTATTTAAGTGCAATGCAACTATAATAGGACTTTTTACTGTGTATGCTTTATGTCTGTGTGCATTTTGCTCTGCAGGTGTCTATGATGGCGGTGGACGAGATGTATGGAGATCTGCCTATGATGGAGAGAGATCGTTACTGGAACGACTCCAACCCCAGACCCCCCTACACCGCCGCCACTCTCTTCGTCCTTCGCAAACCCTCCTTCCAGGGGTCCACTTTTGACATGGCGTAAGTGTGTGGGTTTTACCTTTTCAATGTACGTGTGCTTGACTTGTGACTGTGACACTCTCGGTTTGAATCCCCTCAGTGAGTGGGAAAATCTAGGTGGTGAAACTGAAAGTATTCTGTCATATTTCAAAAAGTTGTGTGCAATCAGGTCTGAGAAAGAGTAAGAATGACCAAGTGTAAAGTTTGGTACTTTCTGGACAATGAAATGTGAACTGTGATCTCTTGACAGGATCCCTAAAGAGGAAATGCACTTTCAGCCTCTGGAGGACATTGCTGAGAACCTGGAGGAGTCAGGCAGTCGTCACCCCAACATGGCCCTCTTCAACCGGCTACTCAATGCGGCCCCCTCCCCGACTGGCCTCATGGGAGGGGCTCTTCGTCGTACCTCGGCACAACTCCAAAGACTACGTCACTCCCCCAGCATTGACCAGTGCACCAGTGATGATGATGATAATGACAGCTGCAAAATAGGTAAAGGTGGATCTCTGCCATCGGGGTTGGGGCAGGACACCCAGAGCACTGTGTGCAGCTTCAGGGAGGAGAAGAGCACCAGAACACCTCTGCTGGAGATTCAGTTTGGGGTGGACCAGGAGAAGCGAGGGGGACTCCCTGTCATCAATGACAAGAAGGAGGTGGCTGGAGTGGAGGGAAGGAGTGATGAAGAGTGGCAGATGAGGGAGGAAGGAGGTAAAGCTGAAGGTACAAGGGTGGGTGCCCAAGTGTCACTACTTCCTCCTCCTCCCCAGTCTTCAAGAGAGACATCTACTCGATCGGCCTCTGCCATTCCTATCATCACCCCCCACCCGTCTGCCTTCCTGTTTCACCCGGCTGTCCACTCGAGTCTGGAGCACTGCAGCTCCCAGCCTGCTATCAACCAGAACAGAGCTGTGCCCGCCATTCTCAAACCTCCATTTGGAGGAAACAAAATGTCCTTCCTCACTGTGCCGTCTTACAACGAACCTCAGCGTTTTCGCAGCGTGAGCATGGGATCAGAGCTCACTGGGTCTTAGGTGGGCAATGAGTCTTTGATGTTCTCATGAACTTTTGACTGTATGCAATCATAATGCTCGATTCAGTGCATGTTTTCAAGAATGAAATTAGTCATAGTAATGGAACTGAACTTTTACTTTGAATCTACAACGGTTTTGGATCAGAGAGTCATCAACTTTTGAAAAACGTAAAGATCGTTAAAGAGCAAGCAACACCTCCCCATATTTCCAAAGAATTACTTTGCATTTCTTCAAATGAATATAAGAGCACCACTCTGACTGGTGTTCTGGTATACTGGTGTACCTACGAGGAAGGTTTAAGACAGTACTGTGAACTGGAAAAGTACATTCTGACTTCCTGAAAAAAAGAAAAATATGCAATACAGACATTACATGTTTGTGCTGAACTAAGCTAAGTGAGTTTCAACATGTGGCTTAGCACAGTGACTGGAGGCAGGGGAAGACTCATTTGCAATTGCTGAAAGGCTTATGACACAGACAACCTTATCAGATGGCTTTGGAGGTGTCATAAGATAGCTAGCTTAATGATTAAGATAGCTCCTCTCGAGTGTTTTTGCTTTTCAGTACTATGTTTGTTAGATATGGAACATACAACATAATGAGGCTAAATGTTTTCCCCCTTAGTTTCAGTCTTTGTGCTAAGCTAGGCGAAACATGTTAAAGCGATCTATGTACCAAAAAGATGAAAATGACACAGATTGTGTATGTTTAAAGAAAGAATTCTGGTTGTCCAGTTATCTGCACATTATATTGTAGAAAAATAATATATTGCCTGTTACTACTGTAAATCCATGCTAGTACTTTAGCATTAATTAATGACGCTTGGACGGACAGACAGACGCTAAGACAAAATGGGTGCAAGTTTTATTTGTTCATGTTCTTTTCTTAGTATTAGTAAAATACACCTGTAAATAGATTTCTAATGCATTTTCTTGTTTGAAAAAAAAAACATAATTTAAGCAATTAAATGAATGAGATGATACAACAGGTTTACATTAATGACAACAGAATAGTCATTGTTTTGCATTATTTTTAATGGATATGTATCTTACCTGCAGAAATAAATCTATAGATATTATGCAGTGAGGAATGTAGCAGACAATCTGGTAATTACTGACAAGCGCACATTTAGTTATAGTATATATAATAACAGTAATCAATGACACTTACTATTTAGTATTTACATTAAATATCATTCCTGTAACAGCATTGACCAGCAGGGGGTGATATCACCAAAGCAAATAAGCACAGACCTCAGTCAATGAAATGTCTTCCTGGACAGTCCTGCTTTCCGCGCTGCATGTGTGTGGGCAGCACTGCTCCATTTCTCCTTGTATATGGAGGCTCCTACCTGGGCTGCAGCCGGAGGGAGGGAGCCCTCCTCGCCTGGGTGGAGAGCCTCTGCTTGGACAGGAAGGACTGAGCCGGGCCTGGAGCTCTAGAGTGCTCACACAGACTGTGCTGCTGCAGAGCTGAGGACTGCAAAAAAAAACAAACAGCTGTCAGCTGTTTCTAGAAACCATAATACTTTAACATTTAGGGACCAGACTGGACTGACACTTGCTGTCGCTATTAATAAGTACTACTGCTACTACTATTACTATACAATACCAGCCTATACATTTAAATAGTGTCTTACTGTGATTAACTAAGTAACATTTATGAACAATGAACTGATTATATATCATTTCATCCACACACCAGGCGCTTATGGTACCTTGACTGAGCACTGACTGCTACTACACAGGATGTTGTTAGACCTTTTTGAATGTAACACTGACTGACACAATATTGAACTGAAACTTAGCGAAAGTTTGAAGGGGTACAGTTATACAGACTTTCTTTCCTCATGCGCTCACCATGCTTTGCCAGGCTGTCAAGATCAGTTTCTCCTCTCGTTCCTGTCTGGACCTTGTATCATCGCCCTGTGTGTCCTGTAACAGTCATGCGTGAAAGGTCATACAAAGTCACTTTAACGCAACTGAATCTGGACACACGCTAACTCACCTCTGGGGCAGCTGTCGACATGGCATCAGATTGTCTGACCTTGTTGTTACTGGTCATTAGTCCAGATGCACAGGCAAATCCTGATATAACCAAACAAACGTTTGCGTGACTGACCGACTTGTACACCAGCAGCCCCCTGACCTGCCCCGTCTGTCTGCAGCTCACTGCTGCTCTTGGCTGTATTTTGCAGCGGAGGCCCTAGTTTTGTTGTGTGGCAGACAGAACAATATGGAGAGGTGCTGCAGGCTTAAGTGCTCTGGCTCCTCGCCCCTGTAAAAGATGCCATCCTGCTGACTCGGGCACATTCGCTGTGGGGCAGTCATTCGCCGGGCTGGGGATTAGTAGGTAATCACCAAAACACAATGCAATTAGCTTGACGTTATTGCCTTGGCATATTTTTGGCATGTAAAGTGGGGTATCTCGGAGTCATATTAGCAAGGAATTCACTACCTGATACAGCAAAAGTATAGTTAATACGAAGGACTTCAATGGATTCTCTTGTGTCATTTCAGGCTCTAATGTTTTCATAATGATACGTGAGTTGCCGTGCATGTTTGTTTGTCTGTTTAGCTTAGTCACAACAAGTTTCAGTGACCCAGAAATACTGTAGTTCCCCTAATCATCACTTGTCCGGCATCAAAGGGCAGCAGTATCAGCATATCAGGCACGATCAAGCAGCAGAATAGATGTTTGGTCACTCGTGGCTTGTTGTCTACTGAAACTCTCCATTTCCTGTCTCCCATAGTCAGTTTTTACAAAGGTCAACCCATTCCTGTCTTTGTGCTGGCTTCAGGGGAAATGTGGTTTATGTTTTTGTCATTAAGTGTGAAACACAAGTGAGGGGGCGGATTTCAAAGAACTATGAATGTGTGCAATTTTCTCTGGAACCAGGAGCACTGAGGTCAGTAGGCAGGCTTACTGAAACAAACTAACTTAAGACACAGATCGACTCTGCAGCTCTTCACAAATGATCTAACCATGTTAACCACATGGGAACATGTTGACATACGTTTGCACATTTCACTTCTTAACCTCATTTGTGCATTTGCTGCTGTTTACTTTCAGTTTGTGGGACTTGAAATGAAAAAAAAAATGAAGTCGACCCTGAAATGGAAAAAAAAAAGTGAAAGAAACAAAGCAGAGAGAAAAAATGTGGGAAGGAAAGAAACGTTTACAGACAAGTTTCTTGGAATCTGCCTCATCTGAAACCTGCTAATGTTATGAATGAGGCGCACATCACAGCCACCCAAAGATTCCTGTTAGCTAGCCGGGCCTGAACATCTGCTGTGAAAGCTTCCTCCTACTGCTGTAGTTTCTGAGCTGCAGTCTCAGTCTTTATGCTTGAGCACATCACCGCATCAGCTCGTCGCTTGAATCAAACTTCTTAAAGCAATAGATTATAAGAAAGGATCATTTTTATCAGTTGTGCTCACAGGTAACTGCTGAGATATGTGAACACGACGATCTCCCTATAACAAAGTCCAATGGGCCATAAACAGGCTGTAAACCTGATCGTCTATTTTAATTTTGAGGTTAAACTGATAGTGAGCACACCCATATTGTCAGTTATAACATAACAGTAAAGTCTACAGTAGGCCAAAGTTTGGCAAGGAAGTTCAACTTCAAATAGTGGTTTACCACAGACCATTTTGGGTGATTATTTGTCTTTCCCTACTAACCAACGAGACTAACCTGGGGCACTTACCTCTGATCATCTGACTTCTTAGTGATTTCATAGAAACCTCTGCATTTAACATAGGGAGTGCATTGTTATTACAGCCAGCGGGAAAGGTGGCCAAAACTATGAAAACACAAGTTGTATGAAACTGGAATTTCCCTTTAAATAGTCACATTTAGTCAGTACGTGTCAAACAGAACGGATAATCAAAACTGATGCATGTCAGAGAATATACAGCAAACACAGCCACAGTTTGTATAAAATACCTTATTAAAAATATGGCTCACAGGATGAGTTGTTTTATCCATGGTGTGTATGATGGAGGAGTGGTTGTGACAGAATAAACTCTAGAAGGTCAGATACACCACAACTTTCAGATTTCATATTCTCTAATATGAAAATATTAGAGAAATATATACAATATGTAACAAAAGCTGTACTATTGTATCTTGTATGTTTCCATAACAGGAAATTTCTCCTGAGGAAAACTCCCACAGTGTTGAAAAAGATAAACACAGATTATGCCACTATGTACATACCCCAACACAAAAACAAGTTATCAATGTGACCGCAACAATATTTGTTTTGATTTGATTGTTGGGTGAAATACACGCTCACACAGGCTGTTTACAACCTTAACATTATGCAAAGGTGAGATCGAACATGCTCTTTCAACTGAGTAAACACACATGTGACTCCAGTCAGTGTTTATTGTATCAATTCAAACCCTGTACTTTCACATTTGTTTTTGTCTGGTGTGTGTGTCTCTGTGTCTGTATGTGTGTGTCTGTGTGTTTCGGGCACTCCCTGTCTTACACACCCAGCTTCATGAAGAAGTACTCTCTGTGCATAAGGACCCGTCTGTCTGGTTCTTTCCCAGCCGTGTGTGTGTATCTGTCTGTCTATCAGCTCTGTCTGTTACAAGCAGGTTCTCTCTCTCTCTCTCTCACTCCGTCACACACACACACACACACACACACACACACACACAGTATCTTAGTACTGGCGTTGTTTATACATGAGCACTTTATCACTATAGTCTGATCCAGAATGAATCAACTGTTTGTTAATGGTTTGTCAGTAAAATGCTATCAGGATAGATGGCAGTAAAATTGTGTGTGTGTGTGTGTGTGGGTGTGTCCGCAATGACAAAAGTGTTTGTTGAAAGCACCCAGTACATAACATATTTCCAAACTCACTTTGTCATCCGATGTTCAATATCACTCTCATGTCTGTACAGTTGGCTTAGCTTAGCTTAGCATAAAGACTGGAAACAGAGGAAACCAGTTAGCCTGCCTCTGTCAAAAGCTAAAAAATAAATCTGCCAACCTTTCCCTCTAAAGCTCAGTAATTAATACACTATATCTTGTTTGTTTAATCTGTTTAAAATACGTGGTTTGACAGAGGTTATGAGCTGGACTATTTCCTGGCAGTCTTGTTGTTATCCTGACATAGTCACTACCTCCAGCCAAGAAACTGTCCAGCGCCAGTTTTTGTTTCTTCAGCTATTGTACGGATTAAACAAACGAGACATAATGTGTGAATTATGATGCTGGTGTGCAGATTTATTTTATTACCTTCACACGGAGCCAGGCTAGCTGTTTCCAGTGTTTAAACTAAGCTAAGCTAACAGTTATGACAGTGATCTTATTTCTCCTCTTAAGGGCATAAACAAGTATATTTGCCAAATACTATTGCTTTAATTGTCATTTGTCCCTTCTAAATTGTGTCCTTACTATGTCATTTCACATAACCACAGTAGTTGTGCATTTCAGGACAGCCCCAGGGGTTCAAATTAAAAATAACCATGTTTTACTTTCTTGTCATGAGCACACTATGTACATACAAAGACCATTCTGTTGATAGGCTTTGCTCTTCATTCTGTTGGCATTCACTCACAGTTATATAATTTAGAAACAAGTTATATTTAAAAAACATCTTCTCAGATGTCGTTCCAATGAATAACATTTTTTAAAATCTAATTAAACTGGGTCCATGGTTTAATGCGTAGATATTTGTTTTGGCATGGGGTGAGCTGGGGGTGGAGGTGAAGAGTCTTTGATATGAACCCCCCCCCCCACACACACACACACAGCGTGCTCATTGTAGATCCGTTCCTTAGGTTCCGATTTGTCAAATAAATACTGGATTAAACAGTTGTCTCTGTTTTCCCTGTGTTACGAAGGGGTGTGTTTACACATGAGTGTCACAGGGCAGCAGACATGTTGGTTGCTGTTTCACTGCCAGCTGCCACCTGCACCACCAGCCTTGCAGCTTCCTCTGCTCCAGCCACACCACTGTTTATGTCTGGGCTGCGGCCCTCGGTAGTGGCCAATGGCAGCAAAACATGTTTTTCCCTACAGGATCTAAAAACCGGGCAAACAACGTCTCCACACTCAGACTGCAGGTTATTATCTAAATCAACCTGGAGATGTTATTATTTCTGAGGGTAAGGTGGAGCAGGCTTTAGGGATTTCTACCACACTGTGAACAAACTAGAGTTTAAAAAGGATCATCTTCAATTTTAATATTAAAGGACCATTAATCCCACATTGACAACTTTACTGCTGTCATTCACAATATAATGTCGTGAGAATTGGTTTCAGTCTAATTATGCTAAAATGAACTTCTCGATTTTCACACAAACAAAAAAAAAACTTCTACCCCGGCTCCTGACGCCTGAATCTCCACCCACGTCCGTAATTTACTGAGCGATTCTAATGAAATGAAACTATCTGACAGTGTAGTGTTATCAAGGCAGTAAATGTTTTGAAGGCTTGCTAAGTGTGCATGTATGTCTACAGGGACTATAAATGTGTCCTTAAAGCACCCGGGAGATGGCATACTTCAATTTTATTGGATTTTTTTTACTGGAATTGGAATATTACCTAAAGGAATTGTTTCACACTTTGAAAAATACATTTGCCTGCATTTGTCTTAGATGTCATATCCATGTAATAAAACCAGAAATGCAACTTCCAGCACTTCTAAAGTTAATTAAAGTTATGCATTGTTGGTTAATGAATGCTGGGTTGTTTTTTTAAGGCAGCTGCCAAGCGAGCAGTGGAAAATGACTCTTCCATGCTTAGAAATACTATGTTACCTTTAAAGAGACTATGAATGAAGTCTTCCCAAAATGTCTAACTATTTCTTTATAGAAATGTGTCTCATTTTTGTACTAATTACTGACCTCTCATGCCCTGTATTAAAGCATCTCTATCACTCATTTATTCAGGCTGGTGCTTTAATTTTCCACCAGTCTGTAAATTGTATGTTTTGGAAAATAGTCATTAGTTATAGTAAAGCATCCATAATTTGTAGTTAAATTGGTAAACATGGTAAAGCCCTTTAAAAAAGAACATGTTAAGAAATCCAGTAGCTCCAGGGTTACACATCTGTATTGAGAACAGAGGAGGGAGGAGGCGGAGGGTTGTGGGATGGCAAACAAGTGTATTCGAGGGCTGAAGGGTGACTAGTTAAGGGCCAGCTCTGTGCCCTGACCTCCTCCTCCCTGTCTTGCTTGCTCTCATGTCACCCCTGGGCTCCCTGATGGATGCTGACAGTAACGGCTGTCCTCTGTCCCCCCCAACCCATAACCCCTCTAACCCATCAGCCTCCTCCTCCTCTTCCACCCCATTCCTCCTCTCTCCTTCACTCTGCCCCTTGTCCAGAGCTGATCGTGGTCCGGCTCAGAGCTCCTTGGTGTGGGGGCAAAATGTCTGAGCCTGGCTGTCAAAAGCACATCCAGGATGTCATCTGCCACCTATCCCTGATTGTGACTTTCTGGTGGGCAGTTGTGTCTTTCCCTGCTGCAGGCAAATCAATGCATGTCTCTGAAAACTGCTTGTTTTGTCATGATTCAACTGAAATGAAATGTGTTAAGATTTTTAGGAGCGTGAGTCAGTTTGACACCTGTGTTGAGACAGCAGTTACACAACAATCACAAGTAGCATTACCACCATATATCAATCACTTTTTCTAAACTAGGGTGTGGCATTGTGTAAGAAACACACACACACGCGCATACAGAATCCTTCCCACTTCCTGTTGTGCAATTTCATAAACTACCGATGTGAAGGCTCAACTTGTTGAACTGGATAGAAGATGGCAGGTGATCAGCACAGAAGCCGACGTGGAAAGAAAACTGGGACAAACACACACACACAAACACAACTGACATGGGTCAGTAATGATGAAGTAAACTTTATAAAATAGCAGATGAGAGCGGGGAAAGTGGAGGATGTCATCTTTCGGAGGGGACATGTATTATTCATGCTGTCAGCGGAGGCATTGGTGAAGTCACAGGCGTGTAAGTAATCGCGTGTGTCATATAAATCAACAGCGATGATGACCTCATTTTACCGCATAACTCCCTCCGCCCACACACTCTTTAAGGAGCTCCAGATGCACGAGGCTTTACACACACACACACAAACACACACACACGCACACACACAAACACACACAAAACAACACTGACACACACAGTATAGTGCTCCCGGTTTTTGGACTCCACGAATGCAGTAAAACAAGCCCACACACCTTACAAACCTGTGTGCGCTCTTCTGCTATAGAGTACAATCAGACTATATAAATAATAATACAGATAAATTATGTGAGTAACAGGGAGTGGCCCTTTACACTTTTTTAAATCAAAATTTAAATCAAGGGGGCCTTGATTTTGTCCCCCTTTACTTGAGAGGACGTACCTTTGCAACAATGTAAAAATATTCTAAGCCCTGTGTTCCAGACCATTTGTATCTAGGAAGTAGAGCGGACCGTCCACGGTCAGGGTTGGCAGTTAGATCCCCACCTCTGTCTACCCACAAGCCTCCTTGGGCAGGACACTAAACCCAAAATCGGTCCTGATGATCAGGCAAGCACCCTTCATGGTACCTCACTCCAATTGGTATGTGTGTGTACCCCCTTGTATATAACCATGCTATATAAATATAGCAATTTAGTTTGAACTACTTTACAGTTTCATAATGAAGTAGTTTAAATCACCCCTTAGGGTAATCTACTGTTTCATACAGACTAAATTTGAAAGGTCATGAGATGATTAAAGGGGTAAGAGAGTCATTCAAATCTTAATCTGGAAAATTAACAAGTGTGACAAATAAATAGGATGGGATAAAAGAAAAGTGCAATACTGAAGTGGAGTATAAATCAACAGAAAATCCACCACAGCACATAATCACATCCACACACTGTTTTCCAGAGCTCATGCAGGTGTCGTACCTGGCAGCGAAGCCAAACACTCGTCCGACTGCCACCACACCTGGCTGGAACCGCAGACAACCACATGGCAATAAATTCTCCTACACGCACACACACACACACACACAGGCATGAGTGTACAAGGCAACACACACCCACACGCCGACTGGTAGGCAGTGATCAGAAGATAACTGCTGCACAAGTCATACCCATTGTCAAAATACAGACACAACAGAAAGACAGACAGTGAAGCAGCAGGACAGACCGACACTCTCACCATGCAGATTATAAATTTACTGCAGTATGCCCCCTGCTTTCCAAACAAAAAACAAAAAAAAACACTGAAGTCGTGAGCTTCATTTTCCCATGGCCTCACAACCACACACAAACAAAACTAATCATGTAACAAAATACAGACGTGTCTGGTCTACCCTGTGGTGAAGGCCTTAAAATACACTCGGCAGCGGCTAAAACATGTTCCCGCATTGCAGCTGCACAATGCAATATGTCTAATGATTATCCATATTTATCAGCTGATTTTAAAAAAAAAATGTTTCCATATAACTCTCTGCTCATGTTTCTGAAAGACAGTGGGACAGGTTCTCTCTCGATTCCTCGCCTCAGGCCCACCTGTATCCAGGACGGGATGTCAATAATTTCCCAAGCCTTTATTTTCCGCCTCCATCCGTGGCAGTTCTTGTCTTGTCTTGCTGCCTGTTGTTTTGCAGCTCAGGAGCCTTGAGAGGTGATCTCATCTGCACCTCGCTGCTCAACCCCCGCTCCCAAAACAACATTGTATTTATCTGACCAAAATAGCCACCTCAGGCTGGAAAAACCCTAGTCAAGACAAACAGAAATAGGCCAAGAGTTTCCAAGGAAGCCAGACTGGGCTGGAGGTGATGCCTCTTGACTGACAACAGCTACGGGGCAATAGAACAAGCGACTGCATTTACTGCTCAAAGGTGATGGTTAGAAGAAGATATAAAAGCTCTTATTATTCTTGAGCTACTGAAGAACAATAGAGGTACACCTGCAGTGTAACACAAACAAGACAAACAGAGCAATTTGAGCTTCAGTAAAGCAGTGTCCGATGATGTTGATTTGGCTGGAACTAAATATACAGATGTTTCTTTTTTATCTGCAGCCCCTTTAATGTTAGATAATTTGTAACTATGACCAGTTATCCAAACTACAAATTATTATTAGCAGCATTTGCAATATTATGTTAAGGATTACAGAGAAAATAGGCCAAGTCCAGTCGCATCATTTGTATTTATTCAGCTCAGATTCACAAATTTGACACAACTCATAGCTGGGTTATCGTTCTGTAATTAACTATCATACACAACACCTTAAAAATTGTAACAGCAGCTTTCAAGGCAAAACTAAATCTTGTATATAAATTTTGTATAAAATTTGTAATGAAACTATTCAGAACAAACAATTTCTTCAATTTCATAAAGTCTTCATCATTCTAAAAGGCTTAACAGGAAAAAACATATTCACTGTTTGCTGGAAGAAATAGTTTTACAAGTCTTGTTGTTTGCTGTGAGGTTGCCAGGCAACCAGCAAAAACTTCAGGGAGTCACTGCCCCAGGGCAAGAACAACAGCACCTCTCGTAAAAACTCTTTTTACACTTGAGTGTTTGTATGGATTAATCAAGATATTACATGTTAATTAGTGAGCTTTACAGGTGTGTGCATTTTGTTACAGAGCCAGGCTAGTTGTTTCCCCCAGCTTCCTGTCTTTGTGCTAAGCTCGGCTAAGCTAATTGGCTAAAGAAAGCTGTGTTTTAAAGGCTCAGTGTATAAGATGTTGCAGAATTTATTGACTGAAATGGAATATAATGTTCATATGTATGTTGAATGTGTATGTTTTCGTGAGTTTATAGTATTGTTTGTTTTCGTTACCTTAGAACGAGCCTTTCATGTCTACAGAGGCCCTTGTAAATTAAGAGCCTCATGTTTCTATGGTAGCCTAGAATGGACAAACTAAACTAAACTTGGTTCTACATGTGGCCTTTTGACTTTTTTTTACCGCCACCCTTAGTTTCTTTTATACACTTGGAAGGGGATGGGGAGGCGAGTGCATTTCAATTGGTTACAATTTTCAGCCTCGCTGCTACATGCCAATTATATAAATTATATATAACTTATAACTTTATATAACTATAACTTATATAAAGTTGATCACTTATCTTATCAACAACTGCATTAGCTTTGAATCGGTGTTGGTTCAGCCAGCGTTTTAGACTCAGCAGACCCACAGAAGCCACACTTTCAGCTGGCTTTGCTTACTCTCTCTAGACACCCATGAGATCATTTGGGCTACTTACCCTCAAGCGCAGACTTGAGACACACACATGAACAAACAGACACACCACAACATTCACACAGACAGACAAACATTGACCGTTCTCTACTCCACCAAAGGAGGTGGAGGAAGAAGGGAGGGAGGGGAGAAAAAAAAACTGAAGAATTAAAAACACATTCCACTTCCCGTAAAGCCGGGAGAAGGAGCAGTGAGTCACTGGAGCAGTTTGAAACGGGCCCTTTTTTAGTTTCAGACGTGTCGTCTTTGAACGTCCCCACGTGGAGCTTTTAACTTCCATGGATCCCCTCAGACTAATGTTATTGATGGTGCCGCTTCCCTTCATAACACCCCCTGCTATTTGTTCAGTCACTACTTAAACAACTCACTCGCTGTCAGTCACTTTCCACTCAGTTCAACCGCAGGTCATAGAGGGAGTGTTTTGGGTAAAACAACTTTATTAATCCTTTTTGTTATTGATGTTTGCCATCTATCTTTATTATTATCCTTCATGGTCAAAACATTTAACACATGCATACAACCACACAATGACACACATAATCGCACAACTCCCATCAAGAAAGCCACACATTTAATCACAGCAGAGGGTTTGTAATGAACCTCTATCATGTTTTTCCCCCACAATGATGCCAGGAAAAGACTTTCCTGTAAAGTCAAATTACAAAACAGCATCATTGTGGGAATAAACCCTCCTCTCTTTCTTTTCATCTTTCCGTCTCCTCCCGTCAGTCCAGACAGAGACCCCCCAAAAAACAGACTGAAACCCCCGAACTGATGCTGCTTTTCCATTTTGTTTCACAGGCAGCATCCTGAGTCACAGCGGGTCCGGCTCCAATTACACACACGCTGACAGCTTAACTGACTCCACCGAGGAAGAGTCCGCGGTATCTGTTCTCTATCAACTCCCCTGCTGGTGGGGGTGAGTCACACACTGAAGTTCAGGTGGACCAGCTATCAGACAAATCTGTTCTCACTCAACAGGCGGCCTGATTAATGATAGATCACATGATCTGGACCAGCTGGCTCAGGGCTTTTTGTTCTTGCTGTTGTTGTTGATTAGTCGTCCTTTAATTATCTTCATATTCATTTCAGTTTTTATTTTAAAGTGTACAAACCTGACAGCTGGGTGAAAATTTCAAGGAGTGTTCACCTAAAATTTTCTCTATATACAGTATATTTTAAATCGTTTTTGAATTATCTACAAATCCTACAAAAAACATCTTTGAAAACATCACAAACATAGAGATTTTGAAGACTTAGAAATATCTTCAAGCAGCTGTGAGTGAGTGTTTTCGGCAGCATGACTGTGAGTGTGGAATCGGGTCAAAATAAAATTCATTCTAATGACATGTCACATGTCACATGATGATTATTTAACATTTCGGAGAACAAATGGAGCTCTACGGCAGAAAAGAAGATGTATCATACTTACTTCTTAGTATGAATCAGATATTTGTTGGTCTCGGCCTCTGGTTAATAAGAAAGACATAGAACATTACCAGACATTTCTATTGAAAAGATATTGCTGGCTGACGTGTGTGATCTTGAAAAGTCAAAACAAAACTACATTTTAAAGAAGGAATATATTTGTCGGTGGTGCAAAAAAAAAAAAAAAAATTCAGTTTTGGATGCAGTCACGGTCTTGAGTCATCAGAGGAGGGTTTTCGAGTCTGGGCAAACGCCCCGCCACACACATACACACACACAAATGTATGTACGTTAATATGTTCACAAATGCATACAGGCATGTACACACGTTCTTTTCTCTCTCTCAAACAAACATACTCACATATAAACCCTTCTGCATTGGCCTGGCTGTGCACCCGGGGGGAGGGCAGTGACTCAGAACGAGTCATACGCACACACACACACATCACAAACTCTCACATACACGCAAACACTTGCCAAGATGCCAAACTGTGGCAAACTTTATTGGTTGCAGTCCTCTGAGCTCCTGTAAGATGTGAGCTGATTGCGGTGTGTGTTGTTATACTCTGGGTGAGGTTTAGACAAGCCGGTCTGAAATGGGAAAATAAGAGTTTTCTGGGAAGTCACATCATACAGAAAACTGGGAGATCTGGTGACAGATGACCTTGCGATCTCTTATCAAATGAAGTCAAACATAATTCTTTTTATAATCTAGTGTTGTTTCCCTTGTGTCGATAAACATGACTCAGTCCCATGAAACTGATATTGTCAGAAAGATGACAATAGGAACGTTGAAGCTTAAGTTTATATTTATCAGACCTGACGGTACAAGAGCTAAATCATTCTTTGATGGTGGATTATGGATTAGTGTTTAAATATTGTTGTTGTCATGTCAAAATTAATCTATATTAGGGGGTGCAGCCTAAAACAAGATGTTCAACTGACATCTTTAATCATTTGCAGAGATAATAAAAACAATAAAGGTCAACGAAAATGAGATTGATGCTCACATATCGCCTCTCACTCGACAGCCAGATCTGAAAAGAAGATTAAAGTTTGCCACCAGAGCATGGCTGTTGTAGAAATGTAGGTTGCAGATGCCTTGAAGGGACGGAGGAGAAGGGATTTTGGCTGAGTTTTCCATCCACCCCCCATCCTCATGTAGAACCATTAATCAGAGACAATATGAAGTCATCACTCCCTCATGGGATTTTACTGCCTGTAAAAATAAACCTTACATGGCTCATAAGCAGAGATGCTAACGCTGATACACCAAACTAACAAGCTTTGGCAGGCTGTGCGGCATTCTTCTTCTTTTCAGGGTGAAATTTTGTTTTGAAATTAAAATGTTTACTCAAATAAGGAGAGAGTCACAGGATTGGTTAGTTATATTGACACTGTGGTTTATTTGTTTGGATTTAAAGCTAATAAAATGTGATGAGAAGGGAAATTTAATGTCTGATCTTGGTGGAGCTTCATATTTTCCATAAAGAGGGAGGAGTGAATGTTCCACAGCTCCCTGGATACATGTTCAGACTGGAGAGGAGAGGAGAGGAGAGGAGAGGAGAGAAGAGAAGAGAAGAGAAGAGAAGAGAAGAGAAGAGAAGAGAAGAGAAGAGAAGAGAAAAAAAAAGACAAGACAAGAAAAAAGATAGATGGGTAAAATCAAAATAGGGAAGAAAAAATAAAGAAAATAAAGGAATGGGGGAGAAGATGAGAGGACAGATGGATGTATGTTGTAACAGAGAATGGAGAGGTGAAAGAGGGCGGTTAACTGGCATGGTGTTTGCGAGCAAATGTATGCGTCACTGAAGCTATTCCAAGATGCACAAATGCTGTCTCTCTCTTTCGCTCTGTCACACACACACACACACACACACACACACACATTTTGATAGGCTGTTTCCTTGACGACAGTATAGTATTTTCAGGGGTTCAGAGGTGGCAGTTGTGTATGGATGTGTGAGTGTTTGATCTGTGTGTGTGTGTGTGTGTGTGTGTGTGTGTGTGTGTGTGTGTGTGTGTGTGTGTGTGTGTGTGTTTGACACAGCTGTTAGTCAAAAAGGATGTGGCCAAAATTGCAAAACAGGGTCATTTATTCTGTAGAAATTGACACTTTTGCGTCACAAATATAGACAGACTACTTTCTTCACACTGTCTGAAATAAGTTATCACAGTTTATTAAGTTCCTTGGATCAATATTCTATGAAAGTACATGTAAAATAACAGAGAGATAACAGTGTGAGTGAAAGGCCAGGAAATGCCTTCAGATGGCAGGAGAGGTTTGAATTTGGTTTACAACACTTGGTTTGCGACACAGCCACATATTATCAATCTGTCAGGTCTATTCTCAGATCTTCTTATTGCTTAGAAATTCATTGACGTCATTTAGGGACAGAGGCAACGAACTAACCACAAATGTGGATGGATCTGACAATATCAGCCTCACTTCCTTAGATTGGTTTGCTGATAGGAATAAACCTCACACTAACGCATCTGCAGCATCCTAATAATTGTCAACAGGAAGCTTTATTGCTGAGAAACAAACAAGATGTTCTAATTTATTGTATTTAATTAACGTCTGTCCTCAGAGGATGCTTCTGAGAAGAGTATTCTCTTGTTAACAGATCTTCTTATGTAGATGAAATGTTGAAACACACATACAAACACATATTCTTAATGTGTCAGATATACCAACACAGGCTCACACAAGAACACGCAAATACACAATAGCCCCCACCTACAACTCACTACAGGAAATCAAACATTTCCTGCTGCATTTGGCACAGGATGTGAGGTTAGTAACTCTGCATGTTTCAGTCTCTTATGAATGAGAGCCACTCTCGCTGTGGACCACAGTCTCACTCACAGCACTTTTGAAGTTCTATAATCAGTAGTAATCATATTTATATGAGATGCTCTGCTCCCACACATTTGATGAATGGAGATCTGGGTCTATAAAAAGGCCACAATGGCATGAGTGTGTATTTATATGAATATAAAAATAATAAGATGGTAAATTGAAAAGAGGATTCATGCTGAGAGAACTGATTGGCTATTCTTGAAGACTAGTACAAAAAAACAGTAACTGTTTTTAACAGTAACACCCACCTTCAATGTCTTATTAAACCTTGAGTTGCTCCTTATTTGTGTGTATGTGACATAATGCAAAGTATAAGCCAAATGTGTCAAACAGATGTAAGATAAAAACATTAGCATGTTTAGCTGTCTAGCTTACAGTAGTAAAGCCTACGAGTCATTAGCTTGTTAGTTAGTATGTAAGTTAGTCAGCCAATTACGTTATTTGTCATTGGTACAGTAGTAAAGTGTTAAGGGGGACATGTAAGCTATGAACGTGTGATACAAAGACTAACGCTCCACCACTGCTCTCAGCTCACAGTCTGGGTAGCCTGGCTAACAAAATGAGCTAACATTAACTAACAACAGCTATAGTTCACAGCAGTTTACTGTCTTTTAGGAAACTCTGCAAACCACAGAGAGTTGATGCAGAGCAGTCCGAGGACCAGAAAACATTGTATCAATAAAACAGTTAATTAAAATCAGTGAAATTACTTAATTAAAATTACATTTTTTAAATAAACTACAATTATTATTGTGTAACTCACTGCCATAAAGTGTTCTTGTGGTTAAAGTTACATAGTGTAGGAACAATGAGAAAGGCACCATTCTCCTGATAACAAGTCAGTTATTTTATGGTAGAAAAGTTTCACATTGCTGCTGTAAAAGGTCTGTTTTTTAACCAATTCACAAAATTAGTGTTAATTAGCTAGAAATAGCTACAAATGATAATATCTGCTAGTTAGCTGCAGTCGTCATTGCAGCTGACAAAACTGTCATTGATCAAAAATAAATGGCCTGACTTTGCCTACTTCTATCTGAAATTAAAGAATCATTATTTTAAAACTTGAATGAATCTTCAGAAGTATATCTGCTCCTATTTAAACTGCATCCGCATCGCAGCAGAAAGGAAGAACAGCAGAGTTTAGCGAGGGGTCAATTAGCCGAGTGTCCGCAGAACAACGCTTGTGCACACTTGTGCATGAGTGTTTGGTTTGATCAAGCAACTACATGAAAAGAAGACTCACTACTGTGCATGCACATATGTGTTCCTGCAGCATAAACAAGGGTCAAATGTTACCCCTGGCTAAGAATTTTAAATACACTACTTGTGCTAAGAATGTCTACATGAAAAACAGCCCAAGGGCAAACAGCATGCTCAGCAAGGCACACATAATGCATGCATGTACACACGGAGTGAAAAAGAGTCAGACACATAGACAGAGGGATGGACAGATAAATAAAGAGAGAGAATGAGGTACAGGAACAAAAGGAGGCCGTTTTCCAGATAAAAAAAAACTCAAAGACAAGCAGAGATCTTTTCACACATCGCCTGATGGTTACTATCATACCCTTATGATTGAGTGATAACACCCTCCACCTCATTTCTGGGCACCCGACTCCACCAGTAATACCAGACAGCTGGGAGGCAGAAAAAGCAAAAGTGCAGTTTAACCGTTTCACTGCCAGACAGAATTGAGTTGCTTGTGGTTGTCTGACTAAAAGCTTTCTCTCTCAGTCTCTATATATTAGTGGTTTCACGCCAATGAGTATTGAAAAAGTGTCACTAGACCTCTCCCAGTCACGCCTGTCTCTATCACTACCTGACAGCTCAGGGAAGGAAGTGTCGTTAAGTATTACATCTTATTATGGCTGGTCCGCTGTATAATCTGCACCTTCCTGAAATGAAACCAAATGTTCTGATAAAACTGATACATGTGGTTCACCTCATCGCTGAAAGAAAATGCTAAAAATGAAGCGCGCACTACTTCTGGATTTCTTGTGCACAGGGGATGTTTTTTTTTGTAGAACTTATGACTATAAATGACTCTGCATTTCCCCCCTGCTGTGTTTCTCTTTCCCCTTTACTCTCATGGGAATGCAAGGGGTGTAAATATGAGTGTAGCAACTCACAAACATTGTGATTAAAAAAAAAAAAAGAAGATTGAATTGGTGATGAATTAGTCCTCATATTTTATTTGGATAAAATTTGTGTGTGTGTGTGTGGGGGGGGCTTTATTTGCTAAAAAATCTCTGCAATATGATTTATTTCACACAAACATAGATATGGCATTAGAATAAACGTTTTTGTTGGATACATTTGCATACGTTTCTCTCATTACTCATTACTGTCATTGCAGTGGAAATGGATTTGGAAATGGATTGAAAGAGTGAACATGTTAGCAAAATTATCTACAGTACTGCTCAAAAGTTTGTGAATTTTCTTGAATTGTTTTACCCTGATTTCCCTATCAATAGCATTATTATTTATATGAAATAACAAGTGCAGGTTTATCAATTCAGTATTTTCTCTTTAAAAAAGGACTGATTTAAGTCCTGGTCTGCATTGGTTAAAACAAGCAGTTAAGTAGAATCAGGCAGGACAAATTGGTGGCTAAATTAACCACTGCAATGGACCAATAACATTGGAGATGTTTAGGGACTCATTCAGCATGGCTTACACGGAAGGGTCGCTAGGAAGAAGCCCCTGCTCACAAAAAACACCTGGAGAAACCTGAAACTTTTTGGAAGTCCATTCTGTGGACAGAGTCCAGAGTTGAACTGTTTGGATACAACCAAAACGGCCATGTTTGGCCAAAAGTCAACACTGCGTACAACTAAAGGAACCTTCTCCCAACAGTGAAGCATGGTGGTGGGAATGATAAGTTCTGGGTTTGCTTTTCATCCTCACAACCTGGACTACTCTACTCTACTACAGTCCAGAGAATCATGAATTCTGAGGAATATTGTAAAATCCTGGAACATAACCTGAAGCCCGAAGCTTGGCACTGTTTAGTGTGAAACTGTTTAAAGCCCCTTGCTAGCTCTCAGCACAGAGGATGGGTCATGCAAAATGATAATGATCCAAAGCTTTCCAGCAATACAACCAAGGAATGGTTGAAGATTCATTTTCTGGATTGACCCAGTCAAAGTTCTGACCTAAATCCAACTGAAATGCTGTGGCACGACCTGAAGTGAGTCCAGTATTGTGAATTGGGATATAACTTAATATTTAATAAGGTTATTTTAGTATTTTGACAAAAAATCTGACCATCGCTGTAGGGTTCACAAACTTCTGAGCAGCACTGCATAGGTTATAAAAAAATAATAATAAAACTGTGGCAGGGCGAAAATCAGGACAGATGCACCAGTGTGGAACATGAAGAAAAGACTTGAATGTTACAAAGGTTTATCAAATCAAGCCTGAGGCAAGCTGTAAGCAAAGAGTGGATTCATAAATTAGGTTTTAAACCACCAAACAGTGGCGGTTAAAAGTTTGTAGTTTAAAGTCATATTAAAATGTAATGCAGCAGTTGAACAAATTGGACAAGTTGAACAAATCATCAAGTCAGCACACTAACACAGCTATATCAACTAGACAACAGAATCTATCTAAAGTTTCCTCAAATTAGCCACCATAAGCTAGTGGACACACAAGATTAAGTAGCAGGTGCAGCAGCAAAACCCCTCATTGTACTAACATGACAAAAGCTTTTATTTCATTACTTGTGAATAAAGCTTTTTATTTGTAAGAGGAAGATTGTGCAAAATCTCTCCTTAGTCATGCTTTAAACAAACTATATCAAAACAAGTGAAAATTTAAGAGCTTCTAAATCATCAGCTCAGTTTGACTTTAATCTTTCACCAACAGTCGACTGTTGGATTAAAAAGAGTCGTTGATATGTAAATTTGTCACCCCTCTATAGCTGCGGAATCTACAAACCAGAAGACGAAATGTCCCATGTGCACGTTTGTGAGTGTACATATATGTGTCATGATACTGGGGAACTCAACAGAGAAAGTGAGTGACACAAATTAGTGTCAAATGTTTACAACAATGTGCCTGTGGTTTGCTGTTTTCATGACAAATGTTGTGAGCTAAAATGCGTTGCTAACATGTGAGTAATGTGGTAATTAGCATATCTTTGCCTTTGCATGCTGTTGGTGGTCAACCGGCCAACATGACCCCCCACATAGTTTATCTTTGGGCTTCTTTTGCGGTAACAGGTCTGTAGGCTGTAATATGATGATGACTAACTGATCAGGAAATTCTTTTTACATCAGAGAGCCGTCAGATGAAAGACATCTCTGTACAAAAGGTTAACACTGAATTATCACACATACCCACACATCGGTAAAAGGATAGCAAACATCAGATACAGTAAATGAAGGAGCATCAAAGCAGCAATATCTGCTCATTTAGGGAATGAAACGCCTCTCCTCACAGTTTGATCTTCGTACGCAGGCTGGAAGACGTGATCTAGGGGCACACTTGAGTAAAAGCATTTAATGCACATGGATATAAAAAGCAATCACCTTTGACCGCCATAGCGCTCACTTACTTGGCTTTCTTGGAACGAGAACAACTATCCTTTGACAGGAAAGTTCCTGTCTGCGTGTGTGAGCGTGTTGGTGTGTGCACATGTATGAGTGAGTGTGTGAAAACCCAAACTGGTGAACCACTTCTGGTAAATAAAATAGAAGTGGGCTTTGCTTGCCGGTGTTATCTCTACATTGCTGTGAACCAGAGAGTAAATAATGAGGCCGAATGAAACGCCTCTGACTACGAATACAGGCGAAAGTTTGAGGGGCTTGAATGACTAATTAAGAGATTAGGTTAGCATGTATTATGACTGTAACCCCTCTCATTGTAAGCAATGTGATTTATGAGATTAATATTATGTTAGTGTTTTGTGTTTAATATTGTGTTACTGATATATTGTGATACAGTTACATTGAGTACTCTAAAAGCTACACGAATGTACATATTTACACATCAGCTGTCAGATATTTTTAGTATGAGCAAATCCCACAGAACGTAATAAAACCGGGAAACCAGGACAGCATGGGCATCATCGGGTTACAGCGCTCATCAAGACGTTTACTCTGTGGAGTAGATCGTAATGTACTCACTGTTCTAATGAATGAACAGGTGGGAAACTGACTTTCAAGAACTCCTCTGTGGTTTGGGGTAATCACGAAAGTTATATACCGAAACACTGAAACAGTTCACCCACATAAATCAACAAAGTGCTCTCTCCGCTCCGCTCCTTCTGTTAAACCAGTTATACGAGACTCAGGCGAGATAAGACGCTTTTTTTTTCAGGGCAGCCGTATCATGGCATCCACTTCTGTTCACGTCTCTGCTTTATTTCCAGGAAGCACTGGAGTGTAGAAGTGCTGAGTCTCGATGATCATCAGCGACAGTGAGAGCATCAGAATGCGCCTCGGGCGCCTACACAGTTTCAACCAAGCTCGCACCATTGATCTCGCCAGTAACCACGCAATTAGACACACTGTCCTTTCCCTTTATCTGCTTAGCTTTCCCTTTGATAAACACTTCTCATAATGCAGGCAGGGATGCAGTTAGCAGACATGCAAACAAATGCTGGTATATATATATATATATATGTGTGTGTGTGTGTGTATGAATACATGCAGAGATCAACTGGAAAGAGACAGAATAGATCTTGGAATAGTTCTTGGGTGTTTTGTTTGGGTTTCAAACTCCCACTACAGAAACCAAATGTAACCTCGTTTTCTATATCAGTGAAATAATCTACCATTAACTTCATCATCTCTGCTCTACAGGATAAACATAGCCACCATCTCTCATTTAAATTACTTGCTGGGAAATTGTGTAGGCTAAAGTGAGCCTCTAACCTCAAACCAAAACCACAGGTTCTCATTGTACACGTTGGGAGTAAATAAGCCAAGTCATTTACCAGCTACTGTGATTAATGTCACTATCTACCCTTATGTGAATGAGCTCTCTTTCTCACAGGTCAGTGTGCATTTTTCTGTCATTTATCTGTTTTCTCAGGAACTACGAGTTTATTAGAGGAATGCTGCAGAAATGCAACAGAGCAGGAGGGAGAGACATTTACACAAAGTCAGACTGCATGCAGATAATTTCACGGATATCCACAAGTCCTGAATTGAGTGACTGAGTGAAAAATCACTTAAAAGAGTATTCCCCTGATTCAGCATCAGATCTCTATACCACTGTCGGAATCAGTGGATAGCATTTCCTTTCAAAAAAGAGCAAAATTTATGTCAAAATATGGCACCTTTATTAAACACAAAGTAACTTGACTGCCAACAATTCGTCAGGGATGTGTGTGTTAGCCTCAAGCAGACTAAGCTCACTTCTTTGTGACTCCACAGCACATTATTCACCCCACAATATGTGACTTGTCGAGATTTATCACGTTGTTGGAGGTATGATTTTAAAATCTATGAGATCTCAACTTTGTGTGTTTGCTCCTAAACGTGCTGATCTTGTGCATCTGTTAGAAACAACTCCTGACTTGAACCTTCTCAAGCCTGCCGTTGCCACACCAGCCCCACAGATGGCCCATTACCACAACTTATTGAGGAAATGAAAATGTGGTGCACCCAAATCCTCCACACCCTGGCCTCCTGCCACCTCACATTCACTTCTCCTATTTTCACACAAAGAGGAACTCTCGGACAAGAGGAATCAAACATCCGTAACGCATCCCACCTCTCCTCCGTGTTCCTCCACTTTAGAGCAAATCTGAATCCAGGTGTCGCCTTTGTGAGGTGTCAAACAAATAAAAAAAACCTGGATGGTCCTATGCTGCCAAAAATGGTATATCATAAGAGTACTTAGAATGATAGGGGGTTATGTAGTAAGGCTTAACTACATTAGAGTGATGTCACAACGCTATGAGCAAGCTTTTAGTCACTTACAGTATATCAACCCTCGTAGTTTCAGAACAAACACATGATGCGTCCTGTTTGGGTGCGTTTGGAGAAAAGGTGTTTGGCTTCTTACTCACCTCCGTCACTTAGCTACTGTATTCAGTTTAAACCAGTCATTGACCTGTCTGGGACCTTTTTGTGCTCTTTTTTTTAATTCTACCTCATTTCCAGTTCTCTCATAAGGACCATAAATAGTATGAGTTTTTTTTTAAATCAGATTTCCTTTGATGACTCATAAATAAACATGCGCAGATTGAATAATTAACAACAGTAAAACTGGGTTCCTGACACTCTTGTGATACGGCTCTAGCGATGCCATTTGTCCACTGAAAAATCTCAATAAATGTTGGCATTACTTTTTCAGGATAGACAGTCATAGTTCCTAGAGGATGAATCCTAACCTTGGTAATCTCTTGACTATACGATTAGCACCAAAAGCAAGTCAACATTTGGATCTGTCCAATACTTTGGCTTACTAATGAGACCAAATGTGCTATGTGTTAGTGCTAATTAGCAACTGTTAGCATGCTAAACTAAGGTGGTGGACATTATACCTGCTAAACACCAGCGTGTTAGCTTTGTCTTTGTGAGCATGTTGCCATGTTTGCCTTAGCGTTTATCTCAAATAGCCTCTGTGTCTAAGACTCGCTAGCACGGCTGCAACGTCTTGTTTCTATGTAATTAAGCAGAACAAGACAAAGGAGGCCACAATCTCCGAAAGCGTTAACTCAAATATATTGAAAGAATAGCTGACCTTGTAGTTAACACCATTGTGCTCACAGTTTCATCCCCCATTCATAATTAAGTTCACATTTTCCCATCCTTTTCAAACAAGAAAAGACAACAATGAGCCAGCTCGATTAATAAACCAAATGGGCATGTAAAATCAGATTAGACTTAATTAAATCCCCAACTTCCTGCCGTTTGCCTTTTTTTACAGACTGGCAGAGTGACAGGGAGTTTAAGCATCCATGGAGATGGAGGGGAAGTGGGAAGGACAGCTCCATATGTGTTACGTCAGCCTGGGGGGACAGCTGGGTCCGACTGTCTTTTTCTGCCACACTCATTTGGCCCCAGCAATCATCCTGTCTTGTGCTAAAGGTCTCTCGTCCCTACAAGGCTCCTTGGCACTATCTGGAAGCTACAGACGAAGAATATGCTGATTAAACATGCCTTCATTAAAGCGATTACACGCACAAGGCGGTTCAATTTCCCACAGGCGGCCAAATAACGAAGAAGAAGACGAAGCAGAGGAAAAGGGCTTTTGGTGCAAGGATGGGGCTCAGTTTATGGAGGGTGGGGGTGCTTGTTAGTTTTAATTTAAGTGACCCACACACTCTTTAAGGACTGATGAACAGTCTTAATATGCTGTGTGAGCCAGCTGTTCTTTCCTTGCGGGGACAGTCAGCTTTTTGCCCTGGCGAACACCCCTACCTGACTCACCAAACCTACGGGCCGCTTCCAGGTCATCGAGCTTCCAGCGTGGAAGACCTTGTCAAAGACGCAGGAGAGGGGTTACTTCTGGTTCATTTAATAAAGACCGACCAGGGTTTTATTGCCTGAATAAGTTGCAGAGGTTGTGGTGGGAGGCAAGGAGGAAAACAAGGAGTTACAGTCGCGATGAAGGCCAAATGAACATCAGCAGCTCTCAGGCATTCTTCAGATCTGTATTTTCCTGACAAAAAAATTGTGTTTGAAGTAAGGGAAGTAATTACACAAAACAGTCACAGAGGACAGCACCAAAGAGGTTTCTGTGAATACTTGGAGCATCCTTTATCAAATTTTATAAAATCCAAATCATTATTTTGATGGGACTAGCACGAATTTCCCACAAACCCATCCTGACTTAGGTAATTACTTAATGATTTAGACATTAACCTCACACTGTGGGTAAATCAAGCTCTGTCAGTGCTCCTGGCAGGTTTCACGTAATTGAATTCTCAGAAAAAATACAAATTGGAAGCATGATTCATAACTCAGTGAGCACAGGTGTGCGGTTGACATTAAAGACTTTCTTATAAATGACACCCTTGCACAGGACGCAGCAGAAATTTCATTATTTCCTTCCTTTCATGTACACTGTCACGTGCGTCTCAGCTCGCTTCACCTGGGTTATCATGTACCCCGGTGATAAACTATTAACCAGTGAAGCACAGAAGAAATGCTGTTGTATGGCTCAGTCACAGGCGCCTATATGCTACTCTGCGCTTTCATGTTTGCTTTCTTCATATTTTCGCTGTTGCTTTTATTTCTCATTGTCCTATCTGTCAATCTGGATCACACCAGCGCTCAAAGAAGATGACAGAATCGGATGTATGAGGTGTTTGAACAATTGCTTCTCTGAATTTCAGTGCATAGCCCCATGTAATCATGTTCATGTGAGCAAGAAAATGGCTTAGCGCCTCAGAGCCAATTATAGGTCGCAAATAGGAAAGTCACATGTAAAGATTCCATAGTAGAGTTTCTAGCACGTGTAAATTTAACAAGAATGAGCCACAGCGGACAGATTAGGCAAGATAGACCAACCACCAGACAAAAACATATAGATGAGATTACATATTCCTGATCATCATCATCCTACGAGGCATTTATTTATCGTGTAATCTGAAGCAAGCATGTCTCAGTGTCAGTCCACGTGTGATAAGAGGTCACGGTTTTGTAATAGCTATAGTGTCCTTTAGTACGTAGATGAGGTCATTCTGAAACTGGAACTGACCACTGAGTGGTATTTCACTCCATTTCCCTGAAACTACTTCTGTTTCTCTGTTTCCCCTGAAGTTTCTGCTCAGTGACAGGAGAGCTGATCACACCACAGTGGGAGGAGTCCCAAACTGACCACTGCAGGACAACTGGCCAATCTGCAACGCTTGACTCCCACAAGTTGAGGAAGTGTGCAGGACACTGCTGCTCATGTTGCCTCAGATAGTCTGAAAAAACTTACAGAACAACATATAATGTAAGCGCTACATCAAGTTCAAAGGTCAGCACGATCTTATTATAAGGAGAAGGCACATTGACATTTTAAAAAGAAGAATTGGACCTGTAATTCAAATTCAGTATGAAATGAAGCTTGACATTTATCTGACCAGATACCCATCATACACTTCTTCTGTGCCTCTGCATTGGGCTTTATCAAGTTGGGAAAATAACCCAGATGACATCATAGTGAAGTCATTAGGGTTGTCCCAGCATTGGCACAGAAGTTTTCTTTGCTTCTTTATCACGGCTGTATAAAAGTGGACATTTTGGAAGAAGCTGCTTTCTAAACAAAAACTTAATTGCAATTAATGATGGGAAATTTTTTGTACCTGTATCTTCATTGAAAGCTGAAGCTAAACCAGCTCTTTAAAAATGCAAACAACACACAATAACAGGGGGGTGTTTTTACACATCTAAAGAGAAGAAATTACAAAACGTCAGTCAAACTCCTCTGTCATACTGTGAGTCAATCAATCCAGTAATTGGCTCTTTACGTGCCACATTTCCTCACCGAGATCTCTCTTGTCATGTCACTGAAGATTCTGAAGATTGTTACAATTGAACAATGGGTTATTAAAAAAAAAAAGACAGATGACAGATGAGGTGCTGCCATAATACAAATCAAAAACCACTCGCACACACACATATGTGACCTGAGGATAGGTATAAGCACAAGGTTGGATAGTCGAACTAGACGATGTGAACGTGCGTAGGCGCATGGCCCTCTGGGAAGTGATTCAAGGGTTATTACCATATACAGAAAAAAAACAACACAAAGACGTCTTTCTCTGAAACAGGTGTTCAGTTCAGGGTTTGGTGGTGGTGATGGTGGTGGTTGTAGGGGGGGGGGGGGGCATGTCTTTACTCTGACATACCTTCAAGGCTGCATCATTTGTACACGCTCCTGTCACTCCTATAGGGACACACGAGGAAACGTTCAAAACTACTTTTTCATCTTTGATGATACATTTAGCCCAGCTTACTTTTTAGTGAGCTCGCCGGGGATCTGAATTAGACCTGGTTGTCATCTTTAAATATTTCTCTTGTATTTAATCACATGAATCGAGCACTTGATGTCTGCTAACCTCTTCTCCAGACACCTATTGTGCCTCCTGCATTTTTTTTTTTAAAGACATCACGCCCTAGAGTTTGCGGCACAGAGCCATCCTCTCCCTGCCTGCGGGCTGAAGGAGGGCAACAGTGCGCCTCCTCCGCCTCCCACACAACATCATCCTGGAGAACTGGAAGCGCGCCAATATGGGATTGGCTTCCCGCTCCTGTCAGGAAGGAACTGGTGCGCCAGGATATCCAAATATGGACTGACCCGTATCAGTGCGGATCGCATGACTCAGCACCAAAGTATATAGCCTATCCTCGCCCCATGAGGATGAATGGCAAAGTGGTTGTTGGAGTGTCCTGGAGTGAGCTTGGAAGAGGGCTCAGTGTGTCCGTGGATGTCTCTGAGCTCTGAGGCATTTAAACTTGTTTTTTCTTAGGTAACACGCAGCGTGGATGAGCACTTTGAGGTGTTTTGTGTGTTTACCTGAGTTTTTTTTTTCTTTCCTTTTTTCCGCCACGCTGAATAGACCTCGTCGTGTTTACAGTCCTTGTTCCCGGCAACAACGTCATCCCGGAGGCGGGGACCATAGAGGAAACAACCAATCAGCGCACTGGTCGGATCGCACATTATATAAATACAACAGAGCTCAACGGGCGCCTGTCATTTAAGAGGAAACAGACGCGGAGCTCAGACTCAGAGCTGAGAAAGAAAAGACTGTCCTACTCACGAGTGGATTGAAAACATCTGAATTAGTCACTGGACTCCGCTTTGAATCCAACTAAAAGGTACAAATCGACGACTTGGTACAGTACAGTTCCACTATTTTGGAAGTTTTCGTTTTGTTTTTGGTAGATTTCATCTTCAGTATAATAATACAGCGGGACGTTGTTCTGGAGATTGAATCATTTTGGGACACTGAAGCCTCGGTGTCTAAGCAGCATCTTTGCAGCGCACTCTTGTATTTGACTGTCTGATTTGAAATATGTCCACAATAATGGAACAGCCTTTTTATGACGACTCGTTTCTCTCTGCTTATGGCCATCCAGGCGCAGCCCTGCCAGACTACAAGCTGCTAAAGCAGAATATGAACTTGAACCTCTCCGATTCATATCGGAACTCAAACTTCAAGTCACAGCACCTGCGCGCCGACAGTGATTTCTATTCGGCGGGCACGGCAGACGTGGGCTCCCTGAAGCTCGCTTCACCTGAACTTGAGCGACTGATCATCCAGAACAGTAACGGGGTCATCACTACAACACCGACACCTGCCCATTTCCTGTACAACCGCGGGATCACAGAGGAGCAGGAGGGCTTTGCTGACGGTTTTGTTAAAGCGTTGGACGACCTGCACAAGATGAACCAGATGGCTCCTCCAAACGTGTCCATCGGCACCGGCGGCGTTGGCTGCTCGGCTCCAGCTTCCGTGTTCGGCTCATCCATGCAGCAAGAACCGCTCGAGTACACCACCCTGGGCAGCTGCTCCACGAACCCCAGCCTGTCCTCAGCAGCCAGCTACCCTTCCACCACCATCAGCTACCTGCCGCACCACCAGTACCACCAACACCCCCAGGCTGTTGCGCACGGATCTCACCATTTCCAGCACTCCCTGGTCGGCGTGGGCATGCAGTCGCAGCGGTACAGCGGGTTGAAAGAGGAGCCCCAGACAGTCCCCGACATGCAGAGCAGCGACAGCGGATCTCCTCCGATGTCTCCCATCGATATGGAGAGCCAGGAGCGTATCAAAGCGGAGCGCAAGCGGATGAGGAACCGGCTCGCAGCCTCCAAGTGTCGGAGGCGCAAACTGGAGCGCATCTCTCGCCTGGAGGACAAGGTGAAGGTGTTAAAAACAGACAACGCCGGACTCTCGAACACGGCTTCTCTACTGAGAGAGCAGGTGGCTCAACTCAAACAGAAAGTCATGACACACGTGAGCAGTGGCTGCCAGCTCATGTTAGCGCCTAAAGTAAAGTCTTATTGAAGAAACGATGCACTTTGAAAAACACTGGACAAGAACTGCACTGACGAGACCATGAACTATGTCTTTGAACATTGAGAGAGAGAGAGAAATGGATCATTCTGGTTTATTTGGCTGAAAGAAAAAAAAGCCAACTGAGAAATCAGACTAAAACACTTCGGGCATTTTTGAACAAGTTATTAAAAGTGTCGTCTTGGCTTTGCCTGTTTACATGTTACTTTAATTTGTGATTCATTGATTCTTATGTAAGTTATTTGTGTTTGTCAGGTTGAGCCTGATGACCCTGTGTATTTTTTTTGTTGTTTTTTTTACTTGTACAGTATATATTTAAGTAAATACAATTATGAAACTGAGAAATATGTGTTGTTGTTTCTTATTGGGGTCATTTATAATCTCAGGAATCATTAGAGTACGTCTGGTTAACATAACCACACTGTTTTCAACCATTTTACCCGGTCAGCAGTTTAAAGTTTACAGCACTCAAACGTTTGTTTGACGTTAGTGACGTCCCAGCGTAGGATTGTTTCCGTATTGACGTACATACGTGAGTCCATATATAGACAAATTTGCTGGCAAACGTCACATCACGAAAAGGTTTCCGGGAACTCCCTCCTACATTACCCGTCAGAGATGCTGCGCGCTCCCCTTCACGCCCTCTTCACACCACAATGTGTGTATGCGTGTGTGCGTAAGTGAATAGGTTTGTCAATGGGTGTTTCAGTCGTGTTAAAGGGACTTTCCCCATTCTGCTTTCAGTTTCCCAAAACAAGTCGAGAGAGCGCTAGATCAGGAAAAATGGTTAAAAAGTTCCACACAAACATGCAGAATAGACTTTCTGTCTGATGGTTTCAACTGACAAGAAGCTGTGCCAAAACAAGATGGCAGAGATGAACGATAGTAAGAAGAGCTGATAAATTACAGGGTAGGATAGCAGAAAGTATCTAAACTGTTACATAAAAAACAGGATTTTAACAGGGATGATGATTTTATTTGAGTAAATAAGACCTGGACTGGTTCCTCGGCTGTCCACCAATGTTCCTACCCCGGGGAATGGTATAACCATTAGTCTGGAAAAGGATAAAATGGGATATTTCTCCTAAATCAGTGCCAGGTATGTGTACTTGGGACAGCCACGCAGGTCTGTGTTAAATCATGTCAAACAATCCAATATTTCCCAATGAGCTCTGGTTCCATTTGGCAACGCTCGGATGTTATGCTGAGTCAAACCGCACTAACTCCAACATTAACAAACACTTCACAGGCTTGTGATGATCCTCTGCCAGGCGCAGGGCTCAGGACTAATACGCCAAGTTGTTTCCAAAAATGTCTGTTGGCATAATATTGTCAACTTGTGAAGTCCCTAAACCGATAACAGGACACAGGAGGAGCAACGGCACCACCTGGTGGTTACAAGTGGAATGGCTTTCAGAATATACAGCACGTCTGCTACAAAAACACACTGGAGTCACATTTTCCCACTGTTTTATTAAAGATGGTAGCAAATTATTCAAGACAGCAAGGAAAAATAGCAATACTTTTTTTTCTGAAAAAAAGGAACAAAACTATACTTCAGTGCTTGAGACTATGAGGTCGCCCCATCAATTGTACACTGGACGTACAAAGATACGATTTGCAACAAAGGATTTATCTAACGAGTTCTGAAAGTTTGTTGTGTTTAATACATTAGGTTGGACGCCATGGGAGACAGCTTCGCATGGACACCTCTTAGCTGAAGACAAGTGCTATGGTTAGGGAGTCAGCTAGGAGACCTTCATATTTACTGCTTGGAGAAGAAGGCTTTGCTTTTCTCAACGTCCGGGACGATGGTGTCACTGCCAGGTTTCCAGCCGGCAGGGCAAACTGCGTGGAGAGGGAGGAGGGACAAAGGTTACCACAAGGCATAAGACAGACATTGAACTTTGTATGCACAGAGAGTAGATGTGTAAATACCTGGGAGGGTAAACTAATAACACAAGGCTGTTCCATCAAACTAACCAAACCCCCTAAAGCCAGTTTACAGCTAAGGGTAAACTTATTCCTTATTTAAAACTGTTTGCAGTAGTGCAAGTGTAGGATGTGCAAAGTGCCTTACACACAAACAAAGTTTTAAGTAGCATGAGGTCAAGAAAAATCATAAAAAAAAAAGAGCAATACAACAACAATAAGTCCTTGTACCAATGGCAGTAAAAGGTAAACGAGTAATCCAACAATCATAAATCAATTACCTCAGCCAGATAAGGCTTTAAAGAAAAATGCCAGAGCGGTACTTTAAACACATTTGACATCTATTCAAAACCAAATGTCTGAACCTGACAAATGATAGTTTCAACTTATAAAAACACTAACATGATTAATAAATTAAGAACTACGTGTTGAGCGTTTGTGTTTAACACTGGTGTGTGCTGTTAAACTGACTGTTGGCAGAACGTTAAACTCTGGACATTTCCAGGGATTTTTCTCACCTTCTCCGAATTTGTCAGTGTGCTGGAAGGCCTGCACCAGGCGCAGAGTCTCATCCACGGAGCGACCCACAGGCAAGTCATTGATGGTGATCTGCCTCAAGATGCCCTTGTCGTCGATCACAAACAGACCCCTGAGAGGCACAAACGGAGGTTATAGGACTGCACTAAATGATCACGTCTACATCTTTTAGTCTCTCCATACTCACTCATAGATAATATTAATAGTTACAAAGCAGAGCCTCTACATTCTACAATGCTCCAGCTTGACAGTGACAGTCTGACCTGTATGCGATACCGTCGTCCTCCTTCAGCACTCCATAGTCTCTGGAGATGGACTTGGTGAGGTCTGCCACAAGGGGGATTTTCATGTTACCCAGACCTCCCTGCTTCCTTGGTGTGTTGATCCTGCAGAATAAAAAATAATTAGCAAGTCAAGAATCATTTAGTGTCATTGGTGCACAACACACTGTTAGGTCTACCTATTTCCACACACTGTACTCTAAATACTTACTGGATGTAGTGGTATTTTATGCAATAAATGTCATTCCAAAAGTTCAAAGTTTCATAGAGGCAGAAAAATATTATTTATTTTTGGTAGTGGTAGAAAAAGAAATTTAAGTCATGCTGCAAACTGAAAAAATGCCTTTAAGGCTCACTTTTGTTCAAATTTAAAGCCTAAAACGATACAAAATGCACTACAACACAGAATTGTGCTGAGAAATTCACACCTCGAATGGCATGAATTACTCAGCACAATTCTGTGTGTAGTGTATAGTATTCCTCGCAGATTTCGTATCCTTCTAGAAACTGCCGTTTGATTAAGAGACCGTTACCTTCTCTACGCGGCAGAATTTATCGAGACTATGCAGGGGAAGCACGGTGATGGGAGATAAACTGATAAACCGCAGGGTGTTGTTTCAGATTTGCCAAAACCTGTCACTATATGAGGAGTAATTGGAAATTGTCTCCACAGATGTCTTGATCTCAGTCATTCAATAATCTCGCTCTAATCAGATATTTGTACGTTACAACATATCACAGAGGCCCAGTGCAAATAAAAACATTTAAATGCATTTTCGTTTTCAAAAACATGAAATTGAGGCAAAACTTTTCCTAAGCAGCTCTGCCTTAACTGTTGGTGCAGGGACATTCAAAGTGTCCGCATACGATCACAGAAAATACAACTACAAAAAAAAAGAAAAAAAAGAAAAAGAAACAACACAAAAACACTCAAGTCATCATTTCCTTGCAGTCAGCAGGAATTCTCACCATGCCAAGTGACTGAAGTGAGAGTCTATGGAGCAGCCAATAACCTCGCAGCCCATATTGCGGAACTCCTCTGCTCTGTCGCTGAAAGCAATGATCTCAGTGGGACACACAAATGTGAAGTCCAGCGGGTAGAAGAAGAAGATCACATACTTCCCTAAAGAGCACAAAAAGGAGAAAATGAGGAAAGCACTGATTCTAGTCCAAACAAAGAAAAGAAAAGAAAATCTTGTTACTCAAGAAAAGTAGGTTTACACACACACACACCATAAACACTAAGCTAGATTAAGAGATCGAGTAGAGTTAGTGCCAAACACCTCTACTACTATTGGTTCACAAAGCCTATGGAGAGATCGCCGCGTTACCTCTGTAGTCTGACAGCTTGATGTCCTTGAACTGCCCATCCACCACAGCTGTGGCGCTGAACTCTGGGGCAGGCTTGCCAATCTTAGCGTTGCCAGCGGACATGGTGTTGGTGGCAAATGACTAAAGGGAGGAAAAGATAGCACAAACAGTCTCTAGAACATTCCTGATGTTCATACACTGTCAGAGATAAGTCCAGCCTGGGTGGAGCCTCTGATAGGCACCAAAAACCTCAGGAAAGACGAGCCAAAAAAACAAACATGACAGTTAAAAGTGCTGGAGGATTAAGCCAGGCCTGGCAGCACATGCACTACTTAAAAGCATGTTCAGCTGGACATAAAGTCACATGCAAGTCATGTTCAGCCTGCAGGGAACAATAGCCTGTTAAGAAGATTATATAACCATAATGAGCACATACCAATAAAATGGGTACTGATTGGACGTATGGCACATAAGTATGCTTTTTAAAATCTATGCTGTGGTTTTAGCCTTTGCAATAAGGCGCATAAATGCAGAGTTTAATTAACTTTACACACTAAACAGCGATTCAACCAGGCTTTTACAGCCGCCATGATGTGTTTATGCTTAAAAAGACACAGTCCGGTGCATGAAATGAAAAATGCGCATTTATTTTCTCATGTCATAATGAAATAACACACAATAGCCATCAATCCTTTGTGGCCCTGCATGACTTTCATGATAAAAGCTAAGTAGCTCTGCTAGGTCAAAGTTCGGCTACGTGACTCAAAGCATGAAAAGTGAAACGGTGAGGGGGGCTACAGACCAGTCTGTGCTGCACACCGGGGACAAAGAAAGTGCCGGAAACAGGCCCACACACTTAAGAAGAAGGGGAGTAGCTGACCCGCACTGCCTGGCTAGCGTAACGTTAGCTCAACGTTAGAAAAACGCTTTCTTTGTTGTCGCCCCGCTCCTGGGCAAACAGTTGATGTTGTTGGAGGCGCCGTGCAGACACGAAGAGGACGCCTGACACAAAAGGAGCACACGAATACACACAATGTCCGACTCACCTGTCTGCACGTAAAGCCGAGAAGTTGGCAGAGTGGAGGTCTGCTGCTGGCAGGAGGAAAGAGAGGGAGAGCGAGAGAGAGAGAGAGGCGACGGCTGCGTGAGACAAGAGGGCAGAGCGAGCGGCGGCCTCCGGAAGTTAAATTAACCTCCTTCAAAGTAAGAGTTGAGATTCGAGCGCGGATTTTGTATTCATTTTTTTTTTTTTTACTACTCCACCACAGTCTATGCTTTTATTTGATAGCCGTAATCACCACCTACTGTTATGTACTGCCAGTGTTTTACACTGAAATTTGCTGTTTATGCATTGACCTCCGGAAGTCAAAATATCCTTCAAAGTAAAAGTTGAGATGAGCTTGTAATTTTGCGCCTTGGGCCAGCTCGAGGCTTTTAGTAGACATAAACAAAATTTTGTTTGTGGCCCGCCAAAATTCCTGTTGCAGACACAGCTAATAACTGAACCATCACAAGCACGTATAAAATAGAAAAGCATAAAATAGAAATGGAAATCAAATCAATTCATTCATTCATCAATTCAATTAAGCATCAAATATCTTACTTTCTTTAAGGGACAAGCAGCTACAAACATAAACATTACGTGAACAGTAAACACACAGACTGTGCATCATGCAGGATCATTTTGTCCAGAAAACAAAGAAACTAGATGTTATTATATTAGTCAGCCTGGAGTCGGTCTCACATTCTGCCCAACTCCTGCTGGTGGATAGACTTTAAACCCCAATGTTACGGGAATTTTTTAAAGAAAAATCCTTGAATAAGTAGGACTGGATTCAAAGCATCAAAGTTTAAGTTGAATATATTGTTCTTGTACAAGAGGAGCGTTTCACAGTGCAACACACCAAATGGGTTACAGAGAAAAAGGCTCCCTGAGGAGCTCTGACAATTAGTTCTTATACATTTTCCCTAAAAATGGGCTGTCTCAACCAATTTGCATATATGGTTCGCAAATGGTTTCTCTCCAACATGCCGCCTAATCTAAATGTCACCTGTCTTATCTGTTTCTGACCTTTGTTCCTAAACTTTACCTCACCCTGCCAGTCTCGGTAAAATCAAAGGGAAGTGCACTTAAGACATGCAATAAATGGGAACACACAAACATTGTAGAAGTTGAAGCATCTAAATAGCAGTGAAAGCATTTAATAGCAGTGCAATCCCAATTCTCCCAACACCCAAGACACCACAAACACTATACGCCCAGAATTAGCCAAAGACAATGTCTTCACCCATGCAGGTGTCATTGTCAACATATTCTAGTCTGGAGATACAGATGTCTGTTTATGTAGTCAATGGCAACCTATCTATCTATCTATTATGTCTAAGCAGGCAGCACCAGACTTCTTCCACCCTGGCCACCGCAGTGTTGAGATAGACTGGCACCTACTGTTGCTAGTCAAAGCCAAACAATTAATACTGCAGAGGACCTCAAGGCCCACACGTGACTTTGTGTAACCTAAGAATAGAAAATTCCACAACAATCATGTCAAAGGTGCTGTCATCAAAGATGTTAGACTGAAAATTTACTGAAGGCTACAAAGACAGTTCATCTTCTTAATTAAGATATTAACCAGAGGTCCTGTCCGATCAATAAGAGCAAGGATAAATACAAAAGGATGATGATGACTTGTACACAGGACAATTTAACATCCATAATATTTTCATGAGGGAGGGGCTTTGAGGCTTTCTTTTTTATTTGGAATGATGTCTGGTCACAGTCACATGGTCATTGCGTGAGCCCCTGAACGAGTCAAGTTACTGCACAAAGTGGGGAACTAGTGACATAGTCCATGTTAATGTGTGGCCCCCCTTGGCGTTGTGACCCTAAGCAACAACATAGCCTGCTTATGCCCCTCTTTAAAGAAAGAAAGATAGAAAGAGATACTTTATTAATCCCTCAATGGGGAAATTCTTTTTCACTCAGTTATTATTTTACATGCATTTTAACCGTGAACAGACATACTCATAGACTCATAGACATGCAATGTCTACCTGAAGGAAATATTGAGAATGCTTCATTGCTTTTATCTAACAGCTGTAATTACTACTTCCTTTAATATTTTAGGCAGAAATTAGATTTCAGGATTAAGCTACCCAACAGGACATTCATCTAACAATTTTCTGTAATTATCCTTATTAGGGTTGCGGGTGGCTGGATCCTATCCCAGCTGGCATTGTGCAAGAGGCAGGGTAAGTATTAAAAATTAGGTCCATCCAGCCACAATATTAGTTTTCCCACGATTGCTGACGAACATTATGCAGCACCGTTGCATTTTTCAAACATTATGAGTAATCACCACATCATTTGCAAAGGACCATATTTCACTCATAACCTTTATATCATGTTTCATAGTGAATAACGTCATCAAGTTCACTACTGACATTCTTTTTCCTATTTTTTTTCTGCTGTTGCTGTGCACCTGGATGCCCTGTAAATATAAATGTTTATCAAGATAGATCAAGTCCCATCAGCAATTCATATAAAAAGTGACTGATATTGTTCTTAAGAACAAAATACATGCAGACTGATTTAGATTTTATCTCATAAAGATTGATAGTGTCAGAGATGTGTCATTTTGAAACTTATACAGTTAACGGGCCACTTTTGTTTGTTTTTCCACTATGTTCGCTCCCAACAATGACTAATCTGGTTTGACGGGTCTTGACTTACTCTTTTGGAATTTCTGTGTTGTTCTTCACAAGTCTATTTTGAATTTCGTTTTTGCTTGTGGCTGCTCCTTTCTCTGGAAAGAAACTAACAATGTGTTTGGCTTGACTGGTGGAAAACAGAGACCTGTGTGTTGAGAGATTGGGAGAGGTGACGGTTTTCAGTCAGTTGCAAATTGAAACTTCACCACTAGATGTCACTAAAGTGTACACACTGGATCTTTAGATAATAAATAACATATTATGCACACACTAAACAAGAAATCACAAATGTATATTTACTTACCAGAGACATTAAATGAGAGTCTTTTACATTGGACAATAGCTAGTAGTCACTGGCTTTATTCGTAGATTGTCACTAGGGGGCACCTGAAGCTCTGGTGTTATAGCCGCTGGGCTTTTATTTTGAAAAACCCCTGCCCCGGGACTTCATGTACCGTTTACTTCCGCTAAGCTTGTCAGTGGACCTGAAGTATTGAAGCAGTCTGTTCGGGTTTATAGGTAAATTAACTCTCATTAATACTTGATAATTATAGTTTGGTTTTCAGTGCAGGGTGCAGAGTGTGTAGCTTGTCGCTCTTTTGGTGAAACAATATGTAATTTGACCTAGCATGTAGCTAACGTTAGCATGCACCCCTAGCAAAACAAAGGGTGCAACAGAGGTTTAAGTTACATTTTATAGCTTTAACTCGTAATGTGTGCTACAATTGTATGAATAGTCTGTCGCTCTAAATGATAAACACGCAACCAAAACAATTGCAAACAGTGAAGTTTGTCTGACAGTGACAGTGTTAATGCTGAAATGATGACATTTCCTCTTTTAATTGAACGTGTTACTTCATATCGCGATATTACGACAACATCACGATATTTCGACCGTGAGAGCCAAGTTAGTTTCCTTTATTATTTAGGTCTTGAAGGAAAGCTATAGGAAGATAATCTCTAACACCATATCAGTAGTGATGATATTTCATTTTAAAATTACATTAATATGTTTAATATTTATCATTTTTTCCCACTCAACACAGGATCCGCAGGAAATCAGTGTGTATCATCCCTCAAAATAAAACACTGAGCATTGTCAGCAGACATGGATTCACCAGGTAACAGAGACTCATAAATGTGTTATTGATAATCCCATTATTTCTTATGTTACATTGCCTGAATGTGTCTAACATTTCCTATATTACTAGACCTCGCCTAATCATCAGTGCCACATGCATTTAATTGTGATTGATCCACATTAAACAGTTATTATGCAAATGTTTTAGGATCAGTCAACCTGAGCTGAGTGTTGTTTTCCATGTATATTCGTATCAAACCTTGACATAAGTAAAGATGGCCTCAAAGCGAGATCTTAGTCGGCATAAGTAGTATTTCTTCTAGCTTTTTCTTGATTAGAGACACTGACTGAAGTTCTCCTATCAAATTTCTAATGACAAACTCTCCTCTAAACTTCCCAGCAGCAAACTCGCACCCGGTCATGTGCGAAGTCTGTGGAACATACTTCGAGACACGACGAGGGCTCTCCAGCCACGCCCGCCTCCACCTACGGCAGCTCGGTGTGACGTTGTCAGAAAGCAGTGGAGCTCCCATCGAACTCCTCTACCAGCTCATCAGGGACAGAGATGGTTCCCTCCCTGATTTCAAAGCAGGCTCCTCTGGTGCTGCGACCACCCCTCTCAAAAAAACATCCCAGCAGGAGCCCAGGACGCCTTCAGAACCAGCAGACAGGAGTTCTGCTTCTTTCAAAGCAGGGAGTAGAGTCTTGACAACTCCGCAGAAGACGGAAAATCAGGGATCTCCAGCCAGACGAAAAGAGTCGGCGAACTCTCTCCTCCCCTCGTCCCCCTCTGGTCCTAGGCTGGATGAGTCTAGAGTGAGTGAAGGCAGCAGCTCATCCTCCCTAGAGCATCAAACCTCAACCAAGCCACTGTGGGCGCCGCTTGAAACTGATGCCCCCATCACTTTAGGTATGGCTGAGTTCTGCACAGATGTTTTAATACCTCCATCATGTGATTATATGACAATTCATAGCAGATAGTTACTGATGTAACATGTTTTTGTCAAGTTAACATGACAGCATTGTCTGATGATGTGACCTTTCTTTCTTCAGACACCCGTGATGAGGTCCATGTGTGCCAGCTCTGTGGCTGCTGGTACGAGACACGCAAAGGCCTGGCCAATCACGCTCGAGCCCATCTGCGCCATATTGGAATCCCCGACAGCGATTCCAAGAGCAGCCCTATTGAACTTCTTTACCAGATCATGGAGGAGGAGGACCTCAAGCCCATCAACAGCAAGCAACAGCAGGAGCCCGCCTCACAAAGTCCCCTTAGATCCTCCACCAAACGTCCTTCCAGTGTGTCCTCTCCACCTTCATCTCCACCCAGCAAACGACCTACAGTCTCAGAGGACTGTATCTGTATTCTGTGCGGGGAGGAGTTTGAGAACCGTAAAGGCCTGGCCTGCCACTCGCGTTCTCACCTGCGTCAGCTCGGAGTGGTTGACCTAATGGGGAAATCCTCTGCCACTGAAACCATCCAGGAACTGGTCAGCACGGGCGTGCTAGAAGCTATACAGCGCCCCAAAACCAGCAGAAGAACCAGCTCATCTGCAGAACCACTTCCTGCAGCCTCCACCTCGTCTCCAGCTCTGGGCCAATCAAAGACCTCGCTTCCCTCCACATCTCTCTCCCCGAGCCCTGCAAAGCCCACTCCTCCACATGTCAACAGAGCCCCAAAGGCTAAGAAAGGTTTTCGGCTAGCAGTGGACCCCCTTCATAGGAAGCCAAAGCCTGAGCCTGTGGAGATTGAGCTGTCTGTTGAACCGAAGGGATCCAGCAATGACAGCAGCTCTCCTACGCAGAAGTCCCCCGCTCCTGCTCCTGCTACTGCTACTGCTACTACTCCTGCTCCTGCTCCTGCTACTGCTACTGCTACTCCTGCATCCTCTGCAGCTGTGGTTTCAAAGCCTCTCAGTGCAGGTAAAGTATAGAGTTTATTTTAGCTGGTTTCAGTTTAGTTAATTATAATGATCTTGGTATGTAAACCAAAGTTTGGTCTCTTAATTCTGCTTCCACTATTTCTCAGCCCCCTCCACAGATGCACACTCCCCACCAACAGTCCTTTGTGATTACTGCGGCCAGCTGTTTGAGACCCGCAAAGCCCTGTCGTGTCACGCCCGTGCCCATCTGCGCCAGCTCGGCCTCACATGGTCCATCAAAACCTCGCCGATTGACCTCCTCAAAGAGGTCATGTTGCAGGGTCCAGAGAGCTTTAAAGAATCTGCTGCCAGTGGCTCATCGGGAAAAGCCACGTGGACCCCTCCAGCATCCAGAAGGTCCCTGGACAGCCTGCAGTCAGGGGAGGCAGCTGTCAAACCCTGCTCCTCACCTCTCGATTATTCCATGAAAGAGAAATCCCCACCTGGAAAGAGTGGGGGCACACACACAGGTGAGATAGACGTTCTTTTAGATCAGATACAACAAATCTCAATCTTTAAGCAAACATTTACTAGATGTCTAATCTGCTTCTAGCAATGTTGGTTCCTGTTTTAAAATATCTTATCCTCTTTGTGTCAGACTCATCCTGTGAGCTTTGCGGCTTTGATTTTGAAAACCGCAAGGCCCTGGCCAGTCACGCGCGGGCTCACCTCCGACAGCTGGGCATCATTGAGTGGAAGGCAGACGGAGCGACTTCTCCAATCGAACTCCTCAGTGAGTTGATCCGGAAGGACCCAGTCAGGGTAGCAGCGATAACCCGGCGCTATCGCATGGGAGACCTTTACATCAAGAAGGTGGGCTGTGGTCTAAAACATAGTTAAAATGAACTCCCCGTTCAGATTTGGATGCCAACTTGCCTGATATTTATTTTCTTTCCGTCCCAGAGAAGTGCTGCTTCGCCCTCTCTGTCCACAGACTCTGATTCAGTGCAGCACTCTGACCACAAGCTGCGCAGGGAGGACTCTGGTGTGACTGCCGGATCATCCAGACAGTCACACGGCCACACGCGGTCTACTGCGGCCCATGTGCGCTCCCCAAGAGGTGAGACATGACACAGCTGGATTCAGATTCAGAAAAACATTTTTCTTCTGTGATTTTCTGTTAATACCTTTCTGTGTGGTTTCAGGGGTCCATCCACCAAAACATGTCGTGCCTGCACAGGAAGAAAATTCGCAGCAACCATCACGATCAGGCAGCATCCCCGCTATGCTGCCAAAGCCGCCACTAACACCACTGGTCAAACTGGTGGGCAAAGTTTACTCCCTCAAGTGCAGGTCAGTCTATATATTATATATAATAATCAGATTCCCATTGTATTCATCTTTGAATACAATGTAGTTGGTTGGAGTAAAAAAAAAAAATCATCTGAGCTCACACTCCTCTCTGCGCTCCTGTTCAGGTTCTGTGAAGAGGTGTTTCACGGACCTCTGTCTGTTCAAGAGCAGTGGATCACACACCTGCAGAAACACATCCTGTCACTGGGCTACAAGGGCAAAGCATCTCCTCCTGCCGCACCAGTGGCCGCTCCAGCACTCGTCCATCCAGTCGCTGTGTAGTCCAGCTAGGTCGTCATGACAGACTCGAGAGGAAATGCCGCCTTTAGAAAACTAGATGTTCCCTTTTTGTCCTGCAGAGGGCAGCCATGAGCCATATGAGGAAAGCAGCTGAATGTAATCCACTCAGGTAAAATCCACAAGACACAACGGATCACAGTGCTCATAACTGGATCACAAACGACTGTTCAATCCTTATTTCAATGATTAGTGCTTTCCTCCTCCTGCTCATAATTTGTACAGATGTTCAATGTGTTTGGACGTCAGTGTTGACACGCCCCACACTGAGAGAAAGAAACAATGATTTTCTCTTTTTCTTTTTGTCCTACTGAGACTGGTGGACCGGCATGGTCGCCATATCACTGTGATATATTTTCTCTCCTTTATATGCCATCTGTCGTTTTATAAATTCATTTTTTTTTAGCGCTTTACTTTTCTTTTCTTTTTTTCTCTAACAGAAATGTTTGTGAATAACACATGCGAGACCTGTATCCAGCTGTTGACAGCTTAAAAAAAATGTAATGTCTTAAAACTCAAAGCCTCAACCACCTTGACCTTAGAGACACTGTGTTTCTGTTCTTGCCATTTACTTCAGGTATAACTGCTAATCACGTACGTGTTTTTTACATTACATTCTTTTTACATTTCTTATGTACACTATGTAAATAAAATTTTGTCTTGTATATAACCATATAACTGTGTCAAATGTGTTGTTTTATCTTACTAATGCCACTCGACTGCAAATCGATGACTTTTCTGCTTCTCTTTCACATTGCGAGATGTTATTTTATTTCTTTACTACCATCATTTTTGTGCCATTTTATGCCTATTAGAGAGCATACAATAGAGAGATGGGGAATGACATACAATCTCACACAAACCCAGGAGGTTCATGGTCACCGCCTTATATCAGACCACAACAACTCATATTTTTTTTATTGTTCATCCTTGAGGTCCTGACAGCGTTGTATTTGTGTCACTCACCAAAGGATGTGTACGTTCATTTAATGTATAACAACAAGAAAATAAACAGCTTGTTTTGATATAAAACACATTTTTAAAATTAATTTAGTTCATTTTTACTAAATCTTTTTGTGTTAAATTGTTTCGTAACATTTGGCCGGCCACGTCAGCCATCAGCTCAGTGAATATCAAGAAAAAAAAAACAGGCAGTTGTTGTGAGAGAGTATATCTCGCACGTTGCATAACTGACCACTTAGAAGAAAACACTGTTCACCATTTTACATTTTTCATCCTTCTCATTTAAAACCTTGTCATCGCCGTGCTGTGTCCCAGGCTTGTTTAACATTTCGAGCTTTCGGCGGCAGAATATAATTCCTTTCCTGGAAGAATGTGTGAACGGCACAGTTTTGAAGCTGTAAATGAGTTTATATTGCGTCCACTCTGCGGTCTTTCATGCAGATTGCCTCTTTTCTGATGCCTTTCGTTTACACAGTCCATGAAATATCATGGCTTAATGCTCCCTGCCCGCCATTTTGTATTGTAACCATATCTCTTCTTTGTTTAAACAAGTCACGCTCACAGTAATAGGTAACTCTCCCAGAACACTGTAGTTATGTGGAAATCATGTGGAGAAAAGCTGCACATTCAGCATCAGAGATGAGTGTGCAGCTTCCGTCTTCATGCCGTTAAAGTAAACCAACTTGAGCGTGTTTCTGTGCTCCTCAGTCCTGAACATGTTTCCATTTGGTAGAAATCATGTTGTGATGCCAGCAGTGATTTTAAAAGTCTGTCCGTGTCTGTGCTCACAAAACCAAATCCCTCGTGTCCATACTGTTATTGCTCCTGTTTCGATTTCCTCTGGTTCCTGGTTTATGGCAACCATTGTGTTGACAAGAGGTCATTAATCTTTCTGCATGTACCTGCAGTGAGTCCACCACAAGTGTCAATTGCTCAGCTAGAGGCAGGGGAAGGGTTTAAATTGGCATACCCTGCACACACACCCATAAAGAGTAAACAGCCTCCTCTGTGTGCTCAGATTCTCCCAGAATTTTTACAACCTCAAAAGGTGGAAGAAACAAAAAACATTATTCACACTACTGTATTACAATGCATGTACAGAAATGCCACAGATGAGATCAGATTGAAATCTATAAGATTGCTTAAGATTGTTTTTTGTTTTATATTGCAAAGAGGGGGATCTTTAGGTATGTATAACGATGAGCCATCTGTTATGTAGTGAGGTTAAAAAAAACCCTCCTCTGTGTCTGCTATATATTTACGTCACAGCATTGATTCCGGCAGTCTTTGTAATTTACTACCAGAGGGAGGCGTGCAGCGTTACAGTTTGCCTTCAGCCACTGATGAATAAATCTGATGTCTGCTGCTCTGCTGGTATGCTTTAACCAAGTGAGCGAGTTATCCCACCTGACAGGATCAGAGCGGGCCGGTGCCTAAAGCTGTCGACACCAGATATTTAAGGGACACGCGGAACTGAAAGCAGCTATTTCAAAGCAGTCATTGAAGTGAGAGCCAAAGTTAGGATCACATCTGTCTTCCAGGGCTGTGGGATTTGGAAGATCTGGTATAATAACTTTGGGTTTTCTGACAGTGGTCTATGGATTTTAGAACTGGGAACTGGGCAGTCGAGTACAATCAGTCAATTCTTGTAGTCAAGTACGAGCCTTATTAGGCTCCTCTGGACAAGACTGCAGGCATGAATGTGGAAATAATAGAAGTTCTAAGAGTGAGCTAAATACCTTATTTTTATAACCTGAAAATACCCTCAATATTCTGATGAATTATGATTTAATAAAAGTGAAGTTTATGGCTTTTTAAGGAACAATCAAAGAATTTTTTTATTAGAAAAAACCCCATAAAATTCACTATATTACATCTCTAAATGTTCACCAGGTTCAGGTTTGAAGGGGAAACAGTGTTACACAGGTGCCTCTAATAACTGTCTTAACTGCTGCATTACAGAAGCTCAGGACCCGTCAGTGTTATTGGTTCCAGCTGTCCATTCTCTGCAACGACAAGTCAAAATGTCTCCTGTTAAAAAGGTGTGTGAATCCTTCTGATTCACGAGCAATAAAGAAGGTTAGGATTTACTGTTTCAGATTTGGTTTTATGACCCGCAGTCACTAAATGTTTTAGTCTCACGGCTCTTATCAACCCTGTCAGACAGACTGTACTCGTCCTGCTCAGCACCCAACAGCAACATCTGGCAGGCTGTAGAAGCTGACATTATATGCCAAAAGAAAATAAAAGATAAAAAAAAAGCGGAATTATTCAACTTAAACTTATCAGGTGGCCAGAAACACAACTCCAAATGAATGCTAATGTTGCTCCGTGTCTGCTGCATGTGTAAATCAGCTAATTTAGGCATAACAACTTCATGAGGTGATGTCAGATTATGGGCTTAGAGTTCTGTTCCTCTTTTTTCCCCGCAAAAAAAAATAAATAAATGCTGACCACCGGTATCCAACAGTTGGCACAAAAGTTAAACATGAAGCATAAAAAGATACAGCCACAATTTAAGAAACAATATTTAAGTAATGCACCTGCACTGCCTGCACACTATGTAAAACACATAGTGTGCAGGCAGTGCAGGTGTTCAGATTTGCAGATGTTATATACCAAAGCAGAACTAAAATGAGTGAATATTCAACCATCTGCCCAGATCTGAACAATTGCTGCTGTTTTTTTCCTATAAGTGGTGCTGATTAAAGCAATAGTATAACATTCTAGGTTCTGATCCTGTGTCATGTTATTTTTTTTATCTTATTATATGCTAACCATGTGTTTTTATGTCTTTTCATACTTTGGTAACACATCTTGAACTTTGGTGACTCAGCTTTGGGTGATTAGTTTATGGTTGAGGTATATTTTTTTCACTTAGCCCCTATGGCCCTTTCACACAGTGCGACAATGCTTTACTGCGCTCTGAAATCCATTATTTACAATGGCCTGTGCTGCACCATGACAGCACCCAGCACAGCAGACTTTTCAAGGATTTAATTTTAATCCCTCTCCAAACTAAACCCACTATCCCCTTTCACTTTGACATACTGTATGTCACAGAAACTATACAGATGCTCTGACTTACACCTTACTCTGACTTTAAGGTGTTAAGTCAGTTCCTGGTGCATAACATCTAACAAATCAAAGATTGAAAATAAGTCATAAACCAAGCAAAGCATATCTTGCTAAGCTTCTGAAGTAACATAAACAGAGATCTAATAACTCTTCACCTTGTATAGTAGCATACAGCAGTATAAGAATGTATAACACACCAGTCAAAGTATACTTAAATTCAGCTTCTATCTTCTAAAAATATGATACGGTGCAGGCAACAATACAAACAATCACACTCAAGAATAAATGTAGGCTTATCTTTTATTTCTGCCTTAATGCCTATAATTAGATACCCACACTGAGTAATCGTATACAACTGTCTAGAGCACATTATTCCATCACAGCACCATCAAAACAAGTTTAATCCTGCATGTTTACCACAGCTCACTTTAGTGAGCTTTGAAAAACCTAATGACAGATGCCTGTGGGGTCATTGTGAATTTACCAGATGAACTGTGAGGGTGATACTGATGAACACCTGGGGTTTTTTTTGGCTAACATATTCAAATAAATTCCCTCTTAATGTCATCGAGTGTAAGAACATCAGTGAAAGGGAGGCGGAGGTAGGAATTTAGGACTGTTGCTTTGTTTTTTTGGGTGGAAGCAGAAGAAAAGGGATCGAGAGAGAATAAGGCCTTTTCTTCCTTCCTCAAGTTTATCTATGACTCAGTGTCTGGAAGTAAATTCTTCCAGCATCGCCTGTATGATTTATAGTATGTTCTGGGGGGTTGGCAGAAGATGGAGTTTTATCACACAACTTGTGGCTTTGCAGTAATGCCTCAGAGAGAACCGATTCCCCAAGACTGTGCAACTCAGGCAGGGCGCCCAGACTGTTCTGTTTCTGTTTTCTAGCTGTTTTTAATTTTCTAGTTCGATACTCAATTTATTAAACGGCTGGTGATAAACATTATTACAGGTTCACGCTATGTTCCAGCACAGATACATGCAAGCATTCATTGCATGCAAAAAAGCCGTCAGGCCCCTGGATCACATGGCCTGATTCAGCATATTTAGGCGCTCTCATTTTAAGGCGGTGGGGTTATGATTCAGTCATCAGACTGCATTAGGCTGCTCAGGTTGCCAGTTTTGGAGTCTGCTCCACTGATACTGGAGACGGGCGCGAGTGCCTCTCCACAGGGGAGCCGCGCTGATGCTGATGTCATCATGCCTGTGTTTTTGAGACGACTTAGATGAACTCCTACGTCGGGGTCAAGAGCCTGGTTCACTCGAACAGAATCTGAAACCTATTCTGCATAAGCAACTAATCACTCCAGCGTTTTACAGTGGAACAAATACGTGACTTACTGCCAAGATGCTGTTTGGAAATCTAGCCCAGACTCATATTTGTGTATCACAACTCAGCTATACAAGAAGTTAACAAGCAAAAGCTGTGCGAGGCAGGAGAGCAAAACAAGACACGAGACCAACCGATTAAACAGATGTGTAATCGACGGGCTGCAACTCACTTCTGACCCTCAGGAAAAAACCCTCTGCAAACATAACAGAGATGTTGAGCTTTTACTGTTTTCATAACTGATAGATAAAGATATCAATCTTTTCAATTCAATTTAAGAAAGGAAATAATATTTTCAGTCTGAGTGAAGAACATTTATGATTATTTATGCAACACACATGTTACATAAATGCTTTGTTTTTGTCAAATTGTCAGATGGAATATTCGTGCTCCAAAGTCACAAATTAGATACAGAGATCGTTTATTCCAGCTCTGCTGAGACTGATGTGTTATAATGGTTGTTTAAGTATTTTGGATTATTATTCAGCCCCCAGAAAGACCTGACCGTGGAAACATAACCGTTGTGAAGATTCAGAACAGACTGCTGTCACACTGCATTATGATTACTAACAGCAGCGGTGAGCGCTGTGTTTATCTTGGTGGATACGCAGTGAACCACACATCTGGTCTGTGTATGTACAGGTGTTTGTGTGTGTGCAGCGGGACGCCGTGTTTGTGTGGGTGAGTATGCGTGTGTGTGTCTGAATGTGTCTGTACTCTGTGTTTCTGGGTCAAACCCTCGAAGTGATCTGTTCTTTTGTAGGACGACGGTGTGTGTGGATGAAGTTGCAGGTCAACAAGCCAAACAAACATATCATGATGAAGCTGTGAGGGGAGAACGTCAACATAAATCATAGTTGGCTTCAGTGAAAGAGGGACCTCAGGTGACCTCAGTTAGAGGCACAGTTAGTTTTTAATCACACACACACACACACACACACACACACACACACACACACACACACACATATACATACATTACTGACATTACTGGGAAGTTTGACATTTAGGAAACAGTAGCATGAAATGACAGAATCTTTAAGACCCCAGAAAGAGACAAAAACTTAAACCTTTGTTATGCACCAGAGTTCTCTCATCTATTTGGTAAGGATTGTTGTGGAGAAACTGCTGACGTCAAAGGTCAATGGTGAGGTCAGAAAGGGAGAGAGTGTTCAGGAGCCTTTAATTAAACAGTTATTCATTACACGCAATTTTTTTTGTAATGAATATCGATTAGGACATGGAGCTGACAACATAAAACCTCCAGTGCTGATTATATAAATGTTCAAAATGGCAAAATTATTTTTCTAGCAGTTAACAGTTGTCAATTTCCTTGCTTATCTAGGGTCAGGTCACATCTCTCTACACAGCAACATGTTCATCTCCTCCTGGGGGATCCCAAGGCATTCCCATTCTGCCCGGGAAGGCACCCAGGGGGCATCCTAAACAGATCACTGAACCACCTCAGCTAGCTCCTTCTGACATGAAGGAGCAGCGGCTCCTCTGACTCTCCTCTATCTCTAAGGCTGAGCCCAGCCACTCAAAAGAGGAAGCTCATTTCGGTCGCTTGTATCCACGATCTCATTATTTTAGTCACTGAAATCTCACGACCATAGGTCATGGGTGGAACATAGATGGAAAATCAAGAACTTTGCCTTGTGGCCAACAACTCCTGAGGCAAATATTTGGCTCTTTAGCTGCTAAATGCTCCAGTAGTGACTTGCTTGTCTGTCTGGTGTAATACAGTTTACCAGAGCACTGTGAGTGAACCAGAACAGTACAGTTGCAGGCTAGAAACCAAAACAAATAGCTGAAAGATGCTAAAGTGCTCCATAGCGCTGCAGAGACTGCGTTGAGTTGAAAATAATTCTCTGTGGCCTTGCACAATTGTCGCTCCAGGAAAATCTCCTCTGTATTAATGTGGGACGAGGAGTTTCCCTTCATAGTTTTACTGAAAGTCAGACCTGCAACATTTCAGTAAACCCAACTAACATCACTCAACTGTGAACCCCCAAGGGATCAACTCAAATCCAAAATACTCAATGTCCATAAAAGCAATGTTAATCAGCAGGGAAGTGCGCTGGAAGTGTTATGCCCTCTTTATTTCCTGTAAAGAGTGAATCACAGACTCGAATGCCAAAAGACAATAAATCAAGCCGAATATGATGAAATGATACTGCAGTGTTTTTCCTACCACTTTTATTCTGAGGAAAATACCCGTGCTTCGCAGCTGTGTAAAAGTACAATAAGTCAAATGTGAAATCTGGGATTTCCTGGTGAGTTACTGCACATCAAATGTGATACATGGGTAGGTAGCATGGAAGCTAGTGCTGTAATTTTCATTATCTTGCCACACAGTACTCCTAATAACACCGCATGCCATTTATCTAACCATTTGGCATTGCCACGGTGGGAGATTTTTTATCACTGGGTTATTTTAATAGATGCATATTTCTTTCAGGGAGTGGTTTTGCTTCCGCAGATGAATTGGCTCAAAAATGCAGCTCAAGCATGTTTTCTTTTCTTTCTCTACAACTGCAGTTAGTTTGTATTGACTGTAATCCAATAAGTGTTAACGGCAGGGAGGAATTTCACAAATCTAACAAGCAAAATCAATCATTCTGCCCATTTCCATTTAAGAACCAACGTTATTTCTCACACGTGCCCAGGATGATACTGAATTAACAGCAGGATAACAGAATTTCTTAAATTAGCTGTCGTGCTTGAATAGTCCACGGTCGCTGTTCTGCTTTCAAACATGATTTTTTTTAGCGGCATGTAAAAGTGCCAATGAGATTACTTGACCTGCAGAATATTTTCTCTCTGCCAGAACTGGCCAGGGTTGATGCTGACATTTTTATTGTGCAAAGGCAAAAAACAGTCTGCTGCATTAAATTGGAGGGTCCAGACAGTGCCAGGGCACATTGCCAGTCCTCCGCAGCACTAAAACAGATGGACAGATACAATATGATTCACAATCATACTCATGTGGAATATATATGGAGAAAGCTCTTTTTAATGTATAAAAAACATAAAAAGAGGAACGCATCATCCATTGCGGTTTATACAGAGACTCCACGTGACCTGTGCATTGAATATAGAGTTGTCACTCTCATTAATAATTCCTCTAAGTGTCAAGTTGACCATACGAACAGACGTGTTGCCAGAACTTTTGGGCCCCCTGACAACAGGTCCCCACAGCTGTGACACACACAAATCTCCTGCACAATCCTTGACATTTTCCAGTATCCCTATCCAGCTCTGAATCATGGACGCCTGATTTATTCATGGTTTCCCTCCTCTATCTGCAACTCTCCACATTAACCACACACGCCCAGGGAGAATGAATGAGCTGAGAGATCTTTGAAATTTAAAGCTAATCACCAAAGTCCCTGAATTTCTATCCACTGCCAATAGTTCTATGAAAAGCCTTTCCTTCCCTCCCAACCTGTATAACCTTACATGAACCTTTAACAGGATACTGTGGCAAGACGCAGGCATACACTTAATACAGAGGAGTGCATGGCCAAACAGAGTGCTCTAAAACAGTACAGCTCCTGCCATTATGGACTATTTATTTAGATGTAAGCCGTGGAAAATGGATGTTTCACTTTCTCCAGCGAAATCAGAATTTTTATATTACTGTCAGTTAAAGCCCCATTATGTAACTTTTCCACCTTAAAATAACAGCTTCAGAATCATTTTTACAACACTGTCTTGTTATTAGATTAGATTACACTTTATCTATCCCACAACGGGGTAATTCTTCTGTTTCTGCTGCAAGGGTGTAAAAAAAAGTAGTATAGAAGTACTATAGAGAATAGAAACGGCACAACAACAACAGACCAAAGTATCCTTCAGCCTGTACAGTAAAGAAAACCAATAAACAAACAACAGACAAGTGTACAGATGTGCAAGGATGAGTACTAAAGGTGAAAGTGGCATGATATAAATTATAATAAGGCAGAGGTAAGTGGTATGATGTGAATAATATAATGGTTTTCACCTTTACTGTGTGGTGTAAGTCACACACCGCAAATTATGTCACTGATTTTTGGTGAAACTGGATCATATTGTAATAGGAAAATGATTCTCAACTCTCAACTCTCCGTGATTTAAAGAGTTTCTTGATGGGCAGAAAGCTTTACTAAAATAACTTAAAACCTAGTTTGCTCAATCTGTGCTGCAGAGAATGAGAGCACAAAGCACTAAGGGAGTGTTTGTATTTCCACCGCTAGCAACATCTAGCATTACACTGCTTAGGAAGAGGTTTTCAAGCACAAGGGGCCATGGGAGCCAGTGTGGAATGCTCATGGGTAGAAGAGCCGATACTGGGTGAGTGGTCAGTGTAAATGGGCTCAGCAGCATCTGCAAGAAGGGTCCAACCTCTGTCCTTTTTCCTGAAGTCCCCAGTTCTGCGAGCCAAGGGCGTTTCAGCATGACCACCGTCCTGCAGCGCCAGTATTGGGAGCCAACTGAGCCTGAGCATGAGTAGTTGAGTTCTTTATGATGTAGTCCACATAAACGTTCCCCTTCTTTCCCCTCTCCGCTTAGCAGTCCACCAAAATATATTTCTGCTGTGTGAACTAAGCGATACAGTTGCTAAATCTTATATTATAAAAAAATTAGATTACAGGTTGTTTCCCACATTAAAGGGAGGTTATAAAATGAATCTTGCTGAGCACAATTTACCTCGCATAAATGCATAGATATTGAATGCAGATGAGTATATGTACAATGTTCAATGATTCAAGTAAAATTGAAGGCTTCAGGAGAACAGCTGCTGTCGCCACAAATTAGTCGGTCACCAGTCATGTACTATATGTCATATAATGTATACTGTATTAAGCATTTCATTCAATTATATTTTGTGATTTTCTGAAAGAAACTACAGTACATCTTACGGCCAGCAGGGGAGTTATAATTCCTGCATGACAACTGGAGAGATCTGAGCTGCAGACATGGCAGAAACTAATAGACCCAAGAGAATGCTGATGGGGGAAGCTAAGAGGAGAAAAAACAGAGACTGTGGCTGCCAAACAATACAAATGCCGAGCTGGGCTTCTTGCTGTTGGACTGGTAAGTAATGTTAGCTGGCTGCTGTGTCTTGTGTTGTTGCACTTGTTTGATCTTGGGCTGTGTTAGCAAAGTTGACAACTCATAAGTTATAATCATGAGTGATAAAATCATAACAAATGCACATGTGCAGCTGTCTGTAGTTGCAATAAGTGCAGTTAAGGGTTTAGTACCTTGCCCTGGAAAACCTCAGCAGTGCAGAGGAGGTGAACTGGCACCAGAGGTCCATGCTGGACTGGGCAAGCGGGCTTCTTTTAGACATCATCTAATTTCCTAACCAGGTCCCTGTGAACTGAGCTAATGCTACTCCATGATTACAAAAATCAATCTTGAAATGTGTTTTATATGAATTGTATTTTTTTAGTATATATATATATAGTATAATTGTATATATTTAGTTTCTTCAGGCATTTTAAAGGCAATCTGTAGGAAAGTATTGAAGTGATAATCCTTCACTTTGTTATAAAGAAAAATACACAAATGACTATAATGTACTCCAAATAAGTGTAATATTAGTATTATTAACATAGTATGTTCCTCAGAAAAATTATGTTTGTGTCATTTAAACTCCTCTTAGACCATGTAAAACTTCAGTTAGTGAAATGGGGATTTGGGAGGTGTAGTACTGCACAATACTGAGAGACCGAAGAAATCAGGAAAAGTCATAAAGTAACAAAGTGATAAATGAATTGTTGTTATGTTTCTGAACCTGATTGTGAAATGTTTGGTGAATTTATATGGGATGATAAAGAATGAAAGGTTGACAGAGCTGTTTCATAGTAGGAGAAGGTGTCAGTAAAGATAAAGATGGCTTTGTTCTGCTGATTCATTCACACACATTCACACCGATCAGTATCTTGCCCGAGGGCACTTTGACATGCAGATTGGAAGAGCCGGTGATCAAACCACCGATCTTCTGATTAGCCCAACCTCCTGGCCCGCAGCTGCCCCCACAGTGGTCTGTAGTCCTAATAAAAAAGCAGATAGATATAGTGACGACACGACAAAGATGACGTCAGTAATTCAATTAAACGCTGCTGCAGATTTCCCTTTCCAGATGTTTTTCATGTTTGCTCTGCGTTGTTCATGAGTATTTATATCTCAGCTGACATACAATATAACGTCCTGCTATTTATACTTTGTAGATTACGATCCACCGGTCTGTGTTATGTGAAGTCTCTGCCTGTAACTGATGCAAAATGAGCTTCTTTTTCGCCACAGAAGCAATAAACTACACACTGACTCAAGCAAATCCTGAAAGTAAATTCCAGGAAAGTCACAGTACAGTACAGATGGGGGCCGAGACTGTTTAAACATAGTTTTTGGCTCTTTCTCTCTTCAACGTGTCCGTATGGTTCATCTGAGAGTCAGCAGAGGGACATACAGCCTGTCGAGAAGGTCCAGACTCAGTGGATGAATAGTGAGTCAGACTGAGAGCAAGTAACACAGAGCGATGCGGGGTATTTTGAGGTAAAGGCCCCGCCTAAAATTTAATTAAATTCAATAAACACCTTATTATCTTGTCTTATTATCTTGTAAGTGATTATGTGATGATAAAAATGTAACTTTAATTTAATCACATGCAAAATATAGCAAGCTCAAAACAGCAAAAGCACAGTGTTACAGTAATCATGCAGCACTTTTTTTTATGTTATGTGGAATCATCAGCCATGCTTTCCTGAATAATGACAACCTTGTGTGACATATTTCTAAGTCTCATTCATTCCCTGCACAGAGCAGTGGAAGTACACATTTGGAGTTTGTACATAACATCCAGTGACTCTTCACAGTGTCACATAAACACATGACTCCACGGTGCCGTGATCCTCAGCAGGACAGAGCGAGCTCCAAATATGGAACCAAAAATAATGGGGAGCGACCCAAATCTCTAAAAGCTCGCTGCATGATTTTATTCTTGTGGTGTTTATAATGATGCCTCGTTCAGCACAGGCTAATGTATCTGCCTGCCTCGTCTTGATCCCTCTGAGGAAACATGCAGAGTTTGGCTCCCGAGCCGACCGTTGACTCATGTTGTTTCATAACGCTTTGCTCACCCTCCTCTTCGTTTCGCCTCACCGTGTTCCACTTCTGCTGGTGATCGACCTCGGTGGGAGACCTTTAAAAAGAATGAAAAAAAAATCGAAGCATGTTAAAGTAAAAAAAAAAAACAACAACAAACAAACAAGGTTAAACGTGATAATGAGAGATTTAATTGCTTGAATAAGCTTTAAATCACATGCATTTTTCCCATTATTGGCCTCATTTTGCAGACCGGCCATTGCAGGAGTAAACAAACGATCCAGATGTAAGTAGAAATCAACACACAAAGCGCATGCTAATTCATGAAACAGATAACTCGATGCTAACAGATACAGGATAAATTGTTTTTGAAGCCCCCTGAGGTTGCAGACAGACTCTAATGACCTTTTCATGATGAATCTTGTTTACTACCTGACGTCAGCACTATATTGGCAGACAAGATGGTGGCGCATAAATAATGACATGCCTCAGTTGGTGGATGGGAGGAGGCGGATCAATCTGCTCGGACTCAAGGCAAGACTCTTAAATGCATCTAAGGAGGAGGAAACCCAATTGCAGCAAACAAACAAGGTGGCTAACGGGTTTATCAGTCTAATTTTCAGTCAGTGTTAGTGCTGTTACACACACACACACACACACACACACACACACACACACACACTCCTCTGTCTGTATCTCTGTGTGATGCATCTTTAGCTGCTACCCTTCAAATCTCTCATGAGCTGTTTATAAATGGTCGTGGAAGTCAGCCAGCGGACTCCACCCGCTCCCTTTGTGGGGATGACACCAGCACAGTAATCTAGTGTCCTTTCCACCTACAGTGCACAGATCTGTCAACACATTAGCACATTTTTAGCCGCTGGAAAATACACCCACCCCCATTTTCTAGTCTGCGTGTAGACAATGTTTTTGGTGTATCCTGAATTTGCTCAAGGAATTTCCCACAAATTGACACAATGACCACTTTCAGGACATGCTGCACCTCCTGACCTATGGGGGCAAAAAAAATGTAGGCGTTTTATAAAAACGGACCCACCCAGACTAATTCCATCAAGGGTTAGGGTTAGGTCAGAAAAAGAGAGAAAACATGATCTGAGATTGCGATACGGCAGATCTCATGTGTGTTGTTTAGAGACAGAATGCACAGTACAGCCAATATGTTGGACAGACTGCCAGAAATGAATGAAATATAGTAAGATCCATGAAACTGCTTGAGTTTCAGCTTCACACCCATTGGATGAACCCTCCATGGAGTTTCTGGATTTTCATCACTGCTTTCACCTCTCTGCTTCTTTTCTACTCTCCTTCCCTCCACAGGGATCTGTGATTCATGAGTTTAAGAATTTCAGAGTTATGTGGAGGGCCGAGGTAAAGTCATCGTTTTGGTTGAGACATACAACAATCAACAGTGCTGATGCCTCAGGGGTCTATTGTTCTTGTTATGATGACAAAGACCTGGCAATTCCCAATAAGACAGAACAAGGACAGCTAAATTGTACATTCCATCCCTGTTGCACCTGCTGCACACTTTATTCGGGGCTTTCCCTCCTTCTCGAGTTACTGTTGCCTCAGTTATACATGCATACATGCAGTTCAGAACGGAAAGGGTGGCAGAGATATTTCTATTTTTAATATTGACATCTAGATTTTGGAACAATGAATATTTAAATTTGAATAGAGTGAGGAAAGCAGGCTCTATTTTGATGCTGGTGACAGCTAATATGAGCTGTACCTAGCTAGCTTGATTAAGCACTGCTGCACTTTCACAGCAGAAGTAAACATGCTTGAATGACGGTTAGGTGCTGTTACAGATGGCTTATTAGAGCACCCATACACCATTCAGCCCTATTCAGCTCCCCGACGGGAGGAGGAAGAAGCAGTACATCCAACGTGGCGGTGGCCAGTGGTGCATATTTCTGGCTTCAAAACTGCGCTTCAGAAGCCTATGGGTGACGTCACTCAGTCTCTGTCCATTCTTTATACTGCCACTGACAGGCCAGGTTAATTGGTCCAACATGACATTCTTCGAACACACACTTGTTTTAAAATGAGAATCCTGAAAATATATGTATATTTATGTTTCAACATAACCTGTAACCCTCCAAACTAAAAGTAAATCATGTGCTCACGAAATAGTGAAATAGTAAGCTAGTTAGCCGGACATGCTATCTGGGGAAGGGGTATAATGTTGATGATTTATCCTGTATAGAAAAGGACGCATCTGTTATGATTGTTAACATTGCCAGCTCTGAGGCCATGACAAAGCAAAGGGAGACACGAGTTGAAGACACAAATAAAGATAATTTCTTATTTAAGTAAATTGAAAAAACAACCAAACAAAGGAAACATGAGGTGTGTTTATCAGTCCATCAGTGGTGAGTGTGTGCATGCATAATATGTGGTGCGTAGAACCAAAGAACCAAAAACCATGCCGCAGAAACGAGAGGCAGTCAGAGAGAGAGAAAGGGGTGGAAGTGTTTCTAACTATTACTATTCAGCGTCTCCTCAGGTGACTGCTGTGGTGAGAGAACACAAGATGTAAGTAAAACAGGGAACCGTCATAACATGCAGTTCAGTCTAGAAGATTGTCAACACAGTCACAAAGTCACAATTCAACAGTGACTTTACATCTGATAGGCTCATCAAATAAATATGTGTTTTCAAGTGCTATTGCAAAAGTGTCCCCGAAATATGACCTTAAAAAATATATTATTTCCTGGTCTGTTGCAACTGCAAACACTGGGTTCATTCATCCCTCGATACTAGCTTCTTTTAGATTCCAAATGTTTTATTAAAAACCAGCCAGGTACAAGAACATACAGAAATAGCCAACATTAGCTGTCCAGCTCATTTCCTGCTCTAAAAACAGATTAATAGGAGGGTGATTGGTGAGCCCTCCGGGGCCTGTTTTCACCTTTTTTTACACTGTGGATTTCTAAAGGTGAATGCCAGACAGACATGAGTTCAAAGGATACAAACTCAAAGTGCCGTAATGGTGTACAGATGCATATTACAGCTGAGTTCAAAAATCTGCTCAGTGTCAAAATAGTTTGTTCAGTTCCAGTTCTTGATGAATATATTTTGGGTTTCTTTTGTATTTATTCCAAGACTGCACTGACAGCAACCATTAATATATTACAGTCATTTGTTGTTAAGTTGACTGTTTAAAGGGCAGAGTTAAATGCAGTTTGGATGATAGATGCCACTATTCTGTTGTTAGATGTTGACCTCTACTGCACTGACCTCCAGTCATTTCTGCCTTGAGCTGTGTAGCATGTAAGTTTCCACGCAATCATCCACTGTGAATGACTGTCCATGCCAACAAATTCAAACTCAGAGTGGTTTGTTTCACCTGTGTTGAAAGCAGCATTAGTCAGCGCCTGCCCTACTTCGGACTGGCTTTAACATCACAGAGAATCGCAGCTGGCACACAGGAACCAACATTCATCTCAGTGCTTTTACATTACTTTTTAATGTAATAAAACTAATGGTAAAAACAGGCATGCAACATTTTCAAGTGTTTGCTGGCACTGATTATGTGTTCAGCAACTCCAGGAAGACCCCTCAGCGTTTAAGGAATCATCATGACCACACAAGAGTTGGAATAATATCAATCTTATTTACAAAGTTATTCATCCACAGAGACAAATTTCTGTCACTTTCTCCTGGAGGTTTGAAGTGAGCATCGTGGGAGGATTTAATAATGTCATGAAACCTAAGATAAATCAACATATTGTCTGAACATAATTCTCATTAAAATTCCCCCAGGGTTAAATGTTGTGACTCTGCATGTGGAGAAAAGAGATGAGATCCTTTTTTTTATAGCATGTTTCTTTTTGCAAATATTTTCCCTCCATGTAGCCTTCAGCATGAACACATTTCAGCAAAGCCAGATTCATTACAAGTGCTAATTCAATAGCAGTGATATTAACAGGGACATTTATGATTACATTCTGGCAGAAAGTTGGCGCCTGTCAAGTCACCATATCAGGTCTGGACTACAACAGTCCAACCGCCAGTCAGCACTACACAGCTGACTTGGATAGTCAGGAGTACAGATGTGCTATTTTCCTTTGTTCTTGCTCTTTTGTAACTTGCAATAAAGCACATTTTCTTTTTTTTCCCCAGTTTTGCATCTGTTGGATATTATAATATAATGATAAACTTCAACAATACCAATGTTACCAGTATGATTGGATATTTCCATTACTGATCTTAAAACCATTTCCCAAGAAATATGGAGAATACGCGTTAATATAACTTGAACTAAGTTGTAAGTGGAAGGGCAGGCATGGTTTTGGAAAAACTATTGTATTTTACCCATTACAGCAATGATATGGGTGGAAGGAAGGAATGAGTAATGGAACTGGAGCAGTGAAATCCCAAAAGACCGTTTATAAAATAATCTGTAACTAAAGAAAGTCGAAACAGTCAGAGGTAGAAGGTACACACAATACACGGCGCAGTTAAGGTAAAGGCCACGTTGTGGTGCATGTTGAAATGGAGGCTTAACTCTGGTGGAGTGACACAAACAGTCATCTGACACATCATTTATCTTCATCAGGGTTTGCGGATCAAAAAAATGCAAAAACATGTTTTGGTACTTGAAATTTAAGACCTTTCTAACTGTTTTTGAACTTCAATTCATTATAATATGCATTTATCACTGACACCTGCTCAAAGTATGTGTGAAATGTGAGAAATCTCACATCTTGGCCAGATCTTTTAGGAACATGTAAGTATTATTTATTCCAGATGTTTTAAAGTCTGGATCACCACCATTTTGAAAAGTCTGGACCCTTTTGTATCTAAAAAAAGACAAAAAAAAAACACCTGTCATCTATGTCAACATTTATATGGACATATGGGAAAATGTATTTGCCTACTGACATTTTGATTCATGGGTTGCTTACTACAGTACTACTGTCTTATGACTAACAGCACATTATTAAGCTTAGCTGAAACAACTTACTTTACCACAAAAATGTGTCTTGGTCTACCCTTACATGGATATAGCAGTGACTGGCTCAGTCTGGTTGTGGTCAACAGCCTGTGCCAAACGTGGTTCAAGATTTAGTCTGTGTGAGTGCCAGCGCACACCGACATCCATCTTAGTGATAACCAACACATAACCAGTAGTTGTGGAGCACTAAAATGCTCAATTGAAGTACTTACTCAGTTACTCAGTTTGGGTTTCCAGTGTAAGAAAGGCAAAACGCCAGAGTTCAAACTTTAGTTTTTCAGATGGATTAAGTGGTAATTACAAACTAAAGTACACAAAATGAAATCACGCTTCTCTTTTATGCTGACTAAATGTTTATTGTCTGTCAGTGATCTTTTTAAAGTTTATTCAGTCCAATAACTGACTTTGAGGATGCTTTAAAGAAGTAGTCAGACTTTTGGGGGAATATCTGTGTTTGCTTTCTTGCAGCGTGTTAGATGGGAAGAGTGATACCACTCTGATGCCTGTGTGGTCAAAACAAAGAAGTTGCAATCAGCAGATTGTTTGGTTAGCTTAGCGTAAAGACTGTTAACGGGGGCGGACAAAGAGCCTGTCTCTGTCCACCAGCACCTATAAAGCTTACTAATAAACACATTTGTACAAAATGCTGTAGTTAAATTGGTTGGTTGGTAAGTTGGTCACTTCCTGGTGTTTTGTCACCATCATGAGGTTGCCAAGCAGCCAGCAGAGACTCCACAAAATGTAACATGTTGATAAGTGAACTTCAGAGGTGGTAGTAGTGGGATTTTGTCACTTTTGGACAGAGTCAGACTAGTTGGTTTCCCCTGTTTAAAGTTTTTATGCCATTCATGGAAAAGCTAACCAGCTGGCAGCAGTAGCTTCATATTGAATGGACAGATAAGAGAGTGGTACGAATCATCTCCTCTCACTCTTCGCAGGAAAGTAAGAGTCCAAAATGTTGAAATATTGTTTTGCACAATACAACACAGTATGTAAAAGTTATGCAGGAGTGGATCTAGTCTGGAATCATAGCATGCAACCCTCATCATAACTTCCTCCATGTTACTCCATAATGCTCCAGCCCTTGACAGCAGGCATGGTAGTAATTCTGCAGAAGCTGCTTCAGGCCACCTACCCAGACCTGACTGCTTTTTGCCAAAAGTGAACATAACACACACAGCAGCAAATTTGCATCATTATCTCCATCAGACAAAGGAATGGAACAAATGTTCTTTGAGCCACGCCAAAGATCAATTAAAGAGTCTGTGGATGTGTTTGTGTGAATGGATGTACGGGTGTGAGTGTTTCTTGTTTGTTCACATCCTGTGTGTGTGTGTGTAAACATGTAGAGAGCTGGTCAATAAGAAAACATAATTAGGTCTGAACTGATATTTGGCTTTCTGATGTTATATAAAGAACAAGGAGCTATAAAATGTGAGAAGAGTTAAGTGGAAACAATGAGCCATATAGTATTATATTAGCATTTATAGTCAACATTTTTCTGACTAGATCTATTTCAAGTTAAATATTAGTGTTATGTCTCATCACTCCTAATTCCCTGCATGACATAATGTTCCTGCTGTGAAACCTTTTATAGAAATGTCTAACCACGTTGTTTATCATCAACTAAAGTGTCTCTTTTTGGTTTATAAAACCCATTTTTATACAGATCTTTGTTTTTTTTTATCCATTTATTTTAACTAGGTTTTAGAAAAAAACAGGGGTTAAATAAGGTGTCTCGCTGCAAACAAGTGTGCGGGCCTATGAAAGTCAGAACTCTATGATCATTAAATAGCAGAATAAAAAACATCCATAAAACGGACAGATTTTTCTTTTATTTCTTCTTTTTTCGTGTTGGAAAACAATGACTTGATGTTACATTGTATTGTGACATGGAAATAAACATAAACATGTACAAATATAACATAGAGGAATAAAAAATATAGGATTAACAACAACAACATCAGTTAAATTTTATTTGTATAGCACTGAATAACAACAGATGTTATTTCACAACACTTTCCATATTGAGCAGGTCTAGACTCTTTATAACTCTTTATAATATTATTCACAGAGTCTCAACAATTCCCACCATGGGGCGGCGTTTAGCTCAGTTGGTTGAGCAGCTACCCCATGTGCGAAGGCTCAGTCCTTGCTGCAGAAGCCCAGGGTTCACATCTGACCTGTCATTCCCCATCTCTCTCTCCCCACATTTCTTGTCACTCTTCAGCTGTCTCTATCAAAATAAAAGGTTGAAAAGGTAAAAAAAATTCTTAAAAAAAAAAAAAAAAAAACATTTCCCACCATAAGCAAGAAAGTGGGCGGCCATCTTCCTTCACCAGACCATCAGTGAAACAAAGGTTTGACAAAAGTTAAAGTAAATCACTTCCAAGAAAACAATCTGAATTTCAGATGATGTTCTATCTATTGTACATATAATACAGAGAACACAGAGCTCTAACCAGTCCAGTAAGTGAGGGTGGTCTTCCTACAAACATGTTCGAAGGTTAAACAGCAATCTGGAAAAAGTTTGTGGTTTCTGGAAACAGACGTGTTGCAGTTCAGCTGTGTTTCTCAAATCATACTTCAGACCACGTTTATTTTTGTTACAATTACATGACAGTGAACCTGAGATGGAATCATGTTAGTTTGAATCCGGACTGTATGCTGTGGGAACAATGCTTAGTGATCCTTTCATGAAACCACAACAGGTCCCTGAAATAAGTGTAGTACACCTGTCGCTCGTGTATCTCTGCCATGTCCCAACTGTTCAATCATCAGTCAGAAACACTTTTGGGAATAGTATTGGGAAAAGATTATCACTGCTTTGTTTTGTGATGTTATGTTCTGCATTTACACTCCAGATGATTTGGATTAGTGTACCACCACCACGGTGAATTTGATCCTGTGTACTGGTGAGAGGTGAGGATGTGTCATTATCTGAGGTTTTACTCAGGCTGGATTACCACAAAGGAAAAATGGACTCCGTCCCCTTGGGCCCAAAACATTAGAGGCCCCAAACCTCCAGGTTGACTGTGTGTCAAGTGGTTTGTGGTCATTTGTTTCCATTTGTAAGACCTTCATAATTTCTGTTTTGTGTTTCCCTCTTGCTTGTTCTTAAATTATCTTGTACTTAATCAAATCACCACACACCAAACATAAGGCCCAGTAGTGCCTATTTTATTAGGGTGTAACATTGTGGAATGAATTGCTTAATAACACTAAATTATAATGTAATAAAAGGACATTTTTAACACATTTGATCATGTGTCAACAACTCTAACCCCTTCTGTGAAACATCAATATCTCATGTGTAAACACATGGTGAATTATTGACTTTTTAAGCTATTTGTATGTACATAATAGTTAAATGTATGTTTTCCAGCTTTGTTGTTTTTGTTCTTGTATATCTGCACTGTTTGTGTCAAATTTCTTGTTCACTTGTGTTCACAAACTTGGCCAATAAAGCTGGTTATTATTAGAGTCTTTGAGTCCCTCCCAAAAAATACAGAGTAGCACAAACCATTCCATCATTCTGTGAGTAGAGTAGTGAAGGTCAGACTCAAGCTAAACACAGCAGGATTACTATCAGTAGTATTACCACAATTAGTGAGCTGGCATGTTCGCTGTGTCATCGCAGCACAGTATGTACCTTGGGGAGAACTTTGCTGAGTAAGTTTAGAGTCGTGAATGGCTGCAGAATTTCATATCTGCCAACACTTTCTCTCGGAGCGTCACACAGCTGCACTGTGCGGCCTGCACTGAATACGTCATGCACTCCCGTACACTCATCCCTGCTTAACCGTTCAGGCTAAAGACAAATAGACGGCAAGTTTCCAGCTTCTTTCACAAACCTTTTCCTAGTGAGGCAAACCCCAGAAGGCCACATTTTTAAGATTTTATGGTGAGTGTTTGAATTCAGTACTCCGTGTAAGGAAGGCACATTTTGATCTATGATGAGAGCTACTACAAAAACACTTAAGTCCAAATCCCATCGATTTCAACCCTCAAGCTGGCGTACTGCCACTGACATTTCATCATGTCTGTGAGACTGATGATGAAATGGAAATGAAATGCAGTGAGGAAGTCACAACCAACCCACAGCTATAACTTCTCATGTTAATGTTGGTACAGTATATCTTGTAGTGTGCAGAGCAGTTTAAAGGAGTAACGTTGACATACAAATAATTGTGGTCTTTGTTCCCTCAGTCTCTAAAGTTAATTGCTACGTGATCAATAACCATCTACATGTTTCTAAACTTGTCAAGTTAAATAGGGACATTCCATTCAAAATCAATCTATCAATCTATCCTGTAACGAAGATTTATTAAAAGGGGTGCAGTAAAGTCTTAAACAGTAATAGAAACTGTGTATATAAGAAAGAAACCAAATTAGCCACGAAAGCGTCACACATGGTTACCAATACAAACTCTATTTGTTTTGACGTATAACCAGAGAGGATTTCCATAACAGTATCAGATAAAATCATAGGGAACACTCAAAGGACAACAGCTAAATAGGCTAGAAGAGAAAGATGTGTGGTGGAAAAGGCCATAGTATTTCTCTAAACTAAAGGTCGTTATCAGTTTGGTCTTATATTTCCCAGGGTTTGGTTTGTTTCATCTTGACCAGGGAGGGGAGAAAAATCAGATTTTATCTGTTTAATATAATCCATCCATGTATTTGAGTCATTTCCTGGCAACGTTCATCATCACGTGGTTTTGTGGTTCAGCTAATGTTTCATTGTTTCAGGCTTGAATCAGTTGTTGTGTATCAAATTTGAAAGAAAATTGGAACGTTAAGTAGTAGTAACATATAATTTTTAGATAAGCTTCACTTGCTGAGAATTAGACAAGAATATTGATACAACTGTCTGTATGTTAAATATGAAGCTAAAGCCAGCACGTGGTTAGCTTAGCTTAGCCTAGCAAACAGACCGAAAACTGGAGGAATAGGCTAGCCTAGTTCTGTCTGAAGGTAATTACGGCCACCTGCTCACTAATGAACTCTTTCTTATATCTTGTTTGTGTTATCCAAACAAAACATAAAGGATAAAAATGACAATTCACCATATTACAGATTATTTCTTGGCTCTGAGCAGTTGCTAGGCAACTTCTAGAAGTTATGTTTTTTGTATATATTAAGCAAAGGAGACATAATGTGTTGTTGGAGGTGCTGAAGGCTAATTTTCTTCCCCCCTTCTAGTCCTTGTTAGCTAAGCTAAGAGTTTGTTAGCTGTAGCTTCATATTTTCTGTACAGACATGAGAGATTTTCGCATCTAATGCTCAGCAGTAAAGCAAATAAGTGTACAAAAATAACACATAAGTCAGAGAAGAGCAGCCCATTTCTCTAGTGATGTACTGCGTTATGTGCTGAAAAAAAGAGTTTTATGTGATACAAATTCAATTCAACTGCAGCATTCTCTTGTACTGAGTAAATAATCCTGTTACAAATAGTATTAATTGGAAGATTAGCATTAGCAGATTAACTAATTGTTTCTGGTGGCATTTGAAGCACTAGTTGGTGGTATTAGGTAAAAGTGTGTGACTGTGCATGTGAGAGTACTCGCTTGTTTGTGTGGGTTGATAGGTGGCTGAGAGCTCATATCACCATTTACTATTAATAACATCTCTGCTGATTTGACGAGCAGGCTGTGCTTCTTAAATCTTACTCTGCTGCAGAAGCACTCTAATTACCACTTTCCCTCTTTTATTCACACAGACAGGACCTCTCATTAATCACTGCACAGAGGCGAGCCCTTCAGTTTTATTACTGTTTTAGTTATATTTTTAGTTTTTAGTTTTATTATCAGCAAAGCACAACCATTGTGGTATGATTGTGGGAGCTGTCATTGTTCAGATCGTTCACCGTTTTCAGATAAGTTGAGTCTCCTGTTCAGTCTTCTGCTTATTTCTCTGCTAAACTGGCAAATGTATCTGTCTTTACTCGTCTTTCATTTAAAGGTCCTAGTCCACATTTATCAAATAGCAGAAAAATACAATATCCTTCAGCCTAGAATTGATGTTTTTCATTGCCATTCATGCATTTTAATGCCATGTCGGGGCAAATAACCATCCAAATTAAACCATAGCTCAAGCCAACACCACTGGAGACAGCCAGAGTTCCTTATAGATTTATTATCGAAACATGGATTTATTTTGGCCGAGGCAGTGCAGGGAGAATTTGATCCGATGTAGCCCATTAAACACTGATATGGAAAACTGTCACTGGTTTTACTGTTTTATGAGAAAAAAAGCCACAGAAATGTTATGGTTTTACTATTTGCAAAGACAACAGGAAGGAAGGAAGTCTTGAAAATTTAACTTCTCTGTATTCGGTTGGGAAACAGACAAGCCAAACAGTAGAGATGCACCCTTGTGCTTGTGCATGTGTTTGCTTGGATAGCCACAGCCACTGTAATGTTGTTTTCTCCCTTTTATTCTATACATTTCATGACACCACTTTGTTATGCTAAACAAACCAGAGTGCTTCACTCCCTCCAACTTCCTATGTCCCAACAATTAAATCTTGACATATACCATTTTTTACAAATCAGTCTCACTTTGTTGGCTTTTCCAGTAGCCACTTACTGTGACATACTGCTCCATTACAGAAAGCCTTTTATCAGTGTCTTTTGCTCTGGAGGCAGATAATGCTGATGTCTCGTTAAGTCATTGTTTTTGCGGTCCTGTTTTACTTTACTGGGTAGAGGGTCAAACCATTTTCTGTGGTGAAAGAAATAAAGATAAAGAAGGGAATAAAGAAGGAAGCTTGCATTGTGGCCTGAGAGTGTTTCAGAACCACAAACACCACCACACACATATATTTTTCTGTGCACAACAGTCCTTGACCAACCTGTCATTAGTTTAAAATACTTCCAACCAATACTACCCAACACGGTGACAGATTTATAATCCAGACGTCATCCAGTTAAGAAATGAATTAATTTGAATTCACATGTCTCATTTGACAGCAGAGTATTGATAACAGAAGAAAAATTACATCGACTTGTTGTGAGGAATGTGTCCTACATTTGTGAAAACTGAACCATGTGAATTCTCCATTTACCTATTGTATGACTGTAACAATATCCGATCGCAGCTCTAAACAGAGAGACGTAAATAACTGAAGAATGATTCTTACTCTTTCCTGCTATTATATTGCCGTGATCAATAGAAAGAGATATCTGACAGCCAAAGTCGAATATAGAGTGAACGCCACATGCTGCATACTCTCTGCATACACTTGGCCATTTATTTTGTGAAGTGGATGTAAATGTCAGGTGTCGGTTTCGAAAAGTTACAGATTGTCAGACACAGCCCGCCTAATTCTGAGATCTGAAAGGTGTGACTTGTACAAACTATGATGTCTTGTTATGAATGAAACTACATAACAGTATAGACAAATACAACTGAGATCATTAGTCAGTTAATCAAGTGGATTGGCAGAAAATGTTAACCTTTAAGTTGAAATGTGCATACATACATACATACATACATATACATCATCTTACTATAGAAGACAGATTAACAACAGCACTTTTTAATGTTATCACTGCTAGAAAAAGGAAAAAACTTTATTCTGGTGTTGTCTAGAATGGTTGACAACTGTGAGTATATAGTTTTGCTATATCTCTTGGTATAGGGTGCACCCCTTCTTAACTTTGCAGACACTGAGACATACAGTAGGCAAAACAATAACCAAATATTAAAAAATGACCTCTGCGTTCCAGCCAGACAGTCAGACAGCATTTTTTAAACAATTTGCACTACGAGGAGTGTGTGTTTCATCAGAGAAAAGTAGCTGAAGTTGTTTCTTTTCTTACTTTGACAGCCGGTTTGCCTCTTCGGCTGAATATTCTCAGGCAAACATTCCACTGTTTCACTTTTGGCCAGCCGTGTCTGAGGCGCCCAGGCAGATAGCATGTGGCCTTCCACTCATAATAACCAGCATCTCCTTAAAATGTCAATGAGGAATGCAGAAGCCCATGACCCCTTGGTTACTGTACTCTGAACTAACTATGATGCTCCATTATTTTATTGAAACTAGCATCTTGCAACTGTGTCATTGATTTGAATGTCATTGCTGTAATAAAAAATGTTACTGGAAAATCAAACTCCTGTCAGCATCAAAGGTCCTCAAATGGTAAGAAATACTCAATCTCTCTGGCATACAGGCAATTCTTGGCCAAATGGACGATGCAAGGAACCATTTTACAGTTGCGGTGGGAGAATTTTGAGTCTTGAAGCCAAGATGGAAGACTTGAGTGCACATGCACCAAGAAGATTCATTGAGTTTCCTTCAACATTACATTTCAAACTTCGAGAAAAGATAGAGATCTTACTCCAAACTTTTTGAATCTGAAGAGCCCCTCACGTTCAGAGTCTATCACCAGGTATGCAGTCAGAGGATTTTTTTTCTTCTCTTTGTGGTCAGTGGAAGGGGAAAGGGTGTAGAAGGAGCCTCAAACCTATAAACCCCAGACTTAGTATTGGAAGAGCCAATGGTCTGCAGAGGCCAAATGGCACCATTTGTAAGAGTAATTGATGAGGAAAATGGGGGCAACAGGGTCTTCTTTCAGAGCTGGAGGAAAAACACACATGGCAGCCAAACGCTTGATTGTTGCACTTAGAGTCTAAATGGGCACCAGGAATGGAAGACAGAAATTGTTGGCTCTTATATCCAAGATCAGCACACACTGAAACATGCTTATACTGATGTTCTAATAAGATGTATGAAGCCAATATAATAGAAAGCAATCTAATTCAGCACCAACTTCCCAAATGCTCATGTCTGTCTGAATTCCATCTGTGGGCTTTGAAATAAACAGCCTTCACCTCAGAACTGAATGTTCTGTCTCTGTTTTCAACAATTTATTGTAATATCTATAGAAATTACAAGCGAAATTAGTTTGGACGCAGGTTCCTTTCAACATTTTTTTCTAGGGATGTCAATGGACAGTCGTTTGGTTTGTAAGTCCACTCCTGATTATAAGATTTCTATAACTATTGGATGGATTGCCTTGAAATGTAGCCATTCTTAGTCCCCAGAGGACAAACACTGGTTATTTTGATGATCCCTTGACTTTCCTCTAATGCCAGCAGCTTTTTTCACAGTATTTTGGGGCCTTTTACGCCTTCATTAGACAGGCGCCAGTAAAATGAGGAAAGAAAGACATGCAGCAAAGTTTGGGTTTTGAGTACAACTATTGAGATGGAAAAAATTGTCCAGACATTTATAGTGCCCATAGGCTGAATCCTAATTACTTTGGTGATAGGTTAGGTTGACATTTCTAAATTAAATGTTTTGACAACTATTGAATTGATTGCTGTGAAATTTGGAACAAAAGTTCATGTTCCACAAAAAGAATTGTAATAACTTTGTCAATTAATTAACTTTCCATCTAATGCCATCATCAAGATCTGCGACTTTCCAATGAACTTCAGTTATACTTTGTGTTTAGTGCTACTTAGCAGAGGTTAACTTGTTAAACAATGGTGAGCAAGGTAATGGACAATAATGGTAATGGTTCCATGGACATCAATTTTAAAACATCATTTTATGTCACCCACAGATTTCTGGAGAGCTATATGTGAAGACAGATGGCTCCTGGGGAGTCGTGCCTCTTCCACCTCCCAGTCTAAAAAACATCTAACGGCACCTATGGGTCAGTCAGTGGCCACGCTGTTCATTATGCATATCTGCCTCAATATAATTTTAACAGGTGAGTTCTATAAAAATTCACCCTCAGTACAGTTGTCACGAATGAGAGGAAATTAGCTACAGAGACCAAAACTGTTTATTTGTACCAGGCTGTAAACATGTTTATTTCTGCTGTGAAGTTGGACATTTCAACATGGGCGCTCATGGAGACTGACTTGTTCTGTAGCCAGCCTCAAGTGGCTGTTCGAGTAACTGCAGTTTTTGCCACCTCTGGTGTTAAATATGTGTATTTTCCATTCCTTAAACCTCTCTCCTTACAAATGAACCATGTTTCCCTGTCACACTGAGTCACATCCTACAGTGCATCTTCAAAATACAGTTGTCACTTTACACTGTTACCAACCATTAGAACATTTCCTCCAGGTGCCCGTCATAAAAAAAAAAACAACAAACCAATTTATGTGTCAGTGCCCACCTCTGCAACAACCAATTTGAGATGTTGCTCTTACCGTGTTTCCAAACCACAACCTGTTTAAGTATGCGTCCAGCTGGGCTGCCAGGTCCTTGTAAAATTAAAACAAACATGACCACCTGTCCCCAGTATGCAGCTAGAGGACCACAATCATTACATATATGGTTTTCCCTCTCAGTGCCAATCAAACAAGAAAAATTGACATGTTTTCCTTAATGCAGCTGGAAAACCCCTCAGGGCTAACATCAGAGACCTTGAGGAACATCTGGATCTTTCATGAGGATGAATATGACTTCTCTGTACTTTTCCAGCGAGTTCCCGAAAACACCTAGATATTTGGATCCAAAATAGAAATGCAAAATAAATATTTCACCACACATAATCACCTCTGATATTTATATTAGACTCTAAATACTAAGCCTCCTTTGTGATGAGGACATTTATTCAGAGAAATGAAAACCCCTCTTAGAGTAGACTGATAAACAGCAGATCCATCATGTAGTCCTGCTGAATCTTTTTGGTTAGCTGATACCTCCGAGGTTATTTTGAGCAGAGAGTTGCGCATAAAACAGCAGAAAAATGTAAGCTATGAAACACAATCTGTTTCACATCGATCCAGGCTGCACAGGACAAAAACGCTGACTTACAACGAGTCAAATCCAATCGTAACTTTGTGAGCAGTGCCTGCACATTGAACACGTCTAAAAGGTGACACAGTTTTAGTCTGCAGGAATCTTCGGTGGACACAATGTGCCGCCTCAGGCCTATTTGAGATCATTTCTAGGCGTATAGGTGACACACATGAGGTGAGTAACACGATTAAAGTGAGATGAGTGTCTGTACGGTACAGTTAACGTAAACACAGAGTGGAGAGGACTTGAACTTGAGTCGCGGCGAACAGCAGCACAGACAGACGCCCACACAGACTGAGGACGCGCTATAAAACCGAGAGTCGGTATTTGCAAACCAGTGGGGATCCTTCACAGCCATGAAACGCTCAGACGGAGTCAGACATGGGAGACGCTTCGCTAAGAACATCGATGCTTTGGACTTTATCAAAGGGAAACATGAATTCTGATCTGAAGAAAAAGACACTTTTTTCATTTGCTTGTGCACTTTGCTGAAATTGTTTCATAGAGTCCGTCTGTGGAGTATCTCTGGACATCCGTTTGACAAGGAAAACTTTATTATTATTTTTTTTGGCTGTTCAACTGGACTGAGAGAGACGTCTGAGCTATGTTGTGGTGAGTCATTTCTTCATTTGAAATCTAATCATAAAAATAAGAATAAAACACACTTACCCTATAAACATAATGGCAATAACATTTAACATTGACACTGATTTGATAAATAAGAGTCATGTTGTTTTATTAGACTTATTGTGATCACGGTTTACAGGTTTATACAGCAAAGTTGCACAATATTCTGCAAACGTGTTCACGCTTCCCACTTTGTGCAAAGTTAGTGGCATTTTATCTACATTGACTGACCATGTTCTGATCTGATCTAACATGAACACGAAGCTCAGGATAATGATAATCAGGTTCCAAACATTGTGAATACTTTGATTATATAGATAATAATGAGAATTTATACAATAGATTTACTTAAATCATTCAGAACTCTTACTGGGAGAAGTTTTAGTAAATGCCTTGTAAGATCAGTTTAGACAAGACAAAAAGCAGTAATAGGAATTCCTGATATATAAAAAAAATCTGCATGATGAAAGATGCCCAAATAATACACTATATTGCAGAGCACTGGTTTGTTTTATTATATTTTTGTTACTGGGGCAATAGTCCTGCAGTCCTCCAGTCAGATCTGAAAGAAAACGGACACGAGGAAACAGCATTAAATACATTTCTTAGCATCTCATTGGTTTGCTGTGAGCTGCCAGGTTCAGCGCTCCTTGTCAAAGAAGTGTGGAGCGATAAACACCATTCTTTTCCTCATTTGGTATTTTCATGTTGGTGGTGACGAGCGCTGTCTAACATGTTGCTCCAGATTCTCCCATAATTGTTCATTTTGGTTGAGATCTGGTGACTGTGATCATAGTGTATGATTCATCTCAGTTCGCCTGCTTGGAAACATCAACATTCATTATTTTAATTCACTCATTTATTCAGGCTTCTCCTTTAATTTTCACTTCTATGTGTAAATGTGTAGTACTCCAATAGATTTATATAAATCTAATCTTCTTTCTCTTGCAGACTCTGTTAACTATGGACCCCAAGACCTTCAGGGATCAATTATGTTAGCGTTGAGCCACTACAACTCTTCAGCCTCCACCCTCCTCCCTTGTTTCACTAATGACAGCACAGGGAAGGTGGAGGCCAGTGTGGCTGTTGAAGGCTTGTTGCAGCAGGGAAACCTCACCTCGGGGCAGCCCACCACTAGTGGGGTCATTGTTGTCATATTGTCCATGACACTGGGCATCATCTCCAACATTGTGGCCCTCTTCATCCTGGCCAATGCGTACTCCCTCCAGCGGCGGCGCACTAAAGCCACATTCCTTCTGTTTGCTACTTCACTGGTGGTCACAGATTTCATCGGCCACTTAGTTCCCGGTGCCCTGGTCCTGCGACTGTACCTCTCTGGAGGTGTGCACCCTGAGGACTTCAACTCTTCTGACAGGATGTGCCAGTTTCTGGGTGGCAGCATGGTGTTCTTTGGTCTGTGCCCACTCTTCATGGGATGTGCCATGGCTGCTGAACGCTGCCTGGGAGTCACCAAGCCGTTGCTACACTCATCCCTGGTGACCAAAACTCGTACAAAGATCTGCCTGTCTGTCATCTGGTTGGCAGCTCTGTTTGTGGCCCTGCTGCCATGCTTCCAGCTGGGCTCTTATACCTATCAGGTCCCAGGGACCTGGTGTTTCATTAATGTGCTTAATGACACTGAGAAGGTGGATGTGGCGTTTGTGGTGTTGTTCTCTGGACTAGGACTGACCTCCCTAGCCGTGGCGCTGGTATGTAACACCATTAGTGGACTGACGCTGGTGCTTGCTCGGCTCAGGAGGAAGCCTGGCTCCCATCACTCAGCCAGGTCCCATGACATAGAGATGGTGGTGCAGCTGGTCGGTATCATGGTCACCTCCTGTATCTGCTGGAGCCCTCTGCTGGTGAGTATGAGGAAGTACAACCAGAGTGACTGAAAACACCTGTGTGGCACTTTGAAGTATTTTAATGTCCAAACTTGTGGAAATCTCTGAAAGAATAAGTTAAATACAATATTGTGAGTCGGCTGACCTTCGGCGGCCAACTGAAGAGCATCCGGTGTTCAAGCAACAGGAAGAGAGGGTCTTCTAACAAACATTGATTTCAGATTCTGCTGCATGCTCCTTCAAATAGGGGTGGACAGATCAATACCTGCAGCACTGCTACCAAGTCTTCTTCAGAGTATCGGTTCTAGCATCAGTACGATCAGTTCCAAAGAACTCGATCCATCTCACATTAGATCATCTTCTGGACACATGAACACTCTCCTTAGTGTTGCACTCTTTGCCTCTGTTGTTACAACAGCTGCCTCTCCAGTTGTTGCATGTGGGTGTGTGTATGCAGCAATCGCCTCATTAGTTCAGAGACTTCACACAACGGACATTTGTTATCGTTAAAACTGTGATTAAGTAATCACAGGGCACGTTGCTCCCCGTCGCATACAGCTGTTAATAATAAGAAGCACTGGTATCAATATTGGTGATTCTTTCATGTTATTACTTAGCATCAAAACCACATTTGAATCAAGTAATACCAGACCGTGAGGGCATTTTATTGCAACCATTCATCACTCATTTCAATACTTTTAAATAACAGAAAGAGCTGATCCTGACCTTTCATTAGTTCAGATGTGGAATGTCTGAAGAGCTTATCCTAACATGTTTCAGTCCTGCATCATGCAATCAATATTAGTCCTTCCTGATATGGATTGAACACAGATATGTAATGCAATAATAATGTAAAACAATATTAGTGTACCAATCATCTTGTAATCTCGTGTTTCATGCCTGCAGGTCTTTGGCCTGATGTCTGTGATCCGCTCCTACTCAGCCTCTACTGGAGAGGACCTGTCCAGCTATAAAACTCTGATGGTGATGGGCGTGAGGCTGGCCACGTGGAACCAGATCCTCGACCCCTGGGTCTACATCCTGCTTCGCCGCACCGTCCTCCGCAAGATCTACCTCATCGCTAAGTGCCAGGCAGGCCTTAGGGGTAATATGTTAGCCCGCTGGGAGCCCACCTCCTTCCACAGCTCAGAAAAGAAACAAGTCAGCCAAGTTTGAGCTGACAGAAGGACTGAAACAGGACTTTGTGGATGTACTTTGCAAGCAGGTCAATGAACATACCGAGAACTCTGCGTACAGAGATGTTTTAAAAGAGAGACCCACATAGAAGCACATGGAAGGAACCACTTAGTGGTTGTGGTGGTGGTCACAGTAGACTTGACATTTCTCGGCTGGTCCTCTTTAGAAATGTTTAACAGATTCACTCAAAAAAATCATTTTCATAGAGTTCATTGTCTGACCTTTAAAATGAAAGCTAGCTAATGCTATGATTTTGCACAAAATATCATAAACGTTCTACTGTTTACTTAGAATAAGTGAACATTCCTTATTATTATAATCGAGAAACTCATGTCCATGATATATGACTGTAGTAACATGCTCTGTCCTGAGAGACTCTAAGATGTGTCAGCCTCATTTTCACCAGCTTTGACAATAAATTACTAACTTGCACAACGACCCTAGCATGAAACAAATGTGGAAGAAATGAGCTGTAGCAGGATAACCATCAGAGGGAGCACCAGAATAAAACCAGAAGTATTTAGAGTGTATGCATAATATTAATTATTCTGCTGAATGTATTTCATAAAGGAATGTTAATATTCAAATACTGTGGAGTTTATGAATGTTTAAAGTTTAAATATGCTTTGTTTATATGTGGCTTTAAGTGAAGTAATGTAAGATTTTAGAGGTTAATACTTGAATTTTACCCTCAATTTACTGAGGATATGTATAGAACTTTAAAGTGAATGTAAATAAAACGATTCAATGTGACCTTATTCTGAAGTTTTACTTTTTTTTCCCTCTCTCTGATTAGCAAAAAGGCCTGTTGCATTACGTATTAGAATATATAATTATTCTGCTGGCTAAACAGCACTCTGCAGCGTGAGTTGTAAACACTGGCAGTATTGATTTGATCAGTTTCAGAGTCAATTTCCAACAGGCAGTTTGCATTTTCTTGCTGTCTCACCACAGTCTGCTTTCCTAAGACTTAATGATAAAAATCTGAACTTTGGGTTGTGCATGAGTGTGTTGTTAAGAATTTACTCTGCAGCAGGGATTTCCTGCAAGTCATTCTGGATTTTACTTTCCAGAGAAGATGACAAGCAGAAAAAGACTGTCCACAAAGGTCATGCAGATAATAAAACATTGAAGAAGATTGTTGAGAAAATCTTTCTGATTCAGGCTTGATTCAGTGAGCTGATTTCTTATGTGTCAGTAGACAGGTAGTCTGACTGTGGTGTGAGTAAACTTTAGACAAGGAGCTGTGCATCAAAGAAATACCAGCTTCCTATTTTATCTGTTTCCTCCCATGCATCATATCTTTCCAACCACATTCATGTGGTCTGCAGCTGCAACATTTTTTCCTTCTTATTTCACAGGCCTGAAATTCTTTCTGCCAAATTACAACTAGTTGGAAACAGACAGCGTTCTCAAAATGGGCCACTTTGTTGTGTTTGCAACATGACTGTAGTGTAATACTGTAAAACCAGGGGTGTCATTTAGCTCCGCTGGTAGAGCAACTGCCCCATGTACAAAGGCTCAGTCCTTGCCATGGCAACCCAGGGTTCGAATCTGACCTGTGGCCCTTTGCTGCATGTCATTTCCTATCTCCTTCTCCGTCACTCTGCAAACAGTCTCTATCAAAAGGCCAAAATTATCTTTTAAAAACGTGCACACCACCAGATAATTTACTTACAGAAAAGTAATACAGCAATCTAAAAATACTCAATTACAAGCAAATGTTCTGCATGGGAGATCCCACTTAAGTAGTGCAGGGGTGTTAACAGCAAAACGTGCTTAAAGTATTAAAATAAAAGTACTTGTTTTGCTCCTGTGACTGATACATATGACGTACAAGGTGTACCATAAGTATTGTAGTTACTGTTGTAGCTGGTCAAAGTAGGGCTAAAAAATGGCCACAAAATGAGCCTTAGGGTCAAACAACAACAATAAACTAAAAGTTATAAAACTACACAAAAAGAGTAAAAAGGATGGAAAAATGGGGGAAAAAAATGGAATAAATGGATAATAATAAATGGAAGCAATTTTAAGTTAAGTTTAAAAGAAACAAGTTGCAGCCCTGATCTGGTCACGCTTGTCATCCATAGTCTCTGAGCCAGATTGCAAAGACTCCTTCGTGTATATCTAGGTTAAGTTTAAGACAAAAAAAAACAGAGTCAGAAAAATATGAGACTTGAGACCACAGTGAATATGTTGAATGTGTGCTGAAGTGCAGTGTATGGGTTCAAATGGCTTTATTAAAATATTTTAATTTTACAAGCCAATATTAATTTTGGCTCTCATCAACTTGCAAAAGGAAACAGCAGAGGCAGGTTAAAAATGGATAAATAATAAAATGTAAAAAAAAAAACTGTTAAAATGTGTAAATAGTTATATAAAACAGAATAAAAGCAAAGCATAATAAAATATAGATAGATAGAGATAAATGCCAAAAATAAAGGTTAAGAGATATAACAGACAACAGTTTGACACAAATTGTTGAAAAATGTATAGATATATTTCAAGTTTTCTCTTTAAAATATATGGGTGAGTACAACATCATGCCACTTTACGTTTATAATGTTATTATGACACTGCCTTTGCAATATTATTTATATCTTAGCACTTTCATCTTCAGTACTCAGTACTATTGTACTTCAATATTACACCTTTTCTGCTGCTGAAACGAGAGAATTTGATTAAGATTAGATTATAAAGTATAATCTTTAGATTATAAAGTATAATCTAATTTTAGATTATATAAAGTAAATAAAGTATAATCTAATTTTATCTAACTTCTTCTTCGACGTTACACTCCGGTCCAACAGGTGGCGGCATGCACCGTGACGTCGGTTTGCGTAGCACGCCAATTAAAACCAACGAAGAAGTCATCTTCAGCGACCCTTCGCTGGTTGACGGCAACAAAAAGGTCTCAACGTTAACGCGAAACGGTCTGCACCTGTTCATTCACTCGCTGACAAACAAAGGTAAGCACCGCCTGCACAAACGCACCTCAGAGGGCGGTCAGCGGCATGTTAACGCCTTTAATAAGACACGGCAGGCGTGCAGCTCAGCGGCAGCTACCGTAGCTCGCTATCATGAAGTGGGCGGTCAATGCTATAAACATTAGCTCGCTAGCTGTCAGTGTATCGCAGTACCTCAGCTCAACACATGATGGAAGGGTAAACAGCGTGCCCACCGCGTTCAATTGTGCGCGCTGAGTAAAACTACACACGTGCACCTTGCTTATTTGCGTCCTCGTCAACCTGCTGAGCAACTTCCCTGCGTAATGTTGGGAAACAGCTGCCAGCACAGCATGCATGCGTTCATGACATTTCGTGTCATTGCTCTCACTCATCCGGCTGCCTGTCAGGTGCAAGCTGACCAGATAATGTTTTTCCTCCTTCTCAAAGAGGCGACAGCTTCGCTCTGGGAGTCGTGACAGCATGGCGGCCGCTGCAGCGCCAATGTGGAACGAGCACCAGGCGTACGAGGAGCTGCTCTACTGGGACAGCCTCATCCAGCAGGGCCACCGCCTCCTGCCCCATGATTTTGACAGGTACACACACACACACACACACACACACACACACACACACAGCACGTGAGAATAAAACAATAATAAAATATCAATAGTGCCAAAATAATGAAAAAAAATATAACAAACCCAACAGGCTGTCAATGAAAAGTCATTGTTTTGTCTGAGCTGTCTGTCTTCATGTTGTTGTTGTTTCCTCCTCTCAGGTACGAGGAGCTGCGTTACTGGTATGACTGCCTGTGCTACGAGGAGGAGCTGAGACAATACCATGACTACATCGCTGCTATCGAGGAGATCGAGGATAAGCGGCATCATGAGGTTCGTGTTTCATGTTTCGATTCTGAGTCATTTAATCCGCTTCTCCACGCGAAGGCTGGACGTCTAATGTTTCCACCACTGTTTTGTTTCTTTTTGCTCTTCCTCTTCTGTTGCATGGGAATATTTCTTTTTCCATTTCTTTCCTTCTTTTAAATCATGCACAGCTATTACTACTAATATTATACTTCCCAGTTCTACTTTTAAGTTACACCTTGTGTGACATTGTTTTCTGACTGGAATACATTGAAGCAGCACACTGGATAAGAAATAAATTATAAAAAATAATGAATAATTTACACTGTGTTGTTGTGATTCCCCAATTTAGGATGCTGCAGCCCCCCAGGTGCATTCGGGGCCATACGATCGCCACGTGATGGCCAAACACTCTGAGGTCTATCCCTCACCAGAGGAGCTCGAGGCGGTGCAGACGATCGTCACCCACGTGGAGTGTGCCCTCAAAACCGTGTCTGACCAGATGGATACTCCGAAGGACGACAAAGGAAGCGAAGAGGCGGGGAGGTAAGCGAGACATCCAGATGGTTTCTAGACGAGCTGCAGCATTTCATGGCATGCCGTGGTATCTATGGAATGCTACGGTATTAGACTTAATAAGATCAAATGTAGGATGGAATTTGTTCCATTTCATTTGTTCAACCGATGCAAACGTGTTTGTTTAAGGGTCATTGTAAATTATACTAATAATTGTGTAATGTGATACTGTGTAACTGTAATGAGACAGTTATCATAACTGTCAATCCTGTACCATTGCAACTGTAGTCTGTGGCAGTCTTAACGCTAGTATGTCAGGTGGCTTTATATATGTTTTTTTTCCCCTCACAGTGCAAGTAGCGATTCACAAGATCGTGTTCTGCGTGGGGTGATGAGGGTCGGGCTGGTGGCCAAAGGACTGCTGCTGAAAGGAGACAAGGACCTTGAGCTTGTGTTGCTCTGCTCCAACAAGCCCACCATCACCCTGCTTCAACAAGTGGCTGAAAAGCTGTCTGCACAGCTGGAGGTAGAACAGAGTACCTACAGTTTGTTTTTGTTTTTTTTCATGATTCTCCTGGTTATTTTAGTTTCTCAGACTTTAAGATTCTTTGCTTCCCTTTTTAAATAGGAGAGATCAGCTGGGACATACACAGTAACCCAGTGCCCAGGGGATGCAGCCATTGTTGTGACAAGCAGCAAGGAGTTGGTCCTGACTCTCACTATCCATCTGACATCACCGCTTGTCAGGACGAATCAAGAGAGTAAAACTGAAGAAGAGGAAGACGAAGAAGAAGGTACGTATGTTGGTCCAGCCTCCAAACAGACATCAGCTGCCTCGGGCCTGATCTGTGTGTTCTCAGTGCGCAGACACTCTACTCCTCCACTGATCCATAATTCTGACAATTGAAACGCCACACGCCATCTTCAACTCATTCACCCTCAGTGGAGCTCGTACAGTGACTGTGTCCGACTGGTGCCAGTGAACAACCAATGAATGTTGGCTCTTCACTCGCTCAAGAGTCCTGTCGTCGTCTTGTGACAAACTGGCGCTTGCCAGCCCTACACTTCCTCTGTAGTCGCTGATAGATTCTGCACATGTTGTTGATAACAATGCCAGTCATAAAAAAAACAAACAAAACAAACACAGTTTATTCTTATTGAATTGTTTTCATGTTTAAAGTGAAGGCTTTTCAAGAATAACAATTTAAAGCGCGCATTTGCATGTACTTGATGCTGAACATGTACATTTGGCACCAGCTGCAGCAAAACTGATCAGCAGGGAGGACGTTTCTGTGGCTCCTCTTTAATACTTTAAATTCAACTAGACAGCAAAAGCAGAAGAAACCGCTAAATCATTGTTTGTTTGTCGGTGAATGTGTTGGTTAGAGAAGTGCTTGTGGAGCTTCTGTGTTCATCAGCACGAGCTGTGTTTACAGTGAGTGTAAAGTTTCATTGAGGTCATCTAAAGGTCAGAGGGACACACAGAGAACCATACTGATCTCAGTGCAGTTTTAGTTCATTTGCTACACTGCACACCACGGCTGCACAGTTTAAACGGTGTAACGATGTGATCATGATTTTAGCTTCAACGATCATTCAGACTTAATCAATTGCTGCACTGACAGTCTGTGTTTGAAAGGCTTACTCTAGTGCTTTAAATCAAGCACTCGCTGTTCACAGGTAAAGTGTTTGTCATTAGTGGTGTTCCACAAAAAGTAAGGGTAGACCTCTAAAGTCTATAGCTGATGATACAAACTACACTCTACATTTTTTTTGTCCTGTTAACGACTGACCTAACAGGTTTGTTACCTGACTCTGAAGATTTTTAGCTCAAGACGCTTTATTTTCCATCCATTACTCAGAATGAAAAGTAAACAAACTAACAGAGAGAAGTTCTAGCACTGACTGTGGTCTCTGTTAGTCAGTGAAAAAAATTGACACCTACACATTCACTCCATGTCACAAAAGTTTAATGCGCTAGTACTCAGATTTTTCACTTTAGGAAAAGAATCAATACCACAGTCACTCTTTTAGAAGTGAAGTCTTTCTTCCTAAAGCACACATGTATTCAAGTACTTGTACTCATACCAGTTTTACTGGTGTAGCTGCTCGAGTTGGAGCTATTTTTAACTGCTTTATATACAGTTAACTAGTTTAGTCCAGCAGACCCCAACCAAAGGGTCACAGGAAAAACATCAACACAAACTTCTTTTCGGTTCTTGGACTTTTCTCTGATGTTTGCTTTTTGTGAAATATTGGAGTGGTTTGCCCTTTTTGTTCCTTTTTAAATAATTAATTAATCAAAAATACGTTTAGGGAAGCTACCGGGAAGGTAAAAAAGTACAATTTTTGTCTTAGTCGTGACTAAGAGCCCCAACTAGCCACTCTTGTTTTGTAACAGGTCACAACATTTTAAGGCTTAAAAAAGGGAATGTAAAGTCTCGACTAAAGTTATCGGATAAACGTAGTGAAAAGTAAAGTATGGCATTTCCCTCTGAGTTGTTAAAGTAGCATCAAATGGAAATACTCAAGGAAGCATCATTGAAAAAAATTGACGCCTGCACGCTCACTTCATGCCAGAAAAGTTTAATGAACTATAATTAAATTTTTGTGGCATGGAGTGTGTAGGCGTTAGAAGCATGAATACATCTGATATGTTCAAGAAAGCACCACAAAATTGTGCTTGAATAAATTTAAATAATGAAACATATTTCGGTTAAGTATTACTGTGATTATAATAATGGTGCAGATCTTTTGCAGGCATTCTTTACTAATGGCCATCTGTTTTTAATCTGTCCAACTCGCGGAAGCCTCAAAACAGTTGAAGATAGATGAGTAGATAGTTGTATTGTATGTATCGTGTGGAAAATTAGCTAAAACTAGCACAAAGCTGGTATGGCCCTTTGTGTTTCCAGTCTTCCATGAAGCCTGTTCATGCCACTTTGGGATCAGGGACTCCATCAGTTTTGCTGCAGTGTGGGGCAGACGTGAAGATTACTTAAATGCTTGTGATTTACAACTGACTGCCTTTTTAGTTTGTCAAGATTTTTAGGAACGCTGGACCTTTGACCAACTGGACACACTGTCTCAGGAGGGGGGCAAAGCAGCAAACCCAAGCCGAGGGGCTGTGGGAAGGGGGTATTTACTGTTTACTCAGTGCATACATTGACAACATGTTACGCAATGTTGTAAATGCTACTGTGTCTTTATGACAGCCTTTATACTTTCACATGCTGTGGAAAAGTCAGCTGGGATCTGTGACAGGTGACCTATTATTATGCTTGTTGGGACCAAAGATTTACACATTAGGTACTTGGGACCCCCTTTCCCTGCTGCTGCTGGTTTGGGGAAAGCTGCTACTCCCTGAGCTGCAAGACAGAGCCGACCCCCTTGGTCAAACTGTACCTTTTCTTCTTACCCCACCTCGTCAATAGAAACGCGAACAGTCAACGATCCGCCGGACGTTCTGGACAGGCAGAAATGCCTATCTGCCTTGGCGTCTCTCCGCCACGCCAAGTGGTTCCAGGTTTGCATTCACGTCCTTATTTGTACGTAAGGTTGTTTATTTGAATGGTCTCTTATCATTTTCTCTCCATTTGGAGACTTTTTAACTGTGCTCTGAGTTGTCGATGTAGTCTTTAATCTCTCAAATGACGGAAATTTAAGGGTTTTATTTATTGACTCACTAAGAGTGATCTGCTGATCCATACCAATGACGCATTTGGCAGAAATCATTGGTATCGACACCAGCACATAATTCGATTTATCAAGTCCTCTGTCAGACTGAGCTCAAGATCAGCTCCACTACTGTTACCCACAACAAACAGCATGTGGACAGAAATGTGTAATGACATGTTTTAGTCTGAGCTCAGTTGTTCTGACCTTTCTGTGCTTTGATTTCGAGGTCGTTTTGTGGAGCCTCAGACAGCACGCCGTTGAGGCCACGTCAGAGGCAGCAGCTCCTCTCAACGGGCTTTTTGTTTGTGTCTCCAGGCTAAAGTCAACGACCTGAGCTCCGCTGTCGTCGTGATCCGGATCATGAGAGACTTGTGTAACCGTATTCCCACCTGGACGCCGCTCTCAGGATGGGTGAGCAAACCGCTCGCTGCGATATAGTTGTGTACGCAGCAGCTGCACACCGTTTGTGTCAATACTCTGCTTTCATCACCTCACAGCCTCTCGAGCTGCTGGTAGAGAAAGCTATCGGTACATCTGAGAGGCCAATGGGAGCAGGCGAGTCATTGCGCAGGGTGTTGGAGTGCGTTGCATCTGGAATCCTCTTGGAAGGTGAACTTTTTATTGAGGTGTCAAATCAACATGGATGTCTACACACTGGCATTAACAATTATATGCTAATTTAACCGTGTTTGTGCAAAGACGGCCCTGGAATTAAAGATCCATGTGAGAAGGAAGCGGTTGATGCCACTGGTATCCTGACTCTGCAACAACGTGAAGACATCACACAGAGTGCTCAGGTAAGATGAAGCTGCTAATACATGCAAGCAACCTCATATTTTCGAATCCTGGAAATGCCTAACATTTATATTTTCTTAGTTTGCCTTGAGGCTGTGTGCATTTGGACAGATGCACAAGGTGTTGGGGATGGACTTCAAACCGGTAAAGCCACGGAAATCACTGGGAGCCAGCAGCAAAGATGGCACAGGTACATAATGATGTGTGTCTTTTCTCCTTTTCTGATCACGTCCATGAAACAGTCTGTTCTCAGGCTTGTTTCTGTTGTGTCATGCAGCTCAGATACCACCTGCTGGACACTTCAGCCTGCCAGCTAAGAGACCGTACACAGAGATGGAGGCAGGAGACGATGAGCCTCAACTCAACAGCAAACAGAGGAAGTCTCTCAAGTTCCAGAAGCGCTTTCAGAGGAAATCATGTTAGTAATGAACATCATCGGCTGAGCCTTTTTCAGTTTCATGATCCACTTTAACTGTGGATGTGTGACCTGACAGACAGACTGTAAAATGGTTTATGAAAATGAAATCCTTCCCTTCAATACCATGACATGAACATGAACCTGACACTGTAGAGCTGCTAAATATATAAACATAATATATACAGTTGTATATTCAGTTCAACTTGGATTATTTAAAAACAGTTAACACTAATTTCATTTTAATAGTAGCACTTTATATTTTCATCCTCTTTAATTGTGACGCATTTACACACATTTACATACACTGAGGTGCCAGTTTATCATGTACACTTAGCTAGATTTAATGCAATCTAATAACTTGTACCTAATAAATTAGCAACACAATGTCTTTGTTAAATATGATTTTGTTGAAAAAAGTCCCCAAATTGTTGTAGTCTTAAAGGTAGATGGACAAAGAACAGTTTCAATGTACGTGAAAAGTTGTAGCATATGTGTCAACATTGGAAATGCTTCTTTAGTGTAAGAATCCAAAAAAATATTAGAGGCTAATGACATCATTGTGCCTTTGTGACACTGGCCTTATGTGTTGTTTTTCATTAAACCAAATCAGGAATATTTTGACTCTGCTAATAGAAACCTGGTGTATTAATTCCAAACTGTTCTGTAAATGTGCATAAGACATATAAAATTATTCAAGGGAAAGAAACACTGACAAATATTAGCATGGAAAGATGCATCGTGATGCGGACGTGGAAGACTCTGCATCGATGCAGTGACAGAACATAATCGCACAAAATTAGAGCCTACCAGCATACGTTGATTGTTTCTCAAGCCTCAGTTGGACAATAAAGTTGTAAAGTTGCATTGCAATGTTGCTCTCTTGCATTGAATTGTGGGCAGACGCCATGTTAACGTTACGTTGATGAACTTTCTGGAAAGCATGAACTGGACAAGACGTACACTGTGTGTAAAATATGCCTGACAAAAATTAAATACTTTGGTAATAGAAGGAACCACATTAGCTTTTTAAAGTAATGTCTACAACAGTACAGAATACAGCAAGTCCATCTTATCGGCCAAGAATTGAGGATGCACTGTCAACTTTGCCGTCCGAGAGAGGGAAGAGAATCATGTTTATGTACTGAGGTGGGTCACACAGCTACTGCTAATGAATAAATGCAGCTCATACACTGTTCCTTCTCCTCTTGTAGTCACAGATGATTTTAGTATGAATGCAGTGATGCGTCTGAACCAGTACAGACCTGGCCTGGAGTACCGACTAACATCTCAGACTGGTCCAGTCCACGAACCGGTCTTCACAATGGCTGTGGACTTAAACGGAAAGACCTACGAGGCAACGGGGCCCTCCAAACGAGCTGCCAAGCTTAATGTAGCCACCAAGGCAAGACCTTTATATTCCTATCTATACGAGTTGCCTTCATGACGAACGTGTTTCCTTTCTAATCAGATATTTGTTCACTTTCCTGACTACACATGAGAGTGATCTTGTCTCAAACTTTAAACATTTGTTGGCAGTTTTTCTTAGCCATGACAGTCAACACTAGGCATGTGAATAAGTTCCTGTCATTCACAGGTCCTGCAGGATCTCGGCCTTCCAACAGGATCAGAATCTAAAACAGAGTCCGGTGGTGACACTGAAGGATCCCTGGAGTCAGTGAAAGCTTCCTCCACGGCCTCGACTACATCAGAAGATGTATGTACCTCCACCTGGAGATTGTGTAAAGCCTTCTCAACATTTGTGATAGGTGAGATTTTCTGGAGTAAAGTGTATATAGTCATGTGTATTTAACAGCCATTGTTTGTCCACTTGCTATGAACAGAGTGGTCAGGGTCCTATCTTGACCAAACATGGCAAGAACCCAGTGATGGAGCTGAACGAGAAGCGCCGCAGCCTGAAGTATGAGCTGTCTGCGGAGACGGGGGGATCACATGAAAAGTGCTTTGTCATGGAGGTGAGTCAGCAGTATCATAGGCAGATCACACTAAAATATAATCTGGACATTTCAGCCAGGTTCTGAGTGAAGTGAATACTAAAAATGAAAATACTATAATAATTTTTTATAGCTTTGATGGACATGTTTATCCCAGTGAAATAGATCATTGTAGAGTACAGATTTTCATCTTACTTCCGTGGCTCTAAGGTTTTGAATCAAATAAGAATAAACACTGTGATAGAAGAGCGATAAAAAAGATTTTAAAATATGAATGTTTCATCTTCTCATCGATCTCTCAGGTGGAGGTTGATGGGCAGAAGTTTAAAGGGAGAGGCTCCAATAAAAAGGAAGCAAAGGCCTTCGCAGCCCTCGCTGCTCTGGAGAAGCTCTTCCCAGATGACAACGGAGTGTCAAACGCTAACAGAAATCCTTCAAAGAAGAAAGTCACATACACCGACATGGTAATTTATGTACTCGGTGATCTGATGATTTATCTAGTTTAGTACTAAGCCCTAAAACTTTCAGAGTACTTATTTCTATTACAGTGTACACTGTACAATTGAGATACATGTCGGTACAGCTTTACATTTCCCATCCAACAGCACATCCCAGGGTTCGGCACTATCCGTGGCATTCCTTCAGACTCCGGGTCTCGTGGCTGGGGTCCCAACAGAGGTCGAGGCAGGGGCCGGGGCAAACCGTTTCCTTCAGGACCCAGCTACAACAAGAGTAAGGCATTTTATGATGTCTTTAGATGTCGACTTGAACTTGATGCAACTTCAACTAAAAAGTGATTTCTGTTTTTCTTTTTAAAAGCCAACTACAGTTATGAGAGCAGCACTGGCACAGGCTACCGTAAGTATTCACTCTGTGCAGACTTGTTGTGGTGTTTTGTTGTAGTTTTACAGCTGAATAACACAAAAAGGGGGTCATTTTTCAGTTTTTCTGTAAAAAGAAAATAGAAAATAAGTTCCAAAGTAATAAGCTTTACTTATTTCTCTAACCCCAACTATGTCCAATGTCCCACTTATTACACAGCTCCTTTCTAAAGAAATCAATAATTTGACACAAATATAAATCATAAATATTAGAATTCTAATTTAAATTTTAAAATGATTTTCTTGCATTCACTGTGGTTCTCCCAATATCAGAGGAGATTATTATTATTTATTATTATTCATAGCAGCCTTCTGCCATACAGAAATAAGGGACCACAGAGTGCTGCAACTCACCAGATCAGTATTCATCCAAGCCGTGTAATAAAATCCAAGATTGTTTTGTTGCCTGTTTCACCCCTCAGGTTTGTCTTAGATTGTACCAAGCATGTTTTTGTTTTTTCTGTTCTTTGTTCACGTGATTTCACATAGCAGTGATGTTGCTCGTTTTAACTGTCTTGTAGATAAACTCTATGGTAATAATGCAGCCAGCGCTAAAAGCGTTGCCTCCACCGGATCAGGCAGCAACATCGGATATGGCACCTTTTACCCAGAGAGCAACACCTACTCCTCCCCTCCCGTCCCCAGCTCCGACTCCACAACCACAAAAACAGAAAGCTATCAGTCGATGCCTCCTCCTGCCGACCAGGAGAGCCCGTACAGTTACGGGTATGGAGATGAGAAGAAGAAGATGCTGACCCAAAGTCAGAATGAGAGCCAGGGAGGAGACTACTCAATGTACAGCACAGCTTACCCTAGTTCGGTAACGGGTGGACAAGTTTATAATAATTACGGTGAGTGAGCATGTAAGATGTAGCAATCAAATAGAAAATCTTTTAGCTAGTGCTTTTGATGCTATTTCACTGAATTTTTGCCTTTTTTAATATCCTGTTTTAAGACGCATCAGATAAAGGATCTAACACCTGGTCTGATCTCCATCCACAGGCTGGGGAAACCAGTCGTCCTGGGGGAATCAGCAGGCGTATGGCATGTACCAGGGCTTCGGAGGACAAAACCAGGGCTCATACTCTGGATACAGTGACATGAATTATTAATCGTCCCATCGTGTACAGCCTTCCTCACATCACTATGCCATTTTATGACTGACTCTGTCCACCCTCGATGATGATCCTGGGAAACCACTTCTGAGAAGGAAAAAAAAAGTGCTTGTGTCATCTCTGAAACTTGAAACTTGCTGTCTTTTTGTCTTCACCTCACTTCCTAGATCTTGTAGGTGACAAACGCAGGCATATCTTTTGATTAAAGTCGACGTGTTTTCTTTTTAATGCAGCATAACGTCATGTCCATGTTGACATGAGTGTAAAAAAACATACCTGGTTTATCATTCTGTCTTCTTTCTGTGGTTGTTGCGTTTTTTTAATTGGGTGTACTGGTCCTGTATCAGTATGTCATGGTTTGGACTTAAAGCTGCTTGTAGTTATGAAGATTTATTCATTTCTGTGTCACATAAAATGCTCTAATCTTTCTTGTAAAATAAATGACTATTATTTTAGAGCAATGTTTCTCTTCATCAGTGCACTAGTTCACAGACAAGTACAAAGTTTCAAAGACGTGAGATTTTAGAGTCATCATGAATTATGTCTAAAGCTGTGAAAACGAGGTCAGCTTGACTTCCCTTAATACCTAAGATATTCCTCACATCAGTGTTACTGGGAATGTTTGGCAACACTCTTTTGCAGTGCGTGCAGATGCTTCACAGTATCAGTGTAACATCTGAATGTACAGCTATGTGGCTAGTAGCAAAGATGAGCTGAAGCTTTATTGATCCCTGTCAAAGGGGTCAGTAGTTGCAAAGATCCTGGATTCCACCAGGAGAAATTAATTAGAACCACGCAAAATGTAAGACAGGGGATACAAACAGTATGTGTGGAACAAGTTATAATAAAAATGGTAAAATAATGCAGTTGTTTTAAGTAAATGCAAAATGTTTTCATCAGTGGATTTCTGGGGTCTGTATTATATGCAAAATGATTGCATCCACACTCTGGCCTGCAAACTATGAATGAATATTGGTGTTTACTTTCATAAAGGGGCACACCGGAGAATGAATTTTGCACCTCCATAGAAGTTCTGCAACATTAAAAAGAAAAAGCAAGCCAAAGTTTGAAGCAACAAAGGCCGAGATACCCTGACTTTAAGTCCCTGGTGTCAGTCAGTGCCAGAAACACTGGATCCTGCATATCTCACGATGTCGCACGCCGGCGGCTTTGCCTGGACAAAACCATCTCTCAACATCCACACACCTGGTTTGCAGCATAGATAATTCAGAATTTCAAATTTACTGTAGATCTCAAGACATGTTAATTGAACTTTTTTGAAAGACAAAATAGGTGCAGTGACCCTGAGTGCTGCTTTCAGCTGCATGTTGCATGCATTTGTCTTTTAGCGATAGCTGCCGCTCAGCACGTTTGTGTTTGCATCAAAGTGAGAAGAGGGAAGTGAGTCCTGTTTTCAGTTAAATGACAGATGAAGTGTGAAAACAGAAAGTGAGGACTGCAGAACACAAAAGTCAGAAAACAAAATACAAGACTGACTTTTGTGAGACATTTATTGCACATCGTGTTAAGCATTAGGCCACTGAAATAAACGTATTCCTAAAGGTATCTTAAAAGATGGAAGCACGGAGATGAATAAAACAAAGGGAACCAGTGATTAACGTGGAAGTGGAAAAAGTGTAGTCTGGACACTGGCTATAATAACCATTTCCGATCACATGCGGTACCAGTCCTAAGGCTGAGTCAGGGTGTGAGCAACAATCATGCCCCTGCGGCGTGTCCTGTGGCTGGTCCTCCTGCAGCCTCTCCTCTGGGAATGCTGATAAAAGGCAGGCAGGATGAGCGCTCCGAGGACAGAGAGCGTCCTGTCAGGTCATCCTGAGCACACCACACCAGTTATCAGCTGTGAGTGTTTTTTTATCTTTGAGTTCTGCTATTATTATCTCTGCATGCTGTCACCTGCAAGTTGTTTTTCTGGTCAGCCAGCACTGTTTTCTTTCTGACGGGAGAATACTGACACTTCAGATTCTGCTTTACATTTGTGGTGTGTCTGCTGTAGATCTTGTGATCTATGTGCTTCATACATAGAGTAAGTACCGGTAAAATGTCATGCTTTGACAGACATGAAATTGTGACCTCTGACCCTTCTCATAGACATGGCTGCTTTGATTAGCTTCTATTAGCACCAGCTGGGACATGTCTGTGTCAGGCGACAGCCAATCACAAGTCATCTTTAGGCATAAAGCAAGATACTGTGTTGTGGTTTTGCGAGGTAGACGGAGGAGGAAGCATAGGCTTGCACGGTGAGCGAGAGCTGTGGCGTGTTTTGTTTGTGTCATGTTCCTCTTCCTTTGCTGAGAAGTGTGTATACTTTCATTTTCAGTTATGGTTTAACGTTGCTGTGTTTAGTTCTGCTAAGGATCTGATTGTTTATTCCTCTCTTTAAAGATGGCACTTACACTAGTCTCCATCTTAATTGCTGCCATCTCTGTGGCCTACTGCTATCCGACTGCCTTTCAAGACCTGGAGGAAGTTAGCAGTAAGTATAACCTCAAATGGGGTTTCATATCTGTGTACGACTTTGTCTGTTTTGAAATCTTGCCTCTCAGTCTCTCAACTCTTAGGATTTTGTTGCCTTACAGAGAACAGAACCTCCATTAAGTTCCTGGCTGTAGGAGACTGGGGTGGAGTGCCTTATCCCCCCTACATCACCGCTGTGCAGAAGGCTACAGCTCGAGAAATGAGCAAAGTAGCAGACCAGATGGGAGCTGACTTTGTTCTGGCCCTTGGTGATAATTTCTACTACAAAGGTGTGGACAGTGTGGATTCTCCTCGGTTTCAGGTCAGTTGAGTAAACTTGATGTGATCTGAAGTGACAATTTGAAACAAACCTGATGTTGAAGCAGCACTATGGAGGTAAAAACACCCTGGTTTATCTTCTATCAGGATACTTTTGAGTCTGTGTACACTGCAAAGTCTCTCAAAGTCCCCTGGTATGTGCTTGCTGGCAATCATGACCATGCAGGGAATGTCAAAGCTCAGATCGAGTACAGCCAAAAATCTAACAGATGGTAAGGAGCAACTTAAAACTACTCTCCTAAAGCAGTTTCTAAACTTCAGACATGCATAATCAAAATATTGGTGTCACAACTTTGCTTGTCTCGTTTCTAGGAAATTCCCCTCTTACTATTACGAGCTGAACTTCCACATCCCCAACACTGGGAAGACGTTGACCGTCATCATGCTCGACACCATAATGCTGTGTGGCAACTCTGACGACTATGTGGATCAGCAGCCCAGAGGCCCCCTGCGTGAGGTGGATGCAAACCGTCAGCTGGCCTGGCTGCAGGAGAGACTGGCTCGGTCCACGGCAGACTTCCTGCTGGTGGCCGGCCACTACCCTGTGTGGTCCGTGTCCGAACACGGCCCCACAGAGTGCCTTCTGCAGAGGCTTCATCCTCTGCTTAATAAATACAAGGCCACTGCTTACCTCTGCGGTCATGACCACAATCTGCAGGTTGGTTCATTTAAAAATACAAATACCTTGTGTATAAATCTGTAGGCTGCTTTACCTTCAACCTTGTCTCGGTCCTTCTACAGTACATTGAAGAGTCTGGTGTGGGTTACGTGGTGAGCGGTGCCGGAAACTTTCTGGATCCTGATGTCCGTCACTGGAACCATGTTCCCAAAGGTTCTGTGAAGTTCTTCACCGGCCAAGCTTCAACGCTGGGAGGCTTCGTCCATGCGGAAGTCACAAAGAACAAGATGATCGTGACCTTCTACCAGGCTAAAGGCACTTCTCTCTATCGCGCTGTCCTCCCCCAAAGGAACTTTGAGTAGACTGGCCAAGCACAGGAGAACAGTTTGCATTCATAGTTTGCACTGCAGTTTGTGATCAAGGTAATGGCTGTTTAATCTTTTTTTTTTTTTTTTTTGTTTATTTTAAACTTTGGCATTAATATTTCAAGCATTGTATCTTTTTAAAAAAGAATCAACTAGTTTTACATGTAAAATCATTGTATGATAGAAGAATAAATTGTTTGTAAATGTGTCTTGTCACTTTGGTTACACACTGAAGTTTGTACCAGACTACTAGAAATGTTGTTTATAAAATGACTTCACGTCAGCAAATGCAGCTGACCATAGCTCTACTTGGTTGAAGTTGAAATTAAGAAATTTGGCCTGAGACTGGGATTCATTCGGGACGTGACGCGAGAACAGTTTTGATCAGTGTACGCGTTCTTGTCAGGTGTGTAGATGGCATAAACAAGGTCGTCTGTGTGACGTCACCCATAGGTTTTTGAAGCTGAACTGTAATGTTCTGGCTATCGCCATCTTGGCGGTCCTGCCTCATCTTTGATCCTCTAAACACTCTTACATGAACAGCCTTACATGTGCTGCACATGGAATAGGTTGTAATGGTCCATTGGCTTGTTTTCTCACATGACGAGTCTCTGTCTTATCGTTGTAAATATGACTGGACAGACACAGTAGCTCCTTTGTTCTGTTCTTGGTCAGTCAGGTGGCGGTTTTATAATTAAGCATATGCACATCTAAACCATTAAAATTCTTCAAGCCTGTATATCTGTCTCCAAGCATGCCTGCAAATGTTTCAACCTATTTTGTGGCTTTGCTTAATTTTTAGAAATTAGGAAAAACCATGATGGAAGCGGTGAGAATCATGATTTAGAATTCACTGCAATATACACATTTTGACTGCTATCATTTATCAACATTCAAATTTGCAAATGTCTCATACAGCCACCGTAACAAATTTGGATCCTATCGCTTAACCCTTAAATGTATGGCACATACAGTAGCTGCTTTTTTTTGTCCATCGCTGAGAACCACCTGACCTGCCAACAGAGGATTAGGCTGCAGCATTGATGGCAGATTGGCAGTGGCTGCAACCAGGATAAACTCAGCCAACCAGTGACAACAAAAATGGGAACTAAGAGATCCAGAACAAAGAGATCTCTATTTGACCTCCATCTTCCTGCTCACATTGAATTGTTTATGTCTGCATGACAGAAGCTGTTTCTTTAAAAAAAAAATGTTTTTTTTAAAGAAGCATTTTATGCAATTTACCATTATGTTTGGTTAATAGGTTCACAAACTCCAGCAGGTCAGGGCATGCTATAATATTATTGTATTTATGTTACGCTACAATAGGGTTATGACTTTTAGTGTGTGTTGTCCTGATCCAATTAGGATGAGTTACAGCCACTGGGTTTATGTATCGTCAGGCGAAGCTGGATTGACAGACGTGAGTTAGACCCAATAAGACATCAGCTGAGGATAAGCTGTCACCTAAGGATAAAGCACAGGTAAGGATCAATTAACCCTGACTGACGTAAACTCAGTGCAGACCAAAAGAAAGCCCAGGTTGCACACCAGGTCAGACAGATTGATGATTGGACACTTTCTATGTTAAGTATATACGTGTGTGCTGATTTTTCACCTGCACTGGTCACTGGGTGCCCCAAGGTATTCACAGCAATCAGGAAAGAGGTTTAATCGGGCAAACTGATACTGACTCTGTTAACTGGTATGCAACCTTATGGGAGCTGTAGCAGTATTTTCAGAAGTTATTCAGGTCATGTTCGTTGAACGCATGTTCAGCTATCAGTGTTAAATTTTGTGAATTTTGCTGATGCACTTGTGCAGCATATTTTGTAATCATGTTAGCTCTCAGGACTTTTGCAGCTGCGGTCAAACCCTCAGTGTTAGCTCATGTTTTTCCACCTGACACCAAATGTCCACAGCTGCAGTGCAGTAATCCTGCGCTCACATGTTCCACTCCAAAATCCAAACAACACCTAATCCTAAATGTCTATTGACACCGGGGAGCACAAATTAAAGCACTGCATGGTATCATTCTTGGAAAGAAACTGAACAACCTGCTTTACCCAAGAAACCAAGAAAAGAAATGAACTTTTAGACCTGGGGTCAACTAGCACTGTGTGAAATCATCGCACAACACAAGTATCCAGGGTCTGAAGCTACCCTCAAAATTCAATTCAAAAAGCTTGTTGTGATACACCAGGGGGTCTGGAACCAACCTTCTGCTGTGTCACTCCGCCCTCCCCAGTCTGACCTTTGAGTCTTAATTGGCTCCACTTTAAGCCTTAACCTCAGCAGACCTCTAGAGAGAGCTCCTGTGCCACAAAGCCTCTCCCACAGTGTCACTGTGGAGTTTAGAGCGCCAATATATCCAAGAGCAAGAGGCCTGAGGAAGTAGGATTAGCAAGCCTTCTATCCTCGCTGAGACATTTTTAAAAATGTTAAATTTAAATTGTAACTGGATGATTCACTAAAATGAATCTGCAGGTGTTGATTTATTTGAAATACTTCCTCTTCCTGGGCAGGCAGTGCTGTCATGCAAGCAAACAAACATCTCACACACAGGGCAGTCACGCTGCTTTATTCTCTCTTCCCCATTCTTCACTGACTGCACGCCTCCTCTCTACCCTTCACTCAACACTCCCCCTTGAAACTCTATTGTTGGCCGTCTCTGCAAACCACAGCGTGGGTCCAATGAGTCCTGTCATCCAGCCAGAATAACACATCAAGTTTCTCAAGTTGGTCCGCTCGGACTGTGATTATCTAATTCCACGGCTCAAAAGTAATAAAAGGATGCTGTATTGAAGGCTAAGCTGCTCATCTAATCTTCTCTCCTTAATCTCCATCCCTCACTGGCACATTCAGGCACTCTGGGTTTGACAGATGGAAAGAGCAATGTTAATTCAATGAGATCTGATGTAAAAAAAAAAAAAATCTAAATGTTACAGGAAGGGGAATAATCTCCTTTTTAGTTTTGAACTAACTGTGTGTGTGTGTGTGGGTGTGTGTGTGTGTGTGTGTGTGTGTGTGTGTGTGTGTGTGTGTGTTTGATAGAGAGAGAGAGAGAGAGAGAGAGAGAGAGAGAGAGTCCATGTGCTTTCAATATCCCAGCATTTCTGTATCTCTTCTAAAATTGACCCTAAAATCTGTCTTTTTGGTGTTGTGTAACTGTGTCTTCTGCTGTGACAGACTGAACACACACTATCGTATTTTAACAGTTTGGCATATATGTCTCCACTGAATCATAAGGCAATATCTATACAGTTAACTCTACCTGTAGTTCTATTTCTTGTTTCTATAAAAAAATATGTCTAATAATATTTACTCTGTTTGCAAAGAGAGAAAGCACAAGTTTAATTTTATCTTTGCACATGTCAAATTTCTGTGCACACATTTAACTTCTTAGTGTTATGGAATTTTCTATCCTTAGGTTACACAAGGTCATATGGGGGCCTTGAGGGCCTCAGCAGTATTATGGTAATTGTTTGGCTTTGATGGGGAACAGTAGGTGCCAGTCTATCTGACACCTGCATGGGTAGACATTCTCTTTGGCTAATTCTGGGCGTAAAGTATTTGTGGTGTTATCTTGGGGTTTAAAGTCTGACCACCAGCATGAGTTGGGCAGAATGTGAGGCACTTCTGATGAACTTTGAGAGTGTCTCTAATTTTCCTTGGCCAAGCGTCAATAAATAATACGGCATAAGACACCAGAGGCTCCTGAACACTCTCCTCCCTCCTGACCTCACCATTGACCTTTGACTTCAGCAACTTCCCCACAAAACTTAACACAGGTTTAATTTAAAGGCCCAGTTTGTAAGATTTAGGATGAGTTATTTGCAAGAATGTATTTCAGTCTTTGTGTTGTCTAAATGATCCTTTTAGATCTACTCTTGGTGGATTTCTTATAGTTATCATAATGTCTACTGAAATTTAGAGACAGTCTCTTTTGTTAACTTTGTAACCTTGTATTAATCTCCTGTTCTTAAAAGGCCCCACACAGTCACCTGAAAGCGGTCACCTCCACTAATTGAATTAACTTCACCCTATTAGTTAGCAAGTTAGGCCGATGAGGACGGGACATATATTTAGCATCGGAATGAGATAGAGACACAAATGTTAGCAAATCTTTATTTGACCCAAGAACTTAACACGAACCCCTGGCTCTCCTGTAACGTGCACACTGCTCTCTGCATTGTTTACACCGTATAATATAGAAACAGTGAAGCTTTAAGACTCATTCACTGCAATTGAAGACACACTCCTGCTCATGGCCAAACATGAACTACATATAAATGTGGATTATGTTATGGTTACAAGCTCCTTCAAGCTGAAGTCAAAGCAGGTGAAGATACTAGAAAGAAAAACCTAATGTAACAGCGTGGACTGATAACTGAGTGTGGCAGGAGAAGGTAAATAGTCATGATGCTAACTTGGCACAAATCCACAGGGGAAAATAACAAGTGAAGGCCGTCCTGCCGAGTCCCAGGCTCTGATCCTGAGAAAATTTGCCCTTTGTTTCTGTCTTGGTCAAGTAAATCCACACGTCCAGAGTAGCCTTGTTTACTGCTTGTGTCTTATATCAAAAGTCTTAATGCAAAGTCTGCAGTTCTCTGCAGATTAAACCATTCTTTAGAGTCACTGCTCAACTTTTCCCAACACCTTTAAAAGGTAGTGTCTCTGGGCTGAAAACAAAGAGCTAAAGAAGAAAAACAAAGCGAGGGAGCATTGAGAGGAAAGCAGATGAAAATCGTCTCATGCCTCACTCTCCTTTGGGATTGGATGATTGTAGGACGGGCTGTTGACGTTGAGGGAGGTGGGAAAGAATGAAGGTATGTATGGCATGACGGTCATCAGAGGGCTGGTCAGCGGGCTTTCATTCGGAGGAGTCATGGGGATGATGACATCGTCCTGGTCCCACACGTGGAAGGCATTTGGGTGGGAGTGGCTGATGGTGGGTGGCAAGTGCAGAGGGCTGACTCCCTCCAGCTCACCGTTTTTATTCAGGTTGTCATCGATTGGGCCCAACAAACAGTCTGCGGACAGACAGAAAAGGACAATGACAATGCAGTTTATCCCTAATATCTTTAAATACAGTTTGCTTAATACACTTTGGCTTCGTCTTCAAGGGAAATGACTTGTTGGACTTGAGTAAGCTTTTATAAAAGTTTACATGGAGATATTTGATGTGCAGACATGATAATGTATATTAAGCTTATCTTATTAAGGGTACGATCCCCAAAATATACATATATAGATACAAAATTCAATACATATTCTCTACAACAAACTAACAAATGCTCCATAAATTATACTTCATAAAATCATAATCGAACACAGACTTTTGCCTGGTTGAGTGCACACTTAAGCTCGCCCAAACAAACATATAATATGTTGTTGAAGTCAGATGCGTTCTGATATACGATTAATGCTTAATCTCTAACAGACGTGAGTACCTGTTATATCCAGCATGAGGTCTTTGATGAGGTGACCCACAATAGCATAAGCCACAGCAACAACGACCAGAGCGGCCATCAGGAGATAGATGACAGACTTCGGGAGCTGGATTAGGTCCCTGGGAGGAGGCTTGTACTCCTTGTAAAGTGGCTCCACATTATTGACCAAGAACTGGAAAGACAATCCGCCTTCGTCTGTGTAGTTAAAGCTGCTCATATTGTCCCAGTCTCCACGTCTGCCAGTGAGAAGAAGTTATTCCATCACATTTAAAGCAAAATTTAATTCATCCACTTGTTGAGAGGTCGCTCCCTAAAAGGCAGAGGCAGAGTAAATTGCAAATTTGTTTATATTCATTTGAATTTACCTTTTTTATTTACTTTTTATGGCTACATAAAGTCCAGTGCATAAACTCACCCACCTGTCAAGGCAAAGTTATTGCAGTTTCCAGATTAAATTTTGGGGTCTTTGTAGTGCCGGTTCACCAACATCTTTCTTAATTACTGTCCTTAGTATCATGTTATTGATACTGGTTCATCCTCCAGCAGACGTCAGGACATTTCACACAGCCTTTGTGCCTCTCTGCATGCATGCTGTGTCCTCTGTGCTGGAATAATCCAGACTGTGGGCGGTGACACAGACAGAGGAAGAGAGGGATTACACTTCCAATCACAGCAGCGATCAATCATCCCATCCCTCTTAATCTACCACAAACAATCTGAGTGAGTGCTTTCTTTCCCTGTAATTCCCACAGAGATTATGCCCACCTACCACACACACACACACACACACACACACACACACACATAAAGATCTTTGCTAAGAAGTTGTTTTAATACCATCGAAATATCCTTAAGACTTCCGGACTGAAAAGCCCTTCATTCAAATCCTGTCCCACTTCATTCAATTTCATCCGGATCATAATCTTTTATTTGTTTGTCAAGAAAAAGCTGTTTATCTTAATTTATTTATATTTCTTGATCCTTTGCATCTACACAAACTAATCCAATAAGAATAAAAACACACACAAATAGCACTCTTAATACGGTTATTACAGGGCTGCATCATATATAAATATAATTTATTTTATTTGCTGATTTAACTTCTTCTAACTTTTTCTACAGTGTGGTGTTGCTAACTTCCTTTGAGCATCTTCCAGTGCTGCTAACAAGGTGAGAACAATTAATTGCACAATAAAATACATAAAAGCTAAATATATGGTTTTAACAAAATAACATTGAAACACAAAACAATATATATAACAGGTTGTGGACTTTGTCTCGTTTAATAACCTGAATATTGAAAGTAAACTACACCAAGCCAGCTACGTTAGCATTTAGCTACGTATCGCTAGCTAGTAATGTACAGAATGCACAGATAACTCGTTACATATATATTACTGTAAATATTAAACATTTATCTGCTGTACACGTTATCTGTTTAACTGTGTTAATTAATGATTGGTTTGCTGGCGTGAAACTAAAGGTAACGTTACATTTTACAGCCAAGCGGGGTCAGCTAATGCTAAAGGTGTCTGTTCACAACTAATTCAATGATATAATTGTATTAAAAACACATGAAATCATAACATAACCCCTTAATGGGAATATTATGGGGCTGCATAATGATTTTTTTTTTTTTTACATGTAATTTAATATTTCTACAGTGCGGTGTCGCTAACTTCCTTTATACCTCTATCGGCGCTGCTAACTGGTTTCACAATAAAATGCATAAAAACTGGATAAAATATTAACTATGCTACCTACTGTTTATAATTTCAACAAAATAACATTAAAACACAAAAATATAAGACATATTGCACGAAGAAGTAGCCAGCGAGACACACTACGTTAGCACGTAGCTAACTGATGCTAGCTAGTAAGAGCAGATAGTGCTAACAGCTAATGTACACTCATATGCACACAGCCAACACGCTAAATACATATTTATGTAAATTATAAGCTTTTACTTGCTACATACTGTATAGTCATATATTCCTGACTATATTAATTCTATTGTTTGTGTTTGTGAGCTCAAGGTAATGTCACATTTTACAGTCAAGTTCGGTTAGCTAATGCCAAATGTGTATAGCTGGCTTTAAGTGAGAATTGAGCCATCTCTTCCTGCATAATTTTGTGTTTTTACCAGGTTTGACTGTTCTTTTCTTCTTTCTTTTTTAAGCCCTGCAGCGTTTAACAAAGCAAAATGGATTTTTTCTTTGATGACCTGGCCTTACCATCCACCTCCCAATCCACTCCCAAGAGCGGACATGAAGATTCACAGATGGTAAGTAAAGTGAATCCCCCTAAAATTGTATGTTTTTTATTGTGACAGCATGATATTAATTTATGTGAGCACAATCCTCCTGTAAAAAATCAAGAAGAACACTGTGTAAACGAAATACTGTCTGCTGAATACACTATGTGACAGCATATTGTTTGTTTTAATTATATATGGGTGACTGAATGGAAAACATATGATACACATGATAACTCTCTGAGTTAACATTTTGTCTTCATGAGATTAAAAACTGATTTTGGGGTACTTTTTTGTCGGTGCTTACAGTCAGCCTGTCTGACATTACAGACAGGAAACACAGACCATGATTCATCACGGGGGAAGTCCTCAAGCGTGAGCATGGCTGAGATTCAAGAGCAGCATACCAGGTAAAGAATAACCTATACAGTCCAAAGCATGTTCTGGATCAGTACGGTCCACCTCCCCCAGAATGAATACTACTCTGTTGTCCATGAATGAATAAGACATTTCGCCACATTCAACCTGCATCCATGTTAATATCAATTGTAGTTCAAACATTGAAGACATTAGCGGACGAGTGCAGGACATGTTAGAAAAGATTAACAGCAGCCGCAGCAGTAACCAGAAGGTGATGGACAGCTTTCAAGAGAAGTTTATGGAGAAGGTACACAACTTTTTTTATCCTTCTGCTTGTATTCTCTATGGCGATTTGGCCCACCACCATGTGCATAATGATCAAATACTCTTTCCATGTTTGAATTGTGGATACAGGTGCTCTTTTGCTCAGTGTCTATCACATATTTTATTCCCTAGGTGACAGAAATATGCAAGCAGATGGAGTGCCACATGTACACAATGTATGAGGAGAACAGTAGTGAGATGCAGGTGAAGCTGCAGGAGTTGTCAGAGATTCTGGAGAGCTGCACAAAGCTCAACATGGAGCTCATGGAGGCCAACCGAGCGCTGGCAGGCCTCAGAGAGAGCCTGGCTAGGAGCCAGATGCCAGAACAATAATGGAGTAGTTATTGGTCTTGTTGTTTGTATTATTTTGAGTTCATCATCTGTTTTTCTGAATCACTTAATGTTGTTAATGTTGTTTGATATCATACCGAGTATTCAGAATCGTTCATTTTAAGAAAACTCCATTTGGTTTCCTCTTTTTACAAGTATTCCCAAACAGCTATGTCTTTGTTTTTAAGAGTAGTTCAGGTTACAGCTCATGGTTGCTGAATGTATGTTTTATTTTATGTTCAGTATATTTGTTGTATTTGTTGATTTAGTCAATAAAACTGGAGCTGGCAAGAACAAAAACAAAATAAATCGAATTATTTGGCTGTTAGATGTTAAGTCCCATTGTTAGGAACTTTGTACTCAATACCTTTACGGTGTAGGCCAAAATAAGTAAGTAAAGCAGTGTGTGGTGGTGAAGTGGCGAAGTGTTGTGTATGGAGGACTTTGGCAGTTTGTCGAGCTGAGATGTCACTAAAACATTCAAAGGTATGGCAAGTATCAAATAAAGTACTCCATTGGTATCAGTCTCACTTTAATGATACTGATATTAAAACAATACCCAACCCGTCCCGTTATGTCAGGGTAAATGGCATTTCACCAAAACAGAAACACATTTATTCAGGAGATGAAAACGATAATTAAAGTTTGGCACACAGACTCACAGACATTTATTTACATTATCAAAAAATAAACCAACTCATGAAGCCACAACTTGACATGCATCTGCTTGATCAGTACCCGAAGTATAAATATATAACAGCTGGACCCATTGCTTTGTTAAGTTGACCTTAGAGAGGCAGTAATACTCTGTTCCTGTCAGTAGTATCAGTGGTGAGGTATTTGCGTTTGATCCCATCAGGCAAAGCTCCCGATGCAAGTTCAAATCGTGTTTCTACGCATACAAGATTTCACAATGTGGCCATGAACACGCAGTACAGTCCAAATCCAAGTCAGCTTCAAAAATATGGTGGAGAACTTTACTTTTCTACAGTGAAAGACTGTAGTCCAGTGATGGCTCTGCCCAGGATCAAGGCATGAATGTCATGAGTTCCTATAGAGAACAGAAAAAACATCGAAGCTGGTTTCACATGAAGAGATACTTAAGTTGACAGTAAACGTCATAGTATTCCACTGAAATTGAGGTGGTGTGATCTTCTGCAGTAATTTGGCAACATTTATTTGAATTTAAATGTCTATTTACTTTAACCATCTGCTGTGCAAGAAACGTCAAAGAGTTGACTGAGTGCTTTATTTATTTGCAATGCTGACATCTAGTGGTCATTCTACACAACTGCAGGAAAACTCTTAAATCCTTTCATAACGTGCCTACCCTCGTATGTGTTCACGGCCTCCAGGTTCATGACGTGGCGGATAATGTGGTATTCATCTGCGATGCCATTTCCTCCCAGCATGTCTCTGGCTTGTCTGGCAATATCCAAAGCTTTACCACAGCTATTCCTCTTCAGCAGGGAGATCATCTCTGGTGCTGCTCTATTGGGCAAACAATACACAGATTAAAGGAAACCTGTTTTGTTGTTTGATGAAGAAGAGTGCACTGGAAGAAAGACACGGCTCACTTCTTCTCATCAATAAGTCGTCCCAGTGCCAGACATGACTGCAGCCCAAGGGTGATCTCAGTCAGCATGTCAGCCATTTTCTTCTGCATCAGCTGGTTCCTGGCAAGTGGCACCCCAAACTGTATTCTGATTGGAGAATAAAAAGACGTGAAAATCAATCTTTGTCTTAAAAACGCTGAGACTAGCACAACACGAGACAATCCGGATACATACAGTACAGTCATGGTAATGTTCTGTTACGTCTGTAAGCTCCTGTGACCTTGACTTTCATACCGTAGATAGAATATCATGTACCTGTCCAGAGTGTACTGTCGGGCAGCGTGGAAGCAGAACTCAGCAGCTCCCAGGGCTCCCCATGCAATGCCATACCGGGCATTGTTCAAACAGCCAAAGGGACCCTGAGGTCACCAACAAAATAAATGTGAGGTATCAGCACATGGTGACTTTAAAAGGCTGTTATATTAAGGTAAAATTAGAGTAAAAGAATGCAGCCACTTACACCCAGACCAGACACGTTGGGCAGCAGGTTCTCCTGAGGAACTTCCACCTCATCCATCAGGATCATGCCGGTTGCTGATGCCCTCAGTGAGAATTTACCCTCAATCTTGGGGGTGGAAAAACCTTTCATTCCACGCTCCAAGATGAAACCCCGCACCCTGCCGTCCTCACACTTGGCCCACACTACTGCGATGTCTGCTACAGGGGAGTTTGTGATCCTACCAGAGGAAGGAGAGTGGAAAGGATTTCACACACTGATTGCATGGTTACACATTTTAGGCATTTTACAAAGGGCTTGACCATAATTTAAAGTTTTCTATTTTAACTGAAGACCATTCTATTACTAAGCTACCCCCAAAGAAACAAGCAAGTTTTTTTGACTCAAGTGCTGGTAACACTGAAGAAACACTTCTTTTCATATCATTAGAAAATATAAGACCTCCATGTGACAGATTCATTTAAGTTCCCAGGAGTAGTCCAAACAAGTCCAAGACTAAGGCAGTCAGGCAATCAGACTATCTCATATGGTACCACCTAAAGCACAGATCATTGTCCAGGTCTGGCATCAGTGTCCCATTTGAAGTCAACAGAGATCTTTGAGAAAAAACTCACATCTGCACTGTATGAACCAGGCTACCTACCAGGTCTTGGCTCCGCTGATGGTAAAAGTACTACTGGATGGGTTGTATTTGGCCTTGGTCTCCATACCGCTGGGATCGCTGCCATGATTGGGCTCTGTCAACCCAAAGCAGCCCAGGATTTCTCCGCGAGCTGCAGGACAAATGAAAACACGAGGGACAATCTTGAGACCGTCCTTTGACATTTCTAAAATGTTGTGTGCAAGCACAGAAAAATGTCACTCTCACCAAGTCGGGGTAAGTACTTCTCCTTCTGGGCCTCTGTGCCGTAAGCATTGATGGGATGCATGACCAGTGAAGATTGGACACTCATGACTGACCGATAGCCGCTGTCCACTCTCTCAACCTCTCTGGCAATCAAACCGTATGCCACGTAACTAGTACCTGCACAGCCGTATCCTGCAGGGGAATTAAAACAGTGTTTAATCCTACAAGTACATCGTGGAAGTAGAGGCAAGTAGAGGAAAGAACAAAAAGTGCATAAAGATCTTCAATATGCTGCAGAACAAATCTATTGCTCTTGAAACAAAGTCTTCAATCACTAATTTATTTTGTGTGACATGATAGAAGCTTCGTTCTGGTTTACCTTTAATAGTTGGACCTAAGACGCCCAACTCTCCCATCTCTGAGACAATCTCACGGTGGAAATCTGTAGCCCAGTGCATGTTGGGAAAATACAAACTGACAATCAAATATTGATCAAAAAATAACTTTTTTGATTTTTTTGCTTTTTGCACACAGAACCAAACAGATAATTCAAAAACAAAACCTGAAACTGAATTACATGATAAATACCTAAAGGACAAATTCTCCTGTGGTTACTTGATCATGACATAAATGAATCTGTATATTTTGACCCGCACATAATTCATCTCTGTGTGCTTACGTTCATTTCTGTTGGCCATAAGGATGCGGGGCATGAGTTTCTCCTGGCAGTAGTCACGGAACGAGTCCCGGATCATGATCTCCTCTTCTGTCAGCTGACCCTCCAGATCCAGAGCGTCCCGCCAGTCAAATAGCACCTTGGCTGAGGGTCAAAACATGTACACACACACACACACACACACACAGACTGGTTATGTCACTGCTACATGTGGTAACATGACATGTGAAGGAATCTGGACAGAGCAGGTTCAACTCATTCAAACTTCACTTACGTGACTTTGCCGGCTTTTTGATTTCTTCAACATCTGGAGGAAGAAAGGTTGAAGTGTTGAGTTTTCAACATCAAGAGACTTGCAGACTTTTATGATCTTACATTTCTTTCTTCTATTAAAGAACGAATAAACAATTTCAAATGTACCTTTGGACGATACAGCAGCTGTGCCCTGAGCTCTGGACACAGTGACAGCAACACATTTTCGACTGTTTGAGAGCAGACGGGTGACAGCACCTCTGAGAGCCATAGTTTACTAAACACAGAGGAGAGGGAGATGAAATACTTTATTAAAGCGGTAATATTTACTATATCTATAAAGAGAGAAAAAGCACAGCCCTCAGTCTGAGGGAAATGAGGAAAGTTTCTCAAAATAAAACACTTATCAATGACTTATATAGAGAGCTTTTCATCAGGCTCCTAAACATCTCTAATAATTGTATTATTATTACACACAGGAAACCAAAACAGGGACTTGTTGATTAGGCACAGAGTTACAATACACCCTAAACCAACTTATTTGTGTCAACTTTAAGTTACTTTTCTTTAGAAATCTTTGATCTAAACATCCCATTGTACAGTACCTTGTCTCCTCTCGGTGAGTTTATCAGATGATCCGGTGACTTTTCAGCGCTGATGTGAGAGATAAAAGTTGGTTGAGTAACGTTTCTCCCGGTGCAACGTCACACGAATACGTAACTTTAGACACGGGAGCTCTTTTCCTCCATGACAGGTGAGGCAAAACACACTGCAGCAGTGCCAGACTTGGTTGTGCAACCGCCACGCGTGGAAGTTATGCAACCGCCTATATGGGCAGAAACATAAACACATGAAACGCACTGATGTGTGAGTGTGTGAGTTTAGATATAGTTCATGCTGCTTCCTGTTCCGCGCATAGTTTACTGTTTTAACTTCTAGTGGGCGTGTGAGTGTTTTCAACACGTTCAAAGTCCACACTTTTCCACACTCAACATGGCGTTTAAGGACTGCTGTGGGACCGCAGTGGGCTGAGGGTGTCGGCCCACACACTTCCAGCTCATTGGCTGGTAAAATAAGGACCCATGTACAGAATGTGAGAGCCCAACTTTTTTAAAGGACACTTGTCAGCTGTGGAGCCAGCTGACATCAACAAGTACCTCCATAACAATCACATCTTTAATATTTTTATATAATGAAAGACTAAAAGCCTTTAAAGAGAAAAGACAGATAATACTGAATAAAAAGAAATTAACCAATGCAAATGTATTAATAACATTAAATTACTTTACCAAGAAACATGTTACCAGGAAGCTTGGTGACGTGTTTATTTGACTGATTGATTGTGTCATTTTAGAAGCTCTGTGATTTTTTTTTATAAGAAACTTGATAACATTTCATAGCTTTGAATTATTAATTGATTTACCGGCACACCTACACATGACACTTCTGTGGCCAAGGGTGGATCTGTGTCCTAAATGTTTGTCTTTCAGAGGACGTCCTGTTTTGTTTTTGCTCATCACTGAGTTGCTGTCATTGCTGTTGTTTCATGGAGAAGAACCAATAATAAACTGTTAAACTGAAACCTGGAACTTATCACTTCAAGATGATTCTCTATTCATTAACAGGTTTCTCAGTTTATCTTGTTCCTGTGATTCTAATTGCTCATAAACTTTAGTCTCATGTCTCATATCATGAATTATATAGTTTTCCTCAGAGTAGTGGAGACTGTGCTGCAGTGGTAACAACATATTATAGTATACTACTTCCTTCAAATTCCTTCATCAATTTATAGATGTATAATCAGCAAAGTATCAGAAAAAGATAGTCCTGATGCAGAATGTTTCAATACATATCACATAATTGGATGGTTATTAGGCCTACTCATGCATTAACTTGTGCATCAGCATTTAAATGCTTTGTATGGTAACCAAGTCTGCCTGTTTTATGTTACTGAGTAGTTAAATCTATAAGAATGAATCATATTTAAGATAAGATAAGATATCTGTGACTGTGAAAATGATCCCATGACTTGTTAGGACTGTCCTCCGTGCTTCTCTCTCCCCAGCAGACGACTGCATAGAAGATTGCAGCATGCCGTCACAATGTCATCAAAGCTACAACTGACTTACTTTCTAAGTTGATCATATGCTTTGTATGAAAACAAATATTTTGCAAGATAAATGTCTCTTAAGTTGTCATATGCATACACACACGTGGTTCTAAATACTTTATTCTAATCTTTAAATCTTTTAATCACTGGGTGTACTTTCTCTCCCACACACGTTACAATGCGAATAAAAAATAACATTGGCTAATTTAATCTCCTTAATGAAAAGTAAATTTGTCATGCTAATGTCTTCATAATCGTATTATGTCCGTTACAAACACAAACGCGCATTCCACAGAAGCAGCGGGCGGCGAGACAAATGGTTTTGTCCCGCTCAGGCGCACTCTGATTGGCTGTAGCAGCTATCAGTTACGAGGCTCTGCTCTCTCATTGGCTGCCTCATCCCTCCGTCAGGCGCCACCGTGCTTCAGTTTGGTTTGGGATGGTCTCTCTCTCTCTCTCTCCCGGTCTCTCTCCCAGTCTCTCTCTCTCTCTCACTGAAGCTGTAGCAGTCTGTTATTGATGTTTTTTTCCTCGACATTTCCATGGTAACTGTCCTGTCTAAAATCTGATCAGCAGCCAGGAGCCGAGCAGTGTGTGAGAATGGAGCTGGAGGAAAAAAACCCGGACCCTAAATACGGTAAGATCAGTTTTATGTGTCTGTTTTCTCCTCGGTCTTTGCTTTTTTTCCCCTCTCTCTCTCTCTCTCTGAACGGACGAAGATATGGAAACAATGACTGCAAGGGATGGAAGAAGGGTGTGGACCTCATGGGTCGTATGCAGATCTGGAGTCAGCCTCATCCTCCATAGCCGGGTTATTTCTCAGAGTTGGCGTCTTTTATCTCAGAAAATGTGAATTGAATTAGTCTTTTATCTTTTCATTTGACAACACACAGTGATTTAGAGCAACGTGTTGTAAATAGGTGGTTGTATTTGTGGCTTCAGTGTGTCCTATTTTGAAAGCCACAAACCAAATGTCGCTTCAGATGAAACCCAGCCTCAGCCTAGTTATTTATTATTATTATTATTATTATATGGTGGTATAAACCATGCTGATGAAGACATGTAGGTTCATCCATTCAAACAGTTTTAAGTTGCATTCATATTCAGGTTATTCTGTACTACACGAGCACATAAAACAGGCCACAGCAGAGGATTGGACAGTATATTTGGTTAATTGTGTTTTCACTGCTGCTTTGTAGATTCGTTTCATCCATGTTTCTCCACAGATGCACACATACATTTCACATATTTGAATGACTTGTGACCACATATTATGGAAAACACTTCTTCTGTACCAGCCAAACACATGACTCATCGCTGATCTGTGTGTCACGCACATATTCTGGCCTTAACACCAACTTAGTGGCCCAGAGGATCCTGGCGTGGTCTTCTTGTGTCTGGGCTGGGTTGTTATTCGTCTGATCTGTTGAGTCATGAAGTTTTCGTAACTGTTGTTATTCTTGCCTTAATACCCCGTCCCAGTGTTGCTGCACCACAGACCTGACCACAGGCCGCTCAAAAATAAACCACGCTGGTATTCCACAATGCTAATGCGCGTGTTACAGTTGCATTGTTCCTTCTTTCACAATGTAAGATGCTTCCAACAGCCCACACCCACAAGTACGCATCCTCTGCTGTCAATCCACAGCACTTCCACTCCGGAGCATTTCCTCATTGCTTTCCTGTTACCATGTAAACAGGTCTTTTTGCTCAGCTCCCATCCCCCACGAAGGCTAAAAGGTCAAAAACCACAGCCCAGATATAAAGGTTTATAGAATGCATACACGGGGAAATGCATTCCAGCTCACCGCTATTCTTACACAGCAGTTTTTATAAGCAGAGTTTGACCTGTGAGCAGTCCCTTATCATGTATTCATTGCTAGCACTGCTACTATCACTACGTTTTCCCTCCGTTGTGCATGCAGGCAGGCAGGCTACAGCCTGCAGACTGTGTTCAGCCTTGTCCGCTCTACCCACTCAGCAGATACAGTCAAGAGATTTCTTGTGAATATCAAGATGACGCACCGCACACTCAGATGCATTACCACACACACTGCATGTACACACATATGCAGGAGCAGACACAGATGAACTGCTGTAAATGTTTCACAATGAGCGCTTGACTGTTTGATCCAAGCAGATTCCGTGAGGAGTCCAGAGAGACAGCAATCAGAGCCGGTCAATATTTAGTCCAAAAAGAGGCTTTAATGTGTTTCCTTCTTTGCTTTTAGGAGCATGTAGGCCAGCAGCCTCATTAGTAGCTATCAAAGGGTAGTTTTTTTAAGCGTTGGCTGTTAGAGACAGAAGTTTCTGGGACTCCATCAAGTCCCATATATTAACCATCTGAATCTACATGCCCTAAATAGATAGAAAATGTCTAAAAAGCAAAAAAGACCAAATGTATGGTATCATAATGTCTGCACACACGCGTGCCCGTGCATGCAGAACCACAGTGCCCACTAACCCATTAAGGTAGCCAGGGAGAGGTTCATCTGATAACCCCTCTGGGCCCATTAGTGAATCGCATCAGTCATGACATCATCACTTACTTTAACACACACACACACGCACAGATGCAAATGTATAGAAAAACGTATATTATCCGCAGAAGCAGAGGCACTCTCATTTTTAGCGTCCACATTAGTTTCCAGTCAAATGTCCATTCAAGTATTGCATGATTTTAACAAACGTTCATCAGTAAGGTTTGATAGACGTTTTTAACTCCTCATGGACCTGAACACAGACAGAGAGAGAGAGAAAGAGAGACTGAGTCTGGTTGGCCCATTGGGTTTTCAACATCATGGCGCTTGGAATACGTAATGAGCTAACTAAAAAAAAAACTGTTCTTAAAGTTGCTATGTTCACTGATAATAACTACTACGACATTCATTTTGTCAATTAGATGAACAAACAAGACTATTTACAAGACATTTGGCAGCTTTTACACAACAAATCTGCTGGAATGCACAGCACAGTCAGTGATTGTTTTATGGCACAAAGCAGGTCGCACTAATGGGGCTGTGTCTCTCACATTCACAGATGGTCCTACAATTGATAGACTGATGGAAAAATCACTTTCAGTGTTCAGCCATGGAATACAATGTATTTATTCAGTTTTATATTTTAATTGTTGAGATATTATTGTAATTTTTACAGCGTCTATTTACAGTTTGTATATCTGAGAAATCTGAACTGAACAGCTGAAGACAACCCTAAAATGTCCCACTCAGTAGACATCTTCTTTGTCCTTTCTCTAATTAACCCAAATTAAAGGGTCCTTCATCAAAAAATATGCATTTGAGTTAAAACATGAATATAGGATGTATCACTTTTAGATATATGTTTTTTTAGTGGGACATTTATTATTCATGCCAAAAATTAGATGACAAGATTGAGGCTGCTCTCACATTTGTATGATTAGTATGAACCTGCTAGCTAATTATCTTAGCATAACACTATAGCACTGCTAAAACCATCTACCAACACCTCCGAAGCTCACTATTAACACTTCATATCTGATTTGCATGGTTGTGCTCTACAATGCCGGGCTGGCTTTTTTACGCCCTGTTTATGCCTAACTACTGTTTCCTGTTATATTTCTCTCTGATATGAGAGTGGTATCAATCTTCTCAACCAACTCTCAGCGAGTCAGCACATTTCTCAAAATGTCTAACTATTTCTAGTTATGGCACCATGCTGTCAGTCTGTCACATGGCAGGCAAAGTGGGCAGACCAGATCATAGGCGCGTGTCACCATGTAGGGCGGCCTTATCTCTGATGTACAGTCCAGTCCGCCTTGTATGTGTAAGACAGACACAGTGTAACATAACCAAATCATTGTCTTAATGAAACCCTTCTAAGACATCTTTGTGCATTGTTTAGGAAGTTAGTGACATTTAAAAGGGCTGTGTGGTTGATGTGCTGAAACAAGCTGGCTGGCAGCTTGAAGTTGAAAACAGGAAGCTTAGAAAACATTTAGAAAAGGCCATGAATCTTAATGGAGAGAGGTCACAGAGAAAACTATTTAGTAGCAGTGTTAGTACTGTGTTTTTTTTAAGCTCATGTCAAGTGTGATTTTTTTTTCTCATGTGACCACTGTGAGGAGAGAGCTTTTTTTGCATACAGTTGCGCAGCAGTTGTAAAACAGCTGTAACAAAAAAAAAAAAACAGTGAACGCACGTTGATTCAGCGGATTGAGTTAAAGCCCAAAATAACTGTTATGATTTGAGAACACTCCCTGTAGTTAGATTTCTCTCAGCAGCTTCACTGGCGCCTTTGTTGCTGTTGCTGCTCCTCTCTCAATTCCCCCATCAATAACGTTTTTGCTGCAATTCCCCTGACAAAATTCTGAGCCGAGAGAGAGAGAGAGAAAGAGAGAGCAAATAAAGAAACGGGATAGGAGGCAGAGCTTTGAATACACTGAAAATAGGAAGTGAAGAGTGAGAGGTCGGAGGACGCAGACAGGAAGAAGGCATAGACAAAACACCGCTACACACAAAAGACAGAAAGAAATCTATAAAGCCGTCCATGACGAGAGAAATATTGTCAGAATGTCAAACTACAAACGACAAGGTATTGTAACTTCTTGCTACTGCTGGATTTATGACAACTGCAGCTTTATTTGTTTATTTGCTGAATGTCTTATCCTATCATTATTCCAGCACTATACTCATGTATTATTCACTTATCGTGATGCTTGATGGACTGCTTTAACAGCAGGCATACAAAGAGTTCAGTGACAGCTTTGTGGCACCTCTACAGTGTGTGGGCAGTGTGTATTCTGTGTGAGTGTATGAACAGTGTGTGGTGTAGCAGACATGTAAGAACTAGGTAAGCAAGTAGCTCTATCTCCCACACCCCGTCTGTAACAGAGCTTGTTGAACGGTTACTACGTCATCATGTGAACTGTGAGCTTGGCAGCAGCAGACACATGTGACAGGATGTCTACTGCCACAGCCTTGCTACCCAGCAAGAGGATGTAGGCCAAGGGAGCTACAGTATGTTTACCGAATGCTTCACAAAGATGATTTCCTGTTTCAGACGTTTGAGGTACAATTTTGACACGTCAAAATGACTAACCAGCACATTCATACTCGTTGCTGTTTGAACATACTTGCAGTATGAGCTCATGATGATCTCACTGTCGGCAGAGTGAGCTTGGTGGATGTTTCAACTCCTCTGTGTCTGAGGTGTTTCCACGGCGGCTGGTGATGTCCAGAGGGAGCTCACCGTCGCCGGGGAGCCATTTTGTGGGTTGCTAGGCATGACAGCCAGACAGAGGAATCCTTTTGTTCTGGAGACCGCCTATCTTTGTCAATACGTCGACTTACGCTTAAATATTGACTCTCCTGTATGCTGAGTGCCCTTTACATACATTAAACATGCTCATACACCCCACTGTAAATCACAAGTATGAATCATTTTTAAATTACAAAACAAATGCTTCGTTTCTCATTGATAAGATAAGAACAATGTGAAACACTGAACAATGTGCTGAAACCTATTTATAGGTCAGCATCAGTCTTGAAGAAGCAATTAGAAGCAATTTGATGAAACACCTAATTAAATTTTTGCAATTAGCAAACTTAAGTGGTGCATACAGTGTACTGATACCCGTATAGCCACTTTTACACACACACATAATTTCAAATATTATAATCTCAGATATTTAACTGGCAGATCTGATTGACCTACATTTATTTATTTGCTACAAATAACGTTGCAGGAGTCAGTGTTTAAATGATGTCTTGAGATCTTCACTGAGATTACATGTGGTTATTGGTTTGAACCAAAACTTTGTTATTGGTTTATGTGTATGTTTTAGTCTCACCACATTGACGGTTGAAGTCTTAACTTATAACGTATAACCCTATTATCTTATTATAGCAAGAGACTTTATTGAAAAGCTTGTCATCTCTTTGTATCTCCAGGGGAGTCCAGGAAGTTTGACCCAAACTTCAAAGGGCCGATTCACAACAGGTGAGCCGTCTCTTCAAATCATTAAATCAATATCATCAATAACAATGTTTCTGTCTGATGTGCCATGCACCAATAACAATATTCTGCCTCTCCTCTCCCCTCCTCTCCTCTCCTCTCCTCTCCTCTCCCCTCCTCTCCTCTCCTCTCCTCTCCACAGGGGTTGCACAGATGTCCTCTGCTGCATTCTCTTCATCTTAGCCTTGTTGGGGTACTTTGCTGTGGGTATCCTTGGTAAGATGGCCATTACTCCAACGTGGTTTACTCTTTACTCATATTAAATATATTTATTTACTAGAAATACATTTTGTAAAAAAAGAAAGAAAAGCATGATTGTAATGTTGGATTGTATACTCCTTGTCTACGTTGAGCTGTGATGTAGTTTATTTTTGCTTGAAGGTCACACTGATCTGCACCTCACTGTGTTGTGTTCTCACAGAAATTGCATATTGAAGACATAATGCTTTGACAAAACTGCAAACATTTTTTCTATACAGTTAAAACTGAGTCTGGAGTTTCATTTACATGACGCATATTGAGAGATAATTCATATTGAGGAAATATAAATACATCTGCTTTTGTTCTGAATGATTTGATGTCTGCTCCATGCAGCCTGGTCTCAGGGCGACCCCAGGAAAGTGATCTACCCCACGGATAGCAGGGGGCAGTTCTGTGGGCAAGCAGGAACACCTCTGGAGTGAGTCACCTGACAATATGAACATTAAAACTCTTTGACATGCAGACTACCTTAGGTGTTTCACATAATGACAGGAGTAACTGTAATATGGCATTTATTATTGAATGTCTTCACGTAACAGGAAGAAGCCTCTTCTGTTCTACTTCAACATCCTGAAATGTGCCAGTCCTCTGGTGCTGCTGGAGTTCCAGTGTCCCACCACACAGGTCAGAAACAATATCTACGTATCTTATTTCATGTTCACGGCAACATTTTTCTCATTTTTACCAATCAACTTTATTGTCATGATTATATGTTGTTTGTGTCCAGTTATGTGTGGAAAAATGTCCAGAAAAGCATATGACACTGGTGAAAGCAAAGTTAAGCCTCAAAGCAGAAGACCGCGCATACTACAAACAATTCTGTAAGGAAGGAGTGGACTTTGACAAAATGGTACACATCTATATAATTATTAAAGTAATACTGTAAAATGTACATTGCAATATGACAAACATGTTTTAAAAGTACACTGAAGACTTTTTCCACACAATTCAGAGTGCTCCTGAGATCCTGAGGGATGGCGCGTGTCCGGCTATGCTGATGCCCAGTAAAGCCTGTAAGTGAGAAACTTCTTCTTAATTTTTCACCCTCAATACATGCAGCTGTGTCGGAAGGTCTGCTGTTTTTGTGTGAAAGTGAAACAAACAAAAAACTAAAACTACATTAATTATCTCCTCCCTCTGCAGTCACGCGTCGCTGCCTTCCTGCCTTAGGAACGAGCAAAAAAAATGGGGTAGTGGTGGGCAATGAGACCATTATTGATACTGGAGAAGGCACCACTGTCAATGCCACAGATGTACTGGAGGCATCCAAGTGAGTCATTTTCACTGTCCGACAGCTCACGTGTACACACAAAATATGCCAATGTTAGAAGAATGTTAATCTTAAAATGTGTGAAAGCTGCAAGATAAATCATCAGGGGTGCCCTAAATACAACTTTATAATATAATTTGTGCTGAAATTATTAATTTAATGATGAGTGATTAGCTGATAGGCAAATAAAGTCATTTGGGTTGTAAATTGGTTACCTCTCTGAACTAAAAGTTTTCCTTTGGTTTTTGACTAAATGAACCCGTTCAGGCTTAACACTTTTGACACCCATCTTGTGTGTTTTGTCAGCTGACAGCTAGCATGTCACATCCCCATTACATCTCACGACAGTGATTTGATGTCCTATTTGGAGGTCTTTAAGCTCATATTTACGCAACATGCCGATGTGTGTTTGTTACACTTCACGCCTTCTTTGGTTCTGCACTATCTGTGTGCACCCCAGAGGGTCTTCATGTCAGCGGTTTCCATCAGCGTTATTCCCACTGGGGGAGGTTGTGATGCTCCCTGCATGTTATCTATCAAGATGATGAGTATTACAAGCTGTGTTACAGGATCTTGTATCGTTGCAGCAGCAGACAACATCCCAGTGCTGGAGAGTGTGAAGCCATAGAACCATGTCTAATTATTTGTCTCTTTAATTTTCAATGTGACATAACTAGTCTAATCAATGAATAACTTTGTGGTGAGTCACTTTGGAAATGCAAGTACATGATTTTTAGTTTCAAATCAAAAGTCAGGTCACAAGTGTAATTTCTTATTACCAGATAATTTTTCTTTCATATAAATGTTAAACAATCTCTTATTTGTCAGTCTTTGGCTCCATTTTGATTTTTACCTTGGCAGCCATACTTGCCAGATGTCTACATGTTTTCGGTGGTTTGTTTTTAATTCACTTCCTTTTATTACAGGAAATCAAATGTGGTCGTTGAAGCTCGCCAGGTGGCTATGAGAATCTTTGAGGACTACACTCAGTCTTGGCACTGGATATTGCTGTAAGTTCATGAGCTCATGAGACAGCAAGACAAGCCACCAATTTATTTATTCTACTTATTTTCACATGAGCTGTTTTTCTAGCCAGTAAACAGATTCAGTTTCCACTGGTTATATAAAAACATTTGTGTTCAAAACTTCAAAACTAATTGATCATTTTGAAACCGGAAAAAATGAATGACCACAACTGTCAACATGAAAAGTGCTGAAAAGACTCTGTTGTTGACTCTCAGTATGTTACAACCTTTGATGTATCCACCCTCTCCAGTGGTCTGGTGATCGCCATGGTGGTCAGCTTGATTTTCATCATCTTGCTGAGATACTTGGCTGGCATCATGGTCTGGGTCATGATTGTTTTGGTTATTCTAGTCATTGGATATGGTAAGTCTTCATCAGCTGTATATGATAAGGTTATCTGCTTTTGTTTAAATGAAACACTTCTAAATGACTGAATTATTGTTTTTAGGGATTTTCCACTGTTTCATGGAGTTTAAGAGCCTGAAGGGAGAGCCGGGCGCTGACGTCACCATCCGTGACTTGGGCCTGCAGACGGATTTCTCTGTCTACCTGCAGATCAGGCAGACCTGGCTGGCTTTCAGTATGCACTTTCATTCTGCAGTACATCTCTGTATGAAGTGTTTATGAGTCCTGTTAATCTAATGCCTTCACTGTTTTGCAGTGATCATCCTGGCTATTGTGGAGGTCATCATCATCCTGCTACTCATCTTCCTCAGGAAGAGAATCTTGATTGCCATCGCCCTCATCAAAGAGGCCAGCAGGTCAGTTGTGTATTGTGCAGCTCCTTTCTATTCTGTCCAGACTTTTATAATTACAAAATATTAAATGGCTGTGTGTAATGTAAACAGGATCACTCATAGTGACACAGAAAGTTATCACCCAAACCTGTAGTTACCTTCAGCTCTAGGAAGCATTTTAGGTTCTTTAAGCTCAATATTTTGGTTTTAGTTCAGTCTTAAAGCATTCACCTGCCTTGTTTCTTGCTGCAGCAGTTTTCAGCACAAAGCTTTGTTAAATCCACTGTGGTCTTCCTTTTTAGCACCAGACAGCAAATGGACACAGTTAACGACTAGCTGGTGAACATATTGGAACATTTAGCAGCTAAAGAACCAGATATTTCACTCAGGAGTTGATCTGAGACCAAAAATAGAGCTAAAATGAAGCTGAATATTAGACCTGCATTAATAATGTGGCCAGAAACAAGGTTGCAAATGAATGCTAGCGCTCTGTCTCTGCTGGATGTGTAAATAGTCAATGTATTTACAGCTTGTTTTGCTGCAGTAAAAAGGTTTAACAAAAAACACTTGATGCTGCTTTAATTTGATTCCATTCAATCATCACTAAGCTGAAACTCTCCCTTTTTCTCTTATCCAGTATTATATCTTAACTTGTTGACACAATATTTTGTTTTTGTTTCTTAATTTTCAGAGCTGTTGGTCACGTCATGTCATCGCTGTTTTACCCACTCCTGACCTTTGCGCTCTTGGCTGTGGTGATTGCTTACTGGGCCATCACTGCAGTGTATCCTTTCATTTGTCCAGATGATGATAAACGAAGGTCAAAACATAAATCTGTCATTATATCATACTTCCTTTCCTACTTCCCACATCCTGAAATTTCCAACTCTAAACAGCATAGTTTTCTATTCCTTTATCGTATAATAATTATACACATAACAATATATAGTTATGGTGATGGTGGATATATATATATTTTTTTATGAAATCAGTTGGAAACCTACTGAAAAAAACAGGCACTCTGGGCTCTGAATGTCTTTATCTATCAAAGCATCTCCAATATTTACAGTGTTTTACCACGTGTCTGCTAATGGAGCTTCTTATGTCGGACACATTTCAAATAAGAAACATACTGACTATAGTCAATACAAATATCTTACATATTATACCTTTAATTAATCAACTAGTCCATCAGCTAAATATTCAATCCATCTCATTTACTACTTCTCAAGGTTGTAACCTTGCAACATTGCAACATTTGTAATGATTTACCCTTCTATGCTATTTACTCATTATTCTTTCCTACTTCATTTCTTGTTTATGACATTTTTCTGTAAATGTACTGTAAATAGTCACAGACCCTTGTCTGTAACCCCTTCAGAGCTATCCTCCCTTAGTCTCCTTGACTGTTGCGACCAGTTTCTTGTCCACCTCTAATGAGCAGGTGTACAAGGTGTTCAACAACACGCAAGAGTGTGAGTATGCACGAGAGACCTGCGACCCCAAGGTACGCTTATAAATGTCACTGACACACTGAAATAACTGTGTGTGTGTGTGTGCAAGCTTCAGTCAACAGGCCAAATATTCTGCTCTTCTCTCCTTCTCCAGACATTCAACACCTCCAATGTGTCAGCTCAGTGTCCTGAAGCTGAGTGCCTGTTTGCCTTCTATGGTGGGGAGACGCTCTACCATAAATACCTCATCTTGTTCCAGTTCTACAATGTCTTCCTCTTCTTCTGGTGTGCAAACTTTGTAACGGCCCTGGGCCAGGTCACTCTGTCGGGGGCCTTCGCCTCGTATTACTGGGCCTTCAAGAAGCCTGAAGATATTCCCGCTTACCCCATATTCGCCTCGCTGGGGCGGGCCCTCCGGTTAGAAGCTGTTTTTGTATTTGTCTGTGCTGTCTGTCCACTTGTGTATATTATGTATATTTATGTGTTTTTGACATGCATGCAAGTGTAAGTGAGGCGTATGCTGTAGTCAGTAGGTGGGTTACCCTACTTGTGTGACAGAGAAAAGAGTGTTAATGCTCACAGCTGGCTTGTGTTTCCTCCTCCTGTGCAGATACCACACAGGCTCACTGGCTTTTGGCTCCCTGATCCTGTCTTTGGTCCAGGTCATCAGGGTCATCCTGGAGTACCTGGATCACAAGCTGAAAGGTCAGAGCATTTAACGTCAAAACAAGCAGACAGACCTGCTAAATTAGTTGACTGTGCATCTTCATTGTTATCATATATTTCTCAGTGACTGTGTTGATATGCATTTAGGATATTGTTGTTAAACTGGTTAGTCTTGATGCTAATACTAGATGCCTACACTACAGAGTAGAGAATACACTGATATGTGTGTTACACTGGTAAATCTTGTGCAGTATTATTGCTACAGTTGGTTGTCTGATGAAAACCACATATCTCCACTCTTTATGATTTTGATTGTGCATATTCTCTTACATCTATGGTTAGTATTTACAATCTTATTGACCAATGAAAACACCCTGTTTCATAACATTATGTATGTAGGATAGATAAAAGGAGGATAGCTTTGGGTAAATAGCATTTTGGAAGTTTGTTCAAGGAGAGAGACGACAGGCTCTGTGATCTCTCTGAACTGATGATGGATGCACATCAGTGTCAGATGACCATTAACCTGGATTATGCTGATTTCAACCTAGAATAGTAAAATAGCACAGATATGGCCATTGTGCTCTGTCGGAATATGAAGGGCAACCTTGATACTGAAGTGGACATAAACAGGAGAGATGAGGTTTAGGACCACCATTAGAACCATATAAACGTTTCTCATTGCAGTGTTTTAGATTTATTTTGCAAGTTAGTTTGAGAGAGAAACAGTTTTTTCATACTCCACTCTACTTTCATACCGTTCACACTTCTAACATCACATTTCTGTCATGGATCTATGTGTGTCCAGCGCCTTGCAGGTGCAAAAAAAATATATCTTTTCTGCTGTATTTATTGCAACATAAAGGGTATCAAACAGACAACAATCAGATTATTCTAAGGTTCTAAACACTTCCAGTCTTAATTGTAACATTTTCCCTCTCATCCTTCAGGTGCTCAGAACAAATTTGCTAAATTCCTGCTAAGCTGCATGAAGTGCTGCTTCTGGTGTCTGGAGAAATGCATTAAGTTCCTGAACAGAAACGCCTACATCATGGTGAGTTCTTCTTACTGGACACAGCTGCATGAGAGATGTTGAGTCTGGTCAGGTTTTAAAGGTTTGTTTGTTGTTTTTCTACAGATTGCCATCTATGGAAAAAGTTTCTGTCCCTCAGCTCGGGATGCTTTTTTCCTTCTCATGAGGAACATTGTCAGGTGGAATTCCATCACATTAATATTGACAAGTTTTAATTGAACATTTATCCACATTTTAGACTATTATTAGCCTAGTTTCATTTGATATACTCCGTTTTTTCTGTGTCCATTTCAATACAGGGTGGCTGTCTTAGATAAAGTGACTGACTTCCTGTTGTTTCTTGGGAAGCTCCTCATCGTTGGAATTGTTGGTAGGAAAGATTTTATTTTTAGACCCAAAGTGTCTTTAAACTGGAGAGCTCTGTTTGGATTTCTAATTTAATTCTAACTTTTTTTCTGTACAGGGATCTTCTCTTTCTTCTTCTTCTCTGGAAGAATCAAAGCCGTCGAAGAGGCAGCCCCATCTCTGAACTACTACTGGGTGCCAATACTGGTGAGAGACAGTTATGTTTGTATGATTTTTTTCCTTAGTTCTGTGCCACAGAAAAGGTCTTGATGTGTGTGATTTTCTTCACCCAGACGCTGGTAGTTGGGTCCTACCTCATCGCCCATGGCTTCTTCAGCGTGTACGCCATGTGTGTGGACACACTGTTCCTCTGCTTCTGTGAGTAACAGTGCATTTAGCCACATCTCCTATCTTCTTCCTGTTTAAACCATCTAAAACTGAGATGCCGATTTCCTCTTCCTGACATGTTTCTGACTCTTCTCTCTTTTCTCATTTTTCCCTTTATGTTACTTTATTTCCACACATTCCCTTTGTTTCATGTTTTCATTTTTCCTCAATTTTCCATTAACCCTATCAAAATCACAAAATGCACATTAACCACACGTGCAAAAGGTGAGGACTTGGAAAGAAATGACGGCTCGTCAGACAGGCCTTACTTCATGTCCCCCGAGTTGCACGAGATCCTCTCCAAAGCAAAAAGGGTGGAGGATGATGATGGCGTTGAGCAGACGGACTCTGCCAAGCAAGTGGACGAGGTGAAACTGGAGGAGGAGACCCCTCTTCAGCAGCAACAAGACGGAGAGATCCAGCTGAAAGAGCAGACGGTGCTCAAGCAGGAGAACGAGGAGGCTCAGCCTCTGCAGTCCAAGACGGACGCTGAAGAACCACGGGAGGAGAAAAATGAAGAACAGAAAGTCAGTGGGGCAGAGGAGACAGAAAAGAAAGAAGAGGAAAAAGAAGAGGTGAAAGAAGCTGTAGAGAAACAGGAGGAAAAGGCAGAGGAGGCGCCGCCTCCAGCTGTGGATGTTGAGGAAGAGGGGACTGGTGAAAAGAAAGATGAAAAAGAAGAAACTCAGGAAGAAAATCCTCCCTCTGCGCCGCAGGAGTAGATGTTAACAGTAATGTAATGGCAAGCAAAAAGAAAAAAGAAAAAAAAAAAAACGAGGCTTGGTAAACCTCAAAGAATGAAAGAACCGTATTACAACTTTGTGAAATGGACCTGTTAAATGTGCGGCATTACAACCAGCTAAAATTTCAGATCGCCTTGCTATGCGTGTGGTGTGACGTCCAGCTGGAGGAGGTTGTGGTCGACGTGTGAAGGCTGAAGCAGGTCAAAAGCCCAGTGCATCTCTGTAGCTTGAAAAAAAAAAGCTCCCTTGTGTTGGTTTTAGAACAGTGTTGGTTTTTATATTGTGAAGATCTGTAGAACATTGTGAGTACTGAACCTGTGCCTGATTACTGTCACTAATAGTTATCGTCTTAATCCTGTTATGCACTACAGAACCACTAAGTACCGTGTTTACAGTCAGGACAAACACATCTCAACTGATGGTGAATCTCTCACTGTTTACAATAATACCAGCTGACGCCAAAATGTTACAACATATTTGATATACTGTATGAATATTGGATCTTTTTTTTTTCTTATGGAACTTGTATATATACAGTAGTGTACGTCTATTATGTATGTTTTGGCTTCGGTCTTGTAGAGATCCTTGCCAAGATGGGATCCCATGTATTGTATCGCCACCTACTTGCCTTGGTATTTTGGACTGGCGTAAGCGCTGTGATTGTGTTGTCATGACGCAGCCATCGTGACCTCTCTGCAGACCCCGGCACTTGTTTACTGATCCCACTTGCCTCGCTCTGTCCCTATCCTCTCTCTGTCTCTCTCTCTCTCTCTCTCTCTGTCTAAGTGCTGCATGGTGTTAACAAGGCCTTCTGAATGCTCGCAACTAACGTCTCTGGATGCTTTTGTAACCTTCTTTTCTCGTTTGTCACCTTGTGTAAGATGTAAATTGATTTTCCACTAAAATTACTGATGACATTCCACATTTACTGGATGTAAATCTCGATTAAAGGTGATTGTATTTAAACATAGTAGTTCTGTTATGGGTGTAGTGTGAGTTTCAAGGTGGTTTGGCGTTTGGATGCAGGTGAGTTTTTTTTATGTCCAACAAAATCTTAAAGGAGCACTCCAACAATTTGACATGACATCACTGTTGGCTGGGGTTGCCAGTAGAACAAAGCACATTTCTGACCACACCCAACAGAGTTACACATTTCAACCAGAGAAGGCAGCAAAACACTGCTTTTCAGTCTGGTTATTATTATTATTGATTAACTGTCTCTCCTAACTTGCTGGAAGTGCAGTAATGTATTGTCGGAGTGCTCCTTTAATTTTTAACCCGGTGAAAGGCAAAACAGATAATTGATAACTATAGTCAATGCATGACATAACAGTTCAATTATTGTTCAATGTTAGCATACTGTTAAACAGCATACTGTTTTGTCTGTGTCACAGTGGAGGATCTGGAGCGCAACGATGGATCAACAGAGAGGCCATATTTCATGTCACAGCACCTGCTCTCCCTCCTGAAGAAGTCCAATGAGGAGCCCAAATCTGTCGATTAAGTCACCACTGCATGTGTGTGTGTGTGTGTGTGTGTGTGTGTGTGTGTGTGTGTGTGTGTGTGTGTGTGTGAAAATCAGAACAAAAGTAAGAATTACAGAATTACAGTGCCATTTTCAATGCCACATTGTGCATGTACAGTATGTTTGTGTCTTGCTGGGATTCATTTATGTTCTCTGTATGATATTATTGATCCTTTTTTATTTCGTTGTAGAGCCTTAAGCACATTGTCTCCCTGTACTTTTTCAACAAGCACGATTTTATTACAGAGAGAATAGGAGAGCTCAAGTTACAGATGATAATTAATTTAAGCAACAGTTTGCCTTAAAAACAATTGTTTTCTTTTGGTATTGTTTGTCACTTGTTTGTGTGTGGTCTATGTGGAAGCTTTGAAGGGTCCATAATCCTTCTATAGGCTCTCCTCTTTATGGAAGATGTTGCCTGTTGATACATGAGTAAAGCTGTGCTTTATCGGTTTAACTAAGCATATTGCACTGTTATTAGACCACCAAAGCAAAGTTGCTTAACCACAGGCGATTAAAAGCTTAGTATTATACTCAAAGCCTTAGGAGATTACAAATGACCCAAGTGGTTTAACTTGGATTTGCAGTCTTTATTTTTTAATAAGTTGTTTTCTTTTTTGTTCATACTCATAAAACATATCCATGATGAATGTGCAGATTTTTAATCTGTAAAAGTTTTACATGTGTCATGTTGTTGTAAACTAATAAAAGTTTTTATGCCATATCAGTGTTCAAGTGAAAAACAAAAAAGGCCAGTGCTTCTTTGGTTTCAGTTTAACAGCATGGATTATTGTTTATATCAGTGTTATTTATCATCCTGTCCATCACAGTATGCAGAAAAGTACAATTGGACATATAAAATAACTCAAAATTTTAGATATACTCATAAAAATCTAAAAGAATCATGCTATAATTTCAAATTGCTTTAGAATAATGGACACAACGTGTCTATAAATAGAAATAGTTACCCAGGAACAGCTGAGTACCTAATGAGGAATTAACTGTTAGTGCACCATTAGTTAATGAGTAAATCCTAATAAAATTTTACAGAGCAGCTAATGAACAAAAGCAGTTGGCGGAGAACAGTTTTAGAATAAGTAATCATCATCATCATCATTACAGAAACTAAAGGTTCAGTAGCAGTTAGTTCTTTGTTCCCTGGTAATTATTTGCTTATTGCAAAGCGTTACCACTTTGACACACATTATCTGGAAATATATAGACCTAGTAATCACACATAGTTTACAAAAGGTACATTTCAGGTTGTGTGCTTCCTATTTGTCTATAATAGAAGCTTTATTACTTGTTTTACAAGAGTAATGTGTGATACACTTGGTAGTTTGTGACATTTATATTTTGATATTTCTCAAAGAAAGAAAGAAACTGAGTTCAGTGGTGAAATTGTTTCATTATAGAAGCGTAACGCTGCCATGACAGGCGCATTTTTAAAAAAAAATAAGTTTTCATATTCTGAAGTGTCTTTCCAACGTTATAACGTTACACGTTGCATTATGGGAAATGTAGTAGCTTTTCTTTTTTTCTTAAAGGTGTGAGTCCCAACCAATCAACTGTTAATCTCAGACTATGGACTGTGTGGAACTGATTAGACATTTAAACCAAAGCGAGCATTCTTTAAATTTGTTTAACTTCACACCACCTGAAAGATTTTTTGTATGTTGTTTTATATTTAATTAATTACAATAATTAAAGACGCTGTTAAAGTTCAGACACTGTGAGCCTCGGCGTGTAGTGTACACGTTGCTGGGCAACACTGCTAAGCAACACAGGAGCTCGTTTAGGAGCTAACCGTGGCTAACACTGACGGTGGACATATTCTTCTTTGCTAAGTGCGTACAACATTAAAACGAAACGAAATGGCGTTCAGTGCCGGCTCTATTAAACCCCCGCTGCATGACCAAATAACGGAAATGCAGCGTAAAATCCAACTCTTGGGTAAGTTTGTTTAAAAGTAGTCTGAGCAGTGAAGTCCATGCTAACAGTTAAGGGAAGTGTGTTTTGCTACAATTAGCTAGCTAGCTGTCATGTTTAGTTTATCATGTGACTAACCTCTTCAAACCCTGAGTAAACCCGACAGAAACAGTTTGACTGTGTGTACGGTTGGTAAATAGTTATGCACTCGCTGTATTGTTATTTTGTAATGACTAAATGCGTCCACCAGAGGGCGACAGAACTGCATACTATGAGAGTTCCCAATCCACCATTAAGAAGAACACGGAGTCCATCCGCCAGCTGAGGCAGGAGAACAAGAGACTCTACAGGAAACTGGCAGAAGTTAATGCTGTAAGTCCTTGTGAAGCAGAAGCAACCATCCCAGCTGTGTTGCTTCTTTCTTTGCCTCACGTATCTTCAGTCAAAGGAACAGTAAATTGGGTCTAATTTTTTTTGTTCTCTTTGGTGTGTTGCCTCCCAGGGTGATGAAAATGTCATCAAAATGGCCTTTCATAACAGAGGCATGGAGAAAGATGCCTACCGCAACATGTCAGGGAAGGTGAGGTTCATAGCAGCGTTGGTTTGATCCTTCGAGAAACTGTACTGTTGGACTACATCATTTTTCCGACCTTAACAAATGCTGGTTTGGAAATTTGAAATGGACAAAGTTCTCAGTCTAGTGTCAAACCATTTACATGACATAAAGGATAGATTTAGATGATACGTTATCCAGCTCTCTTTGTTTTCTTCTCTGTGTGTGTGCATGTCTGTCTCGCTTTCTGCTCACACACGCTCTCCCTGCCATTACCCTTCTCTCAGGCAGCCCTGACAACGCTAGAGCAGAGGGTGCTGTCCAAGATAAAGCGTCTCAATGCCCTCAAACACTCCACCCAGTCCCATGAGCGCCGCCTGGATGAGCTGAAGATAGAATACCGGAGAATGAAACCAAAAGCCAGCGGTGGAGCGCAGTCGGCTGATGTTCGCGCTCAGAAAAAAGAGGAAGTTGCCATGGTAGTTACCTCTTGAGATCATGTAGAGATGTGCAAAACATGAATGTCTTTTTTTTCCTAGTGTTCACTCTTTATTAAATACATCGCAGTATATCACACACTTACACCCTCTGCAAACACTGCTGTGTGTGTCTTCAGAAACTGCGGGCACTGGAGAACAGTCTGGAGAAGACCCAGTTTAAGTGCAAGGAGGCTGAGAACATTATGACTAACTATCAGAAACTCAAAAGTCAGCTGCAGGTTTGTCCAACGCTCATCTTGACCTGCTGGCCGTACTGCAAGAGTTGGCATTCCTCATGCTGAGCGGCACATTGTAGAGATTATTTTGCAATGTATGTAGCCTTTTTTTAAGCTGCAATGAAGTAATACAAATATAGTAACCAGTAATAATTCATGCAGTTGTCCAGATCATCGTTGCGACAGTCCTGTTATGATCTTTCTAAAACACTGACTGCACCACTGTCACCACTTCAGGAGGAGAGTCTGACCTTCCAAGGCCAGTTGGACAGTCTGGAAGCAGAAATCCTGAAGCACAGAGAGGAGCTCCACAACATGCAAGCCATGAACAATGACGCCCAGCTTTCTAAAGAAGCTGCCAAGGTGAACTACAACCTTCCCTCCCATCAATTTAAGTTAAGGATGACTTAATTCCTACTTATTACTTACTCACTACTGTCATCAGTGAGGTTACAAATGAAATGAGTCACAACTAAAGCAGCTACAACAGCTTTTTAAGCTTATTAAAAATTATTCACCTATGTTCCTTTCATTTTGATTTACCCAGACAACTTGCAAGTACAGACACAGCCAGTCTCATCACAAGATTTTTCCCCAAAACAGTATTTCTCTTTCTTGTCTGTCTTTTTCATTCTTCAAAATAAATGCACAGTTGAAGATCACTATGGTTCATGTAGTATATAATGTTATGCCTTTAAGCAGAAGCCCCAGCGATGGGTGCTTCAAAGTTTGATTCTTTTCTTAAAATACATTCAAATACATTTGAAGTAATTAGAGGGAGAAGTATGTGGAAATGAACCCACAGTATTGTTAATGAAGTAATGAGCACCATGGTTTTAGTGAAAAGTTTATTCATGTTAAAGAGTTTTTTAAAGTTGTTTTAAATAATACATTAAAATACATCTATGTCATAATGGTGTAAGTAAATAGTAATAAAAGGTTTTATTACTTTTATTAAAGAGACAAGGCCTAGAGTACTTCGCCTACAGTAGGCCAAGAGGCCTGGGCCTGTTCCCATCAAGCCTTCTCCATCTTTGTTTTTGTGCCAGGCTGAGTTACAGCAGCAGGAGGAACTGCTCTACAAGGAGCGCAAGGAGAGAGAGCGCATTATAGCCAGCTACAGGAGAAAGGTTGAGGAGCGAAAGGCCCAGGCTGAGAAACTTGATAAAAGGGTGAGTGTGTGTGTGTATATATATATATATATATATATATATATTATTATATATTATAATTTTTTTTATTCAACTTTATGGACAGTTATAACCTCTCTGCTACCTTTAGGCTCAGAGAACAACTATGCAGCCAGATGAGCTGAGCAGTGAGGCTCAGCGGAGCAGCCCCAGGGTGACAGGTGAAGAGGAGAAGGCCATCTCCACTTTTGAGGAGGCCTTCAGACGCATCAAGGAGGCCACCAATGTGACTGATATTCAGGTAGAGATGCACATACACTGTACATGGATATTCTTATGTGGTTACTATCAGTGTTCAGACATTCACACATTTTTTTTTTGTGCCGCGTGTAGGAGATAGCAGAGCGATTTATCTCACAGAAGGACACGCACCAACATCTGGAGAAGCTGAGAGATGAGAATGAAAAGGCCCTGCAGCAGCTGAAGGAGCAGAAGGAGCTCCTGAACCAACAGTTCCTGGATATGAAATATTCTGGAGAGGCTAAACTCTCCAGGTGAGACACAAAACAAACAGTGCTAGTGGAACAAATGCATCATGTACTGTATGTAGCTGCAGAATAATGCTTATTCACAAGCCTCTACTCTTTCTCTGTGGTTTTTTTAGTGACCAACAGATGCTGGAGGAGTGTGAGCAGCAGCTGCAGGCTCAACAGCAGAAGTGTGATGCAGGCGAAGAGCGTCTCGATTGGCTTATTAAAACTCTCGGTACTACCCGAGCTGGAGTGGAGCACCTTGCAGACAAACTTCAACACATCACACTGGTAAATGCGCCTTCAGACAAACTGCCTGTAAATTATGCGGCTGTTTGTCTTATTCCTAATAAGTGTCAATTTTCTTTCCCCCTATGAACACATCTGTGTTTGGTTTAAATTCCTTTTCTTTCAATTCATGGTGTCATTGAAGCTCATGTCCCGTCACCATCCTTCTGTTCTTCTCTCTCCAGGATGATGACATAACGGCTGAGGTGTCTCCAGACTCAGATGAGTTTGTGCTGGAGCTGATGACTCAGTGTGAGCTGAAGTTGCAGTTGCTGCATGAGGAGCTTCAGGGAAAGGATCTGGCTGCTATCATGAAGATGATGGAGGAGGAGGAGGTGAGTCGAAACTCCACAGAACTCATCCAGTATCACAGTGGTTTGGAATACAAGTTGGGGTTTCGGATAAGATATTAATTATTGGCATTTTCAGAGGTAGTCCACGTGAACTGGCACGTCAGGTTTGTGTACACTTTTAGTAATGGGTGCGGTAAAGTGGCAGATAATTAGATCAATATTGTACATGGAGTCCTAACAGAGAATGTTGGCACAAGTGCAGCAGTACTAGAAATAAAGTGTCTCTGATGAGATGCCCGGTGACAGTGATGTGACCGACAGAGTCCACCAATAACATCTCTGTCCCGATGAGAGGAAAGGTTTGGGAAAATAATTTTAAAAACTGGTTTGTGTAAAAAATATATGTTTTTAAATGGTCTCCTGAGTTGATATATTAGTACTTTTGGACTGTTGGTTTAGAGGGATGGCACCCTATCCGTCTGTCTGATGGTAACATATATGCTGAACAGAAGACATGATGGTCCCGGAGTCCCCTCTAGAGAAGGGAAGTAAGGATGTTCCATACACTCATTTGAAGTTTGAAGTAAAGGTTGTGGTTGTTGGACACAAACCCATCTGCCATTTGTCAGTGTAAACTGTGCGCCAAGTTTGCGTGTAGTGTTAATGACGCTACAATTAAATTAATCGTACATTCTGTTTTAACAGACAACATTGGCACATGTCTTACATGTTAATAGGTGTCTCCAATGAGGTCATGTGATCAAGATCATCTGCCTGTAATATCTCTGTAACTGATCACAGAACACAGGATACCTGAACATAGGGGTGCACAGTTATGATGATCACAATTTGGCTTCTTTAAAGTCCCTAAAGTCAATGAATAATCCTGACAAATTTTTAGGATCTCAACATTGATCAAAATGATTATCATTTTGGCCATAACTGTGCAGCCCTAGATGAGCATGTACAAAGAGCTCCAGGATCTGGCCACTTCATGAAGGACACAGACAACAACATTCATTCAGTGTAGTGCTTTAAAGTACAGGCTGTGGTTTTGGATAGGATATAAAAAACCCATCGTCGTAAGGCGTAAGGGAAACATGCAATAATTGAATGAACCGTACATTCTCTTCTAAGACAACTTAATAAGTGTCTCTAATGAGGTCATATGATCATCAACTGCCAATAACATCTCTGTAACTGATCACAGGAAAGGTTTGGGAACATTATTAAAGACTAGTTTGTGTAAAATGATTTGTTTTAAATGGACTCCTGTTTTAACAATGTGTGTCAGCTTGAACTTGAACTCAGTGATAACTAAAGTTTTGACGAAGGCTCTACAGTATGTCATGGACACAGCACGACTAAACATAGAGCTGTACAATTAATCAAAAATGATTTGTGATCAGATTTTGGCTTCCTGTAATTAAATGAGCACGATTGACTGTCATACTGGTGTTTAAAATACGCTCCACTCATAGAAAAGTCAAACTAAGTGCAAGCGCAACAGCCAGTCAGGCGGGAAAATGAAAATCAATTTAGTGACGCAGAAGGCCAAGAGCTAGTACCTCAAAACAGATCATCTTCCACTGTTTGGAGGTATTTGGGATTTAGGGTAGGTGATGTTGAACGAGCACAAATCATACTCTCAATGATGTTACCTCATTGAGTACCTGCCCTTGTCCAACATCAACTCACATCCATAATATACAGTTTTTCATGTTTTGCTTCCAGGTGATTCACTGTGAATAAGCACTAGTTAGGCCATAAGCATGTAGCCCTAGCTGAACATGTACACAGAGCTTCAGGGAAAAGGACCTGGCAGCTAATATAAGGAAATAGACAACAATACTCAACCAGCATAGCAGTGGTTTGAAGTACAGGCTGCGGTTTTGAATTGTACATTCTGTTCTAGCAGAGAACATTGGCAATGTGCAACATGTGCAATGTCACACCTTAATAGACGTCTCTAACGAGGTCATGTGATCAGCCTAGTCTGTAGCTGATCACAAGAAAGGTTTGGGAATATGAGATTTGACATTCACCTCTGTACTGGTAGTTTTTGGCTTGTACAGGCCTCTGTTGTACAGTGGAGCGCATGAACACACAGCATGGCTGAGCGTGTATGCATGCATGCTGCTGTGCTTATCTGAATGGTAAGGTAACCATTAGGGCCACCTCAAGTGTTTGTTCATGATTATTAACGCTCTGCAGCGCCTTCTCTGTTTGAGAAGATTGGATATCAGAGTGTACTGTAGGAAACACGCAACAGTCTGTCGGCCATTTACTAATGACATTGACTGTTTTACTCTCAGATCCATTTTTAGAAGGCATAATCTTTGTGATTGACGTAAATCCGAGGTGATAATTTCAAAATCAGTCCAGACTTGTTTGCTTGACTGGAACTGTGCTGATCAAGCAATTTGCACCTCAATCATAAAGAAGTATATGAAGTCTGGAGGAGATGGCGCAGCATTCAGCATCATTCTAATATTAACACCAACAGATCAATGTAAATGAACATTTCATCGCATATAATTGAACATGCCTCTTGTTGCTCTCGCAGTTCTATGTCCGGATCGAGGGGAAACTGCCGGCGTACAACACCCGGGTCAAGCTGCCTGAGGACGAAAGACTGGACCTCTTCAATGAAGGTGAGTTAGGAGACACACAAACACACACCCACACGAATACAAGCACTCTGTCTCAATCTGTTTTTTGTCTCAAACGGTCATTCTTTGTGTTCTCAGAGGATGAAAGTGAAGAGGACGAGGCTAGCATCATCTCACGGGACGCGCTGAAGCGTCAGTCTCAGCTGATCATTGACGCCAATTCCAAGAAGAAACCCTGGAAGAAGAAGAAGGGCAAGCTCTGATCAAACACCACAGTGTGTGTCAAGACTTCAATAAACATAAATGATCTGTACCAAACCTGATTGCAGTGTAATTACCTAAACCTAAAAGGACCAACCAAGCATATTTACTACTTTAACCATTCAAGGTTTCTCCTTTGCAATATTCGACATGCAGTTCTTTGATGATATCCATGAACAGATATATTTGTGTCCTTGCTGGTTACTTATTGAATCAGTGGGTTTGTTTTGACAACAGGAATGTTCTCAGTCAGGTGTCACTGTTGCACCAACACTCGTGTCTCCACCTCCTTTTCACAGTTCAGAACTCTACCGTCTGCCTCACGGGAACTCAATAAAAGCTATCAAAACGCAGCTTTCACTTTTTAATCTTCTATTTTTTGACCGTACATGGCTGCACCAGGCCGAAACAGCCCAAAGGTGTTCATTTCATTGTCCTGCTGATCGAAACCTGTCGTGACTGTGGAGGGTTTTATCTTACAAACATGATTCATTACAGTCTGCAGTTCAGAGGAAGCTATGACGAATCCAGCCTTTATTAAATTGGTGAATCTCATCAGCACTACAGATGCGTTGTTCCAGTACAAGCTCTGTGTGGGAAACCTCCCCTGCTCACAGGCATGCAGCCAACACCTGAACCATCTCTGCTATGTTCAGCATCTCAAAAATAACACACATTTCTTCTGTCTCTTTGCACAAGTGTTTTGCACCTGATGTTGCCAGCTCCTTAGGTTGTTCAGTGGATCATCTTGTTTTGTGCCTGAGCTCTTTACAATAACATGGTAGTGTGTAACCTCAAGAGTGTTTTCTGTCTTTAACTGTCTGTCCAATTTTTTTGGAGTGCAGTAAGGAATACTCCCTGAAGTCAGGCAGCAGAGGTCAAGTGATGTGCAAATACTACTGACCCATTTTTGGGTGAGCTGAATATGTAAGAGCTTAGCTAGTTTATCCTGCTGGACGGGCCACTTTAAATAACATATTTTCAGCATAAATTAACGGTATACACACTTCTCCAGGCATCACTACACCACAGGTTACATGTATAAATACATAAAAGGCACTGAAACTGTAAGCTATTTAGATTAATATAACTATTTTGTCTTGTGAGCTCTTTTAATTTTAGTAACTTGTGATCCCACATCACACATATGAGCAACCTTTCTCTGCTCACATTTTTTTTGAATGGTTCTTGGAGAAATGCAGCAATTAGAGAATGTTATTCTGGACACGGAGGGCCCCAAAATATGAGTGTGAATGGTTGTTTGTCTATGAGTGTGCCTTGTGATGAACTGGATGAAGCTGGGATAGGATCCAGCACCTCGTGACCCTGATGAGGATAAGCGGTTACAGAAAATGGATGGATGGATGGTCCAAACCTCCATGTTAGGGATTAGTGATTTTGACCTTTGTCAGACATTAAAACTCACCTTGGTAGCAAGTTTGAGGAGATAATACCATCAGTACTTAGTAATATTAATTCTCAAGTCTATGTAGGTCCCAATCACATATTTTTATCTTACTTAAGGCCTTATAATGAAGAATTAATTTACAGCAAGCCTCCATAAAACTGAAAAACAAAACAACCTGATTCAATCCAACATAAAAAAACAGGTGAAAAATATCAAATAATATGTGTTACAAATTAGAGTTACAAGTTAGGATTAATTATAAATTACATCCAGATTTGATCTTATCATACAAACATTACATGAACTAAACAGACTGAACAGCACATGATCCTCCATCATGTTGGACACAGATCAGTAGGCCAGATATATCGATGATCCATCGTGTCTCTCATCTGATTGGCGCTCTTCTTTTCAGCCGATCGACCAATCAGTGAGAGGAGGAGGGGGCTATGCGTGTCCCGGTACAGATTTTGAATCGCTGCCAGAAGCGTGAGTGAGCTTCCTCAGATCTCCCGACAGCACCGGGCTGCCATCCAACATGATTCAATCGTGTCACGTTGTCACGTTTTTATAAGTTGCCCCCCTGCCTCAACGGTGCACGAAGGTAAGAGACATTTCAGCTCTCCACACCTTATCAGCAAGCTTTTTCTGTCACCAGCCAGCCGAGTTTAGATGAGCTGATTTTATCCTGTACACTCAAACATGTGAGCTTCAGTGTTTGTGGAACTATCTGTGGTTCAAAATGGGGCCAGGGAGTTAGTGCTTTGTACTAATGAGGAGTCCAGCGAACTGGAATGATGGGATCCTGTCAAAATGGGACAATTATACATCTGAGTATACAGCCAAACAGGGAGGAGGCCTTCCACTTCCACTCACACACACCCACTAACACACAGTCACATAAATATGCGCGCAGAGCATCATCCACCCACAAACGCACAACCCGTCCTCAGAGATAAATGCCAGAGTCTCCTCTATCCAACTTTCACACTGTCTCTACATAGATAGAGACAATATCATAGACGGTATTCTGCCTTGGACAAATACAGCTCTGAACATGGTCTTTATCGGAATCCACGAGATGGAGCTTCAAGAGCAACAAAATTACGGTTAAGTAACAATTTTCTCTCCTTTTTAAAATGTTTGTATTCAGATTATCATTTGAATGTGAAAATACCCAGATTTTTGGGGGTGGGGTGCTGTGGAAGAAACATTAGCTGCTGGTTTTCGTCAACTGTGCATGGATTTTAATATGTGAATTTTGTACTTGTTTGTTTCTGTGGTTATATTGGGACAGTTCTATCCTATATGTCATTATCTTAACATTTTCATTGATGGTTCTCCTGACGTGCTCACTTTGAACCCCTCTGAGACTGCACATACACTGACAGTGATAGTCCTTTTTTATTTTCTGTTAACAAAGATTACCAGCCACAATGTTGTGTTGATTCAAGAGAAGATTCCTCAAGACAGAATGACTTTGCATTTGTCAGTTTAGAGGCTTTACATGCCCCCTTTGTTATCGAGGGAATTCGTTGGACTAAGGTAATTTATGTTGTCATGCTGTGCTGCTCCTAATGAATTGAGTTAGGCCAAAACATTAATCCTATTTTTGTCCCAGCATGGTAAATGCAATCAGGATTTTTGTGCTCAAATTCAACTACCACTGACCCAGTTGTTTAAGACAAATCTTTGTTTCATGAAATTGAAAGGCTGGGAGCAGGAAGTTTACAAGTATAACCCCCTTACAGCTGATCTGAACACATCTCCGACGGTTTGAGTAGATATGAAATAGCAAGAAAATGCTACAGCAGGAGACTATGCCTAACATTTCCATGCTGTCCTCCTTGACGCAGATGAGGCAGCAGGTGTGGGGGAGAACTGACAAGTTTGTGTGGGCCCGTAGCGTGACACAGAACCAGAGATGAGGATCATTATTCCTCTGCGTGGAGGCGGTGATGGAGGGGAGTCCCGTGGCCTCCGCAACAGGGTTGGCAGGATGAAGAAGCTGCTGTGGCTCAGGCCGAATCACTGCGGGGACATCCACATGGACACAGAGCCCGGCGTGTGGCTGACAAGCTTCAAGTTATTTGACACGGATGAATATGAGGTGAGTTAGAGCAAAAATAACACAAGATTCCTATGACTGTTAATAAGGGATTCAACCTGAGTTGAGCTGTTGAATATTTCAGTTTCAAAATGTCACACATGATCAAAGCATCAATGCACTCATCTCTAGTGTAAACATACAGTTTATTGTTCAAAATTTTGATCAGACAGAGCATGAGAGAAGACAAGAAATGCATGAGGTTTCACAATTATTTCTGACTTATCCCACCTAGAGCGAAATATCTGAGACTATTTGACTGTTGAGACCAATGTTACACTTACACCAATATTACCAAATCCCAGGGCAGATGTAGATGTAGATATCAGTTTCTTGTTGATTAATCTGTCAGGTATTTTTCAGATGAACTGTTCTTCTTCTCAGAGCCAAACACGCCTTCAGATTTTTTGTTTTGTCTGACCAGCAGCTCAAACTTGAATTAAATTTACAGTGATATAAAACAAAGAACACCAGAACCGACAAATTATGGCAACTATTTGAAACTAATGATCCTTTTTATTAGCAATATTTTTCTCAGTTAAATATTTGCTCTACAAACTGTCAGGAAACCATAAAAGATTTTTTTTGCTTCAGAACTGACTCAAATCAGTTATCAAAATAATAATAATGTTTGATTCATTTATGGTCAGGTGATGCTGTTCTCCAATCAACATTTTTGGTATAGTAATGTTATTTTAAATGGTTGACATCTGAGATTTTAGTCATTGTATTTAGTGTCCTTGGGTATGGAAGACATTAATTGGTGGTAACTGGACTATTGATACAATCGCACACATCTGTGGAGGAAACTGCTATCATATATTCAGTCTGGTTTCTCCCCGGGAACTTTTGCTACTGTTCCGTTTTATCTCAACATTTTTTCACTCAGAACGTCATCAGCCCTCACAGATATTTAGTGATAGAGAGAAGGAACTACAGCTGACTTTCCAGGAAGAATATGATGTTGCCGTGGGTGTGGATTTTCAGCTTAAAAGACATGATTACAACCAGCATGCTTCTGCATCATTTTGCATGCATGCTTCCTCCTCTTGCTGCTCGCCTGTCACCATTGACAGAGTCTAATGAGTACTAATTGAGGTCTCTCTAGGCGCTGTTTCTCTGCTCTTTTGTTCAGCTGCTGTAGAAAGAGAGTGGGTGGCATGGGCAAACATGGAAGAATGATGGTGGATTCTCAGTTCAGAGAGACAGAAACTCATTAGAGAGACAAAAAGCTCATTCTTTGCTGTGGGCTTGAAGAGCAGAGTGGACGGCCTGATTTCACGATGTCCCATCTGCTCAGCTTGTAATCACAGAGTGTTCCTGCTAGTCATTTTGTCTCTGTGTGTTGTGAAATTTCACATTTTCAGCACCAAACACTTTCTACCCTTTTTCTTGATTACATGCTCCCCTGAATACATAAAGTTAAAGCTTTAGGAGCAGAAAAACCTGTTTGATGTGGTATGTCACACCCATGACATCATAGGCAGGAACATAAGCAATAGGTCTCTGTGAAAAACTGTCCCGACGGCATTCTTCAGAAGCATGAGCACTGAAATGCACTGATCCCAGCGCGTTGACGCTGGTCTGAAATCAGTGTCTCATTTTGAACAGACAAAACGTTTCCTTTTGCGTGTCACATTTCACATCTTCCTGTGAAATAATCATAAAGTTGTTGTACAACTGAAAACAAACAGATCCTGATCAGAATGTGAAGCACGTTATAGCTGGTGAGCCTGTTGGTAATCCAGCTAAAGAGCCTGAGGAAATCGAAATAATTCAAATCTGATCTTTTTAATGTTTAGACTTTAGCCATGTGACAATATTGTGATTCTCTTTTTTGGTTAATATACATAATTCACTATCACTTTCGCCCTCATAATGATCTCATAATCTCTTTCCATGTCATACATGAGAGTTTTTAAGGTCTCCACCTTTTGTCTGCTTCACGACAAGCGTGTGTGTGTATTCATATCCATCAGCACATATACAGTCAGACTCTAATTGAAGTAGAGACTGAACCGTCACATCATTTGTTGATCCTGATCAACACCTGACCAGAGCCCACAGCCTTTCTCTTTTTCTTTTCTCTGCTGGAACCACTGACACCTCAGGCTTGGATGCCTGAATTGAAAATTACAGACCAATTATGAGTCAGTCATGTTGTATGAATCAATCAACATCATTTTACCAACACACCGCCCATCTTATCAAGGCACACTGCAAGTATGAGTTTGCTGAAAGATCTGGAACTTCTTGGGGAGTCACATTGAATTCTACTCTGATCTGAGATGTTGACCACTGGGAGGAGAGATCAAAGTTGTTTGTTTTTTAACTTTTGGGATTAAAAAGTGGATTTATCTTCTTCTCAACTGGTTAACAGAGGTGGAGGTGCAGACATGCACTGTTGCTATTGTATTGTCTGTTGGCATCCAGAGCTCCATGATACAACTTCATATTTATACAGAGATTGGACAAAAAAAGTTTCATATCGATTGCTTCGATTAAAGGAAGGAAGGAAGGAAATTGGACTACATGGTTGAGCTATCTTGTAAGTTTTAAAAATTCAGTAAATACAGTGCACAGTAGGCACAGCACAGCTGAGGGAGAAAATGACTGGGATAACTGGGATGACCCCCAACTCATTCCAATGTCAAGTAACTTATGGGCAGCTGGGAGGAAAGGTCAAAGGATGGTTCAAAATGGGCTGAAGTCGTGCAAAGCTAGAAAAAAGGAAAAACAAAGAAGAGCCAGGAACTGACTGAACTGAAGAAGATTGCAATATGGTGATCTTCTGAGTTTTTTTTTTTTTTTTTTTCCCCAACACCTGATCAACTAATGATTAGCCACAGACCTGGAGAGGACTACAAGCCACAGTGAATTTGGAACAGTGATCATCTGGCGCTGCATCAGCAAGACTGAAATCTGGAAGATTTGTCTTTGAACAATGCATTAATCAAGCATAATGGAAGTTAACCTAGAAGAAAGCTGACAATGTTCCCGAACTCTGAGGGCCATTTTTTTCCCCAGCAGGACAATGCTCTAAGGCTACCAGACCTGAACCCCATTGAAAACCTCTGGACGTGATGATAGTTACATATACTTGTTGTGTGTTCTACCAGAGCTGAGCTATTTGTATTTTTGCACAAGAAATGGCATATAGTCACCCAGGGGCAATGTGAAAGACTGATGCTAAGAAACTCCACCAAATAACGAATTCTTCCTAAATGAAAACATTTGTAGCTACCATGTGGTTTAAAAATGAATATGAGCTTGTTTTCTTTTATTTACTGGTTGTTGTGACCAGTTGTGATATAAATAAATCCTCCAAATGAGGAGAAATGTAACAAATCTGGATAAAAAGTTATATATAATAACCAGTGTCTCAGAAAAAAAAATACAACTTGCCAAACACACATTCACAAGATGCTGAATTCAAAGAATAATAATAATAACTGAATAAAAATCTTTTAGGTGGACACTACTTGTATCATCAGTATCAAAATCATCTTTTTCAGTCGTACCCTTCTATATTAAATCTGCACAATTATACATGATGCTTTTAATCCCCGTCTACTTATTGGTCAGTCGCGTTAGCCCCTCCCACACCTGCCTCGTCAGCCCCGCCCGGTGACATGCCGCTCATTCCCCCCTGTCCTCCTCCCGCTCCAGCTCTCAAACCAGTCAATCCACTGACTGACTCACGTCAGGATACAGTCCACGTTTCTTAGTCGTCTCGTGCTTTGTTGCATTAATTCTTCAAAATGAAAGTGTCACATGTCATTCAGCCCGAAGAGAACTGTCGGAGGACTGAGCTGAATCCGTGATATCTGTCTGCGCTGCATCAGAAGGAGATATTAGGATTTATTCTCGTAGGGGATGACAAACATGGGGAAATGGCACTTATCGATGGTAGGTGACATGTAAAGTGGTCCGTCTTGTTTGTGGTTGAGGTTTTGAGGTCTGTCTGTGCAATGCCATGTTGTCAAACTGTTTGTTTTATTTTGTCTTGCTCGTCAACATTTGTAGTCATCTGCATGTGAAGCTCATTCTGTCCTTGTCTCCGGTCACCGGGACCAGCACCAGCAAATTGACATAATGGCTTCATTGAGTGCAGCAGGGTGTGAGTGGATCCACCAGTGTCTCATTGTGTCCTCCAGCCAGCACACTGCTTTTTGTCTGAGTTTCTGTCATGTGATATCAGGTGTTTTCAGGCATGGCGCTGCTGCTTGCAGTGATACACGTGCACAATAACTTTAGGATAACTTTAAACCTGTATGAACACCAGTCCAGCCATGTAGTCTGCTTTCAGAGCAGTGAATAGTGTTTTATCCAGTCCAGTACAGACCAGAGTCCAGTACATTATATTTGCATATCCTCACAGAGTGAGAGGAGTTTCTTGTGACGAAGTCGTAAAAAATCATCATTGTTCTAGTTCTGAGCCATAATTAAATAATATTGTTGATCATCACTCCAAATAGGACTCAGGTTATTTGTTGAAAATTTACAATTTTTTGTTTAGTAAAATACAACATGACTTAATCAAATAAAATACTTTACTTCTGTAGGGCTAATGCTCTGATCATTACTGCGATATCATTGTCAGATCACTCACACTACATGAACAGTCAGAGAAAGATGCCTTCACTTGTTTCCTTCAAAATCTGTGCAGGTCGAAAATAAGCCCTCTTGTCCTTGTAACATGAAGTGTGAGGGAGTTGTTGTTGAATGTTGGAAATACTGTTGATATTGCACACGGACAAAGTTAGAATTTTTAGCTTTTATTTTTTTATTTTGCCTTTTTTAAAAATGTATTTATTTATTTTAACTTTTTTGACAGTGCGAGTGAAAAAAAAACACTCTGCCAAAATGTGTCATGGTTCAATACATTGTCCCTGTGTTTGTGCACATAACAAATCTTACAATGAATGCTTCTTTACTTCGTCGTCAGTCCAGTCATCACCAGCTGTCTGTCTGCGTCAGAGTTCAAGGCTGGGTCACAAGTATAATCTGAAGAATGAGATTAATTGACGTTGAGTTTTCACCTTTTTAATGAAATGACTCAGTCTGAAGGTTTATTGCATTTGTCATGAAGTGTCAAAAAAGCTCCAATCACAGTTAGAGATTAAGAACTTTCAGTGTTTCTGGCTGTGCAGTGTTTCTTTCAAAGTTCAGTAAACTACTGTATGCGTTTCTGTTCAAGTCCACTGAAATCCATATTACCTACCATATCACGGAGACAAGGGCAGGCTGTCTCGTGTATTCAACTTAATTTCTGTCGGATCTTGATGACCTTGCATTCTTCATTGCAGGACCCGGTGCAGGAGTGGGGGGAGGAGGAGGAGGACGGGGCTGTGTTTGGCATCACTCTGCGCAGGGAGCCCGTCTTGCCGGCCTCAGACACGGCAGAGCTCTCTACAGCCTTCAGCTTTGCCCAGTACCACACGGTGAAGGTGCGTAGGCTGAAGGCTGGGACCCTAGAGCGTCTGGTCACCCACCTGCTGGACCCCGAGCACCAGGAACCAGACTTCATCCGTGTCTTCCTCTCAACCTACAGGGCCTTCACCACAACCAACACTCTCATCGAGCTGCTGTTTCAGAGGTGAGAAATCGTCCTTGCAGAGGCTCTGCAGACTGAGAACTGAGACATACGTCAACAACAGCCATGAGTAATCAGCTAGCCTGTAAGCTAGCTATATTGCTACTGTTCAGTACATAGATGGATCCACTCAGCTTAGCACTTAAAAAAATGACTTGACAATTTTGGATATAAATAAATTTTCTTAGCAAGAGTTAGATGAGAAGATTGACACCACTCTCCTGGCTCTCCTTTCAGTGTGAAGCTGGAGCCAACAGCCATCTGTCTTTTATTCGTTATACTTTATTGTACCTACAAGGAAATTTGACTTAGCCAGTAGCGCTATACACATAGCTCTAATCAACTTAATTATAGTACATAATAATACCAACACAAGTGTACACTCAGTAATACAGTAAGACAATAATAAATACTTACAACAGTAAGCAGATGATAACATAAAAAATGGCAACAGAATATGGATATTTAATAAACATTGTACATGCCCTGTGAGGTAATATAAAAATACAAAGACATTAAAAATGAGGAATAAAGACATAAACACATAATTAGTAATCAGAAGGACATTACATAAGTGAGGATTGAGCTGGTTATTGAGAAGAACATTCATGTTGTATGTATGTTGTTGTTTATGTTGTAAAGTTCTTATTAAAAATGTATGATACTTCAGCTATAGACACGCACACAGCAGTGTTCAGACTTTAAGGGTCCCATACCATGCTGGTGTATCCTATCTAAAGGTGTTTTCCAGCACAGCCTGGGGGATTGTTAACAGTTTCCACCTCAAATAGTCTGATAGTCCATTATCTAGTTCATGTCTATTTTTGGTGTAATTTGTTACCTTTTGGACAGAGCCAGGCTTTGTCTTTGTGCTAAGCTAAAATAACCAGCTGCTGACTGTACAATAGCTTCACATTAAATGGAGATATGTGAGTGGTATAAATCTTCTCATCGAACTTTTGGCATATTTTTGTGTCATAATGAGTGGGATACATGTAAAAAATATGTATACATTTCTTGATTTCGTATTGAGTTCTGAGTTAAACTTGCGTAGCTACTCTACCTTCAATAATTTCTTCTTAACTTATTGAGATTGTTTTGTTTAAGCAGCTATTTTTAAACGGTTCATCATCACTGTATACAAATCTAAGTGGAACATACGTGCAACCAGGCTTTACAACACGTCAGATACACACATCAGTTTCTAAAGAACACAGCTATTTAACCCCCTCTTTACGTCGCCTCAGCTATTCAAGCAGCAGATCTCTTTTGACGCTGGGGAAGTTTCTATGACAGGTATTACCGTCATGAACCGAACAAAGCAGTCAAGACATTTGTTCCATTCCTCAGTGGTCATGACTACACCCTCCACACCCAGCACAGGTGCTTCTTTACCCGAAGGCTCAGATTTAATTTGACTAGGTGAGGAGGAATGTACTTCTGCTACTAATATTTCAGGGATGACACAGAAAACCTCTTTTGTTTTTTAGGAGAGATTTCCAAAACAAGTTTTTTAACCTGGTTTTATATAACATCATTTTCCAGTCCACGGATCCTGCCTGGTCTTATGTATCTTTCAGATCCTTACGGCTCACCTTTGCTCAGTGTACCGCAAATGGCTGCCTGTGTGAAACTGGCCATTAGCGCTGTTCACTTAATATATTATTTGTCAAACAGTCGCCCTCATATCTGAGATGCTGGTGGCAACAGGTTTCCTGTGAGCTTTATGTGAGGTCAGCCTCAGGACAGCTTGGGAAGTGCGTATTACCTCCTTACCATGACAGGATTTTGTACATGATGTAGCTTTTCGTTGCTGTCATTAACTCGTAAACCACCTGTAGTTTAAATAGATAGATGCTGTATAAGTTACAGTTTATTTATCTCAAACACACCTTTCACATATTTTCATCCATCCATCCATTTTCTGTAACTGCTCACACAACCAATCAGGGTTGCAGGGACATTATTTTGATTTGTTCTCTAAATATAACGTTTAACTTTTAATAATGACTTTACTCCTAATTTAAAATTTCTAAAGCTTTTCACATTGGATGCAGGAAAGAGAAATCCTTGAACTTAAACGCTGTCTCTGCAGGGATTCAGAGTGTTGCAGGACATTTCCACAGGATGAACAGTTATAGACAATCAAACCTTGGACCTGTGTTGTTTACGGGATGTTTTCTGTCACCACTAGGTAACCGTGTTGTCCTTTCGTGTGGTGCTTATCATTGAAGTTTCATTCTCAGCTGATAGGTAATTGTGTTTATTTTTCCACAGAGATGACTCAATGGCTAACCTGGATAATACTGTCTGCCCACGCAGGTGAGTGTGGTCACTTATTCAAAGCTTTACATTGGCTGCACTGTTACTTAAATTAATTATAAATCTTTTTTATGTGTCTCACACAAAGAATGCCATTGTTGTCCAGGCCTCTCTTTATCTCGATCAAATAATAAAGCCGCAAGTGGCTTGGATTGAAGCCAATACAGACCATTAGAAGTTGAACGTTTTCCACTTTGGTTTGGGTATGAAATCAAATCTGAAACAGTTTTAAAGAACCTTAAACCTTTTAAGGGATAATCTAGTATTATTATTACTGGAATTGAAATAGTCATTTGGTATACTGTTCACATCTTGAAAACATAGAATTGTTACCCTCACGTATTATCAGTGAAAACTGGTCTCCATATTGTTCATGTTGATAAAATTTACCTTTCGAAATGACGTAATTAAAGCCATTTTAGGACACTAACAGTGAAATTTGCTCTGCCCAGCCAATGGCATTATTTTCAATGGATGGATCAGAGCCTCCTGAGAATCATGACTGATTAACAACTAGTCAAGTTTACCTGTTACACAATCGGATTATTCTCTAAAATTGTGTGATTAATCAACTATGGGCTTTTTCCTGCTCTAAACTATCGTTAGTATATCTGCCTTTAAAATTCTGTCAAATCCAAGTTTTGTGATGATTGGACAAAGTCAGTAGCTTAATCGCACGCCTTTGTTTTGAAATACCTATTTTTGGTCAGTTTCCAAAACATTTTGGGGGACATGTTTCAACAGACTATAATACCAATAATACCAATTCCATTATTATGATTATATTACTTGATATGGTATGATAAACTCCTTTTTATCTTTCTCTATCAACATCCTCTTCAGTCTTTCTGCCTTGGCCATTATGTCCATAGAGGCTGCTGAGTCCAGTTGCATTTCTCGTTTGCCCAGCTCCAGTTCTGACACAACACTGGCTTCACTGCCCATCAGCTTTTCCCCACAGCACAGCATCCCTGAAAACCTTGTGTTTCTGGTAGTCCAGTGCCTGTATGAACGCTCCCCTGGTGCTCTGAGCTCACAATCCAGAGAGCCTGGCTAACAAACTGAGCTAACAGCAGCTACAGTTTTAATTTACTGTCCAGTTTCAGGACATCGGATGGAAACCAGAAAACATTTTTGCTTTAAACCTGATGAATACTTATTCAATTCCCCACAGTACCTTACCCCCAGTGATCCGGCTCTGGCTGGAGGAATACAGCGAAGACTTCAGTGATCCACCTCAGTACCAGGCCCTACGCCTGTTGTGTGTCCACTTGCGGCATCGCCTCTGCTTCAGACGCTTGGCTCATACTGCTGAGGCCCTCCTCAAGAAGCTCCAGGAACAAGGTACATAATGTCCGGCCACCACAATGCATGAAGTGCAGACCATTGTGCTGTCATGGCAGTATCTGTACTGTAGATATAGGATGTATTAAGTAAATGAATCTTTTTATTCATAGTAGATTGGCTCCAGATTATTTAGAATTTATTGTCATTTTTCAGGTCTATGATTTTTATTCATTGCAAAAAAAAAAAAACATATTTCTGCCAGAGATAAGACAATGCTGTCGCTGGTAAAGAATTTAGTTGATTGTTTATGAAAATGTAAAGTTTGAACAAAGTAGAATGAAAAATATAGGGATTACAACAAAAGCATGGTGAGATAGTTTGGATAAAGTTATATTTAGCACAAAAAGCAATCATTCCATTTGCAAAAAACTGTTGTACCATGAAGTTGCTGATCTGTGGACAACTCCCATCAGTGAAGACTGATTTGTAGATTGGTCCCCACTGGACTGTGAATGATATACAATCCTTTCTGCAGCCTGTTTCATTGTCGTTTTTGATTTACGGTGTTTGACAGATTGCAGGCAGTCTGCGTCAGAGCACAGCAGTGAGTCGTTGCAGCAGGAACACATAGATCAGGAGGATGGAGGAGTGACGTACCCTAAGGAGGAGAACAAAAGCAACTTTATGGTCTTCTCTGTGAGAGGAGTGGCAGAGCAGCTGACCCGATTGGACGCCGTAGGTTTCATTAACAGATATCTCAAAGCTCCTTTCTGTTTCACAGTGTGTCTCTCATATTCATATTGTCTCTCCCTGTCATCGGGTCTCCCTCAGGAACTGTTTGTCAGAGCCGTGCCCTTCCACTGCCTGGGCTGCGTCTGGTCCCAGCGTGACAAGAAGGAAAACCGAAACCTGGCGCCTACCGTCAGAGCCACCATCTCTCAGTTCAACGCTGTCACAAACCGTGTCATCACCTCACTACTCTGCCCTTCCTCTCCCAGCCCTTCCACCTCCTCTCCCATTTCATCACCCGGCTCCTCCTCTACCTTCTTGTACCCCTCCACTGCCCCGAGCTCACCCCGCTGTGCTTACACCAGCCCCACCCACAGAGCACGCATCATCGAGAGGTGGATAGCTATTGCTCAGGTCAGGGTCCAGAAACATTTAGGTGACACAAATAAACATAATGTTTCGTCAAAATGGCATAACAAAACTGCAATCTTCCTGTATTTTCTCTCCGCAGGAGTGCAGACTGCTGAAGAATTTCTCCTCTTTGAGGGCCATCCTTTCAGCTCTGCAGTCCAACGCTGTCTATCGCCTCAAGAAGACCTGGGCTGCTGTCAGCAGGTCAGTACAAGACACTTGACTGAGGTTACTTTTACTTTAGCTGAGAGTGAATGAAGAAAAAGTGAAAAAGAGGTGAATATTGACTCAAAAAGTCTTGATTGAATTTGTTTGGTTTCAGGGAAAGCATGGCCACTTTTGACCACTTGTGCGAGACCTTCCCTGATGAGAACTGTGTGCTAACCAGCAGAGAGATCCTGGTGGAGGTAACTACATGTATTTTTTGACATAAACTCCCTTTCAGACTCAGACATGCCTAATTAACAAGGGAAAGATCTAGCGTTGGGTTGGTTTTGCCGGCCTAGATGGGTCTGATATACAAGCTAGCTTAATCTGGTTTGATTTTATGCCAACTGACTGAACCAACATTTATCAATATGAGACATTCTGGCAAATTGAGAGAGACAAGGAGGAGTGTTTGTTAGCACAGTTGGTAGAGCATCTGCCCTACATATGAAGGCTCAGTCCTTGCCGCAGAGGCCCAGGGTCCGACTCTGCGGCCCTTCGCTGCATGTCTCTTCAGCTGTCTCTATCTAATAAAGCTTGAAAAGGCCAAAAAATATCTTTAAAAAAAGAAAGAGACCAGAAGTAGCTCTGTTCAGCGACAGCAACAAAAATGCACACAACATAACGTAGCCAAACTCAGCTGGGCTCAGTGAAAAACTGCAAAACTTAAAACTACAAAGCAGCACAAAATTTTGAACAGACGTTGCAAAGACTAATAAAACTATGCAGTTAAAGAAATTGTAACATTACATGGTGTAAAAAGTTATGTGCAATTAAGTGAAATGACCAAAGAAAAAATATGTTGATCATAGTAAGAAAAAGCACCAAACCAGCTGAATCCGGATTAATTAGTTCTACCTGCGCAGGTCAGTGCATGTTCGTAAGTTAATACACTTAGACTGCACTTAATACTTTCACTCTTTGAAAAAGAGTTACCAAGCTGTCACGCAAGAAAGATCTCACGATTGGTGGAGGCAAAGAGCTTCCCTTTGCAAACAACATTGTTGAGCATAAGCCATCCATGATCGGTGGAAAATCTCCACCTGGCTCTCCTCCCGTGACAATCACACACATTCTGCTGCAGAGACACACAAAGAGAGAGACATTATCTGTTTTTACTGTTATTACAGTGAAGATGCAAACGCAGCATTTATTTCTTTCAGGCACAAACCAGTGTTCAGAAGTGAACAAACCTGTCAGTGTCATTCTGCACCATGTTAGTTTAGACCATTTTGATCGACTACATTAACAACAAGCTGCCTCCTCCATTTTGCACCTTTCATGTCAACCTCTGCCATCAGTGTATGAGCGTGTGCACCTTGAGTGGTCGGTAGACCAGATAAGAGTAGTACAAATTTCTACTGCACTCTAAATCTTACAGACTGGACCTTTTTAATATCAAGCTGATTTGAAAATTGTGATGTTGGCGCAACCGAAGTTTGTCTAGTTATAATTGTGCCAGCTCCTTTCAGAGGCATGGGTGGAGGTGTGTACTTCTGATTGAATTAGGTGTTTGTTGACTTCAGTACAAAAGGAATCTCTGAACGCACCACAGTGAGAAAATAACAGGTTATTTCCTGGTATGCAGCCCAGCGGCTTGTTTGACTTCTTGATGTTTGTGTAGTAGCATACAGTTTTTCTTTTGACAGGAAGTATGTGCCTGGTCAGAACAGTTCTATACTTCCCCTTAGCTGAAACAATTAGCTGAACATGTATTGGCAACTATTTTGATAATAAATATTCACCAAGCAGGCGCAATGATGCACAAACCCATCATCATTTGAAGTGAATGGTGTGAAGACTGAATGCTCGGTCACCAGTTCACCTGCCACTCTGTGTCCTTTTGTTCCCGGTGAAAAACAATTGATAGGAATGTTTAGTTAGTGATAGTGATGTTATGAGTAGCACAGCTTCTATGTTTAAAAAAAAAAGTCTATTGTCAGCAGGTAGCACAAATAAAACTACAATTGAATGCGGTTTTGGGACCAGCGATAATAAGCAGTTATTAATTTTACCGAGTACACATTGTCTAATACTGACACACGCAAAGAGTACACACCTGAGGGCGAACTGCACAATAGCCGGTAACTATGTGGATGTGATTGTCTTTAAACACTGCAGACACTCTCCCATACCCAGCAGCACCCTGTCAGCAGTTGTTCAACCCTGTGAAGAACAGTTATATAACGTGCTTTGTTGTCATCTGGGAGCCAGCACACAAATGAATGCCCTGTATGTTTGATTGATTTATTTTTTTTAAGTCATCTTTTTTTCTCTGCAGGATGGGAGTCACTCAGATGGCTCCAAATCGCCCCGGCTCTGCTCAGCGTCCAGACAGATGGTAAGAAAAGAAGTCATCATTTTGTTTGGAAATAACCTACTGCTTCCTCAATTTCAGATTTGACCACCAAAATAAACTGAACGTGTCAGCTTATAGCAGCCAGTAAAAAGGAAAGGCAGAGGTCTGTTCATGTCTGTCTGCATCAATTGTACTTCCCTAAAAGCTAATTTACTAAAATAAAGCCGAGAGTTCCACTTCCCTCTTTTTAAATCTGTTCATCTGATGGAAAACGTTTGCACATTTACAACTCACATGACTGTTAGTTTTCCCCCTTACGTAGGGATGGCTATGACAGCTGACGTATGTGTAACGTTTCCCACAGTTTAACAGTTTACTTAGCCCAGGTGCGACCGTTTGTAAAATGTTTTATACCCCCATATTCAATCTGTTTAAATAGTGGTGTTGTGTTTTCAGTTGTCTGTATATTTCTGCTTCAGCTACAGTATATAATTTTAGTTCCACTGACGTTACGTTTACAGTAGTAGACTGCTACAGCCAACTTATGTGATATAATGGAGCATGGGAATGACCATCATGATGTACTGAGCCCTTATACGCTGTAAACATTCAATATTTGAACAAGCCCAAACCAAACAATGTTTATTACAGATTTATGACTAGAAAAACTTGACACAGTCCGCAGCTGAGTATCTCAAATGTATCTTTAGGTTCCTAGCTTCCACATGATGTATACTTCTTCTGTTTAGTATATACAGTTGACCCACCATCTCCTGACACCCTAAAAAAGACATGTTTATTATAGAGAGGGGTGGAGTAAAAGAGATTAAAATAAGAGATCCAAAGACTGAAGGTCTGACACGTCTTACATACAGCAGCTATCACAGAAGTCAGTGCTATTCCAGCTGTAGTTATAGTGTTACAGGTTAGAGGTAGTTTTGTAGACTTGCGAGATGAGTTTCTTAGTGATTGACAGCCACCGACAAGACTGACACAAAACAAAAATATGTTTATTACAGGGAGCGGTGAAGTGGAAGAAATTCAATATTTACAAAAATGACTAAGAAGTTGATTCTCTCCTTTTTGTGTAGCCGAATGTAAACATGCTGTTTGATTTGTGTCCTCAGAACTTAAGCAGCGGCGTGGTGCCGTACCTCGGCACGTATCTGACTGTCCTGACCATGCTGGATACAGCACTGACTGACACTGTGGAGGTGAGTACACATCACACCCACAAACCCACCCATTGTTTCACTTTGGCCTTTTTTTATGGCACATTTATGAGCTCATGTTTATAACACTGGTTTCCTTTTTCTCAGGGAGGACTCATTAACTTTGAGAAACGCAGACGGGTACGTGCCGCCACCTAGTGGTGTCTCACGTGGATCATGAATAATGCATCTCAATTTCAATAGTCTTAGATTTTTCTGTCCTGTTCAATTAATCTGTGCTCTGTTTTATTCTCGCTCTTTGTTGCTCTTGTAGGAGTTTGAGATTCTCGCTCAGATTCGGCAGCTTCAGGCTTCCTGTTCACACTACAACCTTCCAGTTAACCCTCAAATCACGGCCTGGCTGCAGGCACATACACTTCTTACAGACCAGGAGAGGTGAGACACAAACACTGACATGGCTGCTATAATATATTTACAATATAAGACAATCAGGTGCATATGACATATCTTCTTATTCATGCATTTTAACACATTTCTAGATGTTTTCAGTGTGATGCACATATTTCATGCTTCTTAGTTGTTATATTATATATATTTTCTATATTTGTTTTTGTATAATTCACATATTCTCTATATTTTTTGTTATAATGTTGTCCTATTATTTTTATTATGTTATATATTGTAGTATAATGCACATTATATACTTTTAATTTCTATTTCCTATTATTCTTCATGCCTATATAAACATTTGTGTTCTGACAAAACAGAAACTGTCGCCCAATTTCTCTCGTCTTTTTATTAACTGTTTATTTTGCTCTCTGAAGCTATGAGCTGTCTCGTGAGCTGGAGCCTCCAGTCGATCCCTGTCCCACTTCTCCCAACTCATGGAGCAGTCGCCTGATCACTAAGAAACTTCCCCCGTAAGTCAAGCATGTCATTTTTCTAGTCATAAAGCTGTAATGAACATTGTGTTTTGATAAGGTGCCATACAAATATTGAAAGTTTAGAGTGTATAAGGGCATAGCACATTGTGAGCGTCAGTTGCCAAATGATTGTCGTTGCAGCAGTTTTTGGTTTGATTTGTTTCACAGCTTTAGTGCAAAATGTAGACATTTATGTATGTATGACACTCACTCAAAAACTCCTGGAAATTTAATGTCAGAATACCCAGGAAAGCCACTGCACTGTGTCTAGTTTGTGCCTGTACAGCTCCATGAGGGATCACAATAGGTTGACCTCAAGTTTAAAAAACTACAATTAAATGGCTATAGTGCGACTAACATCATCACACATGAATAGAATTGGACTCATTGAATCCAAAGTGAAAGTGTTTCTGATTCTGATTTAATTTGCTAGATCGTGAAAGGTTGGGCGAGTAAACTGTGTTTGTGTGTGCAGGTTGCGATCAGCCAGTGACAGCTCCCTGAGGAAAACACATGCTGACCAGATCAGTGTATCCTCATCTGGCTCCAGCAGTTCAGACATGGAGGACCTCTCCGTACCTCAGCCCTCCCCCATCAGACTCAAACTCAAGGTATGAGTTCAGACAGTCTCGTGTGTTTATGATCAGAGTGCACGGAGGTCAATAGGATCAAAGCTTAAAAACATACAACAACCAATAGTAAAGAAACTCTAGATAAAAGTTGGCATCTGTTATATCTTGCACTACTTCTGGCTTTTCATACATCACTGCTTTCACAGTCTGTCACTCATCAGATATTCAGAGATCTTACCACCAACTGTCTTTGGATTTGAGGTAGTTTGCTTGAATGGCAGCAAAACTCAGCCAACTACTGCACCGTGCATAATACAAGAGCATCATAAGAGCATCAGCATCATCACACTTGATGATAATGGTTTGGAATGGTTTGGTTTGGTCTTGGCGAGGTGGACAGCATGTAACACTATCCTGGTGTCTTTGCACTTCTATCAGGAGAGGAAAAATCAATGACCGCCCAGATTCCATCAACGCTACAAGAGAGACAAAGACAAAGCTGTTGTTATTTGAGGGCACACAAAAGTACCAAATTACATAAGGTACTTGACGTGCAGCGGCACCAAGACTGGGCTTTCTGTTTTTGTTTGAAATCATATAACCAGCTCAAATACACATAGACAAGCAGAGGAAAAGATGATCTTGCACATGCAGAAGAAATCAAAACCATCCAGCTAATTTGATGAGGGATCCATAAGAGGCTGACACCAGGGTAGTGCTGTGTGCCGTCCACCTCGCCAAGAACGATGCAAGTGTGATGACGCTGATTTGCTTTGAGTGCTTTGAAGTGCTGTGGGGAAATGCTGACGGTTGATGGAAGGCTTCATGAAACCAGCGATGTGTAAAGAGACTGTTTGAGATCGAGGACAAACAATGCATGCATGCACTTTTCATAACACTTAGCAGCCTATCTAGTAGAAAGATGCAAACATTTTAGAAATTGGTGGCCCACGACCAGAGAAATCAGAGAAAGTGGACGGTGGTATTCACGTTTGCGCCAAAGGTAGAAAGATTTGATGATCGACTTCGTCATCGGATGAAGTCATCGGATCTGTGGCTATGTGTCTTGGACACTCAGATTATCTCCCAATGGTGAGTTGAATCAGATTATTCACCCGTCTTTCCCTCTCCTCTCCCCTCCCTCAGTCTCTCTCAGGTTCTCTTCACAACGTTGCAGAGGATTTCTCCTCCAACTCCATGTCCTCCTCCTCTCGCAGTCTCTCCAGCTCCTCCTGCAGTTCATCCCATCCAGATCTCAGCTCTTCTTCTCTGGTTCTGAACTCTGAGTCCTCATCGTCCAGCTGCTCTCCTCAGACCCCGCAGCCTGTCTACAACAAACAGGTTGCTGACTCATGTATCATCAGGGTCAGCGTGGAGTCAGTCAGCAATGGAAACATCTACAAAAGCATACTGGTAAGGGCGGTAGTGGTGTTGACTTTTGTAACGCTTTCTAAAAAACGAAAAGTGGAAGAAAAAACAAAAAGAAAGCAGAAGAGTGAGGCGTTTGTATTGCTTCATCTTCTGCGTCAGACTAACTACATGGAAAGAAAACAAACGCTCACTCAGAAATAGAGTCATGACAGCATGACTGACACCAATCAATAGGTAAAACAGAAAGTTCAAAATAACCTTATGACCTACACCCATATGAACACATTGAATATGTCGAAGAAGATGAGAACAGCATTTTGCACTTTTCTACTGTAAAATAACACATTTTGAATCATTTTGATGCTACACTAACTAGTAATTGATTGAATGGAGGTGAAGAGTCACCCTGTTCTTGCACAATATAACTTCTGAAATAAAACCCTCTGACTTTTCCACATCAAGAGTGTTTCCTGACTCGGTAGCTAATGTTAACTCAGGTTGTGAGCTCAGAGCTCCGGGGGAGTGTTAGTGTTTGTACCACAGACATTTTGTACCATCGGAAGGAGGCAGTTTTCAGGCTTGAGGGTATGGGGTATCTCCGATTGAGTTAGGAGATGGTTTTGTGCCAGAACTGGAGCTGGGCAAGCAGGCAGTGTAACGGGGCTCAGAAGCCCCTGAGGCGAAGAGAATAAAGAGAATATTGGTGGAGGAAAAGGAGAAAAGGAGAGGATGAGGATCAGCTTGTAAAATTTTGAACCTCTGAAGGAGGAACGATGGAGTCATCTGTGGGCTTGAAGCATAAAGCATTAACAAAGTAGAGAGTGACCATTATTGCAGACAATTTATCTTGTACAAAGATTTGATGACATTTCCTAGATTTGGTAACATTTCAAACCCTCCTGATATCTGTATCCATTTTTTTAAAGAAAGTAGCAATACATTTAGTGAGAAAAGGTTATATTGCAGATTAACACTGAATACATATGGAATTATGTGGTGAACAAAAGAAGTGTAAGCAAAACAAAAGTGATGATTGTACTCAGTCCAGCATTGTATATTCAGATGTATTATATTGTTATTCATTCTCATGCATGCTGCACTGGGTCTCTCTTGCTCACAGGCAGCAGTAGATGTGGCGTGCAGGGCAGTCGGGTCTGAGCAGAGACACTTCTCTCTCGCTCTTTCTTTCTAAATCTCTGGGATGTTCCCACTGCGTGTAAATATTTAAACAGTTGTTTGATCTTTTCCTTTCCCTTGTAGATATCTTTCTACATTTTTTACCTTAAATATCCAATTTCTGTGAGTTTGTGATCATTTGGCTAAAGATTTCTCTATCTTCCGAGCACTAAGGAACTAAACGCGCACTGAAATTACAAAAACAAACTGGCAATCCCTTTTACGACTTAATGGCTGCATTAGAGAACAGCAGCAATGGTTATGTGTGTGGTAGTGCAGAAAGCCATTAACTTTACATATTGTGGTATTTATTTAGCAGGCAAGAGATTTATTTCTTATGTTTATGAAATCTTTGATTTAAAATGTAATTATTAGACAAGAAGTCACAGATGGCCACAAAAGACTAAAAATTATTATGAATTAGTTTGAATCCACATCACTTCCAGTCTGAATTTACCCTCTGAAAAAATTATATATTTTTTGTGAACTATCTCTGAGGTTTTAGTTTTTCTTATACTTTTCATAAAGCAGATTAAAGAATGATGCGCACTGCTTTTTCAAGCCAAATGATAATTCCCTGTATTTACCTTCTCTTGTGTTGGACCAAATCACTGAACAATAATCGAACTGTGATAGTGTTTGCACCCATATCTATATTTTAGGGAAGAAAGGTTACTTGTGTTGTTTGTGCTGCTTTGTTTGGCTAACATCTGAATGCCTTCAGCCGTGACAGATCTCACTGTAGTCAATGTTGAACACAGGAATAGCTACAAAATTATGTTTTTGTAATTACAGCTTTAAAAATTAAGGTCATAGTGTCATGTCTGGATAGGCAGAATGGGAGTTACAGCATTGACTCTACTATTTATTTTGTGGATGTCTGTTTCATCTCCAGCTCACCAGTCAGGACCACACGCCTACGGTGATTCAGAGGGCTCTTGGAAAACACAACATGGACGATGTCAGCTGCCATGAATTCAGCCTCTGCCAGATGCTCAACAATGGGAAAGGTAAAGGCCTCTCCTCTAGCAGTCTAGTGTTTTTTCTGAGTGCAGGTATAACCTGCTCAGGACAGGACGAATATACTCAGTGCTGATTATGAACTGACTGCCAGTCAAACAACCAGACCGTACACGTGTCTAAGGGTTTTCTTTTGCACTAAATTTTGAACTTTTATGTAAAATGACTGAATGTACAATAATATTTACAGTTGGAAATATTTTGGCATCTGCAACCTGTGAACAGTAAATGCCAGATAAAGTGTTATGGAGGGGGCAAAAATCAGTTCACTTCCCTGACACTGTCATTACTAAGCTATAATGCAAGTCAGCCAAAAGACATAACACACAGCGAGAAAACAACCCTTGCTCTTATTATATTTTCATTGCCTTCAATTGTGCTATCATTCTTTCTAAGGAGGTATGAAATGCTGACATTTCTGAAAATTACCCTCCACATCATTCTGAGAAATATCTGTAATCACCGACTGAAATGGAGGCGGATGAAATAGGCAAGCGGAAAATAAATTGCAACACTTCATCACTTCATTCCTCTTTCTGCCTCAGAGCTCCAGATCCCTGACAAAGCCAACGTATTTTATGCCATGAGCACCTCCGCCAACTACGACTTTGTGCTGCGTCAGCGCTGGAAGACCCGCGGGAGACATCTCGGCTCCTCTTCTAGTCCTGGAGCTCAGTCCAAGAGCCGCCACGCCAAGTGAAAAGCGTCCGTCCTGGCTGAATGTTAGGAGTACATCTAGAAGATGGAGGAGCTGCTCTTCTGCAACAACAGGCCAACAACACATCTGTGGACGTTAGTGTCGACTCACACTGTGTAGAAGGTATGAGCCGCAGGGTCTCCCGAGAAACCAGAGAGCTTAGACCTTGAGAAATAAAAATAACCCTGAGGAGAGCTCTCATCAAGACACGTAGTCTTCACCGAGAGCAACACTGAAATGTGTATTATACCGGATTGTCTAAAGAGTGACGGAAAAAGAGAAATGTCCAAGTGCACAGAAGAGGGACTCCAAGAAGAAACAGAGAATCAAATCAAGACTTTGGTAAAGAAAGTAGTAATTTTTTGTCTTCTCATGTTGTTCTGTCAGTGTATACATCGACATCTTCTGGATAAATGAACCACAATATCCCCAGGACCTCCCCCCCCCCCCCCCCCCCCCCAGATATAAACACTTGTATCGTTATGAACAAATGCACATCTCAGTGTGGATGAATGCGCATCATAAAGTCAACAGCACTTCAGGTTTCACTGCAGCTTAATACAAACAGGAGGCGCAGCTGGAGTCTGCAGACTCGACTGCGGTTTGTTTGTCTGTTTGGGACCGGACCAGCAGACGTTTCCTCCAGCTCCTGCTTGGTTAAATAACTGACACTAACCTACACAAAGCTAAATGACTATGTTGGGGTGCCAACTGTAAATTGATGAGTAAGCGTTCCTCAACATATCTGTGTTGAGTGTGAAATCGCAGTCGTGCTGAGCACACGGAGGAACAGTCAGACTCCCCGTTATATCAAGTGGTGCTTGAAACACCGCGTGGACCTGGGCCTGTGACAGTTGAGTTGCTAATAAGTATTCAGTAGTTCAGGGTCAAATTTTTTTTTTATGTAACTTAAAGTCATTTTATCAACCTAAATTATTAAATGCAGTTCAGTATTCAGCTTTTGGTGCAAAAGTGGTGTGATGAACATGTTTTATATATATGTATGTGTGTTAGCTTGTGTTTTGTTGTAGTTCTCTCTTCAGCCTGTGATGCTACACTATTTTCGGACATAAATGCTTAAATTACATTAATTAAGGTATTTAATAAGTTCAACTGAAGCTTTTTACTGTCTGCTGTTGTTAAATGAAGGAGATGTATGTGAGCATAATGTGTGCATGTTACAAATGTTAGACTTGCGTGAGCTGTGGCATTAATCTCAGAGGAGTTGGATAGCTGATATAGAGGTGTCTCTGTTGTTTCTTTCCTCCATCATGAGAGACTGTGTAGTCTGTAATCCAGGCCAATTAAAGAACAACTGGTCTTCTACAGTGAGCCCCTATGTAGCTGGCTCCACCTGCTTGATGCTGTGAATGAGAAAAATCTGAAGAATGCCTCGTGTATGTGAAAATGAAATGTCCCCGTATGTGAATTTGATGTGACGTATAAGATCATCTCAACAATGTCAAATCCTGCACAAAACTCAAAGGCAGCTTTCTGCAAATATTAAAAAGTGAATATTGGTTTATTGTCAAATTTAATTTTGATGATGTACACAGAGTGGTTCCTGTTTGGGGGGGAAGAAACACACACACACACACTGGTGAAGTTTGTCGGTCTTTGTGCAGGATTTTGCATCTCTCGGTGCAGCTGCTGTGATTTGGTAAAAGTCAGGTTAAATTGGTATAAAAGGTCTGGCAGCTGCAATATACAATATGAAGAAGTCCGCAGGATAACTTCTGCTGTGTCTGTCTGTCTGTGGACTGTCTGTAGGCTTTTAGCCCTGTCTTAAGTTGTAATTTGTCTTTGTCGTCATATTTTATTTCAACAGATTCTTTATTTTTAAAGTTTAATCTAAGCACTTGCTCTTTAGAATTAGTATTAAATGTCTATTAATAAAGCCAACTTACTATTTATCATACTTCAACAACTGTATTGATTTCTTTATCTATTATATTGCTTATAACTTTAGGGATTTATTGACTCTCTTCATATCAAATATTATGTCCACAGGTCAATATTGAGGCTTCAGTTTATGATAATAATTTGTAAAACTCTGACTTTGGTTGCGAGGGACTGACAATCATCGAAACTGCAGCTGAAACTCTGGCTATAAGTGACCACCAGGTGGAGCCAAACACAAGTAGTATGAATGCTTTGTTGTTGCTGTGCTCGTCCTGTTTTCCTTCAAGACAAACAACTGGTTTATCCTTCAGTCAAACAGTTTTTTTCAGGAGTGACCTACATTTTAAGGTAGAGAGTGTTCAGATCAAATCTCTGTGGGGAAAAACAAAATCATCACAGAACATGAAGAAATTAAGATGTGAATAAATCAAGCACAAACACAGATCATCATGACTAAAGATGAGCAGCTAAAAGCGGGTGACGAGTCGGGTCAGCGGGGTCGTTCTCCTGCCTCTGCCCCCTGGTGAAGCGCTAAACTGTGTGAGGGGTCAGAGTTCACACTGACAGATGTGTGTGTGTGTGCGGTTGTGGGAGGTCGTGACCTGTCTGACCAGCTCTGCTGCATGTTGTCTGAGCTCTACTTTCCATATTTTGAACACGCTTCTCTTCACTCACACTCTTTAAACCCTATAAATTATAAACAGGAGAGGGGTTGAATTTGTAAGAGCTCAGATTAATCATTTTTCTAATGGTTTGTATTGATTAGCAGATCAACACATGTAAGTATCTATCAGTCACCACCTGTACAGGATCTCCACATTGGTCACAAGCTCCCCTCAGGTGACTTCACATTACATTAAACGATCCATGCATGTGTGTTCACAGTTAAAGGAACAGAAATAAACAAGCAGATCTCTTGTTTTTATTCCTCACTTGTGGTTGGTTGCTGTCCTTGTCTGCCCCCGGCCGCATTGCTAATTGAGTCCTAATGACTTCCAGTGTGTACGGATGAGGCCACTTTCCTGACGTGAACCCAGGAACTGTTCAGTCAATGACTGACTAACTTTCAGTCAACTCGTATCATGTGAGAGCTAAATATAAATTGGTCTCAGTTCTCCCCCAAGCAGGATTCACTCCGATTTGCTGGAATTAGTTTGACATGATTTGCATTTCATGGAGTGTTTGTACGTTTTAATGGCAGAAATTAGGCCTGCTGCTTTAATCATCCGTAGTTTGTCTTAGTAGTATCTCATATTGTGATGGTGATTATAGTTTCTTTGGGATTAAAAATTTTAGAGACGTTTAATGTAAACAGAAATATTTTGGTGAGCGGGTACCAGCCAAAGTGGTTTGTTGAGCAATTCAGAACGCTCAAAGAACACCTGTAGGGCTGTAGTCTTCTAAATTTATGTGCAGAGCTTTTTCATCTGGGTGCTGCCTGCCAAAATAGACACGGCAATAGATAATCATACTGATTTTCCATCTGCCTGGCAATATCAGGCCAGGTTTTCTCGAAGGATGGATTGTACCTCTTTTCATACTTCTGTCAGATATTGATTTAATGGAATTGGCAGTGGTTGAGTAATTTTGCGGAACTAAAAATGGTGCATAATCTATGCATGCTGCTAAAGGCAGTGGCTTATTTACTTACACAGAGATGGATCTGAAAAGGGGAAAAAAAGGTTGTTGTTTGAGTGTCTGTGTATGAGAGAAGCTGGAACATGCTGAGATGTTTTGAGGTTAGGTTTGCGTGTAATCATACAATCATTTTTTGGATGATTTCATCTACAGCAAACATACAACAAACGATGAATTGTGTGTTTGTGTTCTTGTCCTCTGTAGCCTTTCTAGAGTAAAACAGTGGTAGTTGGCTTGTTAGTATCGCTGATGGACTATCGATGTAGGTGGTCCCTGAACCGGAGCATCTGAAGTGACTATGGAGTGACCCCTACATCCTCCGAGATTAGCATATCTCTGTCTGGAGACCTTTTCTCTGATGGTAGCAGGAACGATTGTCAACATCTTGTTTAAGAGCAGTGTGTATAATCACCTAATACCCAAATGTCCAACAACCCGGCGACCCAAATTGTTTTATAAAGAATTAAATTTAATGAATATTCATCTACAAGCTCATCTCATACACAGCCATGACAAAGATCTGTGTATGCACAATGGCAGGGGAAACTTGCATTCAAGGTACAGTAAGCTTCTAGAAAAATGATTAACTGAATAAATAAGAACTCACTCCCACGCTTCTTCCTTTTTCTCTACTTTTCTTCTTATTGAACGTATCAAATGTCTGTTTGAGGTAAGACAACTTATTAACTTTGGAAATAACCGCACAGAACTCAGGTTTGTAGGTATGTGGGCGTTTCCTCTTTCTCGGGCACAAAAGAATCGAGAGTGTGGTTTGTATGCCCACATCGATGCAGACATGGTGTTGGAGGGAAACCCACATCCACTTAAAGCTAATTGGCTTGGAATAACACTTAATGTGGTGGACCCTCCACATGAGCACAGAAACGGAGTGAGGGTCATATATCAACATGTCATCTTGACATTTTACTGAAATGTAATTTCAAAATTAAATATGTCTGTAACATATCAGCTTGATTAGTCAAATGTGTGTAATTTCTCCATGCGAAAATATAAATATATATTGCTACATGTCAAAATTGTTTTACAGCTATCTTAAATTAACATTTCCACTAGTGAAAAGTAAATGGCTACCTGTCAACTCTACTGACTAAATGTTAAAATGGCCTGCCATATATGTCGCCCTAATTAGAGCATTCATTTCACATGTTCATGTAGATTTAAGATATCCACAGTGACATGTCATTTCCACAAGTGAAAACAACTTGTCAGTCATACCGATTCTATGTTAAAAGGGCTTGCCATACTACAAATGAATTTCCAGTACGTCTGACTTATACGATAAATATGTAGCCTAAATTAACGCAATCATTTCAGTGTATCATAGAACAACCAGCTCGATGAGTAACCATTTGCACATTACAAGTACGTGCTACTATTGCCAAAGTGCAGTAAGACTGAGTGTAGAATAAAAAATAACTAGCCATTTATCTAAGTGATTAAAACATGTTGGCTAACCACGACACTCTGTGCAGTACAGAAGAATAGTTAAACAAACACCTCCTGCATTTTAGCTCGGGTGCTATGTTGAGAACAGTTGATGAGATATCTGCAATTACATTTATAACTAAAAAATCCACTAAATTTTCATTGTAGATATTTTCAGTAATGTACAACATATTTGGGCAGCATATATGAATTGATTTATTGATATCTGAAATGGGAAGTTTACATTTCCACTATAGTCACACCAACTAGTTCCATCATTCCTCAACATGTGAAAATTAAATCGTAGATGTCCATAATCATTCATACTAATGCATAATCATCCTAAAGATGTCTGTGTAACTATTTTAGTGATTCTAGTGAAGCAAATGTTACCACTGCTGATTAAGTTAAGTTAAAAAATCTTGTCATAGACACAAAACACTAAACAAAAAAAAAAATACAAAGAGACACAAAACTCTGACATGACATTGCCCAACTCAACTCAACTTTATTTATAAAGCCCTTTAAAGACAGCCACAGCTGACACAAAGTGCTATACATGAAATAAAACATGAAATAAAAGACATAAAACATAAAAGACACAGGCACTGCTGCAGGATATTTGGAGTTTCTGAACACTCACACACACACACACACACACACAGTGACACACTTACCCATTTAGCCTAAATCCCCACATACAGACAGCTGTGCCTAAAGTCACGCGTAACTAACGCCACCTCTTTGTGTCGGTACTGTACATGGGTCACATGTCTCCTGTTCACTCAACTGAGAATAATGACCAACGACTAATCACAAAGTTGTGTGTGTGTGTGTGTGTGTGTGTGTTTTCTTGCATGTGAGGCAGAGGTCATGCGCTTACATGTTGATGGTAAAATTGAAGCTTTAAAAAAAAATTTCAGGTTGAATAAACGCTTCAGTTTTGTTGTGTCATGGTTTGCGGTATTACACAATTATTATTATTGAAACAAATACAGTGGAATGAAAACAAAAGGACTTCCTAATAATTCCAAATTTTTCCACAATTATGGTATGATTAAATACCGTACATAAGCAAATGTAGACGGTGTCATAGCTGTCTATACTACTGCAACCCTAAGCTAATAGCATGTGCCTATATAGTCACACAAACATATAGAGTGCAGTAGGTCAAAGGGGATAGACTTGCTCACATGCTCATGTAAACATTCCTAATGCCAAATGTTAGGTTTTCTTGTGCGTGTGTGTGGTGCTTGTACATTTGTAGGTTGGTGGTGTAACAGTAGACAGATGGGAGAAATGGCTGAGACTAATCTAAAGGGGTTAATCCACTTAATAACCACCACGAAGGACTGCAGGTTACCTCACTTACCACAGCTCCAACATGTTGTTTGTCTGTCAGGCGGCTGGAGCTCCAATAATGTTGGCTTACATGGAAAACGCCGACTGTGCAATACTCCAGATGACTCCAGATCAGCTGTATCTGCAATAAACTGGGGATAGATCTGAGTGATGAAAGATGAGCTGAGATTTCTATCTATCTTAATTCAAAACTCACATGCCCACATGTAAATCGCTGTAATCATCTGTCCCCTCAATACCGTCCCTGAAGAGATCACTTCCTCGAGTGATATTAACACAAGTGATGAGGGACAAAATCCAGTGTCCTCATAAAAAAAAATCCTTAGAAAGTGAGTAAGTTAATGTGAGACACCATCACTCTGTGTTAGCCAAATCAACTGGATATGTTAAAAATTCATGGACCTTCAAGTGTAAAAATCCCTTCTTTGTGTTTCCTGTACAGAGATATGACTCTGAGCACAACAGTGTGTGTGCAAGAATCAACACATACTCGAGAAGGGAATTTATTTCTAAACAGAGCGCATCTTTGAGATTATTCATGATTACAATTGTTGCATAGATATCATAGTGAAATGTGTTTCTGTAAGCTCCCAATGTTCAGCAAAAAACAAACATGTAAATTAGAAAAGTAATAAAGAATAGAAAGCATAATAAATATTAATGGTTACTATAAAGTAACCTCATGGCCAGAAGGCAGAAAACTGTTCCTGAGCCTCTGATGTATCCGGCACCTTCTCCCTGATCACAGTGCAGAGAAAAGGTCTTTATCTGAGGAGTTGAGGTCCTTAAAGATTCTCTCACACTTGACCTAGCCTCATATTTGCTTAGCTAGAACAAGGACTGTGGATGTTGTGCACCATACTTTTTCAAAGTAGCTACATACAGACATGTGAGGGATTGGCTTCAAGTACACTGCAGTATTTTTCTAGTACTATGTTGACAGTTCTGAGATGACTGGGAGGTCAGAGGTCAGTGTGACATTCAGGATGCTGTGGAAAAGTCCCCATCGTCATGGCACCTAGCTAGCTCACATTTAGCTAGGCATAGGCAGTCTTGATGACTTATTTCAAAGAATATACAACCCTTTAACTGCAAATGTTATGGTATTTATGGCCACAAACTTAAAGGTCCAGTGTGCAAGATTTATTGGTCAAATATGAGAGGATTTATAGTATTCATAAGTATGTTTTTATTCATGTATAATGACCTGAAAATAAGAATTGTTGCATTTTAGTTACCTCAGAATGAATTCTTTATATTTATAGATGCCACAGGCCTTTTTCCATGGTGTCCACTGTGTTACCTTGCCATGTTTCTACAGTAGCCCAGAACAGACAAACTAAACACTAGCTCTAGACTCTAGAGCCTTTAATGTTTTTTATGTGAGGTCTGTAGACAGTGTAGGCAAGCAGTATTCAGAAGGTTGCAAACTGCAACTTTACCGTTAGATGCCACTAACTCCTACACACTGGACCTAAATATGTTCACACACCCTGACAACTGCATTGTTATTTTTGCTTTTAATGTCTCACATCTGATCAGTAGACCACTAATAAATTCTGTATAACAAAGACATTCCAGTACACATATTTATGGAACAACGTGGCAGCTTGGATTTGAAACTAGGCCACTTGAGCTCAAGGACCATGAGTGTTCCTCTGATGTCAGTATTATTTGGTCTGTAAACTTGCAGCTTACAAAAATGAATCCTTTTTCGGGAGCATAGGGGAGAGACAGTCATAACACCTGAGTCAGAGTTCTCCAGCAGCTATATGGGAAACTTGTCTGGACAAAATCAGTTTTCATGATTACAGCAGACAGCATGAAGCTCTACTTTGGTTATGTATTGTCAAAAATGTTACGGAATAGTACATAGATTTAGATTTTAAAATAAATATGAGGCAAATTAATAGTTCCTGAGTTTTAAAGGAAGCAGCCGGTGAGCTTAGCTTAGCATAAAGACTGGAAACAGGCGGAAACAGCTAGCCTAGCTCTGTCCAAAGTTAACAAAATCTACCTATCTGCACTTCTAAAGCTCATTTGTCTTTTGTCAGTTCCTACTAAAAAAACTGTGTAGAAATGACACATTGTGGCTTTATGGGGGGGTTATGTGCCAGACTTTTTCTTGGCTGGGTGCAGTGACTCCCTGGAGTTTTATTACAGGGAAGTTGCCAGGCAACCAGTGGAGACCCCAGCAACAGAGCCAGTCATTATGCTAAGCTAACTGACCGGCTGCTGACTGTAGCTTCATGTGTAACACAGAGTGATCTATCTTCCTGTCTAAACCTCGGCAAGAAAGCAAATTTCCAAAATAATGATCTATTGTCCTAAAGTTATTTTGTTTTTTAACCCTAACCTTTGCCACATGAGTTCACAAGATGCTGATTATTTCACAGTATACTTGTAGGGATGTTGCTGTGCTGGTGCAAACGAACGTTAAAAACAGTTTTTTTTTCACAAAGCTGTTGTGCAAAAAAGAAAGCACATCAGATATGAAAAAGGTATCACTCTTTGTGCAAATGCACACATGCTCTCACACACACACGTACGCTAACAGGCTACTTCCTGTAGCGCAAGGGCACAAGATATGGTAATGAGACCCAAGGGTGGTTTAGCATTGCATAACATAGAGCTGATTCATCTCTCTTCAACAAACACACACACAGTTATCCTAGTCCTAGTGGCCTACTTTCATTTCAAAAGTGCCCAACTCTCTTCTGGCCTGTTTTTACATTGTGATGTAAACGGACTGGTTTTGTATCTGCATGTGTGTTTGTGTGTTATAGTGTGCCACTGGGGTTGACAATCCTTAAATCATTGTTGTACACGCATCTGTGGCAGTGCGCACACACTCACACACAGACGTTCACTGACCTATTTTATAGTGCTGTGTAGTACAGAGGCAGCAGGGATTGAATGGGTCATGGCAGGCAACATAACTCCCCTTAACCACGGCCAGCCAAGCATGTTCAACAGAGGAGTTGTTTTTCCCCCTCGCGCTGTTTCTCTTTTAGGGCTCCTGCAGGCGTGTACCGAATCTGAGCTCTGTGGAAATAAAAACATAGCTTTTATTATTTGCACTAATACCACCCTACCCAGTGGTACTCTATGTACTTTTACTCATCACAGAATTCTGAATTAGTCAGTGGTGCCAAACTGCTACAAATATCGACATTTACCCTGAAACTAAGCATTGCAGTGCAACAGTATTGAGAAGTTTTATGTGGAAAGCATTATGAAACATTTAAAATTTGGCAGAATTTGAAGCCTTGAAATTACAAATACAGACAGAAAAGACACAGAAAGTGATTTATTTATTCGCATGTTTATTGTAATCCTCACAGCAAATGAAGGATGAAACTCAAGGGATGCACGAAAGGTTTAATAATAGCTTCACAGAGGGAACTTGAGACTCTCGATTAGCACCGTGTCCAGTCATGCTGCAAAGTGTTTAATAATTGATTAACTGCATTCCAGAGTTATTTATTCTTTAACTGGAGAACTTCTCTGTGACCATTATCTGTGTCAAAAAGCCTGTGTGTTATATTAGGTTATCATATTATTTTTCATCAAGTTTATCATTTTGATAGCCTTTTTCCCATTTTTCTAACAAACAACACTACAGGTCTCTCTCCTGACTGATCCTAAACAAATCCAGACTTTCATTTGCCTTTCAGTGCATGTTGGTGCTAATGAGCTAATAATGTTTCTATTTGATATGATCAGATGAGAGAATGCTCACAAAGATTTTATTGTCACATCAAAGACAAAAAAACATTCATGGGCTTTAATGGTGAAACAAACATCAGCTATATACACGTAATGTTTAAAGCTGGGTCAGTTTAGCCTCACTGCACAATGAGTTTCTACAGCATCGACTGCCGATGATTTCCTCCTCTCAGCCTGTGAGTCTCTCCTTCAGCAGTGATGGTATTTGACATCTGCTCGGCATGATATAAACTGTTCATCCCCCGTGTGTGGACTACCGACTGAAATAACTGAAAACCAGAGGTGTGAACGCACACGCGGTCTAACACGCTCCTCGGCTTCATCCTCGTTACCCCAGCCCTGCCTCTCCCTGTGCTCCTGACCTACATACTGCAACATCCCAGTTACATAACCAGCCAGGGATGTTGATCACCGCAGGCAGCGCAGGGCCAGAATACCCCCCCTCCTCCTCCTCGTCCTCCTCCTCACACATTCACATACACACAGCCACTCCTTGTTGTGAACTTACCAGTTTTCATTTACTTCCTCACATTGTACGAAGTTAAACCTGTACCTCATCTGTTGTGCGCACATCTGAGACAGGTGGATTTACATGGTGTGTGTGTGTATGTGTGTGTGTGTGTGTGTGTGTGTGTGTGTGGGTGTGTCTGAGCAAACAGACAAAATCTAAATTAGGTCAAACTAACAGTTTTGTAGCTGAAGGAAAGCTGGCACCTGGTAACGTCATGAGTCGCTGTTATGGGTGCCAAAACCACAAATTGAAGTCATAAATTCATTTGAATCATTAGAATAACCTTCAATCTTTGATAAGACATCACTAAAACTTAACAGTAATTATCATATGAAAATGTTATGTAGCTTTCCAATAGATAATCCTATTAGCTCTGAGGGATTAATCAGACCATGTGTGTAATTTTTTTATAAATGTCAGCCTGATGCAAACTGAGACGTCGATGTAACCTGTGTGTGTGTGTGTGTGTGTGTGTGTGTGTGTGTGTGTGTGTGCGCACTACTGACCTGCTCCCTCAGGCAGCAACGAGAGAGCCTCTTTTCTGAGAAGTTTGCTCGAGTTTACACTGTAGAGGCATGTGACGTAACCCTCCCTCCCTCCCACCTTCCCTCTTTCCTCCCCTCTCTCACTCTGAATAACCCCCTCTCTCTCTCTCTCTCTCTCTCTCTCTCTCTCTCTCTCTCTCTCTCTCCCTCTTTCTCACTCCTCACCCCCTCCTCCATCCTCTCCTATCCCTCCTCACTGACCTACTTTTACTCTACTGGCCCGTTTTCACAAGCCTCCTCACTACACAAAGCAGCTTTTGCAGCTCATAGATGGGTTTGGGGGAAAAGGGGGGATGAGTGAGTGAGTGAGTGAGACAGAGAGAGAGAGAGAGAGAGAGAGAGAGAGAGAGAGAGAGAGAACAAGACATACGAAGGGGAGGGGCAAAAAGGTGTGGGAGAGAATGAGGAAAGGATAGTGCACTACAAAGCACTGCGGTTTCGTCAGGAATGTCACCTTGTTATAGCTGGCTGGTGGGCAGAAGTGAGAACACATAAAGAGTTTCATGTTTCTGATGAAAATCAGGAGGTCTATCTGTGGTCAGCTGTTTCTACATGCGTGCGTCCTTCCTCTGTCTGTCTGAAACTGAGATGTGGGAACAAGCGCATGTTTTCGTACATGAAAAGTGCTGTTGATGCACGTTATCTGCGTCACTCAATCTCAAAACACGAAGCCCTCTGGCAATAATCACTGAGAACGAAAACATACCCACAAGTGTTTTTTTCTCACTGACATTTTCTAATTGCTGTCCAAAAATTCTCAAGAAACTTGGGTGTTTCCTTGAAATTGCAAAACCTCCGTATTTGATAGGCTGTTGTTCCTGTAATGGCTCTTATGTAACGTTTGTCAGTGGCACACTCTGCCCATGCCAACTTGTTGTTCCCCATGAGTTATTGCTCCATTAACGGCAGGGTCAGATGGAGGCTGCCACACTGTGTTCGCAGTCTGACGCAGTTTTCTCCCAAGACAGTTGTGTAACTTGTTTTTGCTTGTTGCACTCTGATACATTCTGGGAAGAGGATTTTTCTTCTTCTCTTCTTTTGTCCAACCAAAGCACATCTGTTAAAATTACAAGTCCATGGCATTGAGCAATTCTGGACTTCATCAGAAAGTGAAATCTAAATATGCGACTTTGGTTATATGTAATCATTGCTTGATGTGTCGTAACACTTCTCAATATGTGGTTTTAAAGGCGTTCTTTCAGTTCAGTTGTTGTAAAAGGAGCCAGTTTGCTCTTGCAATGATTTGAAACTGGTATATCAACTTCCTGATGATCTTAAATGCACCACACTTTTAGCACAGCACTAAAAACCTAAAATAAAAATGGTCCTTGTGCTTTTTGTTAATTAAAGATTTCTTATTTGTTTTTTGTTTTGGCTACTTCAGGGTAGCTGAACATACTCTAGATACAGCATCGCTGTATAAAATTGTTGGCAAACAGTTGCTCACATTCAGCTATTATGTAGCATTCAACTGGAGTTGTGTTTCTCACTACGACTACTCAAATTTAAGTCTACTATACACTCTGCTTTTAGCTCTGTTTTGGTCCCAACCAACTCCTCAAGGAAGTATTAGACTCTCCAGCTGCTAAATAATCAACTATGCTTGCAAGATATCTGCAAACTCTGTCTGCTGTCAGTCGTGGTATAGTGAATTTATAAGTTATTTTAACTGTAAGGCTGACACAAGAGGAGAGAGTGAACCAAAACAGGAATTTTGCGGGTACCAAACCAAAACAATGAGCTGAGAGACTGTAAATAAAGTCCATACTGTAGGTTTGGCAATCTCTGTCAGTTCATATTTTCTACTGACTCCTTTCACTCTGCTCATCATAGAATATATTGTTGATATAATATTATTAATATATACCCATTAAAATTTATTTTATTTTTTATTTCTGCACCTTAACTTGAAGTAGTTTAATACCTTTCTTTACCTAATGTTCTTGGACCGCTGTGACTTGTTTTGCTCTGCTCACAGGTTTGGCTATTTGTATTTTATTTATATCTTAGTTTATTTAATATTTTATCCACTGAATACACCCTTGTGAGCAGACAGTCTGCTTATTCTTAAATAGGAGATGTTCTTTGTGGGGTTTTTTGCAGTCATGTTCAGACTGAGGTGAAGTCTGACAAACAGACTCCCTCCTGAACTGCTGTACCACACTGTCTGTGTGATTTTTTTTCATCTCGGTGAATCTCTGCCAGTAGGCAGCATTAAGCGATGACGTGGTGAACCGGTGAAGTTTTTCTGGCTGCGTCAGCTCACACTAAGCTGTCAGGCTGGCAAACTGGGATGTTGCGGTCTGTGAGCTATGAATCAGCAGGTTGGTGTTCTGCTAAAAAGAGTCCGGTCTGGATGCAACCATGTGCCTGCGTGACTTTCAGCACGCATTTCGTAAAAAGCGACTCAAAAAGTTCCAGAGACATACGTAAATTCAACAACCTTTTATTTTTTCCCCATTTTGAATCTTTCACAATCAAAAATGAGTGTTTTTGTAACCATTTGCATATCCACATGAAGTATAGCAATACATAATCACTTCTGGACAAGCCTTATTCAATTTTTTTTTTTTTTCCATTTTCAGAAAGCCTTTCGGCGAACAACAAAGGTTATACAGTAACACAGAGTACAAATGGTAACTGGGGGCAAAGGGCAGCATGGGTAAATACACAGCACAACCAGGAAGAGCATAGAGCAAAAATGACACAACAGGATGACAGAAAAATACACATAATAATAGCCAAAATAATAACCGAATATAATAGAAAATAACAATATTATTAATAAAATAATAATAAAATAATGACAGCAGTATACAAGAGACAACTTTACATTTATACATAGTGGCCAGAGGCAGGCACCAGGAAGTGAAACATTTAAACTTGTACAGACTGTATGATCTAGCTAAAACAATTCAGTGCGGAGGTGAGTGGGATCATTAAGACATTGGCCAAAGTGGGGACGAGGGACAACACAATAAAGAGGCACCTTATGAAGAGAGAGCAGCTTTGCTGGTTTGGAGAGCCATTTAATTTATTAGACAGACTGGTTTTGTCTGGAAATGAAGATGTATTGATTTTTGCCGAACAGCTGGCAAACAAGGCTTGCCTTGTGCTTGTCAGGTTTTGCCAACAGAAATGTGTGACTGCATAGCCTTGACTGATATGCGTATAACTGGCCTTCACTGTTTTGACAGCTTTGAGTGTTTTAAGAGCTCAGAACACCTGAACGAGGCCTGCGATCTGATTGGAAATATGAAAAAGTACTTTTCTTTTTACATGTTGTGGCTCATACTTTTAGTTAAAAGGAAATCTTTGAGGCATTTTCTAGACAAAAGGGGGGACTGTACAAGGTGTCTCAACAAGAACAAACTCATCACTTTTAAAGTCTACGACTTCGGTATCCCACTGTTTTATTTATTTTTTTGTTGTTTTTGCCACATTTTTCTTCTTAAAATATATATTCCATATATGTAAATTTATGTCACAGTAATATACAATCTAAGTGCTTTAGAAGTGAAGGGGTGTGTAAATGGTAAGAGGGTGGACGATGAAGTGTTACAGATGTGTTCAGAGGGAGGAAGAATGTAACTCTTTGCCGCTAAAGGAAGGATGTGTATTCTTTGGTCAGAGGAATGTTCCCATAATGCCACAATAAATGCTGGCCAGCCACCAAGGCAGTTTACAATAATGAATAATTGAATAATGTTTGAATTCTCCACGAGGGAAATATCCCAGACTCCAGCTCTGGAGAGTTTCATTCTGTCCCCTCCCTCGTTAAGTGATCTATTGTTTTAATTGGAGGGATATGTGGGAGGTAGGAGTAAAAAGAGTAAAGGGATAGGGAATAGGTGACACAGTGAAACTTTATGATGAAATCACATCCTAACACCACCTCACACAGATCACTGGCTTCTTCTCTGTTTTGTAAGGTAGCAATGTGAATCATAGATGTAGCTGTCTGTTGTAGACAACACAGAGGTGTCAGAAAAATGTTTGAGCTGCTCCTTTTTGTCCTTAATCTCGCTTCTTATTGCGCCCACCCCTGCTGCTACCGGATCCCCTCTTCCCTCCCTCCTTTTTAGCCTCCGCCCTCTCATAAACCGGAGGCTTGACCTCTTCTGCAAACTCAGTCTCATTCTCCACCTCTTTGCTCTCCCCATTGGCCTGGGCACTGTGAGGGTTGTTGGGTAGAGCCAAGTAAGGGTGCTGAGGCAAATTGGGAGAGGGGGACATAGAGGTGTTGACTGAGCCCTCCACCTGCACTCCTGCTGCCCCATTGGACAGAGCTTTGTACTTGAGGCGGAGCTTGTGGGGCAAGGCAGTGGCTTTGACCTCAGTTTGGAGCTCGACATGCAAACTGGCAGCTCCCGCTGCCTTCTGATGGTAGCTGCTGATGTCTGAGGAGGATGAAGAGGGGGACTCATCATCTGTGGAGCCCTCCTTGTCAGAGCTACGAGGGTCCCCATCACTGGATGACGTGTCTTTAGTGGAAGAGTTCTCCTGGTAGAAACCGTCAGTGCGCGGACCTCCCTCGTAGGTGAGCACCGGGGGCTCTTCGTCCAGTGTGTTGAGGTAGCTGTTATTCTGTGGGAAAGAGGACTTGTCCTCCTCAGTGTTGTGGATCAGATCAGGGGCAAAGGGATTCCGATGGCTTTCTGCATGCTGAAGACTTCTCTCCTGACCCTGGTAGCTGTAGTGCCCATTGTTCTCACGCTGTTGTTGGGTGTTGGGATTGTACCTGTGCTGCAGCTCCTCTGCCAACTCAGCATGACCATTAGTGTATTCATACTGAGGTGAGTCCATGGTCTTTGTCCTCTCTAGCTTCTCAGCGACCTCTGTGATGGTCACTGAGCAGTCAGAGAACTTGGAGGTTGAGGTGTGCTGGCCTTGTTGCAGCGGTTTGCTCTGCTGGGACTGCTGGTCCTCTGTCCTCTGACCCTCCATGGGGTAACATCCACTGCTGGAGCGGTACAAGATGACACTCCTCTGTGCAGAGGTGGCCTGAGGAGCGGGGCTGGAAGCCTCCATGTGGCACTGCTGCTGTTGTTGGTGGTGCTGGTAGTCAATGGCACTTTCAGCCAATGGGGCGTTCTGCTGGTGAGGAGAAACCAGAGCAGTGTGGTTGCCATGGTAAGCCCCATTTGGCATACCATTAGCAATCCCACTGGGAATCCCATTGCTTTCCAGTCTGGCCATCTCCATACTTGAGGGCTCCGTCTTTATGTTGTAGCCCATGGGTTCTGGGCTGTCTCTGGAGGAGCCATCAGACATGTCAGAAACAGAGCCCCGGGGAGAGTAACTGTGGAGCGCTGTGTGCCGGTCGCCACACCTCGACTGTTCAGTTTCTGATGAGTCAGAATTCAGCATCACCTGGGATGCACTGGAGTAGCCGCTGCTTGAGAGGTAGGCGTTGCTGTTTGGGGTGCCATTGGTGCTGTTCCCATTGCTGCTAGCATTGGCAACAGCAGCAGCAGCACTGTTGGAGATTTGCTGACTTTTCTCCATGTAGGAGGCTGTGCTGATGAGACCAAAGCGTAACTTGAGCTGAAGAAGCTCCGTTTTGAGACGAACGTTCTCCTCGTTCAGCGCCATGACCCGGTTCTCTAGCACCATGTCATTGAGGCGACGCTTTTCCCTTGAGCGTTTGGCCGCCTCATTGTTCTTCCTCCGTTTTTCCCAATAACAAGCATCTTTCTTCTCATCAGAAATGAACTCCCGCTTGCGACGGCAGGTCACATTAGGCTTGCTACCTTTAGCCTGACGGCTGATCCGCCCTCCACTTTCAGGACCAGGGGATGGTATGCTCCCACTGTAGTTAGAAAAAGTATCTACATCCATGGAATTTTTGTTGCTGGTGGATGGGATGTGTAGACTCAGACTTTCCATTTTTTCCCAGCTGGGGGCCAGAGTATAACTCTAGCAAAGGGCAAAGGGGGGAAGGGAAAAGATGTAAAACTATATGATCCTTCTGTTTTGTTACTAAGGAGTTTGACCTATGTCGTAGGATCCGCAAAAACTTCTTGATGAGGTATTTGTGCTCCTCGAAGAGATAGCCTCATTGATTTCTGTTACTTATCTCTCAAGATTAAAATGTTCAAGTGTCCAAATTAGCCAAGAAGATTAAAAAGAGGTGGAACTCGACAAAAACCTCAGACATTGAACTAGTGTTCTGAACGGGGGAAACTATAAAAAGAAACAACTTTGTGTTTTGACTGAAAAGTCTTCCAGCTGTCTTGGCAACTAGTTCAAAGCAGTCTGTGGAGTCTCGCTGGAGGTGATTTTGAGTTTATCTGCGTCTTCCTCAATCTTCAGCAGAGCTGTGATGCCTGTCAGGACACTGGCCTGCTTCTCTCAGTGTCTCACAAAGGATGTAGGTCAGTCCGTCTACTTCGGGGCTCCCTGAGGATCCTGTGCTTCAGTGCTGCTGTTTGCTGACCACTAACTGTGTTATGGAGACAAGGAGAGAGAGAGGGAGGGGAAGAGTTAGATCATCTATAAAACCACTGCAGTTTATCATCACACACACACACACACACACACACATATAGGTACATACATTTTCACAGAGAAATAGAGGGTGGATGCAGAAAGTAGCAGCTTGCACACGAGTAAAGAGGATGGGATTGGATAGGATTGTATGGGCTGCTGCTGCTGCTGCTGCTGCTGCTGCAGAGCTCTTGCGTAAGACAGGGCGCTGTCATAGACACATAACGAGGACTGAAGCAAGCTGACCTGGTGCCAGCTCTGCAGAGACTGACAGATAAAAGGATGAGGGAGCCAGGGAATGGACAGGGACATATCTGATGTGTCACAACACTCTATAGTGAAATTATGGTTTGGTTTATGATGAAACAAATGTGTAATTATAGTTTCTGCCTTTACGTTTTATTTTTTTAATGCATCCCGAAGGACTGAAATGAGAGCTATCAATACTGGACCAAACTGACGGTGGTACATTAAACTCCTTTAGGAGTGGCTGAAATTGACTTATGGGAGTGCAAACTCATGGGCTGTGTGCGTGTGTCTATGGGGGAGGTGGAGATCTCAGTCACGACAAGAATGTCTCAGTTTCTCTGGAAGCCGTCACACTCTCTGATATTACACAACACTACAAGCTGCTGAACTTCCCTATCCAGTGTTAACATCATAGGTCTACAGGAAGCCTTCCCCACCCCGCATGTCTTGCGCCACAAAGTTCACAACAATGCTGAATTCAGCCCTGACGGATGTTGACGACAGTCCAGCGTTATGTAATAACTAGATCAGCTCTTGTTTCAGGCCTGATTCCTCTGGTTCTCTCTCGCTCGCTCTCTCTGCACGGCATTACACAGTTGATATGCAGTAATTAATATCACATCATTACACTGAGCCCTGGAGTCCATTACAAACATGAAAACATCTTTTCATGACACACACACAGAGGGAATGTAATAATCTAGGTCAGTGTGCCTGTAGGTAACAGTGACTCCTCTGGCACAAATATGAACTTTTATCATCACTATTTGACTTTTTTAATACGATTTTCGGGACACAGAGTTTTAAATATTGGAAACTGGAATCAGTGAAGCACATTTAATGTTTGGTGAAACACAAAGCTGTCTAAAGAAGCTGAATCCTGCCAGTCATTTTGACTTGTCACGCAACTTTCACATTGAAATCAAACAAGAAGGACAAGTCTGCAGGCACTATGCTGGTATGGTAGGAACATTAAGAATCTGAGTTATGTTATTGAAGCATCGAGGACTGGATATGCACAGATTCTTAAAACCACTCCCAGAAAATTGCTGGCATTAATGTAGTATATACCAATTGGTCGCTTGCTGTTCCTATGTTACTGCTGCTCTTACTGTGTTGACATCGTGTGAGATAACAAATATAACCTGGTATCAGTCAAAACAGTTTCATTTTGAGAGCTCCAAGTTAAAGTTTACCTTGTGTGCCAAGCTGAAATCAGACAAGAAACAATGAGGAGGGATTTCAGTGTCGCTGAAGAAACGGCAAGCAGCTACTAATCCCTCTATATGCTCCCATACTGGTCTTATGCAGGCAGACCTGAACAAAGACTGACTGAAAACTGAAACTGTGATGGCGAGATGGCAAAAAAAACACGTCATATCCCAAAGAGAGTGCACAAGTTGAACAAATCTGGCTCACGTGGACTTTCTTTCACCGTGCTGCGGTGAATTGTTCCCATATCAAAAACCACTTACTTCATTCCACATAACTACTTAATGTAATGTGTGTCTTCTCCAGAATGGTTACGACATTGCTCTGCTTCCCTGGAGTCAATGACCCTGTTACATAATCTAACATTTAAAAAAAACAAATTTTGACCTTGAAACAGCTTGCCTACTGCTCTGAATAATTAACCATTTATTTACCCGCCTGTAACTCGGGGGCTAAGTCTAGATGTGCTGCAGGCTGTTCCTCAAGCTGAAATTTTCCTGCAGCGCCAAAACAAGGATGTCTTGTTTTTCTTTCTTTCAAAGAAACTGGAGTACAGCTACACCGATCGGAAAGGTATGTGAACACAACCAGCAACAGATGTGGAAAAATGTAGGGTCAGCCCCTCCTCTCCCCCAACCCTGAATAATTTTCATAAAGACTTGCAGCAGGGGAGGGGGACCGGTGGGCTGGGGGGGGTTCATGTAACAAAGGCGGGTGGGAAGGAAGCACGCATACGTCTGCGCTGTCCCACTGACCTAGAAACGACGCTAAGCAGTAAACACTCCTCCTGTCTTTGACGGTGCGCCATAAAATAGGTCAGTGGGACTGCAAGGGAGGGAGGGCAGGAGAGGGAAAGAGAGTATTAGAGTGCACTCTAAAAATAGAGTGACAGAAATAGGTGAGGGAGGGTGGAAGGAGAGAGATGGGGTGACAGGAGAAATTCGGTCTGTGGAAATGAGGGGAATATCACGCAGGAGGAATAAAGGAGTCAAGCCCGAGTACGTCACGGCCTCAAAATCAGATTATGAAAGCCCCAGTGATTTTCGCGCAACATTAACTCCTGTTCGCTCTAGAAAATCCAACGACACCTTATGCAGCACGTAACAATACGCATCAGGGGCAGATGAAGACGATAGTGAGGGATGGGGAGATGGCATTGACGTCAGAGCACACACCCATCTCTGCAGCCAAATTCACATATAACAGACTCTCTCTCTCTCTCTCTCTCTCTCTCTGGACTGCATGGGGAGGGGCTGCTGTTGTTGCTCGTAACGTACGTGCTCTGAATCTCTCTTGTTGCGAAGCAAAGCTTGTGTAACGCATACATATTACATATGCAGCAGAAGCTACAGGTTACTGGCTGTGAATGCCTTGCAATCTCCTCCTTCACTATCCTATCTGTGCATGCTGTGTTCTGAATAAAAGCCAAGACAAAAGAGAGGAAATAAAGACATACTGGAAGATTGTGCAATTGGCTCTTTGTGTGGGGGCTAATTCCGTATTTAAAAAACTAATGATTCACTGCAGCAACTGTAATGACTTTGTTTTTTTGGGCTTTGGAAAACACTGCTCTGAAGTAGTTCCCAGGCACTTGCCGGATTGCTTCACCTCTGACCTCCTCTGAGGCAAGTGTGAGTAAAAGGCATGGTATCCTCTTCCCCTCCTCCATCTTTTAAGTGATCCAACACCACACACGTGGAGGGGCCCCAGCTAGGAGCCTCCATTTTGCCCCACGGCTTTGTGTCAAGAAACAAAACTAGGAGACGGGAATCCAGACATTCCAGGTCAGCTACTGAGACCTATGGCTGAATGCCATTTACCACTTCCTCGCCATAATATGTGACCAAAAACACTTCTGCCTTCACTAATGATTACTGGCAGAACACTGAATCTAACAGATAGACTTAGTGAACTGAATATTTGTTTCCAAATAAATAAGCATGTCTTTAATATGAAGTATACAAATCTGTACATGCGTACACATTTCCATGACACTGTGTTTTGCCTTTTGAGCTTTAGTGGGTCAGCTTGTGACCTACATCTTTTTTAAGGTTCAATCTGATTTTCTGCAACATGTACACATTTTTACTAAAAGGTCAAAGGTTTTAGCTACTTAAGGTCAGCAGATTCAAGTAAAATTGCCAAAGATGAGGAAAAGAAATTGATTAATAGACACTAAAGTAAAAGAACTTGGACAAGTAGTTACTGCATGAATCTGTGGACTGCTCTTCCACAGAGCAACAGACAAGAGTGGTCAAAGTAGTCTACAGTTTACCCTGTATACCTCATGTGTCTCCTCGCCCAGTTACAGGTCTGACCTATATTCAGAGAGCTGGCTGGGACGGAGCAATGCAGACGGCTCGGAAAACCAGACCAGCTGGCAGCAGGCGGACTAAGAGCTCACCAAAAACTGTGCCTTCGCCAAACAGGGGTTTCCATGCGTTGCCTCACATCCTGGATGTTCACTTGCTATTCTGATTTCACATCAAAGTTGCGCCAAGATTTGCTGGAGTTTTGTACCAGATCAAAACAAGGTTTTTATCGATGTATCAAATTCGCATCTGCTCTTTTTTAAGATTCCTCTTGGAAGAGCGAGCAAGTTAAAAATAGCTCACGGACACCGAGCAGCTGTCTTACATCATTGATGAGAGCATTTCTAAAATACAATTTCCACCCATTCAGGTTTGCTTAATATCTATCTGCTTTAGAAATAAGGATTCAGTGTTAATCTGGGTATGAATGATGGGAATAAAGCACAGGGTGTGAACAGGAATCAATTACAGGCCTCTCTGTCCCGGGAGAGAGCTGCTGTTTATTGCTTCTCCCTGCTGTGTGCTGGTTATGTCATACCCTCCAACTCCCTCAAAGCAAAGCTCTGTGCTTTACTTAACACACCTTCACGAGTTAGAAAAAAAGAGTCACCCAGTGACTCACTTTGAAGAAAAATCAGACATTTTGTTGGGTTTGAACTTCAACATCTAGAAACGTGTAACCTAGAAACCGAAGCTCTGCACATCTGGAGGAAAGCTTTTACAGAAGCTTAAAAATACATTAGTTTATTCTTTTTTCTTCTTCTCTTTTTTTTGTGGATTTTTGTTTTGTTTTGTGTTTTTATTTCACCTGAATTACTTCTAGAATAATCCCACACATTTGTATATAATATTTTCACACTAAAAACATTATCCTCTGCTCTTTTTTTTGCACATAACCTCCCTATAACCTCCACTCTGACACGACTTTGACTACTTTAATTTAAAATATGATGTTACTAACATCCTTTAGATGAGTTATTGTCCCAAAAGAAGCCATGTTTTAATCCGGTCTAGTGTCTGCATCAGGAACATCTACGTAGCTAAGGTGATCTAGTGACCTACATAAAGACAACATGCACATACGGACCGTAGCATGCCACGTGCAGGAGCTCATATAGTACAGTGTGTGCGTGTGCGTGTGTGCGTGCGCGCGCGCGCGTGTCTGCATTAACCCAGACAACACAGCCCGAGCAGCGCAGCAGCTGCCCCCCATTCCCTGGAAAACACCACCACCATGAGGGAAATAACCTCGCCTTGACATTGAACACATAACGTGGGATAGGGCCAACCACGTTTTTTTCCCAGTCCTGCTACATTGTTCGCGTGGATAACAAAGAGAAAGAAAAAAATCCCCGCAACAACAACAGAGGGGCACGTTAGTCTTGCGGGAGATGCGTTAAATGTGACAAAAAAAAAAAAAAAAAAAACAGCCGCAAACGGGTGAGCTCAGTCACGGACGCGCGGGGCTGCCGAGAGTCGCCATGTGAACAATAACCGGCCATAAGCATCATGTCCTCGACTCAACACACACACACACACAGCTCAGACAAATTTATGTTAGACCACAGCGAATAAAGGACTAATAGAGAGACAAGTAGACGGGGACAAAAGGCGAAAAAGCGGCACTCAGTCATAACATACCTTTCCATGTCCTGGCGGAGGAGGAGGGGGGAAAAAAGATTCAGGCTTCCCCGACACAAAAGCTGTCTCGCTCCCGTTTCCTCCTTCCCTTGTCCCTTTAGAAGAAACCTCCCGACACACACACACAAAAAAGGCGAAAAGTTTTCTCCTCCGGTTCCTGTCGGTGCTCGGCTCAGTTGTCGTGGAGTCAGTGGGTCGGGTGGAAGCTGTTCCTGTCTTTTGGCTCGGGCTGCCTGCGTGTTGTGCGATGCTGGACACTTTGCTCCAGTTTCTCCGGCTCCCTTTCTAGAAATATGTGTTAGTAGGTCAGCGGTTGCATAACAGCTCTTAGGCTGCCTAGTCACGTTTTTGTCCTCTATCCCTCCGCGCGAGACTCTATCTATCTATCTGCGTGCGCCCGTGTGTGTCCGCGTGTGTGTGTGTGTTATTAGCCCGTCTCTCTTTTCTCTGTCTTCTCCACCCCTCCATCTCGATCTCCATCTCCCCACCATGTAATGCCATCTCTTTCACGGGAGTGGTTAAGTTTACAACAAGGGCATGAATGCGTATACAGAGACACCATGTTACCGCGGGGGGTCCAATAATAGCATGTAACAGCTTGTCCTTCAGCTGTGTTACATATCCACATCATTACACATTATTAAATAACATATAAGGCTGATACTTTGTAGTTCATAAAGTCTAAATAAAAAAAAAACTTGGACATGAACCGTTTCTTTATAATACATTTTTAAAAAATGATTTCTGAGTAAAAGTTGACATTTGTTTTATTCTGCTTTGATCTAAAACTACACAGCAGATTAAATATATTACATAAAGGTCATTAACAGCGTGATTTTACACTTATCTCTAATGATAAAACACTTGTGTAATTATTATGTTATTAATCTAAATGATTTATGAGCCCATGTGCCTCTTATTCAGTCCTCATGTGTGGGAAACATGAAGGGTTATGTGTAATCCCACTGACATCATTGTCTGCTGAAGGACAGGATGTAGGTCCTGGGAGGACTTTTAACTGCACAGACACGCAGGGTGTATGTGGCTGCAACCCACTTATTACACTCTTACGTTACACTATAAAACACTGGTATTTTCATATTTTGTTTATTCTCGCTGACATCTCTCTCTCTCTCTCTCTCACACACACACACACACACAGACATACAAACTCTCTCCCACTAGTGTGTATCAGATCATAACACGTTAACCTAGCCGTGTTTGCTGTGGCAGGCAACAGAGTTTAACCCTTTGTTTACACCTACTATATATATGTTTTTTTATTTACTTTATTTACTCCTCACTATTAATTCTACACTCGTCTTTCAGCATAATTAACAATAAAAATAATAAATTCATCCTCCGATCTCGCTTGTGTTGTTGATATTTTATGTGAGAAAACAATAAAAACTCACCTTGAAATGAAAAATAGACACTGAAATCATTATCACTATCCGCGACTGTTAATGCGGAGTGATTACTTTCATTACAATAAATAAATGTTTCATTGTTTCTTTATTTTTTTGTGTGTTCACCCTCTGACATTTGTGTTATTCTGTTTATCTTTACACCAAATGGATATGAATTTTCTGCTCTGTGGCTTTGCAGTTATTCCACAAAGCCCCGTTGTCCTCATCACCACCATATTTCATGAGCAGTTACGTCAGCCCCTGTTTTGTATCACACACACACACATCTACTCCCAACCCACTTTCTCACTCCCATCCCTTCCCCCTGCTTTGTCTCGACCCACACACGTGCATCCATTCACTACACACACGCACACACACCATCATCACCACCATTAAGCCATGTTGGGGGGAAACAGTGGCCTTGAACTTGTCTAGCTCCTCCCCCCACCAAGTCCTCTGTTATAACCACCAACCCCCAACACACTCCTCCATCTTTCTGCATGCAGGCATTCCCTTGGCAACTGTGGTGTGGTTGGTGCCTGCCTAGCAACCAGAAGGCTATTTCTTCTTCCTATATTGCTCGTGGCATGTCGGTTTGCAGAAAGGGCTGGATGGAGACTGATTGCAGACAAAAGATCTCCTGTGTATCTCATGTTGTTGTTGTCAGGGCCAAAAGGAAGGGAAATGTCTGCACCTGCACATGTCTCAGTGCTTCCTGTTTGTTTAGGTCAAGCAAATGTCATTTTCAAGCACAAGCCTCATTTTTGTGTTGTGCTTTGTTAAATAAAGACAGGCCATTTGAAGGTGGGGGTGCTGTACTTCCAACATTAAAATGCATCCTTGTTTGTTCTGCATGTGCAGCATGTGGTACTACACTGAGCACAATGGAGGAGACGACCTCTGTAGTAACACTCCTGTGAATGAATGAATGAATGAATGATTGAGATTCAGTGGTCCGTGCTGATGAAGTCACTTGGCGCCACCTGGCGTTCAGAGAAAATAACTGAATACCAAAGATGGAGATATTCAAGTATGTGGCAATATATAATAATTATATTCATTTGAGTGGAACATCAGTCATGAATGAATAATTTGGTTTACGTATTGTAGCTTTCTGCCTCTGCGCCCATATCAGAACGAATTTCACAGCACCTATGAGGATGTCCATCCCTAGACTTGTACTGTTTCCAGGTGTTAACGTATTCTGAACCTGTATCCTTCACTTCCATATGGGCCAATCAGTTTCCAGTGCAGCTGCTTCATTGCTAAAAATAGCTTTCATACTGCTGACGTGATAGATGACTCACGCAGTCTCACTCCACTCCCTGCATCCGTGCACCACCCCTCTCTCCCTGGCACTTGTCCTACACCTCACTGTCCCACCTCCTTTCAGTAACCTTAGTACAGTCACGGTGGACTGATGCCACCGTGGTGTTAAAGAAATTTATTGAGGGCTGAAATGATATTGAGCTGAAAAGGAAACTTGTCACATATTTATACTCTTGCGCAGTGCACCTCCTCACTCCAGTGGCTGCCACACCTACCATAGCTCTCTGTGTCCCAGATGGGTTAGTGTTTTTTACCCACCCATGCCTGGGATGTAATACAAAATGCACTTTAAATGATTTAAACTCTCCTGCATGTTGCCACATCTATAAAAATGTATTCAAATGTCTCTAAGTTATGAACAAAGTGACTGTCAGACTTACTGATTTTGCATCGTTCTTGGATGCAGATGTATTCCCAAAGACAGTCTGTACTGTAAGTTCTGTTATTACAATGAAACTATGTGGAGTTTGTAATAAACAGTCTTTCATATAAAATATATCTTTATTTCCAAGTACAGTTCACTTCAGTTACAGTTGTATTTACCTTGCTGTCACAAAAGAAACCAGATACAGTAAACAACACACAAAGATCACAAAAATAAGACCATGCCAAAAAGATGTCAAAGGTCATTTTTTAACACAACCAAGTGGCTTCTTTGAGACAGAACATATCTGTTCTGCTTTTCCACACATTTAACATGGGGTGATGTTGATATACAGTTACAGAGTCTGATGTCCCAAAAAACTCAAAAATTATCAGGTCTGCCTCAAGTGAGCATGGTGAGATTAAAACATATGCTTTGTTTTGTATCTAACATGATCTTCCAGTGTTTCTGACAGATTAGTTCAGTCAAGTATTTTCATGAAATCAACATGATCCAAGGGTACGTTGTTGTCTGGTGCTGACCATCAGAGAACAAACACGCTCTGAAACTAAGATTTTTCACTTCCTGCTGTTCTGTGGCAATCAACAGTAAGATTGATGGGTTGGAAAGATGTAGTGTGAAATCTGTCTAACTAACTTTGGTTCAGCCTTGATCCTCTTGTCCTCAGGTTTTAAGCCATCTTGGTGAGCAGCTGCTGAGAGAAAAGCCTCTTGAGCTGAGCCACTTCCTGAGACAAGCAGCTGATCTTAGACCTGAGACTGACGTCCTCTGTCAAATACTTGGTGTCTCTCGAGTACTGCAGACAGGTGGAGTTGTAATAACCACAAGATGGACCCTGATACTGCTGCCCAACTCCACCACAGGCCTCCTCCCTGGACCAAGGTGCCTGACTCTCTGTCCGACTTTCCCACCCCACTTGCTGGTGGTTCCTCACCTGGATGTTTGGCCCCACAGTGGCTACAGGTGGTCCACTGTGTCTGATATCAGAGGATGGAGACAGCTCTCCTCCCTCGCTGCAACCACTGGGCCCTTTGAAGCGGAGCTTGTGCGGGAGGCTCCTCAAACCTTCGGGTGAGTCTTGTCTGTTTACATACTGACTCTCGCTGACCTCCAAGGGACAGATGTGGGAGTCGTAGCCATGCTTCTCCTCCACCAGCCCTCTCGGAGAAGGCCCACCGCGCTCACTCAGTGTGCCATCAAAAAACAGGGGGCTGCTCACATTTGAGCCACACGAGGTGGAGACACCGGACTCCTCGGATAAACTATGATTTGACAGAGGCCCGACTCCCCTCGGCCCATAGACGGGACCCTGTGGTGGAGGGTGAGGGTGGATGAGGTGAGTGCTTGGATTGTCATGTGCATTGTGGTATGGGGATCCATCAGTGTGAGGCGGATAGAAATGTGTTGCAATGGGTGCTGGATGAGGAGAGAGGGGTGCAGACAGTGGCATGATAGACACCTCAGATGGATCCTTGACCAGGCCGAAGCGAAACTTCAGCGCCAGCAGCTCAGCCCTCAGGCGAGCATTCTCCTCCAGCAGGCCTAGGACTCTGCGCTCCAGCACCATGTCATTGGCTCGCCGTTTCTCTCTGGACCGCTTGGCTGCCTCGTTGTTTTTCTTCCTCTTGTCCCAATAGCCTTCATCTTTCTTCTCTTCCTGTATGAACTCGCGTTTGCGGCGTGTATGACTGCCGCTGTCTTCATCGCAGCTGCTCCCAGCTTTAGCTTCAGTGCTGCTGAGGCTGTCTTTGCGTTTGAGGGCAAACGTGCAACCCAGGAGGGTTCGAGCCAGCTGGCTTGTAGAGGTCAGTATGGAAACAGCCTCATCGGTGAAGGTCCCGGCTCTTTCACGAGGTCTGGACCCCAGTCCCTCCACTGCCAGCAGTGAGGGCACTGACAGTTCCTGGATGATGCCTCCCACAGCTTGACCTGTCATGATCAAACGCTTGAAGGAGCTGTGATGGGTGCTGTAATGGCACCACCTAGTGGTGGAAACAAACAACACATGGGGTGACGATTTGTTTACAAGGTTGCAAAACATTAAATCGAACTATAAATAAAACTGCTGCGAGTTGAATGTTGTAATGCATTTCACAGCAGGAAAAGCCCCCATATTAAATGAACACCAAGAAGCACTGCAGTCAGCATGTAAAACTACGTGAAAATATGCTCTTTACAACAAGTTATCATATCTATAACAAACTCTCTAATAAAGAGAGAAATATGATCCAAAAATCCAAAATGTTTGTTGTTCCTTTAAAACTTAAACTTCCTCATTAACGTTTGATTCAGAGCATTATTAATTATTATTATTAATAATTTGCTACCCAGTCTCATAACCAGGCAATCACAATTAATGCTATCACTACAAGTGTTTTCATTAAACACTAAATGATAAGGCAGTCTAGAGCTCATATTAAACCCCCATGCAATTACATACGATATGAGATGATAATCAAACAAGCAGCTCCCGACAAACGCTTGAACTAAATGCACCTCACACCATAGAAACAAATGAAATTAGTGATGAAGCTCAGGGGGGAAAAAATAAAGGCGATCTTACTTGCAAATCAAACAGCTGCTGAGAGCTGTGGTGATGATCTCCTCAGTCAGAGAGAGGAGACACGTGGAGCTTCACAGGTTCTCTCGATGTTTCTGCTCCTCAAAAGCTCCGCATCTCTCTGTCGCTTCCTCACACCACCCCCCCTCCCGCTCTTCGGTTCAGCCCATGGATGTTTGGTTCAGCCAGGGTCGGATCCTCACCCCGGGTGACCCCCCTCCACCCCTCCTCCTCCTTCCCTAACGGGAAGCCAGCTGAGTCAAACCAGCAGAGAAACACAGATTAAACAGCAACAAAACTGCTGCTTTCAAAATAAACCTGAACAGGTTGATTAAATAATAGCATATGGTTTAATGCATGCATGGCAAGAAAGCCTAACCAACAAGTAAACTAACGAGGCTCCAAACTGTCCCCATGTTTGCCTCAGATATGAGGCATTCAAGGACCTACTTGTGGCGGTAATTACACACAGATAGTAAAAAGTATCTAAAAACGACAGCACACTGCAATAACCTGTTTATAGCTCACCGTGTAACTGGTGCAAACCTCAGTACACCTTGTCTGAGTTTAAATTCCAGAGGACTTTTATTGTTCTCTGACTGACTCACCACGTGTCCCAAAAGCTGCTTCTGTGGCAGGTCAGTGTCTTTTCTTTGATTCACTTATAAGACAAAGTCTCAGTTGGCCACCTACTGTAAATGCTAACATAATCATACTAACATGTTCAAAATAGACAGTGTTCATATGCTGATGTTACAGTGTTTACCTTTACCAAGGCTGATGGAAATTTCTAATAAATATTAATAATAAAATAATAATTTTCTATGGAGTACCTCAAAGCTCAGTTCTTGGCCCCGTTTAAATGTTACCTCAAATCTTTTACAGGCATAACATGAGTTTCTGTTTTTTAGGCAGGTGATTCCCGGATCTATATGTCCTCTGATTCCAACAACACAACTTGCTGTATTTGCTGTCTCACTCAATTAAACCTCTTCAAACTGGCACAAACTAGTTAAAAATGCTGCAGCAAGCCTTAGTTGTATTTTGAGAAAACAAACAAAAAAGTTAGTGCTGAGTATTGGTATGTGACAGTTAACATTGGAAAGTATGGCTACATTACACGCCTAAGTAAAATGACAAACATGGAGAAAACTTCAGGGTGGATGGCTGCATGATATTTGCAAGTCTTCTTCATCCCCAGGTTATCGAATCAAGTATTGGTATTGGTATTGGTGTCAGCCTCACTTTAAAGATACTGGTAGAAGATACTGCAAGTTTTAAAATTCTGTCTAACTCTAGATACTGTGCACGTCAACTACAGGTTTCTGTTTTCTCCTGCACTTTTTTACATTCCTGTATTAGATTAGGTAATCCAGTTTACAAAAGCCAGTGCGGACAGCAGTCACCGTGGCTTGAGTTGTCCTCATTTGCTCTTTGTGGGTGAGCATCAATAACAAGAAGTTCAAGGTAACGCAGTTACGTGGAATTATGTGTCGTGTATGTGCCCGCTTTGTTTCTCCACAGACGCTTGCATAAATAGAGCATATGAATATATTTTTATTTCCTTCACAACATTATATCATCGTTATAGATCATACAATTATATTCTAGATTATCAGACACACCATCTGCTGTCAAAGAACAAACATGAGCATGTGTAATGTTACACACTGACTATGTTTTTTTTTTCCTTTTTCAGAGACTGTTTGCCTCACTGTGTAAGAGCAATAGAAGTTAATCACTGTTTTACTGCACTGGTGAATTAATCCAGAAATTATATAACTGTGTATTGTAAATGAGCAATGTAAAGATGGCTTTACAGAGAGAGTCACGTATGCCAGTGAATAGTTTGAATGGAAAAGAGAGCTGTTATGTAATACACACACACACACACACACACACACACACAGAGCATATGAGGACTGCGCGGAGCTGGAAGTTCAGTTGGGGTGAGATTGAACAGAAAAAAAGGAACATTGTTTCATGAGCATTCTGCTGGACAGTGATACTTCCTCCCTGCACATGGAAATGCTTCACACTGGACCTCTCTGTCTCTGTGTCACCAATTTCTCCAAAACAACAGTTAACTTCTTATTCTTTTGTAGTAGTTAGTCAGTAGACAGTATTGACATGTTTCTATGAACTTGACAGATCAGTTTGAATGTGTTGGTGCATGGCTGTGACATGCTATGGTGTGCAAAGACTGCGACAGGTCAGGGTGAAATTCTGTGAAAAGAAAACTGTACTGCTGCCCGAGGTTCAGCTGGATGAGCTGCCAACACATTAGATCAAATGAAACATTTTGATTTCCGTTCCTTTTTCCTGTTTTCAGGGTAATCTCTCTGGAAAGTATTTTCCTAGAAATGCTAGCAGCTTCCTGAACATGGGGCTAGACTGCAAAACAATATCAATCTTAACAAAATTTAACGTTTTCCTGAAAAACGCACAAAAAAAGTCACTTAATGTCGACAATCTTTTCATCTGTGTCTAATTTAAAACAGATTTTGTATTGTCCCAATTGCTGAAAGTCTACCTAGAAAGAATACTGAGTGTGCCATCTCACCATAGTGCCTCTGTCTCAGCACGGAAAGCACAACATGTGATGTTATTATTCTGTCAGAATGAAGAAGACACTAGTTGTGTTGAGGTCAGGTAGAATTATTCATGGAGTAATCTTTCTGGCACATTCATGCAAGACTCTCAGTTACAGATTGTAAAGTCCCATTTAACAAATGAAATGGAGGAAACAACAGGAACAGAAGAGGGATCCTGGACAGACATGCAATACAGTAGATGTGGTGTGTGCAGGACAGACCAACAAAAGATTTTGATGACAAAAATTCTGATACATATAGATTATAAAATGGATAAAGGAGGACAACGAACAGTTTCGGGTGTTACCGTGACCTGAGCTGTACAACCTCCTCTTCACCATGGAGACATGGAAGAGGACAGGCCACAAAAAGAAAGAATGAAAGAAAGACAGACACAGAGAGAACTGGAAAGAGTGAGGAAGGGAAATTCAGTGCTTGGGCTTCCATGAAAAAGGCAGAAATGGAGCAGTTAAACTGAGCTAACAGTTTACGGTGTGTTTGAATATACAGACACTGAACTGACTCATCTCTGAACATCAGCTCTGACCCTCCGCAATTCTAATCATATCCCCCTGTGATGTTTTCAAGGTTGATGCTGTGACAGTCAACAATGGCTGCATGACTGGACATGCTTCACTCACAATGTGTCCACTCTGTACCTTGGATTATGTAACTGTGACACTGCAAAATATGAAAGCAATGTTGTGTGTGTGTGTGCTTGTATGAGGGTGAACTTTCATTTAAACCCTGTAAACTCAGACAGAAAGCAGTGCACTTCCGGTGCTTTTTATAGTTATTCTGCCAAAGGTTTAACTGAATTCTTTTTAAATGGTATTTTTAAGTGGTATATTTGGCAGTCAGTAGCCAGTTTGTTGTGCTGTAGAGCAATTTTTGAGTCGAGGACAAACATGCAAACTCACACCGGTGATGTGGTTCACGGTCAGTTCATATCTAAAGCAATTACTGACTGTAAGAACACCAGGAACCAGGATGTTGGCAAAAGGCAGCAATTTCATCATCGATAGTGTTGCAATGATTGAGCAACAGTTGCTCGTTATATGCTTGGTTTTATCTTTATTGCTTTAGGCGTGCATACTGTACGTTACTATATACTGTGGAGGCTGTGTAATCCTGATAAATGACATCAAAGGATCGCATATGTTCTGAGCAGAACAATGTGCACGTGGCATTTCTTCTCAACCCATAGATAAAAGTCAGGAAATCTCAGCTTCTGCAGCTTTGATTCTGACCATTCTTAGCCCCCCTATTGTAAATCAATGGAGCACCCTTTAAAGTTAAAGCAACATTACGTGGAAATTGGTATCAGAGTGCAATGCAGACACTGGCTTTACTTCCCATCTACATCATTCATCATCCTACATTCATCAAGGTGCTCCGAAACGCTTGCGGTGCCAGTACAAACACTAACACTCCTCACCGTTCGGCTAACAAACTTAGCTAACATTAGCTATCAGCAGCTACAGTTCACAGCAGTTTAATTTACTGTCCATCAGGAAATTTCTGCTTTCACCAAAATCAGGGAACTAATTGCTGATGTGTGACTTAGTGCTGTAAAACCTTTTCATGGGTGAGTGTGCCCTCTGCACAAAGTCACAAACCGCAAGAACAGACATACAGGAATGGCAGAGGCACAATTCACCCAATTACATGTCAGTCTAGCATTAAATTGAGAAAAATGTGTTGTTATGCAACCAGAGTTACATAATTTAGTTTTAAGGTTAGGGCCTAATGAATGTATTATGTCAACACTCACAAGCAGAGAGCAGGAATGTGTGTGCTTGTGAATTTATGTGTATGTGAAGCCTCATTAGATCCTTGAAAACAGAAAGCAGAAAGTAATTGCCTGTCACAGAGCACAGAGCAGACCGTGGCCTCGTTTGACGTTGTGTGTATGATCAAGTTCACATAAGGGGAATCTACCCCCCCCCCCCTTCTCTCTTTCTCTTTCCTTTTTACATCCCTTGATCCACTTGGACTCAGAGTCCCTTTCAGAGTCTCAGTACTGCAGCAGCTTTCACCACTCTAATCCTCATCCTGCTTTTTGGACTTCAGGCCAAGATTCCCATTACGTGAGATTGTGTAATAACAAAACAAACAGAACGGTCGATAATTCCACTCATCCATACAAAGTACTCGTGTGAGTGAGAAGACACAGTTTGGATAGATGCATACTGTAGATTGGTATGCCAGTTTGAATACTGGTATCAGTGTTGGTAGATGGATGTAGCAGGCTTTAATAATGCAGAGAAAATCTATTTATAGATGCTCACTGGAGAGGCAGACCTTCTAAAATATTAACACTACAATATACTGTACAGTGAATGTGTCGAAGTTTCACTGTGGCTGTGGCTGTGCGCGCAAAAGTTTGTTTGGTGAACTAACGTGGCTCAAACTGTGTCAAAGATGTTCCTGCATTTTCTCAGTGAAGCTGTTGTTCTACCGAGTTCACACACTATTGCCATTCACTGGATGTTACAGTGTGCCTGTGCCTGCGGGATGAGGAAACAATACGATGTTTGAGGGAAGTGAAATGACAAGTGTTGACATAGAATTGAGCTGAAAATGTTGCCTTCAGTTTTAAATCCACGATAGCTGTAGCTGTGGGGGTCTGGATGTCACAGGATTTGTGTGCCTGCCACACAAATATGCATGATGGATTTTCTCTTTAATGTGCACAGACTGAGTTAGACATAGCTCTGACCACACAGAGTTCAATGAAAAGTAAACAAAAAAGCGTATTCATGCAACAACTGCTAAATGAGAAAATCAAATAACTTAACAGCTTAATGCAGAGCACAAGTTAAGTTCAAGCAAAAGCTAAAGAATAGCATTCATTAAAATATTATTACATTACATAGATGGGTTATTATGGGTATCGTTTTTATTATTTTATTGCAATAATTATTATTAATAGTAGGTTTGACTACATCTCATCTGTAATGCCTCCTTCTTTTGGCTGTTCCCTCCCTTTGATTTGATTAAGTGTCCTGAAATGGCCTCTGCATGGGGAAAAGTTATACATAGTGACCAATTAATCTCTATTTCTCTTCAGAGGAAAACAAGAAAGAGAGATGGAATTTAATTACACATCTGTCCCCAGTAAACCCTTTCTTCCGCTGGTCAACATTCAAGTTGTTCTTCTGTGTTTTCCATGTTGACGAAGCCTTGTTCTCTCTGCCGGTTCTGTGGGTGGCAGAGAAGAAGGAAATGTGATGGGGTTTTTTTCCCCCCACAAAACAATCAAATTAAGTGGTTTAATGAGCTTTCTCCATCTAGCAATGGGGATTTGCAGAAAATGGAACTTAAAATTTGAGAGCTGTTGTTAATAAAAAAAAACAAATTTACCATTGCATTATTGGAATTGTATCCAGATTTTAAGCTTTGGTCTGGTCACAAACATTAAAACAATGACATTTTTTAACCTTTAACCTGTTTATCTACTCACACAGAATATTTGATGGCTTGTTTTGCAGACTTGAATATTGCAATGAATGCATAATACCTGCATAATAGGCATAGCATGATGTAAACATGGAAGGAGGAACTGAAAAGCGGAAGTAAAAAAGAGGATTTGTGTAAGAGTTTCATTGTTTGTTCTTTTCGGGGCACTACAGGTCAGAGCGCTGCCTCTGTCCTCATGCTACCTCTAAATCCCAAATCACTTACTCTTGAACGCCACATGAAAATAAACATGCTGCAGATGGAGCCTCATAAGCACCTCCAACCTGTTAGTGAAGTGTTCTTCTGTGAGTCTCTATCTGTGGCACTACAGTTATCAGACTTACTTCATCTGTGTATATTTAGCACTAATGTGTTGGGGGACAGATTACAAAAAGAAGCATGGAGGAAGCAGAGGTTGAGACTTTTAGTCTCAAGTATTGATCAAGTTCCCAAGTACTTCACATCCTATGATGCAACACAATGACATATTTCATATTTATATTACGTGGAGTTCATACCATAGATGATGGATGGTAGAGACATGAAAGGCTGACAACTTATGAGCGTTTGCAGTATTGGATAACTCAAGATAGTTTGTTAGAAAGATACTGACAGTATAACAACACATCTGTTCAACTTGTGTTTAATTATGTTGGTCGAGAGACTTTGGCTGATGTGAGTTGTCCATATTTCTTTAGTTTTTAGGTACTTATATAAAGTCATTAATGTCAGAGCTTCCTGGTTAGTTGCAAGTTAAATATGAGTCTTTAAAGCCAGTGTGCTTCAAACAAACTTGTTTACAGTACCTGGCACATCAGCTAGATTAAATACAGCTGAGTGTAATTCATCTTTGGGATTCAAATGAATATGTGATCATAACTCAAAGGATACACAAAAGTGTATTTTCCTTTTGAAGGGTTTATATACTGTGATTTGTGTTACCAAAACATCTGACATTCTTCACTTGTTTTGTGCAGCTGAAATAACTTTGATGGAGATATTCCATCATGGATCACGCTAGATGTAAATAATTATGTAAATAATTGTAAATAATCAAACAAAATCTCTCTCCAGATCCAAATTCATCAGTGTGTGTGTGTGTGTGTGTATGTGTGTGTGTGTTCTGGTAAATAAGTGTGCATTTGTGCTTTTCCTTGTGTTTGACTTTCCTGAGGCTCCACGAGATAGAGGAAGCTCCATAATGTGATGATGACCTCCATCATCTGACATAATCAGGATGAATCAGTGAGCACCGAATTACATAAACAGATTCCCGTCCTAACCTCACCCTCACCCAGATTAGAAACACTGCACTCAACTGCCAATGGCCTGATACCACCCTGCAGGCATGAGGGCTGATGGGATAGCTGAAGACTGCCACCTAAAGGCCATAGTGTTGACTCTACACTTTGTATTTACTCATTTCTCAATGGACTGTTTTTGCCACTGTGAGAAAAGGAGATACTGTAAGGGCAGAAAAACTCAGATGAAAAGGTCTATGTACTTCATGTTCCAAATGTTCCATGTGTGTTTCACCCAGGAAAATAGCACTTTATTCTGCTCTGTAGCCTAGATCTCTAAGGACAGCACTTAAAATGTTGAGCTGATAAAATCATGCCTAATGAAAGACTAATAAGGACAAATGAACTGTAATATCATCCAGAATTCATGTTATTTCTCCAAGACACTTTTACAGCATTACTTCTTTATTGGAATCGTGAAGATAAAAACAACAATTAAAAGACTTTAAAGCACTCTTTTGAGAATATAAAAAAACATTGTACAATAATATATCTTCTGCTGATATAAAAGATTATGTTAATAAATACGTTGCTCATTCTCAGATGATTATAAACAACAGAGAAAGCTGCAGATTATTTACAGTTTGAAATTCTGCTCGACTAGAAAAAACAAAAAGCATATATGTTTTTTTTCTTAAATTAAAATTACCAAAAAAAAACAAGCATAAACTTAAGGAACAAATATACATAAGCCTGCATTTAATCACATAGTTCAGCATGTACTTTATGTCTTCTTTGTATTATAATTAATATTACACTACATTACTATTATTATATTACACTTAAGTAATGTTCTATTGGAAATCAGACAAAGATATCAGATCATCGCGGCAGTAATACAGCTAAGCGTTGTTACTATGCAGTTACGACTTTGACCAACAGGATACACTGTTTCTGTTAGAACCCATATTACACACATTTATGGTAGGTCTTGTTAGTGTTAATATTTGCTGCCTACATGCCCACAGTGTGTACAGTGTTTGTCTAAGTGGCTCTTATTGCTGAAAGCAGGCTAACTTTACATTATGAGTGGGTTCTTGTACTGTACTTTAAAAGGACCGGTTTGATTTGGACATTTTGGCTGGTCGTCAATTCATTAGTTGTGTGAATAAGGACAACATTTGTCGTTTGGGCTCAAGTTATCTCATTTATCTTTTGAAAAGGACAAGCAGATAAAACAACTCCTCCCGGGCAGTGCTTTGTGACGACATCCTACCGCTGGTTGTCTTGTTTCAGACTAACAATTGTTAACCAGCCAGATAACCAAGTACAGATACAAGTTAATACTGTTCAGTTAATATCTGAGGTCCCAAATTCATCTGCTCTGTGAACTAATTTAGGTCATATTGAGAGTCAATTCAAATCACCACATTGTGTCCTACATTTTAATTTCTTTGTTTAAATAGCAGTGGTTTTGTGTGTGTATGTATCTGTGTGGTGTGTGTGTGTGTGTGTGTGTGTGTGTGTGAGAGAGAGAGAGAGAGAGCATCAGGTGTGTCTCTTCATGTGCAGAGCCAGGTGGTCTGAGCGGGAGAAGGCCCTCTGACACAGCAGACATTCGTAGGGTTTTTGGCCTGTGTGCTTGCGGTAGTGACGCGTCAGCTCATCTGAGCGGGCAAATTTCCAGTTGCAGCCATCCCATGGACAGTGGTAAGGCTTTTCCCCTGAAGAGTGAACAATGAAAGAGATGGTTACTACCAGACAAACGCATGAAATCATATCTGAAGAGTAATTCTTTGTTGTTTCTGTGGCAGAATCAGTGGGGTGTACCTGTGTGGGTGCGCAGGTGAGCTTTGAGGTGTGAGCTCTTGGTGTAGGTCTTGCTGCATCCAGGGTATTCACAGCTGTGAACAGCGGGCCTCTTTTTCCCGGCAGGCCTTCGACCACGCTTCCCCTCCAACCCCCCAGGGGGCAACTGTGGTCCAACAAGGAGAGGCTGCCGGTGAAGGGGCAAATGACCGGCGGCCTGGCTGTGGCCGTAGTCACAGAAAAGGTTGCCGTTGGGGTTAAAGTGTGGCATGTAGCTGTAGTGTCGAGGGTCAGGGGTCACAGCTTGAGGTGCTATGAACCTGCTGTCAGGGAAGGTCACTATGGAGGGGTGTTGCAGGGGGTAGTAAGTGTTAAAGTCACCTGAGGAGACTGTACTGAGGTTTCCTCTGCTTTGCCTCTCCACACTGTCTCCTTCAGAGAAGCCAAACTGATCTACATTTGGTCGATCAGGAAATGAACTCAGACCCGTTTGGTCATTAGTATAACCATGGTGGTACAGCTCTGGCGGGACCGACACTGTGGAGACAGCAGGGGACAGGAGATCCGCCATGAGGCTACCATTGTTCATCTGCAGGTGCTCCTGTACCGGTTGGTCCTTAAACATGGCCGCCTCTTGATACACTCTGCTTAGGTCTAACTGAGGGAGCTGTTGATCAGTGTGGTCCAGAGAGGGGTTGAGGTCAGGCGATGGGTTGCTCCAATCAGACAGCAGGAACTCAATGTCCCAGGATGCCTGGCTCTCATCGTCCAGGAGCTCCTCTGCCATTTGTTGAGTGACCTGCAGCTGTTCAGAGCTGCTTGGTGACAGTTTGCTGGTTAGAGAGTCCAGAGGGAGAGGGCCACTCTCAGACTTCCACACCTAGAAGGTGTTGGAGAGCATTGAGAAGTGATTAGCACAGAGGAGATCACATATTTAAAACAGAGATTCCTGCACATTGCTTTTGTATTTAAAAGATAAGACCACAACCCTGTCTTAAAATAGTACTTAGCATTGTTATTATGTGTTCATACTGGCTGTTCCTTTCTAATACATGTGCAGTGTAGGTTCTGGGGGACAGAACCCACAGCTTTATGTAAAAATGCATTATGTTGAGTTCATCTGAAGCTACAGCAATCTGAGTTTGACAAATCAAGTGTCTTCTATTTTTTTGTTTTGTTTTTTTTACTGCAAAACTTTGTGTTACAATCATTCCACTGTGACTCAGCAAGAAACAACAAAGCAAGACTGTAAACATCTAAAGATACCCGCTTGACATGACAAACTCATACACTATTCGATTTAGGTGAACTTTAGAAGTCATTTTGCACAGACTGGATGGATGGTGGATTTCTCCCCCATCACTTGCATTGTAACTGCTTCAGAAAGTGATTTCTTTGAAGTCAGGATGGTTCGAACAATTACAGACCCCTTCACTGCCCATATGAGCAGATCAGATAGACTGAGGAGGACATACGATGTAAACCAATCCTTCAAGATTTTAACCAAATCCATACATAAAAAAACATTTCACTCACTGCAGACGATCTTCAGATTATGTTTTTTTTAAAAATATTATTATATTAGCAGAATTTTGTTCAAAAAGAAAGATCTCATCAAAAATCCAAAGTATATACCTCCCAAACAACAACCCTTCAGCGACACAGTATGTAAGTTCTCAAGAGTGTGACTTCTCAGAACTGTTTTGTTACATAATACGAAGCCATTCTCTAAAGCACCGGTATTAAAAATACTGGATGTCTTTTTCCTAACCTGCTACAACCATGGAAGCTGTGCAAGACAAATGCTCGTGGCAGGTGTAATGTAAAAGTTTAAACTTTTATGAGACGAATCACAAGTTCAGCATTATAGTGCAAATCTGACACATTTGCCACTTCAACATTAAGTGACATTATTTGTACATGATATAGATAAATAATAATCAGCACAATAATACAGATCATTCTATACACTTACTTTACATTACTTTGGTACCAGCTGTCACTCTTTAAATCAGGAGTTGTTTCTGTCAGTGTGTAAGAATCAGACAAATTGAAGTGAACCTGATACTTACTTTCATGTTGTCACTGGTGTGAGCGAGGCTGGAGAAGGAGCTAAAAGAAGGGAGCACAGCCTGTGTAACAGCCATCAAGCACTTTGATGTGACGCCGAGGAACAGAGGCAGCAGCAGAAGTGAAGTTTCTCTTTTGTTACTTTTTTTTTTTTTTTTTTTTTGGTTTTTGGTTTTTCTCTCTTTTTACTTTTCACCATCCATGACCATCTCAACCTCAGCTATCAGAAAGTCCAGCTCACCAGGCCACTCATCCCAGTTACAGTCCACTCCGAGCGCTAAAAGGCCGCAAAAACAGGTTCTCAAAGCTGTCTCCTTTTCTTCAATCCCCCCTGCTATCTCTCCCTCCTCTCTCTTGTCTATAGCTGTCAGCTGCAAGTCTAACTTCAAATCTCTCTTTTTCATGTAGGTTTTGACCGTTAGGAGGTGGAGCGTAAGCGTGAGTTTCTTAGCTACTTGCTCCTTTTCTCTGTCAATTAAGATCGTTCATTTGCAATCAAACTCAGTGTCTTCCTGTTTTGTGGGTTTCGGAGCAAAAAATCAACACTGAAAAAAAGCTAAGCATAAGCATGCTAAGCACAGAGATGTATTTTCACCATACCAACCCCATACCTATAGGTGTAACATTGTAATACATATAACGGTAAGGATTTACACAAATTTGAGTTTTATCTTAAATAAATAATGCAAATAAAGATTGCTGGATTTTAATATCCTCACAGTGACAGCAACTGTTTATCTACAGTCTGGAAATAAATTAAAATCAATCATCCTATCTGGAAAGTATAGGTAACTAGTCAAGGCAAGTTTATTTACACAGCACCGTCCAGATACAAGAAATACATGAAACATTTAAAAATTTAAATGGGTAAAGGAAGTGTTTAGTCATTCAGAAGTAAACAGCTCATGTCCCACTACTGTTTTATCAGAGTGCAGTGTGTGTTGGTGCAGGCACGGTAAATAACACGTTTGAGTCCATGTAATGATCCTTTATTACAGAGCTACTTATAGACATTTAATGTGAACACATCGGAATGAAATCAAATCAAATAAATCAAATAAAAGTATGTGAATACTTAAAACAATGTATTAGTAAATAATAGTAAACAGTTAAGTAGGTTGGTATAGCTCATAAACAAAGACACCAACATGCAGCACAGTTTATGATTCAGTAATCAGTCTGCAATTAAAACCTCATCCTTTTTGTTGAACCAGTAATTTCATCACTCTCTCCACACACATACAGGTTGGTCTCTGTCTTCTCAGTGAGGACATGCGGCTCTGACTTCTAAGAAGACCTGTGTGTGAAAGGTGATTATAGTCTGGCTGCTGTTTATCTGTTGATGTGGGGCAGAGGCAAGCTGCTGTCTTCCCCAGATAATGGACTCCTGACTGCTGCTGACCTCCGATGATGAGCCTGCCGCTGATAAAGACTCTCTCTTTCCCTCAGAGTGACGACTACACAAGATCTTCACGACACAAGCTGAAAACTAAGTTGGCCAGTTTCACTAAAAAAGTTTATGGCCTTAAGCTCATCACATAAAGTTGATCTGCTCTTTGTTTGTTTGCCAGAAGATAGTTCACTTCATGTGAGTGTGCTGTTATCATAAGACAGAACACCAACAGATGAAAAGATGACACCTGAGGCATACCTATACCATAAATATATACCATAAATAATGCCCTATATAACATGTACCTTAAGATGCTGATAAAATCATTTGCAAAATATGAAACAAAACATTAAAATAATGTATTTTTAATTTGTTGAACAAAGGTCACTTTCCTCTGTATTGAGTGTTCTAATGTGATGACCTTGTTTAGACACAAACTATTTTAATATTCTTTCTTATTCCTTTTGGGCTTTCTGATATAAATCTAATCTATATCTAAAGATTCCTGTGTGCACAGTGAAGAGAAACATCGTAGCTGTATTAATGATGCATTCTGCTGTATTTTTCTGGTATCACCACAAAATAAAAATACCCCTTTAATGACAGCCTTTTTGCGCGATAATGGACGCGTCAACACAAACTAAACAATATCTTTGTCTCCATCTAGTGGCCATATGTTGTCATTGTGCCCACAGTGTTAGGACAAAATAAACGGCAAGTTTAAAGATACAGACCTTTACAGACTTACACATATTCAGTGTTTTATCACAGGTTGTTGTGACACTGAAAATAGTGTGTATCCGTCTTAAGTTAAGAGGGAAAAGTCCTGTCGCCGCTGCTTTAGCAGGGTAGTGCTTGTAGCTACTCGGTTGCTATAGCAACAGACTGTCGCTGTGTAACGCGGAGGAGGAGACGTTGCTGTCTGACCACCGAAGTTAGCTAACGCTAAGTGTTTATGAAGGACTTGTGATTAAAAATAAGCCGCGGCGTTTGACTAAGTAAGTTGTTTTTTTTTTTTAGTTATATCAGAATCGTTTGTTTTTTTCATACAGAGTCACCTTTACCTTCCGACGTTAGCCACCTAGCACCAAAGACACTAATTTAGCTTCATCTGCTTAAGCACAGTGTAGCCAAGCTACATGCTATTTGAGTTGATGATAGACTTTTGGAGTTCAGGGACTGAGCCATTACTTTTTCTTCCCACTGTAATTTACCATAATATTACTTCCAAATAGGTTTTATTTGTCACATTAGTCACACTATTAACAATATACCCAAATCAATATAGCTGTTGTCACAGGAATCATTCAGTGTCTATGGAGCAGCTCCAGGATTTGTCTTTAAATAACATGATCATCATCTCTTTAAATTGAGGATAATCTCTTGTCTGGTCTTTTGTCTGTGTGTGTGTGTGTGTCTTGCAGATGGAGACCTCAGCACAGAGCAGAGTTGGCGGTGGACTGTGGAACAACCCCAGAGCCGCACAGTACAGCAAGGAGACCCAGGATATGCTGAGATGTGAGATGATACACTATTCTGGTGTGGATGGGGAAACACACGTGAAGGAGTTGCTGGTGTACACACAGCTGTTTTAATCACTCTCTCTCTCTCCTGGTGCTCAGTAATGATGCAGGAATCAAGGCTCACTAGCATCCAGAGAAAACAGATCAACGAATGCCTCAAGAGTAAGTTTGAAACGTTTGGATGTTTTGTTTAGTGTGTAGCACTGCGTCACACACAGACATCAAGCATAAACTGGTGTTTAGAACAGCTTGTTATACATCCAGGCTCCAATGTAATATGATAATAGGGGCCCACTAGTGTTTCCCTACCCAACATGAGACTGTCAGCTCATATTGCATTCACTCCCCCAACACGTTATGTAAAACATTTAGCAGTACTACATACTGACTTGCCATTAAAAGCTTTTCTAAACTTTTCTAACCCCCCCACCCAGATGGAGCACCATTACCATTGACCTCTGGCTCCACAGCGTCACCTTCCCCACCTCAGCCTAAAGCCAGTAAATCTGTCCAGAGACGTCTGCCAGGAAAGCCTCAGAAACGCAGCGCTGAAACTTGTCGTTCTGGGAACAACTACACGAGAGAAAAGTTCCGTCCTGGTCCTATAAGTATGTTTTGAAACTGACGCGGTTGTTATTTTATGTTTTCTAACAGCAAACAACACTGATGGTTACTAAATTTGGGCTAACTTCATTATGTAACTTTTCTTTTCCCCCTGTTTCACCTTAGGAGACTTGGAGAAAGAGAAGAGGAGGCTTCAAAATATTTTGGCCACAGGAAAAGATGAGCCCACACCGGCATCATCTGAAAATGTTCCTACACGTCGGAATGGAGAGGTAGAAGAGGACAAAGACCAGTTCCAGGAAGGTGATGCTGACTGCACAGAGAAAAATGATGTAGAGTTACTACCTGCTGTGACAGAAGCCCATTCAGTAATTCTAACATTAACCCGTCTGTCTCTTTTGTAGTTCTGGATGAGATACAGGAGAGAAGACAGTTTCTGGAACATATGGCCTCTCTGGGCCAGGAGAAGAAGTACATCGACATCATCAACACAGAGATATCACAGGTAAACAAGAAATATGGGCATAAATGAGTCTGTATTATTGATTTTGAAAAAGCTTTTAGTAACACAATGTTCAATCTTCATTGATTTATCTTTCTGAATGTTCAGTGTGATGTTCTTTTAAAACAAGCTGATTAAATGCTGACTGACTGATCGATAGCAACATAAATACATCCTTAAAGTGGCATCAGCGTCAGTCAGTATTCAGGAAGGATTAGATTTCATACAAACTGACAGAGAAAGAGTGTGTTATTTACTCTCTCTCAAATGCAACTTGCACTTAAACCTGTGCTATGTCACGTCTCCACTAACAGAAAATTCGAGAGCTGGAGGTGTTGGAAAAGAAACGCAGCGCCAACAAGGATGCACTGACATCCGAGAAGGAAGCACTGGCTGCAGAGCAGAAAACATGAACTTGTTAAGAGACAGGAGGAGAGAAAACTCACTGCCGTGTAACCTCACCTTCAGATAATGTTAAGTTATGTGCGGTAGATAGAGCTGACCACCTGCACTGTGATGTCGGGCAGTGACAGCAATAAATTTACAAAACAAACATAACATAAGCTACTTGCTTTAAGTTATTTTATTCATCTGCCTTCCAGTGTCAGTATTTTTTTAGAATCCTGCTGCTGTTTTAGGACAATGTATAGCTGACAGAAATGTGACATTACAGAAGCCCTTGGTTTCAGCTGGACAGGAGAACAGGCACAGAGCAGAAACACAGAGTTTCTAAAATGGTGGACAAATAAACAATCTAAATGACTGGAACATAATGAGTAAACATACTGACATCACATTAGCTCAAATAAATTCTGCTCTGTATGCAGTTAAATAAATGGCACTCGCACAAACAATATTAATGTTTTTGTTTTTTTCATGTCATATCCATTTTTAAGGCAAAACATGGGAACGTACAGAAAGGCATAGTAAAATATAAATTAATGATTGCATATTCAGGTTTTCCCCAAACGGTTAAAACTGTTACACTGCTTTGTCACAGGTGTCAAAATACTGTATGTCTGTCTTCTTCTAATATTCCTTATTGCATGTGTGATGTTTCATATAAACAGACAACTGCTTAACACTTCCACACGTTTTCTGATTTGGAGTCTCCAACTTTGTTTCCATTCACACACGCACGCATAAATGCTGGATCTACGTTCATCCACGCCTTTGATGATACGCATTTACACGAATGACACCATCGCTACTACCACTGATGTAGCTGAAAACAAGAAGAGGAGCTTAGGTATCCGTTGTTGACTGAGCGTTTAAGGGTAGATGTTGCAAAATTTAAAGCAGAGTTCATCTTAAAAAAAAAAACAACAACAACTCTTTCCTTTCACTAGTACCACAGTTTCAAACGAGACGAGACATGAACCGTTCTTCATCTACAGACCTTTGGAATCAAGGAGCGGAGGACTCGAGGAGCGTAAGTCCAGAGCAGAGTAAAACATTAAAAACTCACAGCTATCAGGGATCAACTTGACTTCACTCAAAGTGAACTGACAGAACACGCCTTTGCTGAGCCTTGATAAAGGCCCACAGGGCAGAGTCGACGCGGGGATGGTGATGCAGAACACGACAAATCAGTGCAGTAATTTGGAAGCCTACTCTACTCTTCACTAGCTTAAAAAGGTCAGAGAGCTTGCAAACATGTCAGCTCTTAAAGCGGCTGAGTTGTTATACTGTCTCTTTAAAAAACACGCAACTGAAAATAATCAGTGACAAGATGTGAGCAGGGAGCGGAGTTTGGGTTGCACTTCAAGTCGTTAATGACAGTTAAAGGAGAACTCATCTCGTCTTCTCACGTCCTATTTTTGTTTCCTCGGTCTCATTAAAATCGTCTCATATCCTCTTGGAGGAGAATGTGTCCTTCCTATGGCGATTTCTCCTTGCGGGGGCTTTTGCCTGGTTCTCCTTTATGGCTCAGCCTCTTGAGCACCTTGATGGGTTTGAACTTCGCCCCTTTTTTCTTCTGCTGCTGTTGCTGCTGCTGCTCACCCTCTGGATCCTTATGAAAGTCTGATCAGGATGATAATAAAAAAGCAAAGATTCACACATCAGAGAAAGAAAGAGTGAGAACATCTTATGTTTACTGAGTCTTCAACTCTCCATCCTACCTTTTTTCTTCAGCATGGCTCCGATTAGTTTATCCTCCTCTTCTTCCCTGTGACAGAATGACTGTTAGAGTGCTGTAGTAGCAAAGAATCGCTGATCAATACACTCTGGGACAGTGCAGAGTTACACAGTTAACCACCAGTCATTGATTACCTCTGCCTGTCCTGGTCCATGTTGTTGACAATTTGGTTGCGCTGTTCAATGATGGTAACCAGCTCAGCCATTAGCTCCTGCTCCCGACTCTTATCCTCGTCCGTCCAGTCTTTCTCTGGAGAAGAGAGGGATGACAATGGAGAATTTCATTTGGGTTTTTTTTTTAGAAAAATATATTATTAAAGAACCAGTAGAGCATCAGCTAGATTCAAACCCTATTTCATCAATGATTCTGGCTGGGAACATGATCAACATATATTATATACATTATATTTTTGTAGAAGATAAAAAAACTTGGTTCTTTTTTAATATAGCCTGTGTGTAGGACGTGCAGGTGAATTGCAGTAAGCTGCTTTGTAACCTGAGTCAAGCGTTACACACAAAAGCATACAGACAATAATTTTGGACTAGTCTGAACATGATGAATGAACACACCTGGTTTGTTGAGGAGACACCTCAGCTCATACTCCACGTCAGCTTGCCTCTCTTCCAGGTTCTGCTGCTTCGCTCTGCAGTGAGAAACATCGACACAGTACATTACACACTAATGCCCTCCAGTGTATTTTAAACTCTTTGCCTGTCCCTGTCTGAACACCCACTTAATTGTTTTTCCCAAACTATAAAACATTACATAGAAGAAGTCTGCTATGAACGAGCCCTCGCTGCAGTCGGAAACTTACGTGTAAACAAGCTCAGCTTCTCTTCGTACTAAAAGATGTTTCTCGTGGATGAGAGTGAACCAGTCCACCAACAGGTGCTCCTCATCCTCATCTGAAAACACACACATACATATTTGTTATCTACTTATTTTTTATTTACTGTGATGAATTGTTCTTTTGAGATGAAGTCTTTGGATCTTTTGGGAACTATTTAAGCTCGAGCAGCCATTTTAGTAAAGTGATGTGTTACCATTGGGGTTGTCTCTCAGCTTCTTCTCTAGCTCCACTCCCCTCTGCTCCAGTTCATCCAGCTGTTTCTCCAGCTGACCCATCTCCCCGTGAATGTCTTCTACTGGGATGTACTGATCTGACTGCACCTGGATGGATGATTGGATCACTTGAGTACTTGCTCTTCTGTGTTTGACACAGATGTGAAAATATCCACTCTATACGTTTTCTCAGAGTTAATGCATACAGTACGTGTTTCCCCTTTGGTTTTTGTACCTTGCGTTTGATAAGAGGGAAGCCATGGCCGGGCGCTGGAGGTCTGGCAGGACGAGGTCCTTTTGGTGGTTTGGTTTTGGATTTAGCAGGGGAGGGAGAAGCTTTCCTGTTGAACGGGTTCTCCTTACAGATCCGCTAAAATGAGAAAAGATATACAGCTGGAGTATAATGTGCAAAGTGTACTGCTCTATACTGCTTTGCTTAGAGGAGGTCCTGTTACCTTATTATGTGCCTGGGAGGCTCCTGAGGCCAATGGACTGGGGGTTGTTGGAGGTCGTGGCGGAGGGGTTCCAGCCTCTTTGGTGCCCATGCTGCGGCCAGTCTGCGGTGTGGCTGGAGCTGAGCTGGCATTTGATGGCATAGGAGAAGGGTAGGGGCCTGGAGAGGGATGAGGAAGACGCTCACTGGAGGACGAGGAGGAAGGAGAGGCCGCAGAGTCACACGGTGAACAGATGGAAGGCTCTGAGATGCTCTTGGTGAAGGGGTGTTGCTGATCGCTGCTGGCACTGCCACTCAACGGGGGCTGGGAGGAACTGTGGTCTGAGCCAGAAGACAGGCTCTCTGTGCTGAGAGCTGGAGAGGGGGAGCAAGAGGAGGGCTGAGAGTGAGGGAGAACTGAAGAGGAAAGGAGGTTTAGTAAAAACCAAAGAGCAGAAATGAAACGAGAATCAAAGTAGTTTGAGCAGAACGGACAGAGGATGGGAGAGAAGAACAAAAGACAATGAACATCTATAAAGCCTCATTGTTCCAGTTTAACTGTGCTGAAGGGCCGGCTTGCATTTGACTTTTGCTTGTTATTGCCTCTTGTGGTGACAACATGTCTGGGAGGAAGTGGTACTGTCAGTGAAGTAGACTGTCACTTTTTTTTTTTTTAAATTAACTGTTTGGTGCATCGTTATGAAAAAGAATACTCTGATTAACTCAGCGGATAGGACGGACCTGGTGGACCACAGAAGACAAGTGTAGCTGATAACAAAGGTTGTAGAAATACCCGAAGACAACAGATCAAAAACACTCCACAGGATGTCGCTGGCTAATTGTGGAGCTTTCAAAAGAACACCAGTTAACCTCCAAAACCTCAGAGGGTTACAACATGCAGAGCCTCAGGACTACAAGGGCCAGATCAGATTTACAAAAAAGAAAAAAAAGAAAAACAAAAACAGTACAGCAAGAAATCTGCAGTGTCCTTGATAAAATATAATAGAATAATATTAGTATATTATTATAGTAAGTATCAGATAAGACAAACATCTTGTGTGTTCAAACACAAGCAAATGTATCAACATTCATTGGACAACATTGATCATCAAGATTATAATCCTATACAATCAGCCAAAGCAATCAAAGCATTTCAGGCCAAAAAATTCAGTGTCAAGTCAATCATACGACCTCAGTCCAATAAAGCACACGTCACTTGCCGCAAACCAAGGTCGCTGAACAATCCAATTACATTAGATCCAATAAATTTAAAGTATGTATAAAAGTGGCTGAAATTCTACACTTTGATCTCATAGTTTCATCTCAAAACCTGTCTACTAGAAATCCATGTCTAAAATCTGCTTGTTTAATAACTTTTAGTGGAAGCGTAGAGGACGACAACAAGAGCAAAGACGTCTCCCTCAAGACTACCTTATGAGTACCTTATGAATATCATGCTGGTTAAACTGACCTTGGTGTCCTGCAGGTTGCTGCGGAGCGCGAGGTGCCGGCCGTTTCTTGCTCTTGGCGCTCCCTGGGCTGGCAGAACGGGACGAGCTTCCTCCACTAGGGGGAGTGAGTCCGCCCGTCGTGTCAGCAGCCCGGGTGATGCTGTACCATGGGTGACTAGCCACGACCGTGGGTGGCACTGCACCACCTTCACTCCCCTCTTCCTCCTCCACCTCGTTATTGTCTTCCTCGTCATCCTCGTCGAATGGGTTGGCGGGCGGCGGGGGCGTGCTGGGTCTGGAGCCCTCGCCTTTGAGAGAGGACAGAGAGCCTGTATTGGGAGGTGTTGCCAGTCCGGCAGGGGGAGGGGCGGGGGCTTTCTTCTTCTTGGGTTCTGATTGGACCAGGGCGAGCCAAGGTGGGTCTTTGGGTTTATGGGTGCCACTGGACAGGCTGGACAGTGAGATACACAGACAGTGATGGTGGGGTCACAAACAGGGAAGACAACAAAGTACAGCCAAACGGAGGCATGTAGGGGGGAAACGACTACGACGCATGCTGTAAACAGAGAAAGACTGACGATGATATGATTTAGGCCGGTGAAATGGTGGCAATGGACAGAAAAAAAGATATTTAACGCAAGTTGAGTTACCTTCCAGGTGACTGTGATCTCTCTCGAGGTTTGGGAGGAGTCGGAGGCTTCTGGCTTTCACCTGTGATTTCAAGTAAGATGTAAGGATGAAGATCAGCAGCTCCAGTTTTCAGCTATAATCATTATATTCTGTAGTGAGCACCCACCGTCTGCTGTACGGAGTAGTCGCACTCGCGGTGCAGGACGAGGAGGGGGGGTGGGTTCAGAAACCCGGCGTGGTGCAGGTACTGGCCGACTGGAACCTTCTTGATGACTGACAGGTGTAGGAGGGAGGTCCCCATTAGTCGTTAATTTGGCTGGTGTTTTAGTATCTTCATCTTTCTCCTCCTCTTCCTCCTCCTCATCACTTTCATCAAAAGGGTTGGGAGGAGAGGAAGAACGTGGTGTCTCCTCTGTGACTCCACCGTTGTCCATGTCTTTTGTTTTTTCCAAAGAGTCTGCTTCGTTTGTTGTAACAGCAGTGACAGTAACAGAGTCTTTGGCAGGCATGTCAGTATCGTTCGTTTGGCTTACTGGAGAAGCGGTCTCTGCCTGGTCCCTCTCTGAGGGCGAGGTGTGAGGGATTGTGCTGCGACCAATCCTGGCAGACTGAATTACGGCTGGTTTCTTGCTAATATCTGGCCGGCCATTCTGACTGGCTGGACCAGGCTTTGTAAGGTGATGTGTACAGACCAACACTCCAGAGTTGCTTCTTAGTTTGTAGGATCCAGGAAGCAAAGTGCTGTGACACTCTGTGCACCTGAGACAACAATGACACAGGCCAAACATTACTGAGATATAAGGCTTCAAATGACACAGCAACAACAATACACAACAATAACATGAGAATAAGTCTATTAAAACATTACACACCTCTGGTATGGTTTACATTCCTCAAAAAGTTATAATCATTCCGATTTTCATGAAATCAAATCCAGTGTGTGACACCATTTATGGCCAGCAACAGCCAAATATTTGCACACATTCTCTACATACCTCTGTATTGCAGATTTCATTGTTAGTGGCAGGGTCCGCCATTCAAAATTCTATTCTACCCATGAGAAATTGACAGGAAATGATGCATGCATGTACTGCTAATACAAATCAAACATTTCCTACTGCTGCTGGTTCACATTAAAATAATTCAACTAGTGAAACACAGGTAGACTCCAGGCTAATAATCAACTGACACAATGTGAGTTTGTGTGGCCGCCTGCTTTGTAAATAAACCAGGTGCTCTTAGATAAATTGTAGTATTGAATTGCACTCGCTGTTACACCAGTAACCAACAACCAGGTGTTGCCACATCAACCACAACTAAAACCGAAAGGATTATAGCTCAAAGAGGTTTTTATTGCATTGATTGAAATGTAGCTAAAAGGTCTCTACAAAGCACAGGTAGTCACTAGCCGTAGCTGCACTATTCACCTGAAACAGTTGCGATGGTAGAGCTTGCCATCCACCAGAAACCTCTGCACCAGGTGGACATGTTTCTGGCAGGCGGAGCAGGTGCTGCTGAGCGTGCTGTGCTTGACCGCTCCAAACGCCGCTATGCCAGTCTGCGCGGGCTGGCTCGGCTAGTGCAAGCAACGGAGACGTTGTTTCGCAGGGAGGGTACAGGAGGGAGACGTCAGGGATAGAGGGGGGGAGATGGAGAGTAATGGGGGAGGGGGGAGATCAAACACGGAGTCAGGATTTCAGGATGTGGATCGTTCATTCTGTTTAGCTTGTTATATCTATTTGGTTACTCTAACAACTATTATTCGTGGATTCATGTCGTTCATTACTGCATGTCTTTTTCAGTTCAAAAGATAATTTGACTCATAGAAAATTTCATGATAAAACAAGTTTTTATTAGTAGCAAAGCAACAGCTGGGTTAGTGCCTCTGGGAGTCACATATTTTGGATATGATTCATATTTAAGATTGATATGTTGCTTTTAGGCATTTCATTTTTTATTTAATTGGCTATGTTTAGTAAAAAAAAAGTGTTAGAAGCAGCATGATTCAAAACTTGGCACACAGTGTTAGGACAGCACTACGGTTAGTCTTCTATGTACAAGAAATGGTTAAAAAAGACTGACCTAACCGTTTTGCCTTCACCTCCTAACCCACCCCCACCCCCATCCTACTGCCTAGGCTCAGGACTAGAGAATGGAGGGGGGATCAGATGTGAGGAGGAAGAAGAGCAGGAAGAGGAGGGAGAGGAATGGATTTCCATCTGAAGAGAGGGGGGGGTTTGGTAGGAAGTTGAGGAGGAAGATGCCAGTACATGGGAGTAATGGGGATGTAGGAAAGAAGTTGAAGGCATGCGAAAGAAAAGAGAGACAGGATACAAAGGCTATCTTTATAGACTCGACCTCTGTTGCTTCGCTTTTCCCCTGCTGTGCAATACAAAGCCCACGAGAGGAAGTAGTAATTATAAAGAACACGTGTGGATATTGTACATTGTTGTACTGCAACAGCAGAATGGGATTTGTATTGTACAGATCTGATGACCTCATACCCCCAAAGAGCGCATGCAGAATTATACTCAGATAATCCAAAGCTTCACACACACACACACACACCAAGAAACAACCAGAAAAATATGTCAGAGTCGTTATCTGGGCCTCCAGAAGGACGCCACAAATGTTACTTGGAGAAATACAGCTTGTTAACATGCAGAAATAATGTAGTGATGCAGTTTTTACAGGTATTGTGTGTGGCCTAGGCTACAAAAAAAATCGTAAATCAATCATAATAAGAACTTCCTGTTCATCTCTACACCTCCACCTGGTGCCAAGTCTTGTTCTTACCTCAGACTCAACCGCTTTGTCTTCCAAAGGGGTCGTGGGCCTCTTCTGGGCTGGCTCATTGAGACCGACAGAACTCAGCCTTTTCATGCAAGGAGGATTTGCTGTAAAAGGAAGTCATCGGTTAATGATCTAAACTAATTATGTATTGTTAGTTGCTGTCACACCTATAAACTACACAAGCTGATCCACCTGAAGATGTACAGAGGGTGGCTCTGACATTATGTTCAGATGAGTAACAAGCTAAATGATGTTTGAGTCAAGTCATCAAGTTAAAGAAATATATTGTGAAAACTGTGAGAACATTAACCTTAAAACATGTTTATGTCCCCATGTAAACTCCAAGAGAATTATCTGCACCCACCTTGAGACTTGTTGTTGAAGAAGTTGTAGTACTGAGAGACGTATGTGATGATGCTGAGCCGGTCAGGCACTTTCATGGACACCATGTCCTCTGGGTCCAACAGGGCTGGAATCCCCAGCTGTGTCTCGGCCACTTCAAACGCCTACGATGAAGCAAAGACAGAGAAAAGGAGGTAGGTAGATGTCACGGATGGATAACAAGCCGATGAACTGTATTCTGTATCTGTTACATAACACACCAACAATAAATTAATATAAAAATAGTAATTATTTCTACTTCTAACCAAAGGCAGTTATCTGCTTATTCCAACTGTTGTTAATTCCCCCGTCATTATTTAAAATGATTTAAATATTTGGGTCAGATTTGGTAAAACTTTTACACTTGGGGATCATCGTGAATAACAAGGCGAATGTTTATGGTCAACATGTTGTTGTTCAAATATTAATTTCAGTGCTTCAAGCAAAACAAACAAAATACTTTCACTGTACCGATAAATACCATACCATGAAAAAGATTTACTCAAACTAAACCCTTCACCTTTGTGTTCACAGAAATCGGGTTATTTGTCTCCATGTAAAATGCAGAAACTGAGAGCAGAATAATATCTTCAGATGGTTGCCGTGGTCCGCCAACCAGCACATACTTGATGCCTTGAATAAACACACTCTGCTGCCAAAACGGCATTCATCTGCTCATAATGTTATGTTTTGCTCTTTGAGGATAACCATCAGTCTAATGAAAAATTCCACGAAAGAAATGAGAGAGTGGGTAAGGTTACATAACATGGATATAATCGTTGGCAGTCAGGCAGCACTGAAATAATCCAGCGAGCAAATGCAACACATAGGCAAAGTGGAACTAAGCCACTAAGCCAAATTAATCAAAGTGTATTGTACACTGCACGACGACTTAGAAAACTTCAAATTGCATACTTTACATGTTAACATATTCACTACACTGACTCATTTCAAAGCAACAATATAACCACTCTGTCATCCTTTATGAAAAATGTTAATGGGTCTATTTTGTATTTTACATGAAAAGATTAGGATTAACAGTTCAGATAAGTGCTGCAGTAGCAGAAATATTTGGCTCTTTGCAATTAGTTTAAATCAGGATGTGCCTATGAGTCATACACCCTGCAGGAAGACACAGTGAAGCAGGTCAAACTCGTGTCTGACAGCGCAACCGGGCTTTCATGACCCGTACCCAGACGTCAGAGCGTAGAATAGGCTCATCAGTATGCACAGTTACAGTCTGTGGCGTCTGTGCTCACAGTTTACGGGAACGGTGTGACTCAAAACAGCTTAAGGCCAACTGAAGTTCCATTTTAAATGAATGTAGGTTTTGAATGTTGATGTAATAACTGGATTTTCACAATGTAGACATTTTACACATTGTGCAAGAGCAAGAACACTTGTGTGCATGGTGGACCAGTGCCAGGTTGCGAGCAAGTAGAGGGAACTGAAACTGACATCCACGCTAACTTTATTTACTACCTGCATCATGTATTCAGGGTGCTTCTACATTTAGCTGGAACAGTGACAACAAGGGAGGAACCTGTGACAGTCACATGTGAACAGGGTCGAACATGGGTTGCTTGTGAAGTGAAAGCCCGTGTGCAAGGGGTAATAGAGAAGCGCTGGGAGAGAGCTCCCATCTGGCTCCTTTAATAGGAAAAGTAGTCTGGAGTTTTACAGTCAGTCAGGCTTAGGCCTTATAGATACAGTGAGTTGCGGGCTTTCAAATTCCAAATGACAGCCAACACATTGGGTTTGTTTTTGGTGCTACCATCAGCTACTTCACTTTCCCTGTAAGCTGTTGGATAAAATGTAAACAGCAGTGAAGAGCTGCCAAAGCTTAGCTCAGACTGAAAATGAGGAGACTCCCATTTCATCCCTCAATGTTCTGCTGGCTTACCGACGATGTGGAAAAACCCAGTGAGGGAAATATGATTTTAAAAAGTTATTCGCTGGTTTCAATCCACTGACTTAAGCTGCAAATTCAGCACTTTTGCACTTAAAACCCTCTTTACATGAATTCTCCAGAGGCTTATGTCAGGAACTTTTTTTGTGACCCTGATTGCCCCTGGCTTCCTCCCTCTCCCTTTTTTGCCGTCCATCCGACGCTCCTCTCTCCGTACACACACACGGTCAAATACAATGAAGTCACACCCAGCGGGCCTGCATTAGATCATAACCCTCCCTTCAACTGTCTCACAAAATGAAATCATCATATTTACACAGAAGGATAGAAGTTTTAAAACAACAAAGCACAGCTGAAACACTGACTCACCAGTCGGTTGTTTTCGTAGACATTCTCTTTAGACAGCAGGCCAAAATCTCTGGAACGATAAGAAATATTTGTTAAAATTTGAAATAAGCTGAGTGTGCAGATAGCCAGTGTACAGTCATATAGCCTGCAACGACAACCGGTATCTCTTCTTGTATCAGAACCCTCGTGGAAGACCATAAAGAAGTACTGTAACTGTACAAGTCGTGCTGACACAGGACGATACTGTATTTAGCTTGCTGACCTATTTCCACTTATGTTATAACCCATCAAAAAGCTATTATTGGCTTGACAGCATGACAGGCAGGAGTGGTAAGCAGTTAAGCTTCCCGACTTCCCAGAGCTGACAATTGCTCCGAGCCGGCACGTAAATGATGTCTGATGTGGAAACACCAGCAGGACAAAAGGAAAGAAGTGGCTGCATCAAACAGGAGTGATGGGCTGATAATTACAAGGCTCCGCTTTGAAACGCCTGGAGCGAGGAACCGAAGGCAGGCCTCTCACCAGTAAACATCCTGCAGTAAAACTGGAAAATGTCGGAGGTGTTCTGGGATGAAACTGCAGTTGCGTTTGCCGCAAGTTTGTAGAAGTGGGACAACAGTATGGTGGGAAAAAAAACACCATGACCCTGGAGCTTGTGGAGACCATGTGGAAATCTCAAGAAGGCGAAACCCTGTGAAAGAGCTCCGTGTTGGAGCCACACAAAGTGACCTCTGTTCTCTCTAATCTAGTTCCCATGGTCACACACACACACAGAGCAGCAGTTATAATGTCAAGATCATGTCAAAACAGGTCCACAGTGTCAGATCTACTGACAGACTGGGCTGCAGCAACGTTAAAAAAACATCACCGAAACTGACGTAATTTCACTCATAGGACAGACGGTGCCAGCAGACACTGACATGGATGATGAAGCACATTGAGCGATCCAAATTTGCGAACCTAATCCGCTGTGACTCAGAGTCTCACTCCGAGGTTTATTTTGGGAATGACGGCTGCTGTAGACTGGTGTGTGTGTGTGTGTGTGTGTGTCAGGCATTTAGAATCCACATGATCAAAACCTGGGTGAACCAGTATATCTGCTAAAACTGGTTCGGTTTGATGGAAAATTTTGTACCGCAGAATACAGGATTAGGGATTTAGTGATGTCGTGACAATAAAAAATACGAATACGTCATGATCAGATTTAGCGGAGGAGTAGATGAGACCAAATCAGTGCATTATGGAGACAAATCTGAAGGACACAGAAAACTAAAAAGTAAAAAGACGATGGGGCTGCTTGCACTGCGCACATCAACGCAATTCAATTTACATGCAATTTTGTCCCAGGCAATTTGGCCAACTAGGCCTTGGATGATTTCTTGCAGCCATATCTACTCCCTCTCCGGCGGGTTAAGTGACAGTTGGTCTTGGATGAAATTCAGATGAGGCCATTTGCCGTATTAACGTCTCTCCTGTACATCAGCTTGATCTATTTGGATGAGAACACATAGGCTGCAGAGTGCAGGGTGGCGCTGCAATGGCCTGCTCCAACATTAGAGCTAAATCCAGTTTGACAGGCGGAGGTCTCAGCTGCAGATTACCCTGACGGACTGTCTGTCTGGATCAGAGCGAGTTCGTTTGGGCCATTGCAGCTTTACAGAGGGTTGAACAAGGAGGCATGCTGGGACACAAATTGAAGAGGCAGAGCTGGAAAGCTGGGCATTTAGGATTTCCTCGCTCTCTTAATTTCAGCTTTACCGCTGTGCTGCGTTCGCAGATATATTCCACTTCACTGACTTGTCCAGTGACTGTTTGCTCTCCCACCATCCAAGCATGGTCCAATTTGCTCACAAAAGACTGGACCACCTGAGAGGTTAACAGCATGAGCGACATGCTTACTGTCTCATATCATTCCATCACAACACGGTGCGGTTTCTCCCCCAGGACAAATGAAGGACTTCACCTGTCTTGATTCTAGAGACATCTCTGTGACAGACACGTGCCTTTTTGCTGTGTTTGAGCTGAGCAAACTCAGTTAACTGTAAGTTAATGAGTAAGACGTTTACTGTGTTTGGGCTCTACAAAACAATGGCATGTCATCATTTCCTCATCATTGTAATAAGTCATTTTAAGCAACACTGATACTGCAGCGGTTTGTGGCGAGAGTGTGAGTGTGTGTGTGTAAAATGCAGAGAGGAGGGGTGTGTTGTTACAGACGGGGCACGGCGTGTCAGCCTGAGTTAATTACAGCACACTGGCCTCTTTGCTGGCAAAATCTCATCAAACCATATGATACTGACAAATATTACATAAACTGCACGTTTCTTTTACTAGCTATTTGTAATATCACATTCAGCTGTGCTAAAGCAGTGTTTGGGCAGCTTTCTACTTTTTAAAAAAATGCTCAAAAAACAAGAAAATATCCAATATTTGTTGACAGGTCAGTGAAGTTTTTAAGGCCAGTCTTTAAAAACTTACAATATAAGTTACAAATCTGCATTTGTATCCTGGGTAAATTAAAACAATAACCTTTCACAATAAAGGACTTCAATAAGACATCAATAAGCAGCCTGTCACTGTCACAGTCAGATCCTGTTACTCATATTAACCTACATCACCGTTAACTTGAAGCGTTTTCTCAGACCTAACTCCACAATAACTTAGTTAGTATCGATAGTACACGATCAGACTTGAGGTTACTTACATCAGTTCTGGTCGGTAACGATGTATAATGGCACAAAACGCCAAACCGTCCCGGAAGGACGATGACATGTCCTTTATTTCCACATCGTTGTAATTTTCACACTGTATCCGACACCACTCCTGGAGAGCCTTCAGAGATCCCATGTTATCACACAAATCCGAGTATTCTTCTTGTCAAATAAAGGCGCGGGGTTTCTTTGTCCCGGTCGTGACAGGAGACAACACAAAGTCTTTTCTCCAGTCATAGACGAGTCATCAGCAGCGTTTCAGTGAAGGGGCGACGGCCAGGCAACACCCGACGAACCGTTCCGATACATTCATCAACAGCCAGTGAGTCACGTTAAAAACTAGCATGGCTAGCTAGATATTAGCTCACTTTTGCGACAACTGAACGCATTAGGCGCCCTCTTTGTGTCCTGTATCGACTTATTCAGATGTCTGCATCCAACCTTTGAGCAGAGCCCCCGGGTTAAAAACACGGCTGGTGTACAGAGTTGCTAGCACGCCAACAAAGTTCTTGACGTAGTCAACTTAGCTTACTGGGCTAAGGTGGGTAGGTTAGCCTGCTGCTAGCCCGGGTCTGCAGTTGTCTTTAAAATGGCTCACTGGAGGAGAGTCGTTGCCAGTTTCGGGCGATGATACAGTTTCAGTCGAAGCAGAGGTGACAGTTTCCTCCTTGAGGTGGTGGACCACAATACGGGTTTTTGTTTGCTGCTGCTGCTGCTGCTGCTGCAGTGACTGCAAAGCGGCAGTTTGAAACGTTGCATAAAAAAAAGTCTGTTACACTATTCGCGACGTCCTCTTGGGGGACGCTCAAGTTAAAGCACACTGTAAAAAATACATTACGGACAATTAAGTTTGATCAAAGCAGCCAAACGCCGGTGCCAGACCGCCCCTATCCGCATTGATTGAAGCGTTGGCAGCCAGCCTGTCACCCTCAATGTCACGCTGTTCCTCTTCCCGCCCGAACGGGGGCGCTACGGAGCCCGACGCGTATCCACGCGATACGTTACAAAGCTCGCGCGACAGTGGTCAGTTGTTTAGAATTCCCGAAAGATGGCGGCGGCGCCTCCAGATGAGGCCAGCCTGCAGTCTCGCATCAGTAAGTCAGCGCACTGTGTAATGTCAAATTCATGTTTGAATGCGAGGCGGTAGCCGAAACTTCGATAAGAGACGCGGACGTATAACGTCTGTTTGAATTTACCGCTGTCCGTCACGGTGCTCTCTCCGGGGAATAGATTTTTTTTTGAGAGTCATCAAATCAGAAAGTGCAGCTGTCGATAAGAAACTCAGTCAGATAACGTGTCACCTTTGCAGCGGTGAGCTCTGATTTGGAGCTCACGTTATGTTTATTGTTTTGAGGTTAGTCGTGCTGCGCGGTCCTGACATCTCAATGTAAATATCCTACAAATGCCCAGCTCAATGCTAACACGTCAACTAGCCAGTTAGCTGCTGGCCATTTCCTCTTATGTGACCAGATCAAGATGAACCCAAAGCAGGAACTGTGCTGTAGCTACTTCTTGTAATCACGGAATTCAGTCAAAGAGGAGCGACTCTTTTCATGTGCTTCAAACCAGAGAGCTGATAGTTTGCATATTGAAAACAGTCAGAGGCTGCAGCTGATGGCAGGCGCACAGGCGTGTTACTAAGACCCATGAGTATGAGCTGTCACTACCCGAGAAGTTGACTTCACACAAAACAATCCGTAATAAAAGATGTCAGGAGACTCATGTTTTATTCTGTTTTTTTGTGCTAAATGTAAGCTCAAATAAAATCCCCTCACATGCCGCAGTTTTAAAGCAGTTTTCTCCTCTTCGTTCAGACAAGGCCACTAACCCTTTGAATAAGGAGACGGACTGGGACAGCATCAAGGGGTTTTGTGATCAGCTCAACAATGAACCAGAAGGGTGAGATGATGATGATGATGATGATGATGATGATGAACAATATCACACCGTTTTAGAGTAGTTGTCTCCACAATATTCAAAAACAGAAACAACGATTTTATTAACTAATGTTTTACAGTATTAATGACTCCTTTGTATGCCTGTAAAGAGATGGTTTAGTTTACTTTGTTTCATCAGCCCCCAGCTTGCGACCAGACTTCTGGCCCATAAAATCCAGTCCCCTCAGGAGTGGGAAGCTATGCAAGCGCTTACGGTAAGAGGTCATCCATCAAAACTTCCAAAGGGGAAGTGTTATTAAGTGTGTTATGTGTGTTAATAAATGTTCGTAAAGGTATGCAAAATGCCGCATTAGAAGCTCCTTGCTATTTTTTGTAAAAGCTTGTCTGCATAAAGGTAAATAAACACTCTTTAAACGATTCTCAGGTTCTTGAAACGTGCATGAAGAGCTGCGGGAAGCGATTTCACAGTGAAGTGGGAAAGTTTCGCTTTCTCAATGAGCTCATCAAGGTGGTTTCACCTAAGGTAATGATCCTGTTTTATGCTGTCATGCCAGTTTGGCTGCAGCTGTACATCTATGACATTTAGGACTCGTTTTTTTTTTTTATCTTTTATGTGGCTGTAGAAAACTTACAGGAAAAGTTAAAGAAAACCAGCCAGCCGTCAGTGTATTTGTGTAGTTGTTGTAGTTAATTGCATCAATCCCTTCTTCTCTGCAGTATCTGGGTGCAAGGGCTCCAGAGCCGGTGAAGAAGAAGGTGTTAGAAATGGTGTATAGCTGGACGGTGAGGCTGCCTGAAGAGACCAAGATAGCAGACGCCTATCAGATGCTGAAAAAACAGGGTGAGCTGCGTCAGAAGCTTGAGAAACACAAACACGACTAACCATGAAGATGAAGGACTAATCTTCTCACTGTCTTCATGGTCATGTGGATAGTGTGTTATTCCATACATTTCCCCCAGAGAGTTATTTTTTTTAGTTCCCATTTTTCACTGATAATTGTGTTTTTGGTTCCTGATATTTTTCCTGATTTGAACAAACGGGACTTTGTACAAGGTAGTGTCACTTCTCCTTTTTGTTTCTGAGCCCCAAGCATGAGACTAATGTCCTTAGTCATGCTTACTTGACTCTGGTGATATTTAAAAATGCAGTGAATGCCAAAGTTGAGTGGATAAGTTACTGTAGGATAAACAGCACCCGTGTAGGGTTGTGTATAAACCATATCTGTAGCACACTGATATATTCTGACAGATGAAAACTGGCTCTCTTATCATAATGTGCGCCCCCTTTATCTAAAAGAAGTGTCAGGCACAGAGTTCTAGCACCAGTGTCACATCCATCCTCAACATTACGGAGCACGTCAGAGTCGGAGGTGACCTAGATTCTGTAACTGAGAAATAAATACAGTGCGCGTATATAAGATGGGAGCTGTTGACGTGTGAGGTTAATAGGTGTCCTTGTTCCCTTCCAGGCATTGTCAAGCTGGATCCCGTGCTTCCTGATGACAAGCCCCTTCCACCCCCTCCACCCAGAGCTGAAAGTGCCCTCTTTGAGGATGAGGAGAAATCCAAGGTATGACGTATGAGTGATGTTGAAGAGGCACCAATCGCCCTGAATAGGTCTCATAAAGGAAGGGCTTATGTATTATTAGATTTTCTAAAAATGTTCCATACCCAGCGAATCCTTCTTGAGGTGAACCTCCTGGGAAAATCATTAGGGGACCTGCAGTTTACAAAGTACTTTCCTATTTTCTTTCCTCTCCACTTATGTCCTATCCTGTTTTTGTAGATGTTGTCGCGCTTACTGAACAGCACCCACCCTGAAGATTTAAGAGCAGCAAACAAGCTCATTAAGGAAATGGTCCAGGAGGTATGTCAACAATTTTATTTACCACATGTGCACGTATAGTATGCATGTGCATTGTATCTGTGTTTTTCCATTTGCACAAAATAAATGGCTGATTGTGCAGCATGATGGCATTCATTTTTGATTATTGATTCTTATTTTGCTGTGATTTCTGCACTTAGTATCCTTCAACTTTCATCCAGTTGATAATCAAGATTCTCTATGTATTGTATAGCCCACATGCTTGCATGTTTATTGTGATAGCATCAGTATAAGATGAGTCTCTATCGCTCTTTTTTTCCAGGATCAAAAGCGCGTGGAGAAGGTATCAAAGAGGGTGAACGCCATCCAGGAGGTGAAGGAGAGTGTCAGCCTGCTGAGCCAGCTGCTGGAGGGCTACAGCAAAGAGAGCTGCTCCCAGAGCAACCAGGAGCTCATTAAAGTGAGCACAGCTCAGCACATTCAAACTAGCTGCAGCTACAGTCTCTAATCTCTGCTTGGTTTCGGTGGGGTTTTTTCTGTTTGTTTGTTTTTTTTAACACGTGTCCATTTGCAGGATTTGTACCAGCGCTGTGAAAAGATGAGGCCCACATTGTTCCGATTAGCAAGTGACACAGAGGATAGTGATGAGGCGTTGGGTAAGTTTGCTGACCTCATGACTTTGACAGTATATCATATTAAAGGGATAGTTCGGGATTTTTGACATGAAGCTGTATGGCATCCCCGTCAGTAGTGTCGCACATCCACGCCGACTTACCCCCGACAGTGTCCTGTGGGCCGAGTTCTGTCCAGGTTTGGTCAGCAACGAAAGTAGTCCGGCAGGTTTCCAGGGACACGTAAATAAAAAGTTTTTCTTCTCAAAACAGCATGTGTTCAAAAGAGTGATTTATTTGCATCGCAAAACCGATGTCCGCGAAAAAGTCACACTTCGTAATCATTTGGCCCTACTTTCTCTCTTTTTGTATCTCTGCGCTGCTGCAAGTGGCCGCTACTGTTTAGTTTTGTTCGCGGACGTGCCACGTCGGAATGGGGCGACCCGGCTCTTTCGGCCCCACCACGCTCTCTGCGCGCAGCCCAGCCCTCGACTGTCATCTTGCAAGTCGGCGTGGATGTGCGACACTACTGACGGGGATGCCATACAGATTCATGTCAAAAATCCCAAACTATCCCTTTAAGGCATGTATGACTGGAATCATTTGTCGTTTCTAATGAGCCTCTTTTTTTGTGCTTGCAGCGGATATCTTACAGGCCAATGACAGCCTGACACAGGTCATCAACATGTACAGACAGCTGGTAAAGGGGGAGGATGTGTCAAAGGATGGCATAACCGCGCACTCAGAAGCAGGTAGTAGATTGAAAATGGCAGTGAAGTGTGATTTGGCATCTTTCATTGGCAGAAATCAGATGAGTGTTCTCTGTCCAAATCAGGCAGCAGTAGCTCAGCACTAGTAGACCTGATGGGGCTCAATGCATCAGCCAACACAGCACCGTCCCACCCAGAACCCTCCAACCTAGAGACCCTGACTCTGAACATCGGCATCAGCCTGTTGGACGATGAACTAATGTCTCTGGGTAAGCACAAAAAAAAACTCATCAGGCTCGTAAACACAAAGGTAGATTAGTAGGCTTAACTTTTTAACAAGCCCTAAATGAGTCAAGTCAGCAGTGTAAGCACAGCACAGGTGTAACTTATTTCCACTGTATCCCTCCTGTTGGCTGACTGGAAACCCAACATCTTCAGAGGCACGCCACATCTGGACAGACCACAACAAAGCTACACACATTCACAACCTCCCTCTCTAGATTTATGAACATGTCACAAACTCTGACAGTGAATCGTTTTTCACTTTAAATTTGTTGTTTGTGTGTTTTTAAATATGTTTATATGTTTTTATAATGTTTTTTGTTGTCTCTGATTTCTCAGGACTGAATGTAACGGAAAACTGCGACTCCCAGAACACGTTTCAGCAAGTTGTAAGATGACACTATACTGCTCTTCTACAGAAACATGTTTCCCCTCAGAATGATTTAAAAATATGCTATGATCACACACAGACGCTTTAACACTGATTCTATTTAGGCATCACCAGACTTTAACCTCCTGTTTGTTCTCTCAGTCCTCTGATAGCACAGAATCGTCGGCTACGTCGGTCCCCGCTGCAGTGTTGCTACCAGCTGTGATCCAAACTCCGCAGGCTCCACCAGTAGGTGGGCTCGCTGCTCCACCTAAACCCATGGAAGAGTTGGATTTGTTGGGGAAGACATTGTTACAGCAGTCCCTACCTCCAGAGAGCCAGCAGGTCAAATGGTAAGTGTGCCTGTGTTTGACATTACAAAGAGCTGAAAATGTCACACGCACACATCATGTAACTTGTGTTTAACTGTTCTCCGCCACACAGGGATAAGCTACAACCTCAATCCAGAGTCACCTTACGAGACCTACAGAAGTCCAGCACCAATTCAAAACCTCCAAATGCAACCGCCACCTCCTCCGGTCCTGGTCCGGCTCCGGGGCCCGCATCTAGCCTGGCCGTCCAGTCAGAGCAGCCTGACACTCTCCTCCTCTCTAATCCCACTGACCCTTATGACAAAATCTCTCTAGTTGACGTTACCGTGCCTCTGGAATCCATCAAGCCCAGTAAGCATGAGCAGTGAGGCTGTGTGGTTATCGTGTCATGTTCTCTCTGTGTTTCTCTACCTCACGTTCTGCTTTATTATCATTTATTATTATTTCAGGCAGCTTATTACCAGTGACTGTATTCGACAAACACAGTCTCCGGGTTTTGTTCACCTTTGCACGTGACTGCCCTCCATCGCGGCCTGACGTGCTGGTGGTGATCATCTCCATGCTGTCCTCGGCCCCCACCCCTGTCACCAACATCCGCTTTCAGGCAGCTGTGCCAAAGGTGGGTTCATGTTGTCTTCTGTTTATACTGATGACAGCGGCAAAAAAAAACAACTTATCTTTCAATTAAAATACTGTTATTTGTGAATATCACGGTGTTAACATGGTGCCTGTGTTGCCTAGGTGATGAAAGTGAAGCTGCAGCCTCCCTCTAGTACTGAGCTCCCGGCCTTCAATCCCATCTTGCCTCCAGCTGCCGTCACACAGATCCTGCTCTTGGCTAACCCTCACAAGGTACTCTGCCACTCAACCCCTCCTAATTTTCATACTGTCGGCTATTGTTTGATGTATGAGCTTTACATTGCTGTTGTTACTGACAGAAGTTAATAAAATAATTGTGAAACCTCAGAAATACTAAGGGATTGTAATTATATAATCTGAAGCTCAGACTACGATTTATTGGTACATTTTTAAAACGGAACGCTTGCTGACTTTTGTGGTGCTAACCCTAGCAGAAAACAAACAAAATATTTATATTAATATTTCTTTACATCATTGAGAAACGTATTGTAGGGCACCTTTTTATTTTTCATTTAACTTCTAACCATGTAGTGATGTTATAAATTAAAGAAGCCCTGCAGAGTTTTTGAAAGAGTTGGTCCAAATTTTGTGCGAATTGTGCACACTATTCTGCTATTTTAAGGTTTGTCCCAATAACATGCAAACAATATTTCTTTTGTTAGAGCTCAGTGAGGCACACATTTCCCTTTTCGTGATTTGTTACATCTTGTAATGACTTTTTTTTTTTTTTTTTTTTTTTTGGTCTCCTGTTTTAGGAAAAAGTACGTTTGCGGTACAAGCTGACTTTCAACCTGGGAGACAAATCTCATGACGAATCTGGGGATGTGGACCAGTTCCCGTCTCCAAACACATGGGGGAACCTTTAGTGATAACGACCACCCTGCTGTTATCTGATCTGCTGCTTCCTTTTTAGATTTAGGTCGAAGTTGTCCCTCATCGTTGAGGCAAGATGATGGCCTCTTTACACCTCAGCGGTTTCAAACTCCGGTTTGGTAATCCAAACATGAGACCAGTTGTGGGAACCAGCTTCTACCTTGTGCCTTCCTTCGCAGCCTTCCCGTCCTTATTCAGTCATCTGTGTTCCTGTTTTTCTTCTTTTTTTTTCTTCCAACAATCAGTCCGATGCAAACTGTTAAAAACTTTTGATTCAATGCAGTGACTTTTGGGGGAAACAAGTTGAGCCTTTTTTTTAAAAACCGAATGTGTGCATTTGTCTGATTTACATACTGTTCAACAATCCTCTCAGATGTCCCATGTCATGTGAATTGCATGTAACAGCAACGTGTCTTGCATTATTTCTGTTTACAAAACCAGAATGGTCAACCTTAAAGCAAGTGTCCGATGCATTCCCAAATTTGGACGGCTCGAGCAAAAATGTCCCACATTCAGATTATTGTAATTTGTGTGTCTAGTGTTTGTTCTGGGTGGTCAGAGTAGGGTTGCAACAGATCGCGATTTTCTTTTAGACCCTTTTCATTCTGTTAAAGTGAGATCTTAAATGTGTTTACAGCACGACCAACAGCCAAAGCACTCAAAGTATTCAGCTTATGACGCGGAATAGTTGGCATTTTAAAATGAAACTAAATCATCAGAATTGAAATTGATATCAAGCAGACGCATTGATAAACTGGCAGCACTATTTCTGCAGCAGGAATAGAAATTTAATAGTCAAAAGGTGTCATGCTCGACTTACGCCTAACTACTAACTGAACCGCCTGTTGTTGATTTGTCAAACACAGAGCTGCATAGGGAAAATTAAAACGCTAAACTTAATTAGAAACAGTGCTATTTTCTTTTGTCCAGTAGAGAACGTCTGAAATTGTTATAACCGGGAAAAGTATCAGGAGAACGTAATCTGTCTCCGGTCAGCATAAATGGTGAATTGCTACATAATTTTATTGTCTTTGTTTTAATATTTGTGTCACTCTTTGGGAGATGATATTTGTGGGTTGTGTGTGTGTGTGTGTGTGTGTGTGTGTGACAGCAGGTCTTTTACAGCAGACTTGTCGTGATAGGAAAAACACAGTGTTACTAATAACATTAACGATGGCTCTGTTCTATTCAAGTGTGACGGTGAGCCAGCACATTAAATACCAGGACCCTGAAGCTGAAGCAGCTAAATGGAATTCAACCATCGTTGATTTTGTTATTTGTGCCTGTGATTTTTCCCACCACGTCAACAAAAAGAAGCACTATGAAGGAAGGGCGCTGCGTCTCCGCCCTCTGTTAAAATGCTGAATCTCATCTTTTCATTTCTGCACTTTTCTTTGTTTTTGAGATTATTTTCTTTTCCCCACTCAGGATTCTGATTTGTAGATTTATTTTACACACGAACGTTCATGCACTTGTTTTAAGTTTTGCACATGGAAACCATTCCCTATTTCAGTCTTTTCTCATTTGCTGCCTTTCTACTGTTGATTGACCCAAAGAGGGACGTGAAGTCCTGAGTTGACGTCGCTGACACCTGGTTTTGATTCTACCACATGTGCCTGGGATGAAGTGTTTGATTTTTCCGTTTGCTTTGTACATATAGATATACAAATGACTAGTTTGATGTCCATGTCATGTTCAGAAAAAGACTTTGTGAAACAAATGATGTTACAGAATCATCCTAATATCCATGATCTTTGAGTTGATTGGTGCACAGGTCCACGGTCACTTCTTAGGATCATGAAGACTAAAATAAAATGAGCTTGGAGGCAGACTGGAGAGATAAGATTCTTAAATACATGTCAGACTTCAAATGTGTGTAACTGCTAATCAGAAAAGAACTGGAGCATCTCGCAGGATCAATATAAGAATTACCAACTGAGTAATATTGATTCACTCATGCTTCAAAACAAGTGTTACATCTCATAGAGCAGATAAACTCACATCAGCTGACATCACAGTGCCATTAATCATTCTGGCTGCTCGAATAGTATCAGCTCTGAGAGATCTGAGCATTTATTTGTTTATGGATACATTTACACGACTAACTTGTGTAGGACTGGAAGAAAGACAGCAATAATGAGACACAACAGTAGCCTCAGTAACCACCTTTCAGTCCTTTATGTCTCAGTCAGACTGTAAATAGTGGACCTTTGCACTCCCAGCATGACGAACTGTAAACTATGCATCAAGGCAGTCAGATTCAGATTTAACTTGTACACGCGACTGAAATAGTTTTGTTAGTAGATGTTCAAATTAGTGCGGCCGGGCTTCTTGTAGAGGACATTAGGACGATGATGATGACAGACACTAAAGCTCTTCCTTCTTGACAGGCCTTGGCTTGGGGTGTATTAACTCAGTGAGTCATCTGTGACTTGTCATCCCTGTCTGCTCTGCACTGATGGAGCTGAAGTTACAGGACCAGCTATCGCAACGTTCTTTCGACCCGGAAAAATGTGATTGCCTGAAACACGGGACAAGGGGCTCATGTCCGTGTTAACTCATGACTGGCTCTAGTATTCAGTGAGGTGCATTTAAGATTCACTATGAAGTTGTAGGTTAGGTAGAGTTTACAAAATATATTACACATAAAATTCCTTCTTGGTAACCTCGTTCTTTTAAATAACTTTAGTTTGCAGCACACTGCAAGAAGTCACTCAAACATGACCAGTGTGCATGCTCTGCTGTCTGAGTTGACATGATCGAGGACCGGCAAGAAGAAAACAACCAGAGTCAATCAGCTTAACTGGATCCGACGTCAAGATTCATGTAAATAAAAGCTTCATGTCATCGTGTATATTTATCAATCAAAGTGACATACGTGTACATACTACTGGGTACTGAATGAGAATGTACTGCAAATGTGTATTGAAGGCAAATAAAGTGTACAGTGGATTCATCTGATGTACATCAAGAATTTGCAAAAGAAAACACAGCTTTGAGTCATTTATGTATTTATTAAGAACGCACTGTAAAAAGAAAACAATGAAAGAGGAAACAAGCAACAAACTTCACTCTAGCCAACGATCCACATGAAAATGAGACTGCATCAGCTGATCTGCGTATTAAAAGCACAGTGGCTAAATATGAGTGAGACAGCTACAAGTAAATAGAAGACTGCAGGGCAGGAAAGAGTTAAAGGATATCTAAAGTCACGCTAACAAAACTAGAATAGTGGTTGCATAGTATCAAAACTATGGGAAGATTCACAACTTGGAAGTGTTGAGAATAACAAACCTAAAATCAATGCCACACTTTGAATATATTGCTAGTCAAAAGCTCAAAGTCTCCCTCAAACAATATAAATCAAAGATTTTGAGACACGGCTCTGGAATGTGACGGTATCTATTATTTCTCCAAGCAATCTCAACCACGGATCACTGAGGCCTCAGTTACTGATCCTAACACTACAAACGGGTGAAATCCAGTCTGTAGTGTTTGACTGAAGCTATTTTTTTCTGGGATACATGATTGAGAGTGACTGTGTGAGACTTTGGATGTTGAAGGGTAAAATGTTCTAGGTTTCCTTTCCTATAGAGAAAGCTGTAATTCCACACGTGTGGTATTAACAATAAGTAAAAAACAAATAAAAATACAAGCCCTTACCTCCTTAGATATATATCTTTCTTTAAACCTGCGGCTCTTGGTGATAAGAGTTGGAGATTTAAAACAAAGTTACACCAAGTAGCACAAATTAACTCAGTGTTCCCTTCTCATTATTCTACTTCCTGGGAGGTGGAGGACCTGGAGGAGGAGGGGGTGGAGAAGTAAAAGGGTAAGGTGGTTGCCCCATGAAGCCCATGAGTGGTGGTTGTGGTGGAGCAAACTGCTGAGCCATCAGAGGCTGCAGGATCCCTGATGTTGGAGGTGGAGGTGGAGGAGGAGGAGGCTGGCCAAACTGACCCTGAGGCTGACTAGGCAGATCCTGACCACCCCCGCCGGACTTGGCACCGCTGCGGGAGTTGTAGCCCCCGCTGCCGCCGTAACTCTGGTACTGATCTGTGCCTGAGTTGTAGCTATTCCTGTGGTCCCGACTTCTGTCCCTGTAGGAGGAAGAAGAGGAGGAGGACGTGGCGCGGTCTGCATCGCGGCTGTTACGGCCGTCACGACTGAAGCTACCGCGGTTGTCTTTGTTGCTGCCGCCAGCGCCGCCACCACCACCAGGGCGCATGCGGCGATCGCACTCCTCCTGATACATGAGGTTAGGGTTGTTGGAGCTGCTGCCACGATAACGCATTCTGCCACCTGTGACAAACAACTTTATTACAACAAATCATAACAATCTCTCCACCACATCTACGGTCTCAAATATTCCCATCTATTCTATTTTACACTCCAATCGACTGATGCATTAAGGTGAAAAATGTTGACAGTGCTTCTTACCTCCTCCTCCTCCTCCACGCCCCGAGTCCACGAGCTGAAGCAGTTTAGGATTGATGGCCTGCCGGGCCTCCGCCAGCACCCGGACAAGGTCTCGAGCCTGCCTCAAGTTCCCTGGGGTGAAGAAGGTGTAGGCAGTGCCCTTGTTGGTACTGCGGGCCGTACGTCCAATACGGTGGACGTAATCCTCAGAGGAGCTGGGATAGTCATAGTTGATGACGAACTTGACATCTTCCACATCTTGTGGATAAACAACAAGTGATTTTAGAGCATGGGGAAGAAGAAAAAAAAACGATCATCTCAAAGGGGGAAAAAGATTCTGGAGAATGAATTGATCATTTTAAATCCACTTCAAGAGCTTATGTTTGTATTTAAATACATAAATATACAGTATATGATTAATTCAATCTTTAAATATACATTTAAGAGGATATTGTCAAAAATTATTTAAGTTAAAAATCTAAAATCTAAACAAATAAAGTGACTTACCTGCTTACCTGGTGTGCAAAAATCCATACATCCCAAGATTGATTTCAGTTAACTACCATTAAAATAATTAATATAATACAGTTCAAACTGAACTTGACTTCAGGTCCTCACACTCACATGACATGTAGTGAGCATGGCATTGAGGTGAAACCACAGAAACCACGTTTAGGCTTTGCAATCTTCACACCAACGTGATTATTGGTCAGAATGTGTGAAGACAAGGAGTCTGTTTCTTATTACAGAAGACGTGGGGCTCTGACAGCACTGCTGATCAATAACCTTTTCCCCTCCATCATGACAGAGGGAAGCCACTTCATTAATGAATAACAGAATGACGATGTGCCAGGATAAAACTCTGCTATTCTTTTGACTTGAATGTGACCACGATGGAAGTACCTGAAAATATGGTGAGCTCATGGAGGAGTTAAGAGAAAGGGGCGGAGAGGTACTTACCCCCTTCATGTTGTTTTTACAAAGGTAGTCCCCCCTGATCAGTCCTGGTTAATAGGGAGGGGCTGAGGAGGAGGGAGACAGGATTCATTCCTCACCCTTCTGCACACACCAGCAACGTCAGACGGGAGCAGAACCGTTAAACCTCAAGAGACACGCACACAACGGATGGTTCTGTTGCTCTCTCGCTGCATTGCGGGACCCTCCTCAGACCCTGGCCAGGACTGGATCCAGACGAGCCCGTCTAACTCTCTCTCCCCTGTCTGTCTGCTTTTTTGGGGACAGACCGATGGGCAGACATACAGGCACCTCAGGCTGCTCCCAAGGAAGGCTCGTTGGATTTACAAACTGACAATACTGGGCACTGGGGGACCTTAGTTACCCAAGAAGAATAAGAGAGGCTTTAATCCCTCTAAAAATTAGCCGAGCTTTTTTTTTTTTTTTAATGTGACGAAGGGGGGCAGTGACAGCAGCGCAGACTGTTACAGCTGCCGTGTGCTGCCAAACCCTGAGAGGAGAAGAGGGGAAAAAAGAACAAGGACATGGTCATAGGAATTTTGGCAAGTCAAAGACACTTCATTTATCCCCCCTTCTCACATTAGTCCTGACAACAAATTAGATGTCAAATTAGCCATCCAGTTAGTGGACCGGGGATAATTCAGCTATGTAAACGTATCTGCAAAACATAACAGTATGTATCATTTTGCAGGATTATATCAGCTACGCAATTTGTTATCTTCTATGTGCACGATTGGATAACATGAGCAGCATCTTCATTTATTTTGTACTGACACCATGAAGGAGATATAAGAAAAGGTGCACAGGAGCATTGGCCCGCACACCCCTCCTTTCAGGCAGCAGCGTGCCAAAGAGCCCCGATTGAAGGACGCTTTTAAACTAAAGTAACAAGAAACAGACTATAAACCCAGCGGACCAGAAGGCCTGAATCATCCATACTGGACTTAACAGTTCATACTAGTAATGGGGATTTATTTCATTGTACATCACTACAAACAGATGACATCTTATTATTTTCACACCTCTAGCTGAAATAGTACATATGTGACCAGCTGTATATTATGGAATATGGGTGAAAGGGGAAAAAAACTGTCATCATATCAACCTGATAAAAGTAAGACAATCTACTCTTAACATAGCTGGTCTACCCTGAAATATACTTACCTATTGGTCAAGATAACTTTGCAAATAAAAGGTGTTTATTTGTGTTACTTTACAAGTGTTTGGTGCACTATACTGTATTAGCTACAGGGGAAAATGCAAAAAGATTGACAAGAGACAATCATGTGAGACAATATGCATGAACTGTATGCGTGAGCAGACATACCCAGACCACGAGAGGCCACATCGGTAGCAATCAGTATAGGAGCTTTACCACTCCGAAATTCTGTAGGATGAAACAAAATGTTAGTCGGAATATTAGCAGAAAACAACAAAGAATACAACTGAGGAGGAGCAGAAAGGAAGGTGAGTGTGAACTAAAACTACTGATACAGTAGATTAGACAAGAAAACAAAGAAAACAACAAAAGGTGGGAGTGTAGAGGACTGAATGGGAAATATTCTTACCTGTGAGTACCCAGTCTCTTTCTGGCTGGCTCTTGTCTCCATGGATACACATGGCTGGCCACCTGCAAAATAAAGCCACGATGAAGTGGCAGGATTAGAGAACACACTGAATAGCTTCTGTCTATCAAATATTTGCATAATCCTTCAGCTGCTGTCATCGTGTTGTGTCATAACAGGCAGTCATTTCTCACCCGTCACGCCTCATCCTCCTGGTAAGATCGTCACAGCGCTTCTTTGTCTCCACGAAGATGATGGTTTTGTTCTCTTTTTCAGCCATTATCTCCTCCATCAGCTGAAAAAGTCTGTCAGCACGAAAAGACAATCACAGCACATCAGCGTTACTAAGCTCAGTTTCAACTGTGTGAAAAGGACACACTCAGTTTCTGTAACACCATTATGGCAGTTAATGTGATAATGTCATTTTGGATCAGACATTTTCCCTCTAGCTATCCTTACTTGTTGTCCTTTTCGGTCTCCATACAGACATCGACAATCTGCAGGATGTTATGGTTGGCACTGAGCTCCAAAGCACCAATATTAATCTGGACATAGTCCCTCAGGAAGTCCTCGGCAAGCTGCCGAACTTCCTTTGGCCAGGTTGCACTCCACATCAGAGTCTGTCTGTCAGGCTGAAAGACAGAGAGAAAGCAAAATTCTACATTGACGAGCCAAGGTGATCATTTTAAAATCAGTGCTCATGGTAACGGAGCCTTTGTCTCACCCTGATTTGTTCAACTATCTTGCGAATCTGTGGCTCAAAGCCCATGTCCAGCATGCGGTCAGCCTCATCCAGCACGAGGTACGTGCAGCGCCGCAGGTTCGTTTTCCCAGACTCCAAGAAATCAATGAGGCGACCAGGAGTGGCGATACAGATCTCAACGCCTAGAGTCATACAAAGACAACAACAGGCAACCATTACTGGATACTCAGGCAGAACATGTCACTTACAGTTGTGCTCTGATTGTTTGGTGTCTACTTGGTGCAGGGGTTCCCCAAAGCTGGGAATGTATTCACACGTATATATTGAAGAGGATTTTCGACATAAAGGTTGAGGATCTCAAACTATTCTGAATGATACATGTGCTTGTCTACAACCATACTCACCCCTCTCAAGGTCTCGAATCTGTGGTCCTTTGGGTGCTCCACCATAGACACAGGTGCTTTTGATACGGGAGGACTTGCCATAATCATATGCGACCTGTTGAACCTGCTGAGCCAGCTCTCTAGTTGGGGCGAGCACCAGACACTATGAGAAGAGGGCGAAGAGGAATGAGGGAGGTTTTAAAGACGGATTGTATCCTGACACTAAGCTAATATGACTTATTATAACACTCCTCTCTAATTTGTACTTACAATTGGACCATCTCCCCTCTCCAGATAGGGCTGGTGGTTGATGTGTACAATAGCAGGAAGAAGATACTGCAGGGCACAAAAGCACAAAGCAAGAGACAAATTATCCCTCTATCATGAGGCAATTTAACATCCAATAAAGTGTCGTCATCATCATCATCATCATCATCATCATCATCATCATCTCGAAGGATGATGTCCAGGCAGCCCTTACAGCCAGTGTCTTTCCAGAGCCGGTCTGGGCGATCCCCACCATGTCCCTGCCACTCAGAGCCACAGGGAAGCCCTGAGACTGGATCGCTGTCGGCTCCTTGAAGTTCTGCTGCATCAGCACATCCATCACATACTCTGTTGGAATAAGGAGGGACATGATCAACAAGACAGTTACTCTGAGAAGGACAACCCCTAAAAATATTTCCTTCTACAAATACAATGTACCATGCCAAGAGCTTCAAACCAAGTGAATGATAAAAAAATACAAAACAAATGATAGTTTGTAGTCCTTGGATGCTGGAGTGAGTGAATGAAATGTTTTGTTGTATATGCTAATGTTCCCCAGAGATCATTTGTGCAGACATTAGAGTTTACTAACGAGGAAACTGCGCCTGGTGAAAAGCGGTGAGTGCCTTTGAACAGCCGGAGCCTCTGATGGTGATCTCCTTCTTTCTGCGAAACTCTTCCACTTCATACTGAATAGAACAGTGAGAGAGAAAATATACATTTGGATATGCTGTATAAATTATTAACATAGATGATTAAAAGGCATGACTGCTCTTTCATTTAGGCCTGCTGCTTTGTGCATCAATATTGTCTGAAGCAACAATACAATTACTGATGGCCACCGTAATAGTTTGGCATGCTCTCAAAGTTTTTCTGTAATTCACTTTGAGCGTGTACGGGAGAGAGAAATATTACCTGACTCATGCGTTGGACATCAGGGTGTTCGGTGTAGAAGTTCTTCTCAAATTTTGGCAGCTCGTCCAGGTTCCACCTCTTCTTGCGAAGACGCTCACCCGGATTCCCAAACTTCATTGGTGGAGGTCCACTGCGACTGCTCATGGCCCCAAACCGTGGCCTGGGAGAGAAGGGTCAAGAGACAAAGAGCAAACAGGAATGAGCAAGGTGGGCTGAAGCATTAACTGCAGCAATGGACTGCATATTTGAGACAGGCCATGTCAAGTTTTCGTTTTTCAAAATGTAGTTTTTAAATTGTGTCTACATACACATACAACTAACACAAACAAGGGGGCTTGTGCCGACTGTATGTTCATGATCTATAGAGCTCTACTAGTCTGCAGATGTAAGCTGCACGCAATTTACACAGCCTAAATGTTCTTTGTCCATTTGAAGACTCTTTCTTATATTTGTAATCTTAAAGTGCAATCATTTTATGCAGCTAAGTGCTGCACACATTTTATTTTTCACTCTTATTACTCATAATTATAACCCATTCGTTTGCATATTCAAATGTGCAGTCAGACACACAGACGTCACAAAAACTATACAAGAAATTTGAGGGGTTTATTTTTTGTTTTTCTTTTTGTTTTTTAGCTGAGTGTAATATTAGCAGGGTTTATGCCTGAAACATGCCTGAAATGTGCTGTGTGTGCAGCACAAACGAGCTCATGTTGGTGACCCCTCGACCTCCCCTCCAGCGCCACCTTCAGGCCGACATTTCTCAGGCTATACTATACTGCCCAGTAAATATTTGTGCACTCTGGAGACTTTGGCGATAACATGACCTCTACCATTTATCCTGGCTCTGCCTTAAAGTTTATTTTAAGCTGATGTTGCACTTGCATGAATGCTCTGTCATCTACAGCTGAGTGCAACGTGTACCCACTAACTGAGCAGCAGAGGCCTTGAGGGCGTTTTGTTTTCGTGTTGCACTTATCCGCCCACGCTGGAGTCTGAAACAACAACACTGGCTTTGGGTCAAAATGACTGTCTAGACTTTATGCAACCCTAATGCTGCGGCAAATATGTGTGCGTGTTGTTTAAATATGTGAACCTACCTGTCTCGTCCACGGTCCCTGTCTCTATCACCAAACGAAGATCCACCTCTCATTTTGGCGAAAAAAAACAACTCCTACGTCTCCGCAGTATTTGTAAAGTTAGCTTTAACGTTTGACAACGACTTCCTTGTAGGGTATGCGCTGTTATAACGTGCAAAATAACGCAACGACGGTCATTTACACACGCAAAACTATACGTTTATTAGACGATAATTACGCTAAGCACTGGATTTTGGTAAACAATCGTTGTATGCGTCACGTAGCTAAACGGCCGCGTCGCGCCTTCCCTCCCTGCCCTTTTCTGCGACGTAACGTCAGCTAGTAATCCTACGTAGCTACGTTGCGACGTGACGGACTCTACGTACAAATATTTGCTTTGCAATAATGCTGAATTCGATTCTTTTTAACGGTTGGTGGCGGTGTGACAGATCTGTGTGCGCGTGCCTGCCGCTGAAACGGTAGAAGAAGAAAACCTTGCAGGAAGTTCAAGCCGATTTCCAGGTTTTACAGCGATATGCGTATAATAAGATAATAAGAACATGAAGTCAGTAGTCTTTATAATAGTAACCAGTTAAAGTGGACTTCATTTAAGGAAATGCCTTTGTTTATTCAAAATAGAGGACTTGGCCGCTTAAACTCGACAGCGGAACTGTTCGACAAATATCCACATTTACAGGTTTGTTTCCACAAAGTGTGGCTAAATTTAGCCCGCTGAGCTAGCTGCAGTCACCAGTTAACCAGTACTTTTCTGTAAGTAGTCACTAAATGACAGACTGAAGTGATATGGTAACGAATACGGTAGGAAGAAATGCAGTCTGTCACCTGAAATGTAATGGTTAAGCTAACCTTTACTTCTCTATGACAACTATTTTTAGATTAGATTAGATTCAACTTTATTGTCATTGCACAAACACATACTTTGACAAGTTTAGCATCTAACCACAAGTGCAGACTATGTACAAATGAACAGGATATAGAAAATATGAATATGCCACCAGCCAAATGCTGCTAAAATATGCAGGTGGCTGGTAGATTTGCTTCACTCACCTCACAGAAAACAGGTCATCTATTGAACATATACTGGCTGGTGAACCAAAAAGATAGTTTTGCATCCTAGGAGCAACACTACTGAATACCATAGTGTTTGGTTTGAATGTGACAGGGTCAGTTCAATATTTTTAAGTGATACATCTTTACTCTCGTGCCACAGGAAAATGGAAGAACATTTAGCTCCAGGTCACTTGTTGATGTCGACCCAAAGTGCCTCTTATATGTCCAACAGAGAGAGTTTGCTGCAACGACACCAGCAGACAGTGAGTAAATATGTGTGTATATACACAGTATATATTCATCAAGATTCATGAGAACATGTTTTTTTTCAATCAGGAGCACTGGTGGATTTTTCTTAATTCTCAATTATTTGTTAGCCTCTAACCAGTCCCAGTTAGTAGTCCAGGTTGTCCATTCTGGGTCATAATGATAACATATGCGTTTTTGTCTTACCTATTACAGATTGTGTTTCGGTAATTGGATCTGACGATGCCACCACCTGCCATTTGGTTGTGCTGCGACACACTGGTAACTTTCTTTTTATTGAATTTTTGCCGCGTGCCTTATTATGTCCGCTCTTAATGTTGACGTGATTGAATTTTATTAGGAAGTGGAGCTGTTTGCCTAGCTCATTGTGATGGTTCCAGCACCTGGTCTGAGGTCCCACTCCTTGTAAAAACTGTCACGTCACTGAGTAACGTCAGTAAGGAGGGCAGGTATGAAACACACAGACATGCGTAATAAAAGTACTAGTCAGCTATTCAGTTGTTCTTAATTGTCTTTCCTTTGCTTCCCATTTTGCAGACTTGAGCTCCATCTTGTTGGGGGATTTAATGATGAGTCAAAAACATCCCATAATCTCAGCCTTAACATACTGGGTATAGTCTTTTAAATTATGTCTCATTGTAATATTAAGCTGGCAGCTTAAATTTTAGCTTTGTAACACAGAAAGACTTTTTTTCCACTTTGTAGCAGCGTTCCACAAACAGAAAGAGGAGATTCATCTGGAAACATGCTGCATCACAGGTAACTTTAATACCTGTTTGACTTGATAACTGTTGTTTAGAAATATTCTACTACTCTTCATCCAGACCTTCATCCAATTAACCCTTCTGTTCTTTGTTTTTGTAGAAATGAATGACATTGTTGTTGATGGAACTCATAGGCCTGTAGTTTATGGAATAGGTAAGTAACAGTGTTACAGTGTGAGGGGGATTCAGTGCTTTCATGTAGAGATAGCCAGGAAATAAGGGCCTAAATTATCATCATGATATGTCAGGGTATTTCTGATAAGACAAAATACTGAAAACTATTTTTGGTTGATAATTTACAATAACTGTTGAGCTGTTCTTGTAGCATCTCAGCTGTCCTTGTACTCAACACTCTACTTGATACAATACAATCTGGCTTTCATGGCATGTCACACTGTTCTTCACAGGGGTGAATGTTAAAACAGGGGACGTGTTCCCATCATCATTCACTCATAAAGGACCCGCAGAGGAGCTGCGATCAGCAAGGACCTTCACCGGGGGACAGGTACTCCAAGTGTGAATACTGGACATTTCTGTTCATGAAACTAAGATAAAACATTTTAATTCACTCATTATTCATTCGTTATTTTACTGTATTTTCAAAAAAAAACTCTTCTAATTATAATCAGAAAGAATACTGATGTGCTCCTTTCCTAAAATTAATAGTAATTGTTTTATTTTGTAAAAGAGGACAAAAATCACATACAGAAACAAAAACAAAACTCAAGGCAAAGATTATTGTTGACATTTCTGCTTTGTTTTCTTGCAGATGGCAGACATATATGACTCGAGTCGAGGACTTGTTAAAATCGACCCCTGCCAGTGGTCTCCAAATCTGGATATTGCCTTCTGGTTGTCACAAGATGATGACACGATTTTAAAGGTAAAGAAATGTGTACATTATTAGTAGTCCAATAAAGGCGATCGACATCATCCATTGTTAGAATTCAGTTTTTCACACAAAGCACTATCAAAGTGAGTTTAAAGCAGCAATCCAGAAAATTACGGACCTGTATCTCTCTCTCATGCCCAGTACCTGTCCACCTCTCCGATGGCTGAGCCACCACACTTCGTCCAGCACATAAAGTCCACCATCCAGTTCCTTTTAGAACACCCCGACTCTGATAGTCTGTTCCCTGGAGGACAGCCACAGCTCTACCACAGGACTGACACGGGGGACTGGGAGAGGGCTGACTAGTCATTAAGTCCTACTTCCATCTCTCACTCAACCTTAACATGGACCCTTACTATTTTTTGCCTTTCAGCTCATTGGATACACTGTGACCCATCCACCCATTGTCTGTTCTTTGTTCATCGTGTCTTAACATGGAGGTAGCCCACAAGTGGTTGGCTGGCTGGTCCAGTAGAGAAAGTGGAGAAAGTACATGTGAATTCTGCTCATGCCTGTAACACTTCATTTTACATATGTATAGCTCTCTCAGTCAGTTGGTTGGCTGGTCTCCCTATCCTTTGGTGGCCATAGTTTCCGTCAGAGGAGGCTGAAATTCACCATGGAGCTCAAGTGTTTGTGTGAATGCATGGATGCATGCACATACTTTGTTGCCGCTCTTACAAATTTGCGCTTGTTTCGCGTGAGGTGGTGTAATATCTGCACCTTTCGCCATCTTCTTTATCGCTGTCAGTACAGATTAATGTCTTATTATGCTTGACTGTTTTGATTCTCAAAGGAAATGGTTAACATTGTTGTCTTATGTCCAACAAATTCTCATTGTTTTGTATCTTTTTTTTTTTAGTCCAAAAACTACAACAAACTAGTTTATCCCTAGCTTGCATGTATTCATCATTCAGTTTATACTACAACAACCAATCAACATCCAGAAATCAAACTTCATTTAATTGCCTTTTTATTGTTGTTTGCTAGTTAATTTTGTCAGTCACCAGGAAATCAAACATTGCTCTGAAAAACTACATATGAAAGCAATTTAAAAATGTAAGTATGCTTTGAAAATGTATGCACACTATGTATTTAATGGGCTAAAACATGTAAAACCACATGTATGGTCCTTAAATGTAGAGCCAATCTATTGTTAAGGAATAATTACAGGTGGAAAACTTGCTGCAACAACATTGAAGAATATATCTATTTTGGCACTTTGTTGAAAACAATGAAAACAGGGAAGAGAATACTAATTGCTGCGCTCTGCATTGTTGAAGAGTTGAGCAAAGTTTATTTTTCTCTACAAATGCACCTTCCTGAGGAGAGTAGAATATGATATTTGATCACATACTCTACATTACTGCTGTATACTTTGCTATGAATGTGTATGTTTTAGGAAACTGCATGTGTTAATGTGTAGAGCACTCTTCTGCAGACGGTGGTATGAATTCTTGTCAAACTCAACCAAATATGCTTTACTAGTTCTGTGTTTTCTGAAATTGTTAAAAATGAAAACATATGCTGTATAAGGCCTTTTTCATCAGTTGTGTTATTCAGAAAGTTGCAAGGTGCTTAAAGCATTCAGTGCAACTTATTATTGTAACATACCGTACCTGTTGCTAAATAAATGTAAATGGTCAAATCTAGTTTGAAATGCCTCTGAGTGTTCAAAATTGGTTGAACTGAAGCTCAGCACTAACTAGACTAAAAGAGGTTTTGCCAATGCCTATTGATAACACTATTGACTATTACTACGCTGTTAGAATACACATTAATATCTGACCAATAAAGTGGCTGGGCCAATATAATGAAGATATCAGTATTGGTGTTTGCTTATGTTAAGAAATGAATCAGCTAACATCAAACTCTCCAGTGTAAATATAGACGTTGGCCTCGGAAATCCTGAACCAGCTGGTTCCATGGCCCCAGCTAGGTATCATATAGCCATCTGATTATCTCAGTTAAACTGTTGTATCTGGTGGTGGACAGGCCTCTATGCAAACAGGAGTCTGAGAGAACAGTTATATTATGTATTATATTATTCCTTTATTTTGAAATTAACTAAGCAAATTGAAGGTCATTTGTGCTGAAACAACTGAATGGAAGCTTTAAAATACCAGTTTTTCAGCTTTAACTCAGAGAAACGTGGGCAGACGTTTAACAGTAGTACCTCCTGAATGTGTCCACACACTGTGCTCATACACAGTTAACACATTTATTATATATATCTAACATAAATATTATAGAATTATCACAGAAAATCTGTAGTATCCCTTCTCTAACTTTAGCTAGGTATTCACAAATTTGCTCCACCCTTCAACTATAGCCTCCTGGACTTTTTTTACGTACTATTTGACGTAAGAAAAAAAAAGGGGCGTAGTAAATTTACGCAGAATCAACGGAAAACACCGGCCGGTGTCACACTCGCAGTCCCGTGCCGGCTGTCGGATGGTGTACGACGACCAAGTGTCACATTAGAGATTATTTTACAGTATGAGGTGAATTCTATGAGAAACATATACATTTCGTCGACGATAATCTGTTTATTTGTTTGTTTGTGAGCGTTTCCCTTCGAAAAACGGACGGTAATACACAGTGTTTGTGATGCGACTGAGGTTTGCTGACAGAGATGGCGCTTGTATAATTTATTACACTCGTCCGGCTAATACACCTTACTAATAGTAACACTGCACATCATTCCACTCGGCGAGAATAACTGTAAAATAATGCTAAAGCCGTTTCTGAGGCATGTCCGTCGGTTTCCGTGGGTCACCAACGTTACGCTGTACGGCTGTCTGTTCGCCGGAGGGGACTTCGTCCACCAGTGGTTCTCGCGGAGGGAGAAGATAGACTGGAGCCACACGCGGAACGTCGCCGTCATTGCGTTCAGTTTCCATGGTAACTTCAATTTCTTCTGGATGCGGTTCCTGGAGCGGAGGTTTCCCGGGAATTCTGCCGGGATGGTGATGAGGAAGCTGCTCCTGGACCAGACCACAGCGGCACCCCTGGCTACTAGCGTCTTCTACACAGGTGAGTAGTCCACAGGAGGACCGGTGGTGCTCAGCTTTGTCTCTGCTGTGTCTGCCCCTGTCTAAGTGCGGTGAACCGGAGTCAGATTCCTTGTTTGTGTACACGCATACTTGGCCAATAACTCTGCAGACAGGAGAGCTGCTGGAGCAGAGCAGAGCACAGCTCAGCGGGTCACACCGAGAGCACGCCGGCCAGTTAATGGTTAACCACAGAACAGATCACATATCTATCAATTTGTAACTCGACCTAAGTCCACTTTACTCTTCTGGTGCGGTGTAAAGTTGCTCATTGTGCGCTGAAACAAACCGTGTCGGGGAGAGGTCATATGAAATGCGCTGAACAGATGATATGCAAAGAGAAGATCATGTTAGATCTGTATGAGGAGTGTGTGCGAGATCAAACACACACACGCACAGCGGAACACTCCCTTTAACATCCCCAAAGTAGGAGTAAGAACTGCAGGTGGGCTTACATTCAGTAAACAATACAGACTGGTGTGTGGGCGGCCCAGCACAACAAGTACACTAACCTTATAGTAAATTAGTTTGTATGAATCTATCAGCAAACTACATTAAAATATGCACTTTTACATACAGCCCTGAAACCACGCAGTGTACGCTGGCATTGTCTTGCAAGACAATGTTTGTGACTGTACTAGTGTGTCATTGACGCGGCTTGAGAAAACACATCATGGTGATTATTTATCCTGTGTCTATATAAGGCAGACATAAAAAAAATAAATAAATCATGTACGTTTACAGTCAGATCATTTTCCAGCCGACAGTTGAATTGAACTGTCACTGTGTCACCCAGGTGTCAGCTTCTTGGAGGGGAAGGAGGACATCACAGAAGACTGGAGAGAAAAATTCCTCAATACGTATAAGGTGAGTACGAGCAGCGGTGTGCTTCTTGTTAGCGTCTTCAGAGTGCTCACCACTAAATAAGGTGTCATCTGTGACGTGTTCTGACAGTTAACTCATGCCTATATTCAGTATATCCATAGCTCTGTGTGTGCAAACAGTTCATCACCAGTTATAATCTATTATTTGGTTTGGGGGGAGCTCTCCTGATGAATTTACATTACAGTTATGCCACATGCCTCTGGGTCAGCAGAGTTCAAACACAGTTTTTGTTCACATAGTTTCAGGCTGTAGGTTTTCACCTGAAGATTTTCGAAGCCTACCAAAGATTTGTGTGCTTTCTCCTTGTCTCTCTTTACAGACCGGGTTAATGTTCTGGCCATTTATGCAGGTAAATATGAAAATCTTCTGTCAATAAATGTTAATTATTGTAATATGAACCCACTTTACTATTAAAATCTTAATTTCTACACATTTCCATTCATATCTAGTAGCCTTTATAACATTGACAGTGACACAGTCTTGGTATCTTTGCAGTATGATTCATTTTGAAAGAAAAATACGTGAATAATTATAAAGTAAGGGCTGAATGCTGTAGTTTAAATTCCACAATAAAATCTCACAATAATACTTGAATGATTTAGTTTTAGAAAGGACTATTCAAATGAAACATCTTAATTATGTTTTAACATGTAAACATATGATATAAATACCCTCTAACATTTATCTTTCTTCTTTAGTTTCTGAACTTTGCCCTGGTGCCTCTGTATGTGCGGACCACCTTCACTGGCTGCTGTGCCTTCGTCTGGGCCACCTTCCTCTGCTTCTCACGCCAGAGTGGCGACGGCACGGCCGGTGCTGCTCTGGCGTGGATTTTCCCTCCTAAAGAGGATGAAGCAGAATCCACAAAGGAGAAAGCAGACTCTAAGGAGAAGACAGACGCTCCCAAAGAGGCAACAGTAGTATCCAAACCTGCTCGGAACTGACATGCGTAGAGTCTGTCTCTGTAATGGAGGTGGAAAGCTGGTCCAGTGGACAGTGGTGCTGTCTGAGGTTGATATTGAACCATCACTGCCAGAGTTTAAGTCCAAAGTCTCACCGGGGTGATTGAACAAAAAGTGTGCATCCTTGTGACGCTGTACGGTGCTTTAAGAAACATCATCCAGCAAATGGAATGTGTATACATTATACTTTTAATATTCATACGGTACATCACCTAAGTGGGAAAATGTAATTCAGTCCTACTTTTCTATCTTGCGACACGCCATGCTGTATTTCTCATCAGGTTCTGTTTTTCATTTTTTATAAATGGACCGTGCTTAATGATGATTGGGATAATTTAGGAGGACTTCTCTGTCTGGGAAAGAGTAAGGTTCCAGAGTTTTCTGCTTTACACTGGAAATCTGGAATGAGAGTGGGAAATAATTATTTCCACAATGTGGAGTGGCAGCTAACCTTTTAGCTTAGACTTTTCATAACTTCATAAAATTTGACACATTTTTAAAACATCATATCACTCTGTCTTTATTAACTGCTTAGACTGCGACTGCAGCAGAGTGCCTGAACTGGACTGTCTTACACTTTGGTACAAAAACGTGCCAAATACACAGCTATCAATAATCTATACTATATTCTATCTAGAGTGTTTGTTACACAAGGACCATAAGTTGAACAGGGGGTGCAGTATAAGTGTATCATTCATACAACAACATAAAAAAACATTAACATTATTAAAAACACTCAAAGATATCTAAAAATGCTTTTTTGAGTTCCACATTTTGATCCATTATCTCTTTCGATGACGTACTACTGAAGATTACTCTGAGGTTGTCTAACAATGATTGATGAAAATCTCAAACATTTACTTGAATGTGGAAATGCTGCCTGCCCGTTGTGATACTGTGGAGTGCTCGTCTCTCTTTGCACCTTTCCTGATTTTTCCATACACATTTCTGTTCCAGTTATTAATGATTCTTGAAATCATCATCAGTTTTCTACAGAGGTCAGTTTTATTTCCGTCAGGGGGGTCATGTGTTTTCAGTGCTGTAATCAGCAGGATTACAGAAAGGACACCGCCCGGATTCTCTTAAACTTGGTGGATTGATGAAGTGTGGGCCAAGTTTGGGGTTAGCAGACGTTATTTTTCACTGTCATTAACATTGTGAGGTGGGTCAGTTGTAATCAAACATAGATAGTGGTTGTGCTTGCAGATTTGCATATCTGTACAGCCTGAGTGCCCTCCTTGTTATAAATAGAAGAGTTCATTTCAGTTCAAGAGCTGACTGTTATTCCTAAATATAGAATTTAAAATGTTTAGGTCAAACTTCTCTCTTCCACCTCACGCAGATAATCAAAAAGCCTTTTTATTCACACTACTAAGAGATATGTCTATTTTATTTCTGATGTAATTGAGCCTAAAATGTAGTTTTAAAGAGTAATACAGACAATGTGTAATTCTATTATTTGATCTGTCAGAACTAAATTATATGATACATAACACACAAATGGGGCACAGAACAACAATGTCAACATTAATCCCTTTTATCAGACATCTTTTAAAGTGAATCCTTAAGTATAATAACTTGATATTAGTGTAGTGTTGGAGTGTTTGTTTCTAATTATTGATTAGATGTGTTACACTGGGTAATATTATTAACTTATTCAAAGATCAGTTTGCTGCACACACAGTCTAAAATGTCTGTTGACATCGTCATTGATCAGTGCTGTTGACTGTATTGAAACAAAGATCTGATCACATTTTGCACTAATTGTGGTACAGGTAAATCATATTTATTGAATAAATTAAAAACATACCATTGAATCATTGTGTGAGTGTACATTATTGAGCTCTGGTTGTGTACCTGAGCTCAGAATTCAATCGTACAACTGACCCACACTTTTGTCCTCATGCTTACAGTTCATCTGATATTTTTGCCATCAAAGGTACGTCCTGGGTTTATTTTGGCTCGTGTTCAGATAGAATTATTCCTCATCGTTTAGATGCAACTGCAGCTCTGTCTCCATCTCTTGTGGGAATTTATTGAGCACAGCATGTACTTTGAAAGGCCTGCCGGCTGCTGCATGGAGCCTTTTTTTTCTCCTGTAGCTTTGTGTTTTTATCTCTCCATGCTTCTAAGACCTCAAATATTAAATAAAACTTTAATCAAGTTAAAACATTTGTAAACAGATTTCATCTCTCTAAATTGGCCATATTCAACCAGACCGCCTCATGTGTAAACACCCGGCACTTAACATTTGGTGTTTATTTCTACATGCTAATTAACTGGAGGTTGACTTTAGAGACCAACTGCTTAAGGGCTGTTGCCCCCTGTAGCTTCCGTAACCTTTTATTAATGATAAATACATTAAATATATCCACTCAGAGATTTGACATATTCAGATATACTAAAACAAATTCTTGGACAGGCTGACAATAACAACTCTGGTTTAACTGTGTGCCTATTGTTTCATTTTTAACGTCACCCCGGTGCCAGTGGGTGTCTCCCAAGCCTTCGCGTCCCAGCCCGCACTGCGCATGCTCACTGCATCCTCACCTCCATCCGCACGTCGAGGGACTTGAAAGCTTGAAGAAAGATGCTCAACGTCTCGGGTCGCTGGAGCCTTGTCACCGGGTGAAACTGAGTTATCTAGAGGGAGGCGCACACGGTGTAGATTTATCAGACGAGACTCGTTGTATCGTGGTTTATGCGCGCGTGCACCGACATGGAACTGAAGAAATCTATTTCGGACACCGAGCGCGCGCTCAGGAGCTACGGCGCCGTGTCGGAAACGGCATGGACAACGGACAAAGGTGAGCGTGCAGATGTGATGTTTGTTTTGCCGCCCGCTGGTCACAAATAGCAAGTTATGGCCTCAGCATATGTTTTACTGTGTGAGCGGGCAGCGCTGAAATGGTTAATAGTGACTCACAAAGGTTTGGGACGTATCAATAACGCTGCCCCGCTGCTGCTAAAAGGCCTATTAAATCCCCCCCACTACATGCACACTGTGTGTGCCGTGCATGAATTTGGGCCAATGAATGTAGCACAAACACAGCGAGCCCAGCGCATTTGGAAACTTATATCCATCTGATTCAGTGTGAGCTGATGCAGGAGCATGAAGAAAAAGCACGAGTCAATGCACCCCGGTGCTCTGCTCTGATCAATAACATGTCACATTTCGAGAGGAATACTTGAGTTTATGGCAAAATGAGTGAACGCTGGCAGTCTGGAGGAGAGTTTTTCAAAATGCCATGAGGTATATTTGCACTTTTGGTGACGGAAATCACTTTAAATTGTGCACAAAAACAACCCTCTCTAACAGTTACAGCTCTAAACAAACAGAGCTACCGAATGAAATGTTTCCATCATTTTGTCCTGCGTCCTATTTAAAGCTGCAACTAACAATTATTTCCTCTGTTGATTAACTGATCGTTTGATATAGAAAATAGCTCTGCCTGTGAGGAGCCCAGTGTGACGTCTTTAATTTGCTATTTTCCAGCCTAAACTATTGAATTCGCATGGATAAAAAGCTAAAAAAAAACCAGAAAATTCTCACTTTCAAGGAGCTGGAATCAGAGAATGTTTTGCATTTTTTTCTGTGATGCATGACAATAAGTGACAATTCATTTTCTGTCAATTTACTCATCAGCTCCCAAACCCCAAACGACAGCCTGGAAATCCACCATGAAGCCGAGCAAACACGGCGGGGACATGAATAAACATTATTAGCTGCGGGGTCGCTGTATTTAGATGTTTCCGTTATTTTGTCCTGTTATCAAAGTGATGAAGCTCTGCGAATGACGCATGTGTTGACGGAAGCAGCCAACTGATAACGTCGTTCTTTATGATGTGCCCTAGTTGGTTCCACTGAGGATAAGTCATCACAGGGGAGCAGGGTGTGAAGAAACTTCCAGATTAAGTCAGAGAAGAAGAAGAAAAAAAAATGCAGGGGATATTTTTAGACACGGATCCAGTCATTGCTCTCTCTCTCTCTCTCTCTCTCTTTTTCTGTGCGTCTACCACAAACACACATTTAGCCAGAAAACAAGACAGCGGGTTTATCTCCCCTTATTTCTAAAACAAAGACAAAGAGTTTATCTTGCATTTTGTGCTTTTGTCCGTGTGTGTGTGTTTTTTTTTTTTTTTTATGATGGGAGGTGTGATCCAGAGGCGGCATCACCAGTCTCCACACAGTGTGACTGCAGGATGTGTCAGAGACGTCTGCATTGACTGTCAGATGCTGACATTTCCCTGCTGGCCAGCCCCATGTGGCCCCGCTTCACCACGCTCAATCCAGGCTCTCCAGTGCACCGATGAGCCGGTTTGTTTTAATGAAACAGGGCTAATTCAAGCTGATTAATTATGTGTGCGAGTAAACTGGTTTACATCTGCAGGTGATGCGAGGAGCAGCGCTGTTTGTGTTGGCCTGAAACTTCACAGTTAACCTCACCTTTCCCTGGTGAACGAGCCGCTTTTAATTAGGGAGTATCAATGCTGTTTGGTGCGCGCGGTGTTTTTAATGCCGAGTGTGTTTGTGTCTATGTGTGAGCAGCTTGTTCAGATGAGAGGGAGCTGTTAAGACATTATTGAGCTGGCGTTTTGCCATCAGAATGGACTTAATGCGGCTTGGGCTTATTGATGGTAAGCATGTGACTACGAGTGAGACAGAGACAGAAGAGTGTGCAAAGAAAAACAAGGCACAGAGATGAAAAATTTTTTAAAAAGAAACTTTTTTTTTTTTAATCAAACTTTATCCCCCACTGTGCCATTTGAACTTTGATTTTGGCGTCTCTTGTCAGCTCACACGTTGGCACAAACAAAGCCAGGGCCCTCCTGTGCAGACTTCTGTCTGCTGTGGTGAGTCAGCTCTGTCCTCAGCAAGCACCCATGAAAAGTACCACGGACGCAGACTGCAGTTTATGTTGCTGCAGGAGGATGAAGAAGAGCTGATCCAGTCCTCTTCTGTTACAAGACACACTGTGGATAAATGTCATGCGTCACATCTGGCAGCTCCGGATTAAAGATGCAAAGAGTTTGTTTTTCAAAAACCTGTGAGCTCTTGGGATGGGGATTTTGTTAGGATCACTTCACAGCCAGCACAGACTCTTTCACTCTTTTAATGTCTATATGGACAAGTAAGTGTCCAAATAATGGACTTTAAAGAAGTGTGAAGCTGTCTTTGTCAAAAAGTGCCAAAGACGTTCTGGTTTCAGCCTCTCATATGTAAATATTTGCTGGCTTTTGTAGCTTTCTGTGATCATAAACTGAATATCTTTGGGGTTTTTCACCTGTTGATGGGATGAAACACCGCGTAAACACATCACTGTGGACTCAAGACCATAGCCAGCACATCAGTGAATTCAAGCTCAACTGCATGTTTTTGTTCACATTCCCTCTCACTATGGTGTATTTCCTGTCTGTGAAATATTCATGTTGTGCACAAAAGTGCAAGATAACTGTTAACGATTCAGGCCCGAAGAGATGGAGAAGTCTCCGTAACGGCCAACTTGAGAGAGATAGATGAAAAAAGGATCCAACTTTAAACAGCAGAGGCCCAGATACCTTGACTTTTAACTCCAAAACCCTGGATCATACACTTCCCATGATGCTACTTGCTTGGTTAAAGTTCCCACGTTTGAAATTTCACACGCTCAGTTTGTAATGCAGGCTTTCTGATAAAAATAGACATATACTAATACTGGGAGATAGATAATATGTAACCAGCTTCCTCATTTCCACACTTTAAACTAATGACATATATTTGTATTGGCAAATTACCATTGTTGTACCATTGTACCACTGTTGCTTGTTTCTTGCAACATGCTGATAAAGCCCATAAAGGTCAGCCTGTTACAAGAGCTGCAGCATTTGCAGTGGTCAGTGCAATCAGTGTTTGGTCAGTGTAGAAAGTGTTTAGTGGCAGATGTGGAGAGTGAGGTCAGAGGTCCGGTTCAGGGAAGAGTGACTCAATCAGCAACTGATCCATGTCAGTGTGACGGTATTTTTTCTCTTCCGTGTCATCACATGCTTGAATCCTGCTTCTGTTCGCGTCACATGCATTTTCACATCTTCAGTGATTGAGTCATTCGCGCCTGAAGCACTGCTGCGACTTTAAAATACAAATCAGCTCTCTCAATTGCACATGCTGCCTTCTTTCCAAATATCACGTTCTTGGCCGATGTGAGGTGGCACGCCACAGGGAGACGAGGTGAGAAATGTCAAGATGCTGACTCTACGAGAAAGTTCTCAAGGAGGAAAAGACAGAAATTAGGACCTCTTGGATGCATTTGTCACATGAAATCATAGGAAAACATATCTACAGTTAGCTCGTTAGCTCAAATTAGATACAGGCGTTGGCCATGTGTAGGGTGTCTTTTCTCTGTGATAAACAAATAGTGTCCAGTGTGAAGAGAAGCGTGTCACAGACGTGTCTTTGTGGAGGAAAACAATCTCACCACCATGATGTTGGATGTTTGTTTCTCCTCCTCTCCCCTCTCTCTAAACTCTCATGTTTCCCTCCTATCTTTCTTTTATTCCTCCTTAGTCATTTTTACTCTGTTTGTCATCCCTGCCTCCCAGGTCACTCAGACGTGTCGATGGCAGAGAGCACCATGGCTCCGGAGGAGATCGAGGTGGAGATGGCACGTATCCAGCGCTTGCGAGAGGTCCTGGTACGCCGGGAGTCCGAGCTGCGTTTCATGTGAGTTGCTGAATCGTGAATTTCTGTGTTTTTATAACAACAAATGTAGTCCAGTGCGACAAAGATTCAGTCAGTGCAGTTTCATAAAAATCCCCGCTGCTGGCCTTGGGTGGAAAATGAGGTTGGCTCCGTTGCCATGACACAGCCACAGACGTGGACTCTCATGACGTACTGCAAAGACATTCAAGCGCTGTCTCGCTGTGAAGTTGGCTCTTCTTAGACGGCTCAGTAGTGAGGGAGGCAGCCCATTTGTCCATTGATTATGCAGATGGCTGGACATGCCAATAACAGCTGAATGAGTCACCATGATGAACTCAATGGCTCCTCATCAACATTAGCTTCAAGAATTATGGATCAGTGTTTGGGACGAACTACTGTGGGTCTAAAACCACTCTGCCTCTATCACAATAATGTTGCATATACAGTAGCATGACTTACATGGAGGTTGACTAATTAATCAGACAAATACAGAGTCTAATACTATGACGTCTCACTGTAGATCTCAATACAGACCACAGCTGCCACTAATTATTTTCATTTTCATCACCACCTTCTTGCTTTAATAATTTGACCAACAGTCTCTCCATGTATTTTCAATGTTCATTCATGCCAACTGCTTCACATCCCAGCATGTGAGCAAGTAAACTCATGTGCACTATGAGATATTATAACGTGGGCAGCATAATTCACAATCATTTACAGTCCAGGAGGGCTAATACTAATAGCAGAACATAAGGACATTTAAGCAGCTGGAACTGCTAAACGTTTGGCATTTTTGCTTAAAAACACAACTCAGTGTATTTTTTTTTTATTTATTTCTTTTATCTTAATCAACCAATTCAACTAACTGTCTCACGTCTCTAATACAGACTCAGAGTACACGCAGGGTTGGAGACAATATAAATAATTTATCAACCAGTCTGAGATTTTAACACGTCATTTATATTTAATGTGCCTGGGTGTAAGAGGAAATGTTGCAAATCAATGAACAGGATGATATTTGTGATCAATAAAATGAAATAGTTACTTAATGTGCTGGATTAGCATTAAACACTCATCGTTTCAGTCCATTTCTCCAAATGTTTCTATATCACGATATATTGATTTCATGATCTAAGAAAGATGTAAAACGTGTACTGTTATTTAGATCTATATAGAGAGAGATATAAATAGTCCTTTTGCACAGCAGCCATTTTGACATGCAGTAGCGGGGTCATCAGGTGTTTCCAATGATACTAATGACGGTTCCGTTCCAGTTATTGCAGCAGAACCTTAATTGGTTTCATTGGTGACACCTGTGTTGACCCCACTATTTCATGCCAAAATGGCCGCTGTGAGAAAGGGTCCGTTGCACGGTGCGTGTGATAAATCAAACAACAGCTAAACAGCCGAGCTGCGACGCCACATCTTGTTGTGCTTGATACGATGTGGTTTAGTTTTTTTGAAAAGACTAAGCTTTTCAAAAACACAGTAAAAAAATGCATAACACTGTTAAGAAGTGTCCGATATTGCACCGCTACGACACTGAACTGATAGTGGTAATACAAGCCGCTGTGCGTTGAAACTTTATCAGATCGTCTCTGTGACACATTGAACTGAACGCTACATTGTGCGCGTTATTACACCCCAAACATCTGCAGCGTGACGGCTGAGGTGTCGGGTGGAGCCGCTTACACATCTTAGAGAGCTCACTCAGTTGATAATGTTGGTTCACACGCCCACTTGAAAGGCTTCATTAGGCCGCCACGCTGCTCGCTGCTTACGTCTCTGTTGTCAGGCTCTGCGTGACTCAAGACGCCTCGCGAGCGCACGCCACACACAAACGCACAAACCAGCAGATGGACTGTCAGAGTGCAGAAGCTGCTGGAATCCACAGATAGCATTGAGGGAGTGAAAAACAAGGCAGAAGGAGGGAGAGAAACAGACAGAGGAAGAGAAGGGAGCTGAAGGGAGGGGTCAAGGCGGGGGGGGGGGGGACGAGGAGGGAGGTGTAAAAACGGAGCAAAATGCGGAGGGAGGAGGAGGAGGGTGGAGGAGGCTACGGATGAGTCATCGGCCTGATCTATCACAGGGAGAAATAATTCTGTGGTAGCTGTCACTGCTCCGCAGAGAGGCAGAGGTGGAGATTTAACGGAGAAGAGGGGAAAACGTCGAGCCCCCCCCCCCCCCCCCCCCCCCCCCCGAGGGCTCAGAGAGCAGCATGGATGGATTTATGTTGCATGTTTCCATCTGCACACACTCTCCTCATGAGTGACACGTCAGGTGCCCGAGGCCGTGATGTCTAAATGACAAGTGCAAGAGTGGATTTCACAGGACAGCGCAGAGATTAGTGCTAACATGATTTGTTGACCGATCAATTATTCAGTCAATTTGAATCGCTGATTAACCGTTTCAGTGATTTATTAAGCAGTTTTAAACATGTATCTTTCACGAGAATATAATGCTTTTCTCTGATTTATATGAACTGAAATTGAATATTAAATCAATTTTGGGGGGGTTTTGGGTGAAATGAAACATGAAATTTGAGCTCTGGATCTTTCATAGTGCTCTGATGTTTTATACAACAGATGAATAGATTAAATTAGATTCACTCCTGCAGTCCAAGGACAAAACAGTCCTAGTTCTATTTATCTCTATCCTTGTCTCTACCCTTTTCCAGAAAGAAACCGAATTATTTGAAGAGAATTATGTGAACTATTGTATTTAAAATGGATGATGAATTCAGCCTAATATAGTTGTGTTATTAAAACGCATTTTCATCCCTCATCGTCCTCAAACAAATATCCAAACAAATAGCGCAGGTAGAGGCACTGAAAACTGCAAAGCCTCCGTCCCCATCGAAGAGAATGCGACACAGCTCTGATGTGGACATTGCTCGGATCACCATAACAACACACGAGGAAGTACATACAGCACATGTGACATTGAGATCATGTGAAAGCCTGGAAATGATGCGGTTAGCACCCATCCATTTTCCTCTATCCCAGCCAGCACTGAGCAAGGGGTGGGTTACACCCCGGGCAAGTCACAAGGACACAAGGACACAAATGGGCAATAACCTGCATGTCTTTGGACTGTGGGAGGAAGCCGGAGTACCCAGAGAGAACCCACGCAGACACAGAGAGAACATGCAAACTCCAGGGTTCAAACCTGGAAGCTTCTTGCTATCAGGCGACAGTATTAACCACTGCGCCACTGTGCAGCCCCAGAGTTAACAGATAACAAATCATCTTTCTCTCCAAGCCTTAGTTGACATGTTTAACTTCGCCTGTTTGAATGAGTCTTCATGCTTTTGGACACTGATGGAATATTTCACCCCATCAAGACATAAACTGTGCCTGACAGGTCATTTTTCTATCATTTTATGGATGATGCTTTTCTTTCAAGGCTCACTATACGATATAACTCTACCTAACATCATTTCAAGCTGAAGTGGAGGCAGCTAATAATAAAAAAAAATCTGTTGTTCTTTAATGCGATGGATTTACTGTTTTCCTTCTCGTTTTCTTCAGGATGGATGACATTCAGCTCTGCAAAGACATCATGAGTTTAAAGCAGGAACTGAGACAGATTGTCGCAGTACCAGGTACAGTTCAAACACACTTCTATCAACGCAAGGAAAACCAGCCGTAAGCATATCAGTAAATAACCCACTCAGAATTGATCCTCTGTGTGCAAAAGTGTCCGCGCGCCCTGTTTGGACTGTTGGCAGAAAGTGCTTCTGTTTGCAGCTCGCTTGAGTCCCATAACCTCAGCAGACGTCACGGTGATTTATAGGAAGTGTCGTTAGACTAAACTACGCAGGATTGATCGTAAGTCTCAGGGATGTGCTGGAAATATGAGGGAGAGATAATCATACACACACACACACACAAACACGCATGCATCATCACCGTGAAGGCAATATGAGCTGAGGGGGAAGCTTTCCAGGCTAGGTGTCCAAAATGAATTTCAGTAAAAGAAAATCATTTTTACTCCCTGGATGCCTTTGTTTGGCAGAGGGCAGAATCAAATATTGGTTTTACTCCTCAGCGCGGGGTTCAAAATGCAGCGAGAGCGTGCCGAAGTGACGTCAGCTCCTTCAAACACACTAACACATACATGAAGTGTACACTGTGTGAACACGTGCAGGCAGAGAACCTGGCAACGGTCCTCAGTGAGCGTATATGTTAGTGTGGGTGAGCAGGAGGAGCTGGTGTCGTGTTCAAGGACGCACACATGGTAACGTCACATGGACGTTCATCAGCTGTTTCAGGAAACCATCCGGTGACCTGCCTGTCACAGGGGTTTTTTTTAAGCACTTGGCCAGCCTGGAAAGAACAGAGTGAGGCCAAAATAAGTGAACAGTCCCGCAGTAAACACCACTGCCGTGAATCTTGTGCTTGAATGAATGTATGGCTGTTGTCAGAAAGGCATTGATTTACCTCTGTGGCCATTTCTGATCTCCTAATTTGCGCTGCTGAGGCTGCTGATGTGATTCAGAGCTGTAGTCAGGATTTTAAAAATGCTGAAGTCATGACTCCCCCGAGTGCAACGCCCGAACCAGCACTGGCCCAGACACCAAAAAAAGAAAGTTAACAATCCCGACTTAAAGCAATCCTGTGTAACTTTTGCTGAACAGCAGTAACTGTGGCATCATGTGGCAATCACAGGATAATGTCAAAATGTAGTTGTTGTAGAAAAGAGTCATTGACACAGTCACAGAGAAGTAAAATCAGTTGCACAGCAAAATCTTAAAGGCACCCTGTGAAGTTTTTGACTTTCATTTATTAGAGCCATTTTTTTAGGTTTTATTTGGCTTGCACGTGAATGCAAATGCCACGTTAACAGTCCACATTATTCTACCAATGACAAGTGTGCCATGTTACACAGCAACGCTCAACAAAGGCAGCAAAGAAGAAGTAAAGCTAGCAAGTAAACGTGGATGTAAAAAAATGCAGGATTTAAAATTTAAAAACATAAGGAGGAAGGAAATGTGGTCAACACTTTTGCTAGAGCTCACACGGATACACACACTGTGTTTGGGTGAGTAGCACTGAACATAAACATAACTTTTGTTAACAAGAAAACGCCACAGGGCACCTTTAAGTTTAGCCACCGCAAGGTGCATGCCAGACCACGCCAGAAGCAAAACTTGCAAAACTTGCAAAAACAAGGTTGCATTTTGTTGCTCATGAATTCAGCGTTGAATATGAGGAGGGAGAAAGTTTTATTTAATTACTTTGATAAGAACATAATCTGGCTTTTACCTACACACTTGCTCTGGAGCTTTTGACCACATCACAGGTCTTCATTTGCACCTTGATTGCTGTATGACTGTATGACGAATTTCTGCAAGGATCAAAACAAAAGAAAAACAGGAATCAGGAAAAAAAGCAAAATTATTATTTGGGTTTTCCATATTTTATTGATCTATCTGTTATATGTTATCTAAAAAACACAGCAATGTAATTGCGTTGGACAAATACTGGATCCTTTATTTACTTTACATGTATCGAATGACTCTGTCTTGTAATTGTGGACTGAATGCTTCCTCCAGGTGGGTAAAACCTCATGATGGCTTCAGCTTTGACTACACTGCATTTTATTGTAAAGCCTCGCCATTATTTGGTCTGGCCTTTATGCCTTTGGGATTACTGGTCACACAAACTGCTCACTGTCACACAAAAACCGCCCCTCATTGACATTCCCATGAGTCGCTGGGGCCTCATGCAGTTGTTGGGGCCTTACTTCGCTCCTGCACAATGAGTCACATGACAAACAGACCCTGCTCCCTCTCCCTCTGCTCTTCTGACATTGTAGCCATGCGCCCCTCAGATTGTTCTGCCCTCGGGGGAATACACACTGTAGCTGCAGCGCTCCACTTTATTTCCGGATAGAAGAAAGAGCTGATGTTTGCAGTCGTTTTTTTTTCAGACCCCTTTTTTCTCCACCTAGCCTAGATACAAGCAGTGTCTGACAACCTACCCTACCTCTGCACCTGTCTGTGCACATATGTGTGTGTGTGTGTGTGTGTGTGCAGTTTGTTTGGTCTGTTAATGTGTATCTTTTTCTGTGCTTTGGAGTGTGAAGGTTAGGAACATGAGACAAAGCAAAGAGGATGTTGCTTCCATGGATCTCTGTGACTGTGAATGCAAATTCCTTTGCCAAATGAAACCAAAACAGAGCTCAGGAGCATTTGCATAATTAAGTCGGTGCTTTATTTGTTATAAATTATACATGAAGGGAGAATTAAGGGTCTGTTTGTGAAATGACTCAGTGTTTAAGAGCCAGCTGACTTTGCTCTAAGGTCAGTTTGTTAAGGTCAATTGCAAGTAACTGAACATACAGAGCTCGCATTTATGTAAAATAAAAAGTAAACTATTAAGGTGTCATTCCAGTCTGTTTGTCCCTCCATCCATCCATTTATCGATGTGCTTATGACTCTGCCTGTCTTTGTTTTTTCTTCTTCCTTTCCTCCAGAGAAAGAAAAAACCAAGAAGCACAGGCAGCGGGAAGAGGAGCTGATCCTGAAGATCCATAAGCTGGTGCAGAAGAGGGATTTCCTGGTCGATGATGCTGAGGTGGAGAGATTAAGGTAGAGCGATCCCGCACACAGGAGCAGATAATATCTGGGAGGACGTCAGCGGGAGCTGACAGTCTGTTTGTTTTCTCAGACAGTGCTGGATAGAACTGTTTATTTCTTCATTTGACAGACATGGCTGAGAAACAGTGGGAAGGAGACTTGTTAGAGTAAATGTGAGCATGACTGAAGGGGGCACAGGGTCACTTCATCATCACAGTACTGCCTGGTGTGTGTGTGTGTGTGGCTGACTGATGGCCATGGCTCTACATTGTCATTTTCTACTTCCTCCCCCTCTGCGCCTGCTGATAACCCACGGAGTGTGACACAGAGATAACTCTGTGATATAAAATGGTGTAAAATCACAGGCGGGTTTGAAAACACACTTCATGAGCAACTCCAAAGCTCAGCTTAGAAAGGTGAAGATAGTTTCATTTAATTGTGTGTTTAATTATTCTTTATGATGCACCAAGTAAGTTGTCAACATCAGGGCCGTGCTAGCAGCTCTGTTTCAGCGTGCTAACATTTGCTACAGAAGTCATTGGGATTCCTGGGCAACATTGATATCTGTACTGCATGGCAACACATTTAAATTCAATTGTTGTAGAGATATTTCAGTCTGGACTAAAGTGCTGGACTGACTGATTTATATTACTAATAATACTAATGTAGCTATAAATGATGCATGATATGAAAGCCCAAAATGACATAAATCCTTGCTCATTGTTTGTACAGTATGAACCAAAGTAATGCATTTACAGCTTGTGTTGTAAGAAAAAAAACGCAGCAAGGAGATATCCTGCATCTGGCTGCCATTGTTTTTTGGCTTACATACAATACAATTTGGCAAATGGATTAAAATCCTTTTTTTTGTGTGTGTGTATCGTGCAGCAGAAAGAATATTTTTTAATCAGATAAAGCTCTGGGTTTTTCCGAAGATCACAGAGGATTTAGTATCACAGAGGAACAGATGCTTAGCTCGGTGACCGGACTCAAACAGAAACAGCATTTTGTCTCGTCATTGTAGGAGAGGCGCAGGTGTGACTGATGACATTAACGATAGCTTTGTCCCATTCAAGTGTGGCTGTACGTCATGGCAGTGAGCCAGCATGAGCAATGTCAGGACCCTGAAACTGAAACAGCCAAACAGAATTCAGCCATCCTTAATTATATTATTTACACCTGTGCTGTCTCACTGAAACGTGTCGCAACATTTTCTGTGAAAAAGACCTATTAAGAGGCACACACTGTACTGTGGTTTGAGTACTGGACAATTACAAATATATTATTTATTATCCTTTCAAGGACAGTCTGTATATATAGATACATAGATACATTATACATCACACAACATGACTACAGACATGACAGTTACCAAGGTTTCATTGAGTGATGAAGTGAGTGAGATCTGTATGAAGTGTGGAGAATGGGTTGAGGGGTGAGCCCGGGGTCATGTGCTATGCTGTGTGCTCTGCATGCAATGGCCAGTCCTATAAATCAGTTGCAGTGTGTTAAAGCGGCTGGCCGTGTGACTGTTTCATGAACTCAGGGAGCGAGAGGAGGACAAGGAGATGGCTGAGTTTCTCAGACTGAAGCTGATGCCTCTGGAGAAGAAGCTGAAAGTCACACAACGTGAGTGAAAACACACACAAACACACAGAGTCAGGAGTATTGTTCACTTCATTCATCTTTTTTTTTCTTTTCTTTTTTCTTCAAAAGATCCTCCAAAGCCCAAGAGACAAATCCCGGAGCCGCCTCCCAACAAACCATCCATCACCAAGTCAGGAGTGGCCATCATTAAGGATTGCTGTGGAGCCACCCAGTGTGCCGTCATGTAAACTGACACAGACCTCTTTATGACCCCTGCCCCCGTGTCAGAAACTACACACTCGCGTCACGTGACATGCCATGCATCACTTCCTGTGTCTCAGAGGACCTCAGTTAGTTGTGTTTCCCCTCGAAACTGTTCAGGAATCAGGATAATTATTTGAGTTTCATCCTGCCGGTTTGAGCAAAGACTTTGGAAACTGATCCTTAATCAGTACTCGAGGGGAACAGTAAGAAAGCTTCTGTAGGCTTGTCCACGGTGTTTATGAAGGAAAGAGAAGTGTAAATAAAAATCTGATAAATATCTATGTCTTAAATGAGTCAGATTGGGTCACTCCATCATGTAACATTCCTTTGAGATGAAAATATGGTCTATGATCATGTGGTTGATAGACAGTGCGAGCATTTATAGAACTACAAGCACAATGTCCACACAGTGAGGTATAAACGTTGAGGTTCTCTGTCTGACAGGAAAAACACATCTGTTATCGTTCCGCCATGTTTGACAACGGGTATTTATTCTTTCATTTCAGGTCTTTAACACCAACCAGTGAACCTCTTTCACTTTCAGGAGACCCACAACTCTACGTTTTTATCATTGATCCCAGGTGTGACGCACACACGTGGTTCAAACTAACACTATGGCTGCCGAATAAGAGAGCGAGAGTTGGTGGATGCTTTTGTACTGGAGTTGAACAATATTTTTAAGTCCATCCTTTGCCCAGTTTAGAACTTTAATTCTCTTATCTGTGTCATTGAAAACCCACACAGAAATACTTACTACAAAGTTGGGTCATATTAGACTGAATGCCAATAAATCACGTTAGCCCGCTTTAAAAGAAGTCTGAAAAGGAAATGTAAATGTTCAAAGCAACGTGAGACAATGAACAGAACTTCAAAGAGGCCAAATTGTCCTTCATGTTACCTGAAAATGCACAGACAAAAAACAAACAGTGGGAGTAAGAAGAAGGAATATGTGGACATACACAGTGCTGTACAGTGGTGTTTCTGATGGATCTTCTCAGGTAGTGAACGATGCAGACTCCAGGAAAGGTTCCCTGTTTCTTTTTAGATGAAACATGGTGGCATGATCATTCAAGTCTAAAGATTGTGAATTTTGTGCCTCTGTTTGTCCAAGTCCACCACGCCTGTACAGTAATGCGTCAATCACATTCTTAAATCCAGTAATACAACATTGAGGTCTGATTTCATTTTTATGTAGGCTCAAAAGGCAGAAGGCAGCCAAATTATAACTTTCAAGTCCGTATAAAGATTTTTTTTTCAAAATACATTAACTATGTTGGAAAATAGTTGCTGAAAACATGTGAAAATACTTTGAACGATGTAGCACTGAAATGTGGATTTAGAGGTTAAAACAGTTTTTCACCAGTTTTCAGTCCAGGATTTTGTGGGCGGTCCTAAAGGGTGGCTCGATGACACGCTGAGGCCACCCTGAGCACACCCCTGCACTCCTAGCAGAGAGACAGATGAATTCATCTCGCTCAATGTTCAAAGTTGCTGCTTCAGCACCTTTAGCAGACACGCCACCACATTCCTGGAGAATAGTGCTCATTTTTACACCTAATTTCATAAACTTATCGATATTTTAATTATTCAAATTTGACTGGGCAGTTAATAACACTTTCTTCTTTAGTTGACAAGCTCGGAACACATACATTTTCACTTCAGACTTTAAGGCTTCAAGTGTCCGCACTTTTACATTTCTCTTGATAAAGGCTAACGCTAACTAGCATGCAACCTCATATGACCCACTTTTGTAGCAGTGTTCCTGCTAACGGCTTAGTGACGTTTCATGTCTTTGGTTCACTCCTGTAAATGCCAACACGTACTAGTCATTTTATCCAAGTATCCAAGTTTTATGATCCACTCTGCTTACTCATTCCTCACAGTCACATCACTGGACACACTGACATCATCTCAGACAACAACTACTGGGAGTTACTGACTGTGGTAGTATGACATCATTCATAGATATTATGGATATTACTGACAAACAACTTGCATCCTCTGAATTTAGTCTTGCGTTTTTAATGATTAAACACCAGGAAACGAATGCAATTTTCTTGTAAATGCCTCCAATAGATGGTGTATGTTTGAGTGTATTTAGGACATTAGTGACTCATGTCAAGCAAAGTGTTGCCCTTTGTCACTTTACCTTCCTTCTGATAACTTAGCGTTCTGTAGTAGTAGTGGATTTATGAAGGTCCTAATGTTGAATATTGAACAAATATGCAGAAAATAAGCTGAAACTACCTGTACATATATGTTTAAATAAAGAGCATCTTTCAGGATTTGTGATTGAGTGACATGATTTCAAACAACTGCAAAAAAAACAAAATACACACAGAGGAGCTCAGAGTGATGCTTGTGAAATTTATTTACTGAAATCTTTTTGGTCCCTTCAACAACGTCAGAGTGTTACAGCGACTTCTGGTGCAGTGAGGCAGTGAAGCGGTGTGACAGAGGGGGTGAGGCGAACGTGGGGAGGACACATCAGTGAGACAACTGTTGACCAGATAAACAAAAACAACAAGGCAGGAGACTGAAGGACACTGCTGAATAAAGGAAATACTGTCGTGCGACGTGAAAACTGAACAAGGTCAGATACAGTTAAACTGAGGTAAAGACACGAAAACCACTCTCTGGCCACTAACTTCACATACGCATTTCAGGAACCAAAACTATGCAAAAGTGCATATTTTGACAGGTACTATAGCTTCTCGCTGATGTAACCAAAACAAAGAGAAAGCTAAACAGGGAAAGTTAAATGTGCTCGTCTGAGTTAGTTGCCACTGTAGTACTAAGGAGGGCTAGGGTTTGCTGAAAAAGCACAAAAAGTAATACATTTTAATCAGCAGTTTAATCCCCTTTCTATCATTACTAATTCTAAATCATTAACTTCCTGTGAGCTGCTCATTCTTGAATCAAAAGAGGTTTCTAGACACTGCAGGAGAGACGTGAACCCTAACAGCCTGAATTAAAAACATTTTCTCGATTGGTGTTTCGGTGCGTTGGCAGATGGTTTCTCATCTTTTAAAGGCTTCACACCAAGACAAAAATCAAGTCTGACAAAGAAAACTTGCATCACAACACTGCCTAAAGATGTAAATACTGCACTGGACAGAACCTGATAAAATGGGCTCTTACCCATTTCTTTGAACCTTTTCTCGGAACATAAACAATCCTCAATCCTTCGACATCGGCAGCAACCAGATTGTGCTAAACCTCACATGCGGCCGACATCATTTGGTGGCAACTCAGCAGCCAGCGGTCTTGTAAACACATGAGACAGAGGAAAACGGAGAAACAAACACACATCGCTAAGTAAAAACTCCTCTACGTGAGATGCGAGGTATGGGGAGGTGCGATGGCAATTTCCTTTGGCACCGTGGCAAATACAAGCCATTGTAAAAGCCCGGCAGATTCCAGAGAGCCGCAGAGGGTCCCTCTGTGTGCAACGTCACAGTCTGTTCAGGAGGCTGCCCAGAGCCCCCCATGGTGCTCCACAAAACAGCCCACCGCCTCCCGTCACATCTCTTCTCCCTAAAAACTCACAACCAGTCACCCTGTCATTAAAAACCAAAAACTCAGGAGTGCTCGCTGCTCCCCTTGAACTCTTCAACTCAGGCGGCGTGGACATCACCACAGATGCAGCGACTACCAGCAACAAGGTTAACTTCAAAAACCTTGAGCGTTTATGCGGCAACTGCGAGGGTGATGCCGACTCTTAAGATCTCTAAAACATGGTGGAAATAAAAGACCGATCTTAAAGAATGTCTTACCATCGTCTGTTCCTGTCTGCTCCTCCTGGGCTTACACCATGCATAAACTCATTTATGCACACCATGCATATTTCACACCACCTACTCCAGTGTAAACCACACACACAGACAAAATACACCTAAAACAACACAAACACTCTGGCTGCTGGCTAAAGCCCAACAATCAAAGTATAGCTCAGTTCCTGCTGCCCAGGCGCACGCGTTGCCCGAGTCTTCCAGAGCCCTTTTCCCTTTCAGGCCTTCATTAGTGGCCTTTGCTATAACTTAAGTCAAAAGTACAACAAGAATAAAAATTCCTGAGAGCAGCGCTTCTCAACTTTGCCACCAATGTTTGAACTGCTCAAAAGCGGTTAGCTTGTTTTATCAAAAGCCGCCACCTGAACAGTCCGTGTTAATCTCTTCAACCCTTCATCATTGAATTGCCACCAAATATGCCACACATTTAGGCCAAACTCTTCCACAGACTACTAAATACTCTGCATAAAAGCAACTGAAAATACTGTCCTTGGGCTACTTTACAACAGAGACAAAAGTCGAGAATAGACCTCAAAGAGAAGCTACGTCTTTCTAAATCTTTACCCAAAAGAAGACAAAGCGTGAAACAGGCAGGTGCTTGGCGGCCAGTTTGGTTGTCATGTCTACAGTTACCTACAAAGCAAAATCTCCAAAAAACCTGAAAAGAGTTCATGAAAATGAATGAATGAATCTTGAGTCTTAAATTAAATGATGCATGAAGGTTTCTCAATATGGTACATGAACAAAACATCTAAACCTTCTGTTATTTGTCATCTTATAAACAGAACGTGGGCAACTACATTTGTTGGATTTTACATAGAAAACTTAGTTACTCATCCCTAGGGTTTCTCCCAATTACCTAATACTGTGTATAACAGTGACAACTAACTCATACTTTAACCCTGCGTTCACTAGCGAGTGTTCTTTGACACAAAGTGGCTCAAAACTGAAGATTCACATTCACGGAAATATAATTTAACTTCCCTCCGGATGAAAGCAAACACAGGTTACAGTAGATTTTTGGAAAATTAAAGAATTGCAGAGAATCTGCAAGAAGAAAAATCACAGCTTGGTGAACATCATCGGATTGTGAGACGAGCAAACAAAGAACAACGATGGCCGATGAGCAGTTAAAGAAGGAAGCAGAAGCATGCAACAGCCTGTTGTGTGGGATGTAGAGGGGACAATACCGATGCTCTTCTGGGGTCACATCTGTGCAGTGTGTGTTCAGTGTAGCCGGTCAACTCTCGTATTTAGAGTTACACTATGTGTGAACTAGTATTGCTTAGTGTGTGTGTGTGTAGATCAGAGGCCTGCGGTGAACGAGAAGTTAGCAGCTAGCTTAATTCTGCTGCGTGTGGCTCTTCTGCTGGGACTCTCCGCTGACAACGGGGCCTTCATGTCAGGGGGCGGTGGAGGCTTGGTGGCTGCCGAGTCTTCTGTGAGCTGCTCAGATGTGCTGTCGGCTGCAGCTGCCACCACAGGTTCACTCTCTGAAATCACACACAGTGCAGACTGAGCAGACACCTCTTGAAAGACAGGAGAGGTGCAAATAAAGCGACATAACATACTCATTAAAATCTATTTTTGTTGATTGGAATGCTCTTGTGTTCCTTCATTATCCTCAAATTTACCAAGTGGATGAATTAGAATATAGGCTCAAGGAAAGGCTCAAAGCTCCACTGGTCAGGTTTAGCACAGCATCCTCACCAAACAAGGGTCCTAAGTGCTATTTAAAATATTCCACTGATGGTTTTGAGATTTTGAAAAAAAAAAAAAAAAAAAAAAAAAAAAAAGAGAAAAGAAACCACTACTTAAAAATGAACTCAAACGTCCCCGACATGACAAACGCTGATGAAATCTGAATTTTCTGAAAGGGAACTGTCGGTGTGCTCATATGCGACACCTTAACAGGAAAAAACATGGAAGTAAGAGGCACGATTTCCTGTTCCACATGAAATGTAATCTATCTTATCATATGCTCATCTAGTTTAGCATATGGAGAATACACAGAGTGTTAAAAACCAGGATAGCTGAGCATCTGGATGCACGATCAGCACATCCTGCAGGCAAATCTTCCACATGTATCTTAGACAGGCTTGTGTAATTACTCGACAATAATGCCAGGACAATTTTATCATTAAATGCTATGTTGACTTTCATGTATTTGCATTTTGAACCCATGACTGACCTGGTGGTGGAGTCTTCTCAAAGTGGATCAGGTCTGTCTCCTGGAGGAGAACGGGGTCAGGGTGGAGCTGAGGTGAAGGCAAGCAGGATGGGACGGGACCACACAGCAGGTCTACTGGTGAAGTCAGACACAGCAGCTCTGACTCCGATGCTGTGTCGCCACCTGGTGGTAAAAGAACAGCATTTGATTCATTTATCGCAGGTACTTAAAAAATCCTTAAGTACTTCATTGGATTTCTAATACTTGAAAAAAAGCATCTTGAGCAGTAAATATAAATAAGTGTGTGTCCTGTCTTGACCTGGACTCTGGGCTCCAGAAGCACTGCTAACTGGGCTGTCTCTCGGGCTCTCCGTGTTCTCTTCTGGCTGAGGGCTGTTGGGGGCTGAAGAGCTTGCCCTTGCTGAACGAAAACACATACATGCACACACAGATTCATATTATACAGCTTCAATACACTGAGAAGGCACCGTCTCATGAAATCACTGCAAATACTGCCAGGCAGCTCCCACATATACCTCTACGTAACGACCCCTGACTGAAATGATCTTATGATTGTCTGAATATGTGACTGCAATTGATGATAGGCTTGACTTTAATAAGTGAACTATGAAAAAGACGTCCATCGTCATTACCTTTCATATCGTTCTTCAAAACAATAATCCTCTTGCGGCCGTGCCCTTTGATCCAGACCACCTGATGATGACATGTCACAATCAAGACAAGAATAAACGACAAGGACTGAATAAGATGCAGTCATAAGGTTAAAGCTCTGGGAGATTTAAATAACAAGTTCACAAGTTTAGAATGTGCTGCAGTATCTAATATATTCCTACCTGTGGAATGGCGCTGAGCAGCTCATCAACGCTGATGTATCCGTAGGAACGTGGTTCGAGGCAGCAGCTTGTAAATTTGTTGTACGCCCCCTGGAACTCGGTCAGGAAGATCTGGTTGTAGTGGTAGGTGTGGAGCAGGGCGCGCACGTTACGGGCAAACTGATAAAGCCTGGTCAGCCTCACCCAGTCCTCACCACGACCACCGGCCGTGATGCCAGCATTGTTGTTGTCGTCACTTTCTTCATGGTACAACTGTGGAAAAAAGAAAAATGGAACGCAGTCAGTCTGCTTTTGTGGCGAGTTCAGGTACACTAGAGCTTGGCAGAGAAGATGAACAAACACTTCCACTGACCTCCACGAGGTAGGGCAGACTCTTGAGTAACTCGCTGAGGGAGAGGAACCCATATTCACATGGGTTGAGCGGGGCTCCATGGACGGTCTGGTACTGCTCACTCAGCACCTCCACTCTGAGACCGTTGCTGACTTGGTCCTCCTCTTGGGACATGAGCAGGCTGAGCAGCTGGGAGGTTAGCGAGCGCAAAGACTTCCTGTTGATCAGCTGTACTTCCCGACCCTCAGAGCCATCCACCACCTAGAAATGGACATTTTACAGGATGTCAGATTTGAGGTGATTAAAAAAATTAATTCTAACTATCATTTACTGTGCTATTGGGATCACAAACTGTACTTGAGTTTATATTTAGATGGTTGTTGTATTGGTGTGTTTCCCCCACAAAAACACCAACTAATCCTTGGAGGTGTTTTTTTTTTTTTTTTTTACCTTGACAACATGGCAGAGTTTGGTCAGCAGAGCCGGCAGGGAGCTGGCATCGTAATCCTGCAGACGCAGACCATAACCAAAAGTCTTGCTGTACTCGGTGAGCAGCTGGCTGACAGGAAGGCTGGAGTTTTTCTGAGCCCGAAGCAGCTTGACCAGCTGAGCTGCCAGAGCTTTGATACGCTCCACTTCAGTCAGTGTCAGCACTTTCTCCTCACCACACTCTAACACCTGACCAAGGCACAAGACAGGTTTTTAAATTAGTGTTCAGACGGAGGCAGGGGAGGAGACATTCAGGCTTGAATAAAGGTGAATTTTAAAAAATGAGGACCACAAGGAATTATGCATACTGTACAAACGGTCTTCTTAACTCACCATCAGTATGTCGGGGATTGCCTCGAAGAGCTCCATGAGCTTGGTGAAGCCGTAGTAGCTGAGCTTGCACTGACGACCAAAGTGATGGTGGTAGGTGGGGATGAACTTGCTGAAGGGCATTCGGCAGTGCGGCTGGTGACGAAGAAGGTCCACCACCTCCTTCCCAAACTGCTTGGTGCGCTCCATTTCCTCCACTGTACGCTCTGCAGGCAAATTGGTGCAAGTTTAGCGTGTGCTCATACTGTTTACATACATTTCAGCTGGCTCTTTTTAACAATCAGGCTGCATATATGCAACAATTTCACAAATGTTTGCTTTGGACTAAGTGGAGAGTATGGGTACCATTCACTTCATATAACACTATACATATAACACAGACCTCTCTTGGGAACAGAGATGACTGTGTCCGTGTCCTGGTGTGTAATAGTGATGGTGGTATCAGGAATCTCAGTCAGCAGGTCCATCAGGTCACATATGCCATAGTCGATAATCCTCCAGTCTCTGGAGAAGCACCTGATACACAACGGATGAGAACATTTCACAAAACAACCATGACACAGATGATCGGCACTTATATTGACACTTGATGATGACTGACCAATGGTATGCCTGCATGAAGTCCTTGATTGCCACTTGTTTGCTGGCTTGAAATTTAAGCAGTTTGAGCAGGTCTTGGGTGAAACGCTTCACTTGAGCACGATGGGTGAGGGTCAGTAAACGCTTGGTACCCATGCCCAAGATCTGTAGATAAAGAAATCACAGAATTTGTAGAACACAAACAAGAACGCAAATATGTGGTGATGTGTGCGATCCTCGTCAATACCTGCAGGACATGTGGCACGGCCTCTAGAAGCTCCAGCAGTTTGGAGTAGCCGTAGTCCGAGACGCGGCACTGCTTGGCAAAGTGATGGTGGTAGGAGGGTATGAACTTGCTCATTGGCATTATACAAGAAGGCTGACTCTTCAGCAGGTCAATAATCTCTCGGCTGAACTGGATGAGCTGTGGGTTGCCAACCGGACTCTTGCAGCGCTGAATCCATGGCTCTGCATCAAAGAAAATCTGTTACACCTGGCCGGTAGAGACAGCGCTATGTAAAGGGCAACAAGATTTCAAGATATTAAAAGTTCCTACCGGAGTTTGGTGCTGGTGGTTTGTTGTGGATCCACTTGATGACTTTGAAGCCATTCTGAGCTGTAACTATTGTGATGCTGGGAACACAAGTGATGAGGTGCTCCAGAGAAACACCACCCTCCAGTGTCTCATTGCCCAGCTGCAGAGGGCTGAATTTTGCTGCGTAGCAGTCTGGAAAACTAAAAAGAAAAATACACGACATTGTTGACTTCATAATGTGTGAAAATATGTTCCCGTTTGATAAAAGAAAAACTTCAAAACATGAAATGAGGAGCCGTTTGTCACCTGAGTAGCGGCAGAGTTCCCTCGTGTGACTGCAACAGATTGTGGACCTCGGAGGCTAAGGTGCTCAGAGACATCACAACAAAGGGGATTTTATAGGAGTCGGGGTCAAAGTCAGCCTCGCTAAAAATAAAAATGAACAGTGACAATGAAAAACAATGAATAGTTGGATGAAAAGAAGCACGAAGTTCAGTGTCTTGTATTACACATTTGTGAAATAAATGATACCATACATGCACATTTTATGCTGAATTCTAATTCTAACCTGAAGTCCTGCTGTGTGTAGTGCTGTCTGCAGACAGGTTCGTGGTACTCCAGCTCCTCAAACACCACAGGGCTGCCACTAGTAGAAGAAGAGCCCTCCTGGGATTGGGAGGAACCCAGTGGACTCTGACGGATTAGGCTGCTGGGCAGAAGACAGACAAGCCTCGAGCCTCCCTGTTCCCGCACTGCCACCACCTCTGGTAGCCTGTACAGATCCCCAACCACAAGCTTACGGGAATATCTGGGAAGAGGGAAGAATGACAGCATATAGTTTACACTGACACTCCAAGTGCAAAATATGAGTAAAGGTGCTCGTGTTTGAAAGAGACAAACTTACTTTTTCTCATAGATCTCGGTAAATTTGAAAAGGGGAAGGCAGTTGGCAGGTGCATCCTGAAGAATGCTGATGATCTCAGTGCTGTGTAATGAAAGAGCTGAAATTTATGACCATGATCCAGAGCAGAACAGCTGAAGAAAATATGTATTCGTATCTCAAATGTTTAACTGTACCTGAGCATGGCAAGGGATTTGTTGTTGCCACCGGTGATCAGAGACACCTGAATGCGTTTGCCACCGATCTTATAACGGTGAAGGCCACTGACGGCACTTATGGCCTGCTGCAGGAATAACATCTGGATTGTGGCCTTCAGCTGATAGTCAGTGTGCGGGCTAAGCTCCACCGCTTTCACCTAGACAAAACAAGTCGCACCCACAAAGAGATGTTTTGAGATGGGTGTGAATCTCACCATCTCTCCATTCAAACAGAAAGTCTGCAACCAATCATACTGAAAGCCAAGACACAAGAATGGACACAGGTATATTTGATCGATACATTAAATCAGTACAACTGGAGTAGGTCTTACCCGCCCGTATCGGGAGAAGGTGTCATGCAGAGTCTGCTGCAGATCCTTGCGGGACATTCTGTAGTCCAGGTTGGCCACCTGGACCTCTGCCCCATCTGAGAAAGGCTGAGGAGGACCTTCAGGACACGGACTGCGAGGTGCAGTCAAAAGAGGCGAGGACCGGCTGGACAGGCAGGGGGACGCACTCCTTTCGTTAGACAAAGGGAAGACTCATTTTAAATAAAAACTAACATTACATTTACTGTGAGGGAGCAGAGACTTTATATGTAACGCAAGAAATGAGAAGAAAGCTCAACTTAATCAAACGTGATTGATTTAAACCTGATATATTACCTGGATGACCAGGAGCCCTGGGACAGGACGAGGGGACTGAAACTCCTGTGCAGGTTCAACTTGCTGAAGGCTGAGGGTGTACTAATCTGAAACTCCCCTGAGCTCCTGTCCACTTGTTCGACAGGAGATTCATTCATACTGCGAGGATTGGAGCCCTCTCTTCTACATGAAGAGAAGAGAGAGAGGGACATGTAGGACCTTTATTTAAGACAGCAGGACATAAAGTGCCCACACTAGCAGATATTTTAGATTACAGATTAAGCTAGGTGATGCACACCTTACCAAAAAAAAGTATGTTGTGTGTATGTAGATGTGTTTTGACAGCCTGTGTACCTCCTCCTGTATATGGATTCTCCGGTGAGGCCAGGCTTGGACAGCTGATCCAGGACTCCTGTCTCACCATTGCTGTGGGGTGAAGAGGAAGCAGCACGTCCTTTCTCTGGGAGGTGGAAGCCCATTCTGGGCTTGCCCTCCATACTACCCAGCTCCTGGATCAGACAGAGGCAGCAGATGTTATTACTGTGGCTGCTGACTGGATGGATGGACTGCTGTGTTTGTGTGCATGTCAAGCTAAAGGAATGAACCATGCAAGGGAATAAACTGATGTTTTAACTAGGGATGCACATTTTAAAGAAACTTGCTAGAACTTATTTTAAGACTTTTGAACTGGCTGAACTCAAATGCACTGTATTATACACAATGTAAGCAGCTCTGATTAAAACAGCAATGACAAGAATGCTGAGCTCAAGGCCAACCTGAAACAGCTAACAAGGCTGCCAGTATGACAGCTGCAGAGGCTGTGATGAAAGATATTTGAGATAGTTACCTGTAGAGTAGTACATTTCATATTGAAATCTACTGATATTTAAAATACACATCCCTAGTTTTAGTTAGTAGGTAATCCATTTATGGGACATTTTCTGAGCCGGTCAGGTCTGGTTAGTTATAATCAAGGAACAGAAGACAAGTCAGTCTTTCCACCCACCAGAGGTCAGTTTTATCACAGTGAAAATGCAGCAGCACAACAAATAGAGGCAAGGATCAAACTTTGCAGACAACACAGACGCAGTATATCAGCACTGATATACAGGACAACACACAGCCAGGAAAAAAAAAAAGCACAAAAGCTATATCATGCATTAAATGATCAAAGACCAATGAACATGCAGGACAGCAGGGATACATGAAGGACTAACCATAATTACTACATGCTAGCACAGGCAGGCAAAGCTTAGGGAGCAGCTACAAGCTGTTAGTCAAAGCAGCACTTGGGACACTGGGTGGGAAAGAAGCTACTGAGATTTACAAAGCAGCCCAGAGAATAATACGGGGCAATGCAGGTTAAGGGGAAGCAGGCACTGACGAGTCTGCTGACCTGATGGGGCTTGGCTGGAGCACCACCGGGAGGCCCACTGCACCCCCTCCTGGGGCTGTAGGGCCTTTCAGGCACTGGGCCTGGGGTGTGGCACGGGCGTGTTGTTCGCCGTGGCCTCCTGGGTGACCTGGGCTTCTCCAGGGGCAGAAAAGAGAAGGAGGATATGGTTGGGGGAGGGGCAAACACTGAATCCTGGTTTTGACAGGTCTGGGGCAGAGTCTGAGGCTGAAGCAAGTGATGGGACCGAGACTGAAGCTCAGGCTCAGGACTTGCATCGTCTCGGGGCCGCGGGGAGAAGGAGAGGCTGATTCGGTGGCCAAACACATCCTCATTTTCCATTCGCTTGCGGGCACGCGCAGCTGCCTCAGGGCTGCCAAAACGGAGGACTGCCGTGCCCTGGGACATGCCAAGCACTTTGCCACCACAGTTGTCTGACAGGCGGCGGAGCCTGAGCTTCACAGCGTTCCGCAGGCTCTTGTCACAGTTGACAGGGAGGTTGTGCACATAGAGGAGGTTGAAACTGGGCTGAGGGAGGGGAGGAAGAGACAGCGGGCCTGTCTGGTTTGTATAATTTACACTTTAAATAAATGAAAGCAGCAGTCCAAATTGTCGTTCATCTAAGAACGACAATTTGAAAAAAGAAAACTGTGATCACCTCTGGAAGAAAATTGCGTAAACAAATGATCAAAGTCATTCCAATGGCCTCACTCCCTGACTCCAGACTAAAAATGAAATTCTCCTTGGTTACTTTTGCCAGAACCTACTTACCTCATTTAATACAGAGTCAATAAAAAAAGTCTTTTTTAGGTCCTAATGAAGCATTTGTAGAGCCTACCTGTGCTTTGACAAGCATGCGTGGTGGCAGATCAGCCGTGATCTCCTGAAAGGCCACGTGGCAGTTGGCATGCTGCAGTAGGGCTGAAGACGTATGGTTGCCATGGACCAGGATTACCTGGAAACCATGGCGATGACGCAGGTCACTCAGCTCACTTGCAAAGTTCACATCAGCTGTTAACAATGAAAAGATATCTCTTGTTATCAATAAATCCTGTATGTGTCGTGGTTGGAGTTGATGAATCTGAGCTGGACTCACAGGATACTAGTACGACAGTGGCAGGTGCAGTGTGGGTCTCAGCGAAGCGTCGGAGGCTTTGCCGAAGCTTGTCGTCTGCGGCATTCTTGGCTGTGGCATTGATATGTGCAACAGTAACCTGATGAAGCAACAAAATATGGATACATAGCTTTACTTTTTAAGTCTCCAATATATAATATCTGATTTGGTGCAAAATAAAATGGAACATAATGCGAATGCCCAACTCAGCCAAGTCTAAAGTCAAAGTAAATACGCCCAAATTGACGGTGAATATACTCGTTTTAGCCGGACAGTACGGAGCCACAGAGTGCCCATGAAGAGAAACAACCGAGATCACGTGTTACTGCAACGTGTGTGAAAATACTATTGCATGTACAGAAAAGAGGAGGAGGACATGGTTGGGGGAGGGGTGGACAGTGAATCCTGGTCTTGACAGGTCTGGGGCAGAGCCCAGTGTTAAAGTAAGTGATGGGATACAGCCAAGTGTATATACAGAGAGCCAGCACAACAGACCAGCCTTTCTCCAAAGCATGAAGTGCAGTGCACCTGCTCCAAATACTACTACCGACAACACCTCCACCACTCAATAACACATAGCCATCTGTTCGGCAATAGTCACACTGAGCACACATGCTAACTTTGCAGCTAGCTAGCTCCCTGTTGTTGTTGTTGGTGGTGGGAGTCTTGTGTAATGAGAAATGAGGTGGAGGCAAGAAGGGAGGGGGCAATGCGAGAGGGCACCATGGAGACTGGGGCTGGGGTAACTGGGAAGATTAGAAGGAGCTACCAACTACACTGACTGTACACCATAAAATCAAGCTTAACTTAGCATAGATTTCTTCATCATGACAAAGCCTACGTTTAGCTCAGGTAGGCTATTAGATGCAGCTATGAAGCATACAAGTAAGTATACCCACCATGTATAAAGACACACATAACTTGACACAGCTAGCCCATTTTTTTTAATCTGGGCGATAACTATGTGCCAGCTGTTTATATACTGCAGTCACTGAATATTAAACAGATTTTGATGTTTTCTCCAGTGCTGACAGAGCAGAGAGAGGTCTGGGTATGTGAAACTGAAGGCATACAAACAGCTGGCACATGGCTCTTTTTTTTTAAACTTACGGGACAGCTAATGGTGTCACTGAATGAGATGTTAGCGTCACAGGACTATTCATCACTAAACAGCACTCATTATCTGTAATAGCATAAAACACGTTACTGTTGGTACCTGGCAGTTGTTGAGCTCTTGGATGACAGCTTTACTCTCCTTGCTGATATCACAGACGCAAATGAATTCTGCCTCGCGGTGACCCTGGAAGAAACGGCTGCGAATACGCTGGACCACGGCTGCAGCGGAGCGTCCGCTGGGCACGCTGCAGTTCTCAATGTCCCAGAAGACACCGACTGGAGGGATGTTCTCAGGACCACTACTCTCTGGAGAACCTAGCAGATGGATAGCAAACTATCATTTCAACCACCAAAGCTTAACGGTTTGAAAGCATCCTAAAGTCCTATATATTAATACTTATTTCATTGATGTTGCAGTTAAATTTGATGGAAGTTTTGTATCCACTACATTTAAATCCCAAATAGCTTGCCATTTCAGTTCCAATGAACAACATATATGCAGGGTCCATGTTTGGTCCACTAACCATATTTCTGACCAGCCTTGCCAAGGCTGGTCGATGGCATGAGCATCATGCTATCAGAGGAGGTCCCACAGCCATTACAGATTGGGATAGGGATAGGAGCAGTCTGGGGAACAGGGACATTTGGCCACACCTTGTCGGACTCTGACGGCAATCCATTCATGGGCTGCAAATAATCACAAATCAATAAATTTGGGAAAAAAGAAATAAAACACCAGCAAGCAATACTATACCAAATGCAGTTTATAAGACAAATACAGAACCAGACTGAGGACATCATGCATATAGAAGTCACCCACAGTGATCTTCATTCACAAATACAAACAAAAAGCTCCACCAACCTTCAGCAGGCAGTCCTGGCAGTAGTGTGCCCCCTTCACACAAACCGTGCGTTCTACATTTAGGTGCATAGGATTAGAGCAGAAGTGTGCGGAGGTGGTTGTAGTAGTGATGGTGGTGGTGGTTGGGTGATCACCGAGTGTGCTTCTCTGGGATCTTCTGGCTGATGGGCAGCACTCCACACCACAGGTGTAGTAGCCAGAAGAGGCCAGGCAAGAGCCATGCAAGGGAGCGGGTAGAGTGGAAACACAGGGGAGAGAGGAAGCCAGAGGCGCTGAGGAGGTAAACAGGCTGGGTTGGCTACACGAAAGAGGTGCAGATGGGTACGTGTGCAGAAGCCCTGAGCAGCAGGAGAGGTAGGGATGTGATGAAATAGGCTGTGAGGTAGCGACAGAGGAAAGGAGCTGAGGTTTGTAACCAAGACTAAGCAGAGGATCAAGGACTTCACCTCCACTTCCGCAGCTCAGGTTATGTTTATACTGATGAACAGATGAAGCTACAGAGCATGAGCCAGACCTGCTGATACCGCTGCTGCTGATGGGGGCTCCCACAGAGCTTGGGGCCAGATAGACGGACACAACACCAGCAATGCTGCTACTGCTACCGACAACACCTCCGCCACCCAATAACCCATAGCCATCTGTTCTGCAATAGTCACACTGAGTGCAAATGCTTACTTTGGGGCTAGCCCCCTCTTGATGCTGCGGTGGTTGGTGGGAGTCTTGTGTAAGCTGAGGAGGAGGCAAGCAAGGAGGGGGCAATGGGAGAGGGGCCAGAGAAGAGAAGGGCTGGGATGATTGGGAAGAGGAAGTATGTTGCGGAGGAGGAGGTGGAGGAGGGACATCTTTCAGTTCCAGCACGGCCTTTCTGTTGTCCATGTAATTGTTCTGGAAAATTAAAAAGGCAGCATTGTTAGATTACGTCACAATGTTCTGTGGATTATTGTTTCTTATTATGGAAATATTGATAAATATCTATGCAAAAGTCATACAAACATTGCATATAAAGAACATAAATGGGTGTTTGATGAGTTTATGGGCACCCTGAAAGCAAGAGACAACTGCACTGACCAGGATTAAACAAATTTCACATTGTTTTGTCGTAGCCAAATCTAAATAGAAAAGGAGATGCTGTTAAATCGCATCAAAAGCTGAAATTAAAGTTCACCGCAGCATCTCCTGACCTGCTGCCTCATGAGCTACCTGCGCCAATGTGTACAGATATTTGGCCTGTACTCCGATAAATACTTACTTCTTTGTCTCGGTGATGAAGGGAGGTTGTCTCATAGGTGGAGAAGCAGTCTTTGAGTTTCCATAGCAGGGTTGAGGCCTCCGGTTTGGGGTGATTGAGCCATGGGTAGGGACTAGAGCTGCATATGGATCGCTCATTTTCCAGTCCTTCCATCATACAACCCGGAGAGGACTTTCACCATACTCTCGTCTCGTTTCTCTCTCATGCTTTCCTACACAGAGGAACCGAAAGTTAAAAGTTTCCACTGGTTATTTTCTCTCGCATCACCTCTCAATGACCCGGTGTGTTAGGGGTTATTTCCGTTCAGGTGCAAGCATTTGTGTTAGTGGATCCTTACTTACTCACTCATATGTGAGAGCGCCGCTTCGTAACACCAGTTTAAAGCCCCCCAAAAGGGGGCATGTCTGTGTCTGAGTACATTACACGGGTGCAAAGTTTGAACCGCTTATCTGGAGCTAACTAACACGACAGACCAAAACGAGTCGTGTAAAACTAACCGGCGTTACGTTAGCCACCAGCTAGCACACGTTAAAGCCGTTAGTCTGAGTGTGTTAACGGTTGTTTATGACGGAGTTAGCCGGTTGATTAGCCAGGCTGCCGCCTAACATGAGCTAATTTAACGTGAACCGTTTGTCTGGAGCTAAGCTAACAACAGACACCATTAGTTAGCTTGTTTAACTGACACATAGCGACCCCCTCCGACATGCTACCGTTGTCTTTACGATAAAACCAATATTATTCAGGTAACGGCGGGAAATGTACAGAGTAGTTTGTTATTTAGATACCTGAAAGGCCTCTCACATCTTCCTCAAAGGACCGCTCTCCCCCCGTCTGTCTCCCTAGAAACCCGCACCTTTTTGTAACCTACATTTGCCAGAAAGCACGCACAGCTGTCGCAAATGTTATTGGTATTTACCAAGTGAACGGCACCGGGGCTGATATTTAGAGTAATACATATCGGACAGCTTAACAGAAAATCGTGCATTTTATCTATATGCATATGTTAATATTTATTATCTCATATATGTATGTCCTTATAAATGACCAATGAACAAAAATGGTCAAAGTCATGGATAAAATCATTTTTAAAAAGCAGTCCCTTATAATAAGTCTCGGGGTTGAATAATTATAATAATAATTATCCTTTCTCCTTGAAAGTGATATAGTAGGCAAGTGTAAGTATAGTATAATACAGTACAGTACAGTACAGTATAGTATAGTATAGTAGTATTCCTAAGAAGTGGAGGGTACCCAATTACTGTACTTAAGTAAAGCTTATGTAAAGCAGTAACAGTTGTAACATTAAAATGCTGCATTATGCCACTAAAGGCCTTGTATGTAACTTTAATGGGATGTATTGACAGAAATGAAATATAATATTCATACCTGTGTTTTCATTAGTGTCACCTTAAAATAACAGTTGTTTATGTTACCTCAGAATGAGTCGAGAGTGTAGAGGGAGCAGGTCTTCTTACATCGTGCCCGCCATCTTGAACTGCTATGTTTCTAAGGCAGCCCAGATGGGACAAACCAAAGACTTGCTCCACATCAGACCTTTTGCATTTTTCACGGATTTCACAGCCACTGTAGTTTCCACTTGATGCTTGAATCTAGAGGGAGAGGTGAGGGGTATTCACTCGGTTACAATCTGAAACTTCATGACTAGATGCCACTAAATTCTGCACACTTGACCTTTAATAATAATCCAGTATGATAGTAACCCTGAAGGGAGCCATCCTGCATACTGCATGAGCACTTTAAAGTAAAAATACTCATTATGTAAAATGTATTTACTTCTTCCACCACTGAATACTGTTACAATATTAAAACACAAAAACTCAAATACACAAAAAATAGTGAGGTTAGGAGGGAAGAAAGTGTTCAGGAGCCTCTGATGTCTTATGCTGTAATACTTATTGATGCTTGGCCAATGAGAATTAGAGACACTCTCAAAGTACATCAGAAGTGCCTGAGTCGGTCTCATATTCTCCACAACTCATGCTGGCGGACAGACTTTAAACCCCAAGATAACACCACAAATGTACCCATGTCAGTGTTACTGTCAGCACATTCTAGTCTGGAGACACTGTTGTCTGTTTATGTCGAATAAACGTCAACGGCAAGCTATCTAATATGTCTAGGGAAGCAACACAAGGTCTCTTCAACCCTGGCCACCACAGTGTTGAGATAGACTGGCACCTGCTGTTCTCAACCAAAGCCAAACAACCAAGGCCCACACGTGACCCTGTGTAACCTAAGGATAGAAAACCCCATAACACTCTATATCTAATTTAATTACTAATTTAAGTCACTGTTAAATTAAATGCAATCATATTTTGACTATAGTTAAAGCGGCACAGTCCGGCAGGTGCACCTACCGGCACCACAGCGCCCTCTAGCGGCTGGCAGGCGGCCAGCTCCCCCCCTGTTGCTGTGATCATGCCTGGGGTACTGTAACGGGACAGCAGGTTCAACCATCAGTGCCGCTGCTGAATGGAGATGGCCAAACGATAACGGCTCCGCGCTTTATACATTATTCACCTTTCCACGCGGCGGGAGGGAGTTATTCTGTGACTGAATTAAACCTCGGACGTAGTTCGCTTTCGGCTAATTGAAAAGAGTACGGCTCTTCCATCAATTAGACAGCACCGGCTTTTTGTTCCCGTCCGTCATGGCGATAGCCCACGTAGCCACCGAGTACGTTTTTTCCGACTTTTTGTTGAAGGACCCCACGGAGGGGAAGTACAAAGGGGTGCGTCTGGAGCTGGCCCTGGACAAGATAGTCACGTTTCTAGCGGTGGGACTGCCTTTGTTTCTCATCTCACTGGCTTTTGCTCAGGAGGTGTCCGTAGGTGAGTGGTTGAATTTGTGACATGTGACGTTACAATTTTATCATGTGGCGGAGTGTTGACTCAAGTCTAGGGGAGCTTCTTTGTCTCTATCCCTCTATTACACCATAGACTCGCTGCTGGGGCATGTTTGTCTCAGTCAAACGCAGCGGTGGAAGCAATGTGGTGTTTCTGCATGTGGTGGAGATAGAGAGAGAGGTGTGAAAACTGGAGAAGGTGTGGTTTATGTCTCCACCCTTCTGTTTATCTCACGCCCAGACTGAGTCAGGCTGCTGCTGCTGGTGCTGATGGTGGTGATGATGATGATGATGATGATGCACATGTACATGGACAGGTTCACGTACTGACAGATACCTAATGTAATCAAATATCTACAGCCCCATGAGTAGTCTACATAATCCTCTTACAGCCACAGTCTGTTGTTGTTATCCTTATCTGTGAATACTGATAGTCCTGCTAGAGGCGCCTCATACTTAGACAGGATGGATCCAGTGAGCTGCAAGCCTAACAAGAACTTCTGTCACTGTGGTTATCACTAATGCATATGATGGCCACAATCCAGGATTGATTTCCTTTATTAAATCCACAACAGTCACAGAGAGTAGATGCAGTATGGACTTCTGTACATCAGAATCGGGTTTGATGCCAAGTAGACCTTCACATAATTTGCCTTTGTATATTGGTAACAAACAACATATAAATAAAAATATAACTAAGGGTGAGAAAGCAAGTACACAACAACATATGAAACAAATATTACAATATGAAGAGCTGTACAGTCGGCAGGAATGTGCAAAGTTCACAGTATTTTTAAAGATATTTGACATGTCACTGTAGGAAAGGCGTAAATATTAACATTAATGATTAATATGACATTGTTAATGTTATCATAAAAAAGAGATGCTGCTCATTGAAATATTCACTAAAAAGGTTTCAGTAGTGGGTGTATATCTTGTTTTAAGTTTTGGGTTTCTTTAAAATGGCAACATTAAAATAACACAGTGCACTCTGAAAGGGCATGTCAGTAACTTGTACAGCTGGTCATATATGTGTGAGAGCCTCACACTTCAGATGAGAGCAGATTTGATTTTCATGAATATTTTAGGACTATTATGGAATAAGTACTCAACCCTTTTACTGAGCAATACCACAGTGTAGAAAATGTTTCCTGTTACGTCACACAAAATAAAAGTATTTCTAGCATCAAAATATACTTCAAAGTACCAACAATAGGTTAGAGTACTTATTATTATGCCGAATAATATTTATAATATCATATCACTGGATTATAATGAGTGATGCATTAATGTGCGACATCATTAATGTTGTTGCAGGTAAAGGTGGAGATAATTTCAACATGATTTCAACATAATAGTAAAGAAAGAGTTAAATATTGCCTTCTTAAATGTAGTGTAATGTCCCGAAAAGGAAATAATTGCAAAGTGCAAGTATATAAAAATGTACTTAAGTACATTTCACAGGTAAATGTACTTTGTTCCCTTTTACCACTGATCTTAAGATGAAAACATAAAAGTTACTGGAAATATATGTTGATTATCTGATGAGATCATAACTATAGTCAGAAAACTAGCATTAGCATTCATTCTGTGTTTGACATTAGCTCTTGTGCAGAACTTGTAAAAGTTGAGCAGCCGCTGACAGAATTAGCTTTTCTATCATCATGTGAAAGCTCATTGCTTCATGCTCCAACCACAAACACAAGTTGACTGACTTACTTGACTTACTATGGCTGATATGACTGGACAGAAAATGGGAATAATACGATGAGAACGTGCTCAGTTTGTTTAAAGCATCATTCTGCCATATTAATATGAGAGCTCATGTGCTGCCAAAATAATACCGTCTGTCGATTATTTGGGTCATCTGAGTTTTGCACTTGCCTGATTGAACTCTCCATTGTACCCCCACAATAATAGAGGATTGCATAATTATCGGCACAGAGTTTGCTGAAAACAGCCCAGCAACAAATCAGGTCATGCCTGCAGTTGGAGGGAGGGCTGACTGTTGTTGTAGTGTTTGTTTCTTTTTGCTGAATCATCACAATGCCTGTCAGCTCTGACTAACTCCTCACTTTCCTCATGCAGGCACACAGATCAGCTGCTTTGCTCCCACTAACTTCTCCTGGAGACAGGCGGCGTATGTGGACTCGTTTTGCTGGGCAGCACTCCAAAAACAAGCCAACAGTTCACCGCTATGGCTGCACAAGGTACACGCCCAGACATTTGTCCATAAATACGCTAATTAAAGCATCCAGGTTTGTGGTAAATTACTATCAGACATAGACTACAAACTGACTACACATTTCTCAGATTAAAGAAGTTAAATAGTTTCTATGGTAAAAGTTGTGCTAATAATGTCCAGAAATCCATCTTGGATGTTTGTTTGTTGTTTCTTCTACTAATTCAGCTTCTTCTGTTCTGTTCCCTCTATTTTGTCCCTCCATTTCTTCCCTCAGTTCTTCCCATACATCCTGCTCTCACTGGCCATCCTCTTGTACATCCCGGCGCTGCTCTGGCGTTTCACTGCAGCTCCCCAACTCTCCTCTGACCTCAATTTCATCATGGAAGAGCTGGACCGCTTTTATAATCGTGCCATCAGACTAGCTAAGAACATAGCATCCAAAGATGCAGCTGAGGACACCCAGAGGTAAACTGTTTTTTTGTTTTTTTGTCACTTGGGTCCAGCACAACAAGCTGTAAACAGCTCTGACATATAAGCGCCTCATAAAGTTGTTATATCTAAAATGTCAGCAAACAGTTGCCTATACAGTGTAAAGATTCAACTGCAGTCATGATGCTGGCCTCTGACAAACATCAAATATTTACTCCCCATCAACTCTTAAGAGAAATATTTGATTCTCTGGCTGCTAAATGCTGCACTATATTCATCAGTTAGTTTCAGACTTTGCCATTTGGTGTTGGACATGTAGCATACAGTATGTGAGTGAGTTGGGTACTCACTTGTGTTTGTTTGTATGTGTCTGTAAGTGACTACTATAAGCTACTGCTTAGATAAAACTGTACACAGAACTGGAAATGTTCCGTCTTTGGTGCCCCTTAGTGGCAGTGTTAAAAAAAAACATATGATGACAGAATGCAATGCATGCTGCTGCCGATGAATGCTGATGAATGGGCTGAAAACAACACATAGCCCGTGATAACACTTTATAAGTCCACACAATGGGGCTTGAATTTGCATTCTAAAACATCCAAGACGTAAAACAGCATTGAATAAGCTGAGGGGAATGTTGCTGTATTTCTCGTTTTTCAGGAAATTCATTTCATTCACAAACACAGAGGTCTTCTCACCCCCATGCTAATGGTGCTCCTGTGCCTTTTTCTGCTACAGTGCTTTGGACGTGACTGAGGGATGCTTCAAATACCCTTTAGTGGAGCAGTATCTGAAGACCAAGCGCTTCTCTCGCAGCCTTGTGTTCAAGTACCTTGCGTGTCGGGGCCTGACTCTGCTGATCCTGCTGCTGGCCTGCCTCTACCTTGGCTACTACATCCGACTGGCGTCTCTCACCGATGAGTTTCCCTGTAATCTGCGCACAGGTGTTCTGAAGAATGACAGCACGGTGCCGACTGCTGTACAATGTAAGCTCGTGGCAGTGAGTGTCTTCGGGCTGCTCAGCTACATCAACTTGGGGGTGTATGTGCTTCTCGCCCCGCTGGTGGTGTACGCCGCTCTCGGACCAGCTCGCCAGAGCTCCAGCTTCCTCCGGCCTTATGAGATGCTGCCGGGCTTCGGTGCTCTGGGTGTGGTCACACCCTTTTACAACGACCTCAGTATCTATCTGTTGTTCCTGAAGGAGAATCTGAGCGAACTCAAATCATTTAAGTGTCTGCAGGTGGGTACCAGCACAGATACTGAAGGTCCAGTGCGGTGGTTAAGATATGTGCCCTGTGTTTGAAAATTAACATGTCTTATTTACAGGTGCTTGAGTTGTTACAAGAGGCTGGTGATGAGGGGTTTGACACCATGTGCCTACTGCAGACTCTGGGTCAGGTGAAGACTGATGTGTTGGACAGTAAGAAGACGTGCTCACGCAAGACAAACAAAGAAACTAATAAAGCTGAAGAATGATTCCTCTGAGGTAAGAAGAACATTTAGCATTTCAACGCAGGCTGTACAACTTTAGTGAACTGAACTGATTATGTGGTGGATTTAACTTTAAGTGTGTCTTAAATCCTTCAGATCTTCCCGCCTTGCCACCGAATGATCGGCCCGATGAGGAGAAGCCTTGCTATGATGGAAAAGAAGAACTGGAAGAAAAACCTGTGCACTTACTGTACTTTTATCTGAATTTCTGGTGGGGTATTCCACCTCATTTTACTTCTCAGATGTCTCGTTTTTAATAAATTTGAATATTTGAATACATGGGTCTCAGGTCTGAGGTGATCTGCTGCTGACCCCTGACTTTGTTTTATTTTTCTGAAATGAAATTCCAATGTTTACATTTTTTTCTATAAGTCTTTTCTCAGGATCTTAAATGCCTTCCAGTCATAATTTATAATATAAGCCATGTTCCTTGGACTGAAATCTGTACATTAAATTTCCAGGTGCAAAAGACTACTTCCTGCCCTTTATGTTAGAATAAGAGACGTTTCTGAACACGGTTTAGATGTGTTTATAATTGATAATAAAAAGGATGTAGTGACTGATAAAAGTTTGTCCATACATCATAACATAAACATAAATGGTTAGTTATTACAAGAACCATTGGACTAGCTTTGTCTGGATTGTAAAACGTGATTATTTGTGCGTAAAGGTGCTGTTAACAACAGATGGTTTACTGTATGTGCATGTTGAAAGTAAAGCAAACCCTTGGGTTGTCCAAACTGATGGCAGCTCTGCATTTTATGAATGATGAATGAATAAAATATCAATTATCGTCAGAGGTAAAGCTTTTCAGACTTTCATGGGCTCTCATACAATTAAAGACTGTTGTTCTCAGTTCTATCACTACGGGTTTCATTTCATTGCTAGCCTTTAGATATTAAAATATAGTAACTATAATACATAACATTAACCACACATTTTGACGTGAAGTGGTAGGTAAACACAGGTGCTTCCAATGATACTAATTAAGGCTCAGTTCCATTCAGGTCAAACAGAGTTGGGGTGCTCCTGTGGTGTATGTTGGCTCATTGGAAAGTCTCTGCTGCACTAAATGGAACAGAAACTAGTTAGTATCATTGGAAACACATTTGTTGATCCTACTATCTCATGTCAAAATGGCTGCTGTGAAAAAGGTGTATTCGCTTACTAACAATCATACATAGTAAAAAAAAAAAAAGTTTCCCGTGTCAGTTCCCGTGGCTTTCATCTAATCACCATAACTTCCTAGATATGTGCCCATTATGGACAAGTTATTGTAAAATATGGATAAATAACATTTCCATCCCCTTGTCACATTTAGAAAAGACTAGACTAACTCACTAACAAACATCTGTACACTTCATTATAATGTATACAACTTCCCTACAATAAATATGATTTTAAAAAGTTCATGTTGTTTATTGACATATGTTTATAGTGCACTGAGGCGTCTCTTTGTGGGAATGTTTCTTATATGTATTGAATTGCAAAGCCTATGCTAAATATATATAAATGGGGTCGGTTTACAAAGTGACAATGGAATGTAAAAATAAAAGTGTACTTTCACAATCTTGCTTCACAAAGTCAGACATCGTTCCTTGTTGTGTGCACCGTGCCGGGGTAACAGGGTGAGGTAGCACAACTTTATGTATTGTAACGTAGCGCCACTACATCACAATACGCCGGCATGAGGCTCCGCCCTCCGCGGCTACAGGTTCGTTGAATGCTGTGATTGGATAACATTTTCGCAACGTCATCTCTATTGTCCAATAGCGGCCGAGAACAGCAGCTCCGTTTGTATTTGGTTGGTGAGTCGGGCACCGTCCTAACGTAATACGAGATTAGTTTGTGCAATCCGTTTGTTGCACAAATCCGGACAACATAAACTTGAGCTCTAAATACGCTCCCTCAGAGGTAACATGTTTTAATCGCTCCCTTGCGTGCAGGTGAGTCTGCCTACTTTCTGTGTTTCACTGTGTTGGGGTGACAGATTCTGGCTAAGTCGCTTTCAGCTAGCCACATTAGCTTAGCCGAGCAGCTTAGCCTTGCCACTTCCCACAGCTGTTATCTTTAAAAAGTAGCTAACACGTACACCTTCCAGCTCTACTCTTCCCTTTTGATAAAAACAAATGCTAAAACGCGTTTCCGTACTTTTCAAGCCTCAGTATACCGGTACGAAATGCATGGCGCTGTAGATTTAGGCTAGCTAACCTGGTTAGCTTTCGCTAACCGCAACAGTTTTGTGGTTTGAATGAGGATGTCTTTGCTGTCTTAACAGCTGTGCTGTGTTTTTAACTTCACAGTTAGGTCTCCTGTCCCCATCATCCTGACACACACAGACATGGTAGAGCCAGCACCACTCAAGTTTGCATCTCTGGCAGAGGAGCTGGGCTTCTGGAAGGAGCAGGCACTGAGGCACCAGCAAAGGTAACGTCGTCAGACTCTAAGCCCTCTGTAAAGGGTCACTTAAATAATAACCATGTATTATAGCTGTAGACATGTGAGTTATCCTTGGTAGTTAACATTGCATTGTCATCAGGGCGGATGAGGCTCAGGACGAGCTGCAGGAGTTCCAGCAGATGAGTCGAGACTATGAAGCCGAGCTGGAAACGGAGCTGAAGCAGTGTGAGGGTCGAAACAAGGAGCTGCTTTTGGACAACAACCGACTCTGTATGGAGCTGGAAAGCTTAAAGGTAGAGCACCTTGATTATAAATAGATCTCTGCCCTGCGGTGCTGGACAAGCTGTGGTGCTCCAGTTAGTGATCAGAAGAAGAGTTACTTTATTAATCCCTCAATAGGGAAATTATTGTTTTCACTCAGTTTTACTCATATGAGCCTGAAATAAAACCACATACATGCACACAACACAAAGGCCTTCTAGACGTGTAAATGTGGTGCGATGGTGAAGTGATGGGCGGCCACATAGTGGTGCCCGGGGAGCACTTAGGGGTTCGGTGATGAAGAGGATGTCATTGCTTCTTCTGTCAGACATTAAAACAGAGAGACACACCCACACACGCACACACACAGACAGGCTTTTAGCCAACCCAAATTTAGCATATCATTGCCACTGCAACTAGGAAAATTGCTGCCTAGCTATAAGGCAGCTGACTGCTATTTTTGTTCATTGGTCCATGGGGATGAGAACATTAATGAAAGAAGTGAATGCAGGATTGTGCTAAAAACCTCTGATTGCTTAAAGGTTGTTGGGGACAAGAAGGAGAAAGGACGTTCAACAGGGTTTCTTTTTTCCTCTCAGCTCTAAAACAGTATATGTCTTATTCAAATATGTTGGCAGCTGCGTTGATCTGCTGTGACACTGCAAAGCTGGCGATATCGATGAATATGATGTCCGTGTGCTGTTTGCAGGAGAAATTTGAGACTCAGCATTCAGATGCTTTTAGGCACATCTCAACCCTGGAGGAAGATCTGGCACAAACCAGAGCGGTGAGAGATCACCTGCAGAAATATATCAGAGAGCTCGAGCAGTCCAACGATGACCTGGAGAGGACCAAAAGGTCAGCGACGTCGTCATTATCCCACAAATGCGAGCTCTGACTTGCGTAAACATGCGCTGAGTTGGACTGTATCGCTGTAAACCAATATGTATTGTCAACTCTTGGCCCATCCTCTCTGCTTGTCCCAGGGCTACCATCATGTCTCTGGAGGACTTTGAGCAGCGAATGAACCACGTCATTGAGAGGAATGCTTTTCTTGAGAGCGAGCTGGACGAGAAAGAGAATCTGCTCGAGTCTGTTCAGAGGCTCAAAGATGAAGCCAGAGGTACACATGCGCGCACACACACACACACACACACACACACACCAACACACCAACATCACTGCAGCTTCTCAAGTTTACAAGAACTGCTGATTTCTCTACAAACTGACACTTGCGTCTAACTCAGTGAATTTTGATAGCTGGATTAATTCTTCAGATAGCATCTGTCTATGCTTTCCTGTATATCATATATCTGATCGAATGCGTAGTTGTATTCTAATTCATATTTGTACAGCAGTTTCTATATTTTACAGTGCTGTGATATATTTTTAGTGAAACTTAAGTCCCATCATCCATCATAGTTTATAACATACCTGCTTTTATTGTTAGTGTTGGGGCCCTGACATGCTGAGCCAGGAGTGCTCTGGCACCTGCTGCTCTCGCAGTCAGTCGACTCATGGTCTCGCCTCTTGGTTGATTGAGCATGTTAGATTGCTGTGGTACAGGTAGCACTGGAATCTTCTCATTTTAGAAAAAGCTGATTTTTGTTTATCCATCCTGTCTGTGTCAGACCTTCGCCAGGAGCTGGCTGTACGTCAAAAGGAAAGACGGCCGTCCAGCAGCCTGGGCAAAGACACAGATCGAGTGGATCTACCATGTCCCTCAGCTGGTAACCCATCCATCCCCATCACACCCTCCAAACCAATCAGCTCATTTGCCACGCCCCCTGCATCCAGTATCCGACGAGGTAAACAGAAAAACTTTTGACTGCACTAATCACTTCAGTGATAGTAAATATGCCAACTTTACATTAACATACTGTTTTTTTTTGTTTGTTTTTTGTTGTAGGTGATGGTCTAACGGGGACTCCCCTCACTACGTCTGCTAGAATATCTGCACTCAACATTGTCGGGGAGCTGCTGAGAAAAGTTGGGGTAAGAGATTAAAGATGATACCGGTGCAGTCCCGAGTGACTACAGCTTTACAGATTACATGTTTGATGTCCCATTTATGGGCTGACCAATAATTTCTTGATGTCCCTGCCAGAATCTGGAGTCAAAGTTGGCGTCCTGTCGAGACTTTGTGTACGACACGTCTGTCAGCAGACCAGCACTTCCGGCCGGCCCTGGCAGTCCTTCTGGTTTAGAAAGATGCCCTGAGGTCCAAGCCACCAGCATGAGCCCCCCTCCTCAGTACGAAAGGTGAGGAAAACAACGGCAGTGCAGTCTAAAGTTGTAATGATTTGGAAAAAAAACTATCTTACTGGTATTTGGACAAAAGGCACATGGATTGTAGCTTTTATTAACAACCCACTGCTTCCTTTATTCCCATGTGAATGTGTGCGCCTCTTGCAAGATGTGTGCTTAAAGTGAATAAAGGAACATTTTGGTAGTTTTTAACCTGGCTCTGCACTTGTTTTGTTGAAGTCATTGCCACTGCTACACTCCTAACATGAAGGAAATGTGTGCCAAGTTCCCTTAAGTTAACTAACACAACAACAGTTATGACAATAAGTACTAGGCTGAATGTATCTTTAAATATGTAACTTGAAATGTATAACTTGAGTTGTCCAATTCTCAAGTGTCCAGCTTTCTGCATTTCTGCTGTTGATTTCCTGGTATAAACTACAGACTCATTAATAAATGTGTTTTTGTAATTTGCATTTTGCACTTATGAACGGATGTGCTCCATCTTCTTTTGCAGTCTAGTAAAGCGGTTAGAGTTTGGACCAGCTCCTCCGAGAGGAGTCTCCCAGGGTGCCCAGTCTCCACAGGGAGGGGTCAAGATTCTGCTATGAGAGCGGGGGGGAAAAAAGAAGGCAGAAAACCTCCCACCACCTCCTCCCCAATCTCCAATAACTTGACACAGACCCCCTGTTCCATCTCCCCCCTCCACTTAATGAACTCCAGCAATGGGATTTTGAACTGCGCTGTCTTCCGTTGCCACCACGAGCCCTGCTGAACTATTTGAACAAGACAGCCCACTCTCCTTCCTCCAGTGCCCCACATAATCAGTGCATGGACTTCTGCTGCCTCAGGCTAGTATCACACCATAGCAGCTCTCGTAGGAAGCAGCACGACAGCTTGAAATCAAAGACTGCACTGCGCACACTGTATCATCTGTATCTTTGACACTGTGGTGGGTAGCATCTGAAAACAATCCTTCTGTGTCTTCTGATTTGCTTTCTGTGGTGGGTGAAGAACAACAGGGCTGTTCAAACACACATTTAGGGTGGTTGCCCGTCTATCATTACATTAATAACAGCCGCTGGATAGTACCCCAATTTTGGGACCAAGAAACTGGCGTGTCATTTGTAAAAAGAGGGTAAATTAATTATAAGTCTGAACCAAAGCGTCGATAGACTTGATGAAAAATGGATCAAACAAAAGTAATAAGGTTGTTTTTTTCTGTATGAACCTGAAAAACATGAACAAATCTGTTCTTTATTCTCTCGACTATGGGCTCAAACAATGTAGCAGTGAACAACGCCCAAGTGAATAACCTCTCTTGTAGAGAAGCGAGATCATTGGTTGAAAAGAAGAAAAAGATGTTTGAATAATGTTTCAAAGCTGAGTCCATAATTAGTTTTTCTTTTTCTAGAAGAGATTCAATATTGAAAAATTAAGAATGAGTTAGTCGCTGCCAGGAACTGGTGTTAGTATTTTAGCCACCGCTGCCTTCATCGACGTCGTTATTACCTCTTCAGTTTTTTAGGCCTTGCTTTGTTGCAAGAGTTCAGACTGAGTTAAGCATTCTTAATGCTGCCAGATTTCTAGAAAGGAGGCACGATCACTTTACTTCAGGCTAGTTTGAATCTCGCATTCTTTAAATTCACTCTGACACAGCTACCCACTCCCTTATTGCCATTGCACAGACTTGTTTTAGCAGACATCATTTTCTGTTATGCAAAGCTTCTGAAACTGACGTATAGCAATAGGTTTTCTGCCTCAGAGATGAGATGTTAATTTGTCATGCCACAAGATGTACTCTCTAGTGTTACCAATAACTTTTATACTGATTTTTTTTTTTTTTTTTTTTTTTTTTTTTAAGTTGACTGTAGAAGTAAGATCAGCACGTGTTAACTACTGAATGTACAGTAATAATTCCCTAATAGGTGTGAGACCTCTTGTCTGGCGTCAAGAGTTATATAGTGGGCCAAAAGGTTAAAAATACCAAGCAATAATAGATTTTAACAGGTCAAAGATAAGCACAGTTCATAGTATATTTGTGTAGGTATATAGAGCCTATATTAAATACCCTTTTCCTGCCTTTTAGTGAGAGATGAATGGGGAAAATAGTGATAAACTGAAAATGTTTCTGGTTAATCTTGATTTGTCATTACTGCCATCCAGCAGCTCATCAAGCAAATATTACAGTGCATATCTAAATATCGTGTTCATACAGCGGTCGTCACTGCACGCCGCAGCGTAGCCTATGCGTAGGGATTAACGTGTGGATCGTACATATCAGAACTGGATATCCTGCTACTGTTTGCTGTTTAACCTTCCTAACACGAGCTAACTGTAATCGTTATCCATGACCACTGTGTACTGGGTGTTTGTTTGTTTGCAGCACCGCCGCAACTGCTTCTGTGTTTGGATTTTAAACTGTATGTGCCTGAGGTACTATACCCAACTTTGATCCTGATGGTTTGCAGTTGTTGTTGTTGTTTTTTTTTCTATTGATCTGAACAGAATAACGATCTGTTGTGATGAGTTACTGACCAAGACAGAAACATTAAAAGGAGAAAAATCCAAACCTTTTTTAAAGATCTTTATTTCTTGTGCAGGTGGTTCAACAATTAATAGATACGTTTGGTGTCATGTAAACATCAGTTGATTACATTAAACATGATCAATGAGAATGAGTTGGCTTAGGGTCATCGGGGGCTTTTTGAACATGTACAATAAACCTGGGCAAAAAAGAAAGAAAATTGAAGTGCTGCTAAGTGCCTAATACTGAAATCGGGATCGTGCTTTTAGTTGAGGGTTGCCCTAAACCTTTTCTGGAAAACATTCTGGGCTTGAGTAAAACTGATATAAACACATCCGGGCACAAGAAAGGTGCAAATAACATATGACGGTGACTTTAGAAAATGTTTAACAGCTAAATATTTGTTTGTTGGGGTACAAACAAGCAGCACTGACTGGATGCAGATTGAGTATAGAAGTATATCTACATATCCAATCCGTTTAATTCCACTTCAGTGCCGCTCTGAAACACTAACAGCAGTCACAGGCAACAGGACGACAGTCGCTGATAATAGTTACAGATCCATAGATTTACACGATGTCTCTGCTTTTAAGTTCTATGGTATTGTGGAGACCCGAGGCTTTGCTGGCAGGTTAGCGTGGTAATTAGAGGCGCCTTGTGTACAAAACCTGGCATAATGAAGACACAGTCATTCAGTGCAGTACAAAACAGTGTAAATTAAAAAAATAAAATGATTAAAAGGGAACAGCAAATCACACATCAGCTGAGCCAACAAACCCCACCTCCTAGTTGTTATCAAGTCCTTCTGACTATTGTGTGTCAAGAAAAGGTGTGGAAAGATCAATACACTATTGGAAAATGGGAGACGATATATATATTTTGAAGTGATATGGAAGAACTAGATAGCATAACAGGCTTTGACGATTTTTGCTGTTGAAGTGGCAGACCTTGCCCTGGTAGGTTATTCTAATATCTGGTTATTTTGGCATCCCTTACTCCGCAGACTTGGTTCCATTAAAGTCGCCTTGGGAGTCGGCCTCCTCCTCTGAGGCATCCTCGATCACCCTTCTGCCTCCGCCCATACGCCGAGTTGCGCTGCCAAAGGAGGGCTCATTTCCACGCCTAGAATCCCACAGAGATGTACACACACACACACACACACACACACACACACACACACACACACACACACACAAGACGGCGATACAAAGACAGAAAACATATCCCCGTAGTGAGAGGCGTGATCATGTGACAGTGCCTGAGCTGGTTAAAGTTTGTTTGGAAACCAACCAGGGTGTTGATGAAGTACAGAATACAGGTTGTGCTTTGGTAACAGCTTAAGCACGCTGGTTATCTTTGTAACTCATTTGACTCCTGGCTCAGGAGAATGAGTTTGGTTTATGGCAGTTAAACCAAGCACTGAGAAAAATATGGCCACCGGTTAGAAATTGGTGTAATGGCAGGTCACTCGCTGCCCAGTGTACTGTTTTGTTCTATGGAAATGATGAAGTTGATGAGCCATGTTTCTCTCAGTTAGGCCCAATGGAAGAAATTAAGAGCATTAAGAGATTGTGCGGGAATGAAAAGTTAATAGTCAATAAGAGTCAATAAGAAACGGTGATGGGGTAACTTTTAGGCGCAGAGGTACCTGCTGTGTTACTCCTTGGGTTCAGGGTTGCCTCTGGAATAGAGATGGACACCATTGTTTTGCTCAATAAGGCTATCTGAACGATTTAAAATAACCAACCCTCTGAAAATGACTCAGTGTGCACTTAAGCACTCAAATGTAACTGACCTGAGAACAGTTAATGCTACTTGAGTTGATTTATTTGGGTGAAAAGACATAAAAGATTATTTGAACAAGATGTGAACAAGACACTCCGTCCTACCTAAGAAGAAACTCTTCTTAGCTAGGTCACTCTGTCCTACCTGAGTTTGCTCTTGAGAGAGTTGACCTCGCGGCTCATGGCATCATTGGCCTCGGTGGCTTCATCCAGCTCGCGCTGCAGCTTCCTGCGGGCGGCTGTAGCGCGCTGAGACTCCTCCTCCGACTCCTCTAGCTGCCGCTTCAGCTGCTTCATGCGGGTATTCGACTTTTCCGCCTGGTAAATGATTGGAGCAATTACACAAGCTTAGTACTCTTTGAATTGACCAACCATCCCTCTGTTCACTGTCAAGATACAGACAAGATTGTGTTGTGATTGTACCTGGTCTTTGTACTGCTCTGCCTGTTTCCTTTCCTCCTCCACCTGCATAATCAGGTCCTTCAGCTTCTTGTCCTTCTGGCGGATGCTCTTGGCAGAGGCCTGCTTTTCCCTGAGAAAGGAGAAAAGAATTTAGAGAATACAAGTATGTAGTAAGTAACAGATGTAAAAGAAAAATCAATGTAATAGCACTGTTAATAAGTGTGATAACACAAAACTTCTTTTTTTTAAAATCAGAAATATTCTTTTTCTTTCCCTGACCTGTTCTCCTGTTCCAGCTGCTCCTCCAGCTGTGCCACTTTAGCCTCCAAGGCGGAGATGGAGGACTTGAACTTGGACTTGACCTGGCCCTCCATCTCCTGCAGCTTGGCCTTCAGCTCCTTGTTCTGGCGCTCCAGCTGCTGCCGGGCGCTCTCGTTCTTCTGGGAGGTGGTGCGTTCCGACTGCAGCTCGTTGGTCAGCTGATCCACCTGTGGAGGGAATGTATGCAAGGAGAGGGATGAGGCCTCTGCACTCACCGAGCCCCTTTAATGCATAAAGCATCCGCTACTGTTCGGTCACCTGCTGCGTGCTCTTCCTCAGCCTGTCGTTGATGATCTCCATGTTGCTCTGCTCTTCTTCCAGCTCCTCCTCTAGCTGGGAGATCTTAGCTTCCAGGCGACGTTTCTCATCCGCCAAGGCTGACCTGCACATGCGGAGCACAGCAAAATGTAAACATAATTCATCTTATGCGTTCAACTCGCAGACAGACAGAGTGAAATCTTCACCCACTTTCCAGAGGAGTTGCTGGACAGCTCATCGGACAGCTCATCTCTCTCTGCCTCTGCCTGCTTCCGTGCCCTCTCAGCAGCAGCCAGGTCCTAGAAACATATCAGAGGTGAATACTTTATTTCAAACCTCTGTTCTGAAACATGATGCCTGATAGAAACCAAACATTACCTCCTGTAGCTGCATGAGCTCAGCCTCCAGACTCTTGGCTTTCTTCTCACTCTCCTTTGCGGAACTCAACACCTCCTCTTTGGCAGCGTGGGCGTCTTCCAGCTCCCTTTGGAAGTCCTTCATCTGGGCCTGGTGGTTTAGTTGTACAATAGTATTACTGAGTACATGTTGGAAGTACAAGCATCTATAAAGGTATAAAATAATTACATACTTGAAAAATAAAAGGAAATACATCAAACACTTAAACACCTCCATTTAATACAGATCCACAGTGTTCAGTCTACTTATTGTCAGGTGTTCAACCTGGTGCTGTCGTTACTCTCTCACCTGGAGTTTGCGGAGCTGTTTGATGGCCTCTTCCCGTCCCTTACTGGCCGTCTCAATCTGTCCCTCCAGATCTTTAATGTCCGTCTCCAACTTCTTCTTTGCTGCTGTCGCCAGGGCCCTCTGTTTACGTTCGTCCTCCAACTCAGTCTCCAGCTCACGAACCTGCAGTCAATATGCATCGTTGCTAAGACTACAGACGCAGCTGATTGGACATTCTCTGACTGTGGACCAGATCAGGATGATATGGACGATGAGATATTTTATGCCTCCTTACCTGCTTCACAAGCTGCCTCTTCTTCTCCTCTCCCATCTCATCTCGTCCCTGGAGGTCCCTCTCGAACTGAGCCTTCAGGGCCTGCATGTTGACCTCCAGACGCAGCTTGGCATCCTCAGCCGCCTGCAGCTCGTCCTCCAGCTCCTCCAGCTGGGTCTTCATCTCTTCCACCTGGGCCTCCAGGCCTCGCTTGGACTTCTCCAGCTCGTGGACCTATCATCAATATATTGTCAACTTAACCTACTGTATTTTATCACTTTCAGTGATATTTGAAATGAAACACTGTTCCAGCACTTACATTTTTTCCAACATCATCCTTGGAGCTGATCAGGTCTTCCATCTCTGTCCTCAGGGCCTTGTTGGCTCTCTCCAGCTCCTCTCTGGAGTCCTGGGCCTCCTCCAGAGCTCTTGCCAGAGACAGAGCCTTGGTCTCTTTCTCTCTGGCCTCAGCTTCAGCACGGTCCCTCTCATCTGCATATTTACTGGAGATGCTCTTCTCCTCGGCCAACATCTGGAGACCAGAGAGGACAGAAAACACTATTTTAGGTCACAGTAATTAAAGTAGTTTTAAAGTTTTACTGTGTAATTCTGATGTAACTGACCTGGTCGAACTTCTTCTGCTTCTTCTCCAGGTTGGACACATTCTGTCTCTGGTTGTCCAGGTCCATCAGTGTGTCCTCCAACTCCTGCTGGAGGCGGTTCTTGGTCTTCTCCAACTTGTCATACGCAGAGGCCTTCTCCTCATACTGGGTGTTTGCTGCCTCCAAATCTCTCTGCAGACGTTTCTTACCTTCTTCCAGCAGCTCGATGTTTCCTGTCATTTCATCTAGCTTCTTCTTTGAATCCGACAACTGAGGACAGAAGACTTTGTTGAGGCACTTTGCTCAGCCGCCAGTGTCTCTGCTAACTTCTTAAGACCTCACCTACGGTAAAACGTCTCTGCCTAATGACTTATAGATTAACCTAGAAATGAGTGACCCCTAGTTTGAACTCTGACCTGGATATTAAGGCTGGACACGTGTCTCTCCACGTTCCGCTTAGCCTCCATCTCCTCTTCAAGCTGCTCCTGCAAGCTATTCTTGTCATCTTCTGCTTGCCGCAGCTTTGTAGAGAACTGCAGTTTCTGGCGTGTCTCCTCAGCTAGCAGTTCCTGTTGCGGCACACCAGTCAAATGTTATTATGTAGTATATTTGTCATAGAAAAGGTTGCATGTAGTCTGTCTTGGAATTATAACATACGCAGCTCTAAACTTTACCTGTGAGTCTTGGAGTTGGGAGGTAAGGCTGCTAACGTCTTTGCTCAGTTTGATGTTCTTGCCCTCTGCTTCATTCAGTAGGTTTGTCACACTCTCCAGTTCAACCTGTATGAAGACAAAGTTGAGGTTTTGGCGATATTTCTGCATATCAGTGAGAAAGCTTTAAAAAAAATTATAGTACTGATGTACTTAGTCATTTACAGTGATCTTAGAGCAGCGCTCTCCCAGCTCGGCCTTCTGCTTCTCGCTGTCGGTGAAGCGCGACTGCAGATCTGCCACCTGACCTTCCAGCTTCTTCCTCTTGTGCTCCCCGTCTTGTTTGGCCTGGGTGAGTGAGCGCACCTCCATGGTCAATTCTGACGTCTCCTTCTCCAGTGCTTGTTTAGCTTTCTCCAGGTTTGTCTTCACCTGAGCAGAAAATGAAAACACAAGGTGTTTGGCTTTTTCAGCAACAGTATCAACCTGTGAAAACACCTGAGCATTAACAGCGATGTATGAAATGATGCAGGCCTACTCGTTTGGCCTGCTCCAGCTGCTCTGAGAGCTCCTCTGTAGCCTGGGTGTGTTTCTGTCTCATCTCCTGTATCTGGGCCTCATGGGTTCGGTTCTCATCCTCGATGGCTCTCTTCAGCAGGGTCACCTCCTGCTCACGTTTGGCCCTGTATGGATGGATCATGCACAATTATATAATATAATAAGTTCATATAATTCCTTTTGAATACTTTCATACAGTCTTGTATGACCAACCTGAGTTCTTGCTGTGTGGCAGTGGTGTCCAATGTGTCTTCTAGCTCAGACTTGAGGGCCTCAAGCTCCTCCCCAAGGTCCCGTTTGATTTTCTCGGCCTTGTTCCTAGCTGCCCGCTCAGAGTCGAGGTCCTCTTGCAAGTCGGAAATGTGTCCCTCCAGCTCTCTGATCTTCTTCAATGCATTGTTCTTCTGGGCTGTCTCATCTTCTAACCTGAGAAGAAGGAAAGTGCAACAATGAGGATTTTTTTGTTAGCATGACAAGAAATAACTTCCAGTTACAAGCTGATGTGGTGCTACTGCCCCAGCAAGTGTATTGAAGACTAAATCTGTAAATGGAGTTGATCGATCTTTACCTGGCCAAGGCATTCTGTAACTCCTCCTCCTTCTTTGCGAGCTGAGCTTTGAGGTCAGCGATCTGGGCCTGTAGGTCGGCTATCTGCTCTTGCATGTCATTCGATTCTGCTTCCAACTTGCGCTTAGCTTTGTCCAACTCCTGTCGACTCTTCTCTTCTTTTTTCAAGCGGACTAGAAGTATAGCAGGGAGACATCAATTGGCATTTTTAAAAAAAACTACAAGTGTGGCTCAGATTGTAACATTAGTCATGCCTTTTAAGGGTGTTAAAGTGTGGCACATGATTACCCTCTAGTTCAGAGATCATGGACTCATGTTTGTTTTTAAGCTTGGTGAGGTTCTTTGACTTCTCCTCTTCCTCTGCTAGGTTGGTACTAAAGTCTGCAATCCTCTCCTCCATCAGTTTCCTCTCCTACAAAACACCAAACAGATAATCAATTTGCCGAAGTCAACTTTATTTCTAATGACTGACCAAAATAAGAGCCAGTTTATCTATATGTACCTTCAGCAGCTTGTTGTTCTGGTCCTCCATCACCAAGATGTCATCCTCCAGCTTCTTGATCTTTCCCTCACAGGTAACCTTCTCCAGCTGGAGCTTTTGGCGGGCGTCTTCCTCCTCCTCCAAATGTTCTTCCAGTTCCTGCATGAAAAATACCATGTCTTTAGTTTCTGCTGCATCTCATCACATCATCAGAGTGGACAAATCTGAGCGTGGAAATAAGCGAGGTGAAGCTCCTTATCTATATAACAGCTACAAGAAACTATAACTTTATGAGCACAAACAGGTGTGTAGATCGGTTAAATAGATGTGTAGACCTGCATCTGCTGTTGCATTTTCTTCTTATCCACTAACAGCGCCTGAGCACGTTCTTCCTCTTCATCCAGTCGTGCCTCCATCTCATGGAGGATCTCCTCCAGCTCTTGCTTCTTAGCCCCCAGTCGGACCCTCATTTCCTCGGCCTCGGCGTACAGCTCAGTCTCTGCTTGAAGTTGCTCCTGCAGTGCGTTTCTCTCCTCCAGAATCTGCATTAGATACACAGGAAAAAAAGGCTCAGTTTTATTGTGGTAGACTCCTGTTTTTTTTTTTTTATAATCATATTGGGTTGGTTTTGCTCTTGTTAAATAACATCTGAAAATAGAAATGAAATGTTTCCACATGGCTGCGACAGCAGATGAAGGCAAGAGTTTAGAAATATGTTTGTGTCCTTGTCCTTTACCGATGCATGTTTCAAGGTGATCTCCTTCAGCTCACTTTCAAACTTTACAGCAACTTCTTTGGCTTTCAGGAGCTCTTCCTCCTTCAGACTCATCTCCTCTTCCTGTCGGGTCACTTGCAGCAGAGGCTTAACCTGTGGTTCAGGAGGAGAGGCAACAACGCATTATTAAGATGGACTACTTTAAACATACGAGAAAAGCCTCAAATATAATGTTGTACTGTGGTGTTGTTGCATTCCTATGCAGAATAATCAGCTGACCTTTGTGAAGAGTCTCCACCACTGCCAGTTCCTTAGTTTGAGGTAGGCAGCACAGTTTCTTTGGATCACTTTCATGGCTGTGAGTTGCTGTTGTCTCTTGACAAATGCCCTAAAATAAATACAACAGAAAACCCAATATATCATTGATGATAAAAAGCAAAACGCCTCATGCTACTGTTACATGGAAAAGAGGCAAATACTATCTAAATGATTAGATACTGAACTTGTGAACAGTCAAAACACACAGCACGATTCATTACGTGAGAGGACACATGTATGTTCATACTTTCTGGCCAGGAAGCCTCTGGCCTGAGCCTGGAAAGCAATGATGACCACAGTGATCTTGAGATCTCTCTCCTCCTCCAGCTGGGCCAGCACTCCTGTGCGGAAGAAGATCTTACTCTGTCCGATCCTGTACAGGTTGGGGTCCAAGTCCAAATGCTTGATCTACACAGACATTAGATCAGTGAGAAAAAGCTCATTTACAAACAAAATAGAAAATGATCAGTTATTGTGGAGGCGAATTTTGAACTTGTGAGTTTACCATGAGGATGCAGGCCTGTTTGCCATCCATGAATCCTTTGGGGATAGCGTTAGCAGCCAGGATCTCATAACTACCAGACGGGAAGGAGAGAAAGAAATGTTGAACGGTTTACAGAAATATTATACACTCTAGTAGCACTTTATAAGTTAGATAACACTCACCGCTGGCGGAACTCCTGGAAGACAATCCTGTTGGGAAATCCTTGTCTGCAGATTCGGATCCCCTCCAACACACCGTTACACCTCAGCTGCTCCAAGACCAGATGAGCATCCAGCTTCCCTGCCTGAAGAGAACAACATTTTAATTTTATTATATTGGATTTTATGAACAAAATAATAGTACATACAAGAAATGTTTTAAACATGTATCTATATCTGATTCCTTCGGGGTTACATAAAGCTAGAGAGATCATCAATCTACCACAGAGGCCAACACAGCTGACAGCTGACCTCCTCTAAAACAACATGACCGGTCAGTCTTCTTGTCACCTAAGATCCTGACTTTTTTCACTCTGTTTAAATTAGCTGCATCTTGCGAGAAAGATTGTTTGTGACATTGCACTTGTCTTTACCCTCTTCTCATGGTTGGGGATGATGCATCGGACGAAGTTGGGCTGGGTGTTGTGCAGCGTGGTCATAAGTTTAGCCAGAGATTCCTTGTAGAGCTGTCCCACCGTGCGGAACATACCCTTCTTGGTCTTTGAGGCGCTTGGCATGGAGCTGTCTGTCATCTTGGCTAATGTGTCGAGACCCACCACTCTGTCCGCTGAAGTAGATGACACATCATTCTATTGTCAATGAAAGCCCCTATATGTACAATTCTATATGTACAATTTTAATGCAGATAAAATGTAAAATGTTTCAATTTGTCTGGTTAGTTAATCCTTGTTTGTAACAGATCCTCATTGATAAATCCATCACATGTATAACGCAACCAGTTGTTGGTAAGGTTTGTCTTACTATCTTTCCAGAGGTCCTGCACAAACTGGCTAGAGGAGTTGCTGAGCAGTGATGTGACGTTGTCATTTAGAGGGTCCATGTTCTTTGTCAACCAGGCCGTGGCATTATAGTCCACCTACAAAACACAAGCTTCAATGAAACGTTGTTTTCTTTACAAATTGTCAATGGTCATCACACAAAGATTTTTGACCAAATTATAAAAGTATGTCCTCAACAGGGGATTCCATATCATGCTTTTATCATAAATTCCCTCATACTCACCCTCCCAGCATAATGGAATATAGAAAACTCTGTCTTGTCTTTGAGCTGTTTAGTTTTGGCGAATTTCACATGGTTCCCTTGTGTGTTTAAGAGTTTCTCCACAAAGGAGACATCTGTGGCTTTGGGGAACCAGCACTCTTCATCAAGCAGGGCCAGGATGCCTGGAGGGTTGTTCTGCAGAGTTTCAGCAAAATTTCAATCAAGAAACATTTTACTGAATCACAAAACATCTCCACGAGGCAGGAGAACTTGGCTTGATGAATGAAAGAATAAATTGTCTCGAGGCCACTCACTGGTCTCTCAATGAGCTCAATGCAGGGCTGCAGGTCAAGGCCAAAGTCGATGAAGTTCCACTCGATGCCCTCCCTCTGGTACTCCTCCTGCTCCAGGATGAACATGGTGTGGTTGAAGAGCTGCTGCAGCTTCTCATTGGTGTAGTTGATGCACAACTGCTCAAAGGAGTTGTCCTGCAACAAACAAACAAACAGAATTAAAGATGTATATCACGTGTGTCATTTGTGTGTAATAATTAAAAAAAAACAGCTTATTGGTTTCTGACTCATCAGCTATCAACATGTTCACACCTCAAAGATCTCAAAGCCAGCAATGTCGAGGATTCCCAGGAAGGAGGCTCCCTGACGTTTGGTCTTGTCCAGTGTCTTGTTGACTCGGGCCAGGATCCAGCGGAACAGACGCTCAAACACAGCTTTAGCCAGGGCTTCGGTAGCAAAGTCAGCCTAACAAACAGACATGGAGAAAATATCTGATGAGAGATCAGAGTGATTGGAAGTGTTCATTAAGTGCACTATCTGCCGATGTGATAGTTTGACACAGTGCACTCCCTGTAGTACCTGCTCTTTGGTCTGTGCTTTCTGCACAACCTCTCTGCCCACTTTGATTCGAGGGGTGAGCATGGCACGGGTAAAGTCTGTCACATTGATGCCCTGCAGGTGACACACCTTTTGGGCGGCTGGAGAGAGAGAACAAGAAGAAATACGTTGGTATATTTCTTTGAAAAGATGTTGTTTGTTTCACTTCTGTCGATATAATTATTTGACTATATTTTAGTTTATGGAAGTTGGTAACGAGTTGCTAATAGTGAGACATTGTGGTGTCTAACCAGTGTTGTCAGGCATTGTGGCCTGCTCCTGGTTCCTCTCTTTCTTATACTCGATGTTTCCTAGCTGCATGACTGTGGAACACACCTTCAGGATATCTGAAACACAGAAGTATGACATTTAGAGCCAGCCCTAATTGCACTTCGAGTAGCCTATCTTAATCTAAGCTGAGTTAGTATTTGAGTTGCCACTGATACCGAGTCTCTCCTCTTCAGTGAGGCCCATGATATTCATGGCCTCCATAGTCTCTTCATACATCTCATCATCTTGCTGTCCGGGGATCTGAACGTGGCCCGCACTGAGGAAGCGGTAATTACTGAAGGGCTCCAGAAGAAGCTCCTCTGAAAATGTAACACACAAAGTTGGAGAGTGTGAGCAGTTTTTCTCAGCTCAGTCTTTCTCAGTTTAACATCAGTAGACGGATTGCATAAACCTCTATGTGTTAAGTGAACTATCTAACTTTATGGACTTCAAAAGATTTGCATGCCAGTTAAAATGAAAGCAAAACCGAATCATACAGTGATGATGTCAATTAAAGTGTTCATTGGGATATAAAGAAAAGCAGTAAAACTGAACTCACCCCGCATTTTGTCCTTGACACCAGCGATCATGTAGTAGAAGATGTGAAAAGCTCTTTCTGTCTTTGCTTGTCTGATACAGCGAGACTTCTCCAGCAAGTCTGACAATTTCAGATGTTAAAGAATACACTTTGTTTGGAGGCGGGTTCAAAGCAGTTTTTGGCTAATCTGCTCTGTGATTTGTATTACGTCAATAAGATTTTAAAAAGACACATAAATAAGAACAATAATCTCTAGGTCTCTTGACTTTGACACTGGTACATTTGTGGATTACGTATCTAAAAACACAGGGACCAAAACCTTCAATAACTATTGTCAAATGAAACAAACACCTGCTTATTTAAGGCCTTTTTCTTTAAGGCCTGCAGCTGCATGGACCCACACAGACAGGATACACGTTTCAATATTGGCTCCAACAATGTAGCCAGTCACATCAAAGTTTATCCGGATGAATTTACCCTGTTTGAAGAAGTTACACAAATAAATCATATAATTTAAGATAAAATGCACATAATATATAAATTGTAAAAGAGTTGTCTGGATATAAATATATATAAACTCACAAATCGGGAGGAGTTGTCATTTTTGATGGTCTTGGCATTTCCGAAGGCCTCCAGGATGGGATTGGCCTGCAGGAGCTGCTTCTCTAGCTCCCCCTAGTGACAGTAACAGTGATATAGAGAAATATTATTACTATGCACTGGCTGCTTTCCGGGATTGTGGTGCAGTGGATGGTGGTGATCAGTGGGAATGAAGTGGTTCAGAGTGGGTATGGGCCGGGGAAGGTTTATCAGAATATCATCACAGATGGATGAGCTACAAGGACTTGGAATTGAAATTTCCTGACAAGTAAATCTATAACTACCTGTAAGATATATATATATATATATATATATATATATATATATATATATATATATATATATATATATATATTCTTGACTAATCTTGGACTTTCTTCAGCATGTTACACAGACACATGACCTAAAGACTTCTCCATAACTTTTGACAGGACATGTTAAAATGAGGAGAAGCTGCTGTTGTTGATGTGAAAACAGAGAGAGTGATGGAATAGTGAGGTTATGTCAGGTCAGGCGAGGCATCTGAATAATGTTAACTTTACGTAACTTTTGAGAGACCCCGCCAAAGTCTTTGCATTCGATGTGTCAGTGAATTAAAATGATTCACAAACATCTGTGATTTGCTTCCAGCGTGACCGGTGGGTGGAGCTGGATGATGGCTTGGTAAATGAGGCAGACACCCCTTCACTCTGCATCGAGTTAATCCACCTGATCAAAGGGGTCTGTGTCAGGCTAGCATCAAGGTCAGGCGCTGTAGACTTCCACCTTAAATACTCTCTCGCTTAAAAACACTCCCTTCAGATACCCTGTAAACGAGCTAAAGCCATGACGGGGAGAAGGGCCATGAAAACAATGATGACAGTGAATGACGGACATGTTCAAACATTCAATTCACTGAGCTTGAGTTCTCAGTAATTTCAGTGAGTTCACAGAAAAAAAAAAGAGTTTGAACTTCAGTGATCAAAGTCAATCTTTGTCAATCTATGTTTCGGGAAAAACAGGAAAGATACAGACCAGCTCAGGAGGTGCAGTTCAGATTTGACAGAGCAGAGAGGAGGGTCTCATTTAAGTCGCTGGGGGAAGGAGAGAAGAGAAACAGCAGAGCAGAATGGCAAGAATGCAACAGCTGGGAAAGATTATTCTTAAACATTTTCTAAATAAAACACTCATATCAATACAGAGAAGCAGCTGGCTGAGTCAAAGCGATGCAAGAGGAAGAGAGAAAGTGAAAGTCGAGAAAAGAGATCGACCCAGTGCTGTTTCTGTGCAGGCGAGGTCCATGGGAGCCTCTAGGGCAAAGACCCTGGGTACGTGGGGGTAACAGTAAAGAGAAGCATTGCTTTGAGTGCTGCTGACACCTACAACAACACCACAAAGTGCTGTTCAAAAAGAGCTTATAGAGGATGATGGAGCTCATTTTAGCCCGGTCAGGGTGTCGGTCTGAAAAAATGTTTAAAAAAACCCCCAAAAAACAGTAAACGCGACCGGACAGGACAGCCATCGACGCACCTCAAGGCAAACGGCGGGTGGGAGGATGTTGAGGAGGGGAGGAAAAGAGGGGAGGGGGGGTATTTTCATTGTGTTTGATAGATCAGAACAGGAGATGGGCATGCTCACACTGTGCTCGTTGATCTGTGAGAGACCCTTTCACTGCCAGGGAGGCTTCAATCTCATCTCTGCTGGCAGTGAGAGGGTGTTCATAGAAGGATGGATGATACAAAACTCAACAAGGTAAACCACTCATACAAATGGTAGAGTACACCTCTTCTAACTCAAGAACAGCAAGATTTGGGATCTTGACCCTTGGTGTAAGAAAAAAAATAACTAGAAACAGAAAAGAAATTCTTCTGGCTAACTCAGTGACACTTTCTTCATGCACTTAACTAACCTAAGGAAGGAAAACACACAAACACTACACACAGAAACACACTGCGGGCATTCCCCTTTACTCACGTAGGCAAACTGTGCTCCTGATTGTTGCTATTTGGAGGAAATGGCGATATACATGATTAAACTGGACAGTTTCCTATATATGTTGAAGTGTGAGGGAACTGGCTGACAGATACGAAACTTTAAATTCAACATGATCTCCTGTGTGCGATACTTACAGCACTGCTGTCCTTCTTGCCTTTATGTGAGGAGGCCACAACAGCCAGATACTGGATGACCTTCTTGGTGTTCTCCGTCTTTCCAGCACCAGATTCTCCACTAGAGAGGAAAAAAGCGAGAAAGGGATTAAAGGATACAGAGGAGAGATAGTGAAAGGGAATGAGAGAGAATGAGAAGGCAAACAGCACTGACAGGTACTCTGTTCACAGTTCAATGACTCGGTTTAATTGAATGGAAATCATGTGCAGCAGAGATAACTGCACCAGTGTCTGACACAAAGCATAATGTTATTCTTCAGTCTGCCTGCTACACTGATCCCTGTATGCCTACATCCTTTAACCTGCAATCACATTCATAATCATTTATCAATTTATGGGAAAACATGATTTGAAAACCTCCCTTCAATTATTCTAGACCTTTAAAGGAATAGTTGTAAACAAATGAGGATTTTTCTTGGCATTTCTGCCTTTAATTAATAGAAGAAGACACAAAACAGGGAGGGGAGAGATAGAGATGTATGACATGCAAGTAGGGCGATACACATCTTAACGCTTAGGCTCGAATCAGGCTAGGTTTTCCCCGCTGGTTTCCTGTCTTTATGCTATGCTAAGCTAACAGACATGAGGAACGTCCCTAACCTTTCTCATCCAACTCTCTGTAATGTGAATAAGTGTCTCATGAAATATTGATTTATTCCTTTTAAAAAAATGCCTGCCTGTAAGCAGCACAGAACTAATGGCCTGACAACACAATCAATATGTGCATAGTTGGAAGAAACTAGTTAAACATTTACAGAATTTAGAGTAAAAGAGGTGCTAAAGATCTGTAAAAGGAAATTAAACAGTTAGGTCAAACTTTTTCAAACAGGAGCAGGAACGCATTCCTTCCAGAATATGATCTAAGACACTTAGAAAGCCAGAGTTGAACGATACCAGAGCCACCAGTTAGCCGTCCAACACACGGACACATCCTCAGACGTGGGTCCATAAAAGGCATGGGATGCTCCCCAGGTTAAAGCTTGCAAGCTCTGACAGGAATCTAATTACTCTATCCTGCTCAGGTTTGTTAAGGACATCCAGCTCCTACTGTAGGCAGCTGTTAGAACACTGCCTATAAAACTGTCGTGCTTACCGTCACAAGATTATTTGACAGAGTAGAGTGACAGAGTATTTCACCAAAGGTACAATATTGCTAATATTCAGACGCGTCATTATACTTTATCTAAATATAAATTGTGTGCTGTTCCCTTTTCAAAGTATTATAATCTATATAGAAACCGTCTATAACTGAGATTGGACCTGATGAAGCAGTATAAAGGTGATTCTATTGATATTAGCTTGTCCTCAGCAGGGTCAGAAAAAGCTACACTCTGCCCTCTTTAGCAACATCCTGTCACTTCATGGCCACTATGTCCATCCCATCAGTCAGTATTTCTCACACATGAGCTGAATATTATGCCAAGGAAACTGGTGACCCCGCTGAGATGAAATGTCAACATCTCAAGAATGGATTTAGTTGGCTCTCAGCTACTTCCTATGGCAAAGTATTGCTACTGTGAGGAGGAATCTGAGGAATACGAAAACAGCTCTTCAACGTCTGCTACATGTGTACGTGTTTTGTTGACTCTGTATCAGAGAGGTATGAGTTCATTTTTTAAAGTTTTGATTTGTGGTGGCTTTAAGAACAAGAAAGCAAAATTATGCGGAAGGCCTCTGTGATGAATGGCTGTAAAAGCAATACCGCCAAAGAACATGCGGTACAGTGCAATTAAACATGTGTGTATGGGAACACACACATGCAAGGAGGAGGACGTCATACATGACATTCCATATATCGCACCAGAAGCATTTCTCCCATATATGGCTCCAGTCTGAGACCAGCTGTAAAACTGACTCCCACAGAGACAGTTTCAGCTTTCATGCACATCACTTTCAGTTTACCGCTTTAAACCGCTTTAACTAATGTTTCATGTAAGTTGTCTCATGTTCGTATCAGTGAGACAACTGCTTGTGACCAAAACTGTAAAGCATCACTTTTCAGGCACACAAAACCAGCAACATTTACCAAATTTTCCATCTGATAAAGAAATCTCGATAGCTAAGGGAATGCTCTGATCCAATTAGAATCAGTATTAGAATTAGCTGCATCCTGGCATCAGTGATCATCATCATCACCATGAATTTAGAGTAGAAAGAGTCTTGAGGGGGAAGAGCCCTTCCTTTCATTTCCTTTAATGGCAGCACTGAATGCTGAGCAGCAATGGTGCTAATGTGAACACTGCAATGTTTACGTGAAGCTGTACCAGCTCCTTGATGCTAATCAGCCAATTTAAATGACTGCACTGACTGTGAGAAAAGAAAACATGACATTGTTGGTCCTTCTAGGGAGCGCTATGATATGTGGGGTTTTGTTTTTGCTCATATTTGGTCTGTCTCTATTTGTTCGATTTAGTGCATAAAAGTCCCCAAAGTTATCCTTCTGATGATGTAAGCTGTCCATTTTTTATTTTATAATAGAGGCCAGCGGCATGTTCAGTATGTGAGAGTGGAAAATTCATTTGTAGAGAGCGACTTAAGTGAAGGAGAAGGCAATACGGAAAATCTGAATTGAATCATGAGCTTGGCATACATACAGTACAGCATTCATACAACACGCAAAGCCAATAAGTCACTAAAACAAGAAAGGAAAAATACATTAATGGGTTTGTTGATTTAACTTGTGATGACTTAAAGTCAAATTCAGGCCAGTCCAAAGATCAGGCTATTGCTGCCAGACAAAAGGAGGCTGGTTTGTCCCTGGATGAACGATGCCCCAGTCAAAGTTCTCAATAATTAGCTTGAAATAAACAAACAAAATGGAGCCCAAACATTTGGAGAGCTAATCTGGCTCTCCCATCAGGATGCAGGGTGTATTTCCTGACCGAGGGTCTAAGAGGAGAGCAAGGCTACAGCCCTCTGGGAGCGCTGTGGACGCATTAGCGCTCATCCAGTTCGGCGCCATTTCGATACAGACACACATTTCACTTCAGCATAACTCAACACATCCCAGAGCATTCTGCATCCAGCCAGAGACCTCCACATACCAGGGTGATATTATGAATGATTTCTTGCTGTTTGAGGCTGTGTGCTGACAGACCAGAGAGAGGTACCTCATTTGTTTAACTCTGCGTTTACACAAGCATTATGTAACTGTTCTTCCACTCGTACACAATTTACACATGAAGCCTTCTAGCATTCATGTGACATCTAAGGAAAACGATAGGGATCAAGTTTTTACTTACGTGCAGAGAATAGACTGGTCCTCACGATCTGTAAAAACAAAGAGTTTATTGGGTTAGACACATTTTGCGACAACTCATTCATAAATATCCAGAATGTGAGTGCCCAGATCACTTATATAGACATCAAAATGATGTGGTAAACCAAAGGAATCTACAGTGACCAAAGTATAAATATGTATTACCAGCACTATGTCTGGCCCCAGGATATCTGTACAGTCATACACAATAACGCAGTGCACTACTGTACATACCACATGTGAAACCACAAGCCTTTCTCCAGGAATAAAGATCAATCTAGTTAAATGTAAGACACCACCTGGGACTCAGTTCAACACTTAGAGGTCGATATGTAAAGTCTGCCCAAACAAACATGTAACTCTCACGATTACTTTGATTTTTAACCATGAAAATCAATTCTGAATGTGCTGAGCAATGACTCATTATACTGTCTCCAAAAATACTCCTTGGAGAATACACTGAGTCCATGTAAGGCTATTTGTAACTGTATCCTACAATGCAAACCATCCGTGGGGGAGTACTGCTGAAACAAAAGATAACTTTGCTGTCGGCTTTTGACATCAAACCTCTCAGCGGATGACACCTTAAGCCGTGCTGCGAAAAACGTTCCAATGTGGGAAAAAGACGGTGAAGAGCATTACTCATGTGCAGCGTCATCATTTTCATACCGTGATTAAACATGTGCACGACACACATACACGTTTACACTGTACAGTCTGCTCTGAACTGTAGCACGGATGCTGTTTGTCTGTTTGAACTCTCTTTGGCTGCTGTCCATTGGTTTCATTCCTTAAATACAAACACAAATGCTGCCGACTCCTTCTCTACACTTCCTAATTAAGGCAGAGAGAGAGAGAGGGAGGGAGGGAAGTGGCCAGAGCTGTAAACTCGACTTGTAAAACATCCAAAAACAACACAATTCTTACGCCAGAGATTCAGATAGCAGGGACATTTTTTCTGTCACTGTCTGTCACAAACATTAAGAATATTTCTGTGACAGTCATTCAGTTGCTTGGTGTAATGTAATGTAATGTAAAATCTGATTACATGAGAATGTTGAAGTCTTTGCACCTGTCTAGCAAGCGCTGTATATACACTGGGAGCGCAGAAAAACAACACATCAGTCATCGGCTGCAGGGGACAGCAAATCCCTGTGGGAATTTCATATTTTTATCTCTTTGACATCAAAGACTGAAGCCCAATTTCGAAGGAACGGGATCTCAGCCAAGCCTGCAGGAACAATGTTTCTAAGCTACGGTGCGTTATCTGGATTTGTTTTAGTCATGCACCACTTCCACTCTAACATGTGAACTGTTCATGCTATAGCACTCAGTATAGAACATCCTGCATCATTAGTCACTATTTTATGGGAAATCCCACTAATGCATCAACAGTAACAACTCTCTGCTGGCCACAGTGTTATTAAAGGCTCATATGGTTTAATAGATGTGCAGTTTTTATTCTCACACTTTTGGTATTTGAGGACTCTTGAGAGCACTTATGCTACATTAAACCCTAAGATTATTCTGAAGCTTTACATTGCTTGGATAAACACCAGCCTTTGAAACAGCTTCAAGACCTGGCCTCTTAAAAAAACGATCATACTATGAGACCTGCAAATCAAAACCTGCAGGTAACCTCTTCTTTAAAAAACTCACAAATTAGCGAAAGCAACTCCCCACATTTGGGCCCTCACAGAAATCTGAAGCCACGTTAGACACAAACAGGTCATGTGTCTTTAAGTCAGATATCCCAGGCTTTTAAACAACTTATCTAAAGAGGTCACTGCCAGATTTTAAAACTCACTTAATAGATAGATCCCTAGCTTTTTATTAAGTGTTTATTACCTCATTTTGAAGTTTGACTGACAATTTAGTCATTGCTATAGCTGCTCACTCCTTTTGCTTTCTTTGCCATACAAATCAGTATAAAGTCATGTTTTATTTTTGAAGACTGAATGGGTGGTCCGGGAGCTTCAATCAGTCATCATTTCATATATCATGAGCCCAAGTAAATGTGGGATTTGTTTAGTCTGAAATAAATGCAGCATATCGAGACACACTTGCTTTAATGTGCTCATAGAGTGTGTGAAATGAAAATGGCCTCCAAGTTGCAGCTGCATGTGTTTTTCTGCAGCGATGAGCTGAAGAAATGTAATCCAAACACCCACACAAACACAAATCAATCCTCCCCTTCTTGTTTACTTGTGACAACTTGTTTACGCAGCATAAATGTAGCGATAAATACAATAGTTTCCTGTGTACCAGTCTTGTGGGTTTTAATATCTTCCAATGTACACATCTTAGTGACATTTGCATACCTAAAGCCAGAGACAGCATTAAGGCACATTATGAAAGGCCCAGTACAGATTTACGATATTTACAATGATAATGCCAAAAGAATGCAGCAAATTAAACATGGTCTTAACATTTAATCTGATGTTATGGTATGTCCATCCACAGATTAGAGGTGCATACTGTTCCAGCTGCATTTCCAGCTTCTTCTGCTTTGACTAGGAGATTTTTGTTTCCTAATATAATTCAATATAGCATTAACTCAAAACCTTAGCTTACGATGTAGTTTATCTGAACACACTTGCACAGCTTGTGTGTGTGTGTCGTAGCTAAAATTCTTAAATTAAGGATGACCAGGAAACAACAGTCAGTGCAGTTAGATTAATGTGGAATGGAGTGTGTAACAATGTATATCCTTGACATATGACATCATATGAGAGTCAACACGAAACTCATAGCAGGCTCAGTAAAAATATCAGTCTGTGATTACACAAGTTATCCTGGATGGGTGGATGCTTTATACATGATCTCTCACATCAAAACAATAAAAATAGATTGTGGGAGTTGTTGTCTTCATTATCATCATCGTCACATCACAATCACTGCCTTCATCTGACATGATTGTTATGAATCTTATATTCAATTTCTAAATCTTACACACTGGACCTTTAAATTAAAGGTCAGAACACCAAACTAATATCAAACTTGTGTGTTCTTATGGAGTGCAGATCTGCAATGCAACAATTTATCTGTTGAAGTAAATTAAGTCACAGACACATGATGAAGAGGTAAGTGTGTAAAAACCCTGCTGTGCTTAAAAACACTGGAGAGTTTGCGGTTCTTCATGATGCTATCTTCACATTCTCAAACTGAAGTCCCATGAGTGGAAAAATGCATTTTCCCTGTTGGTATTTTCTATCCCTGCTCTGGTCCTATTGACATATGTGATCCACAGTATAAGTAATAAAGAGAAAAATCATTTGAAAGATATTTCTACATCTATACCCCCCAATCTCTTCTTGTGTAGCACAAATGTAGTTTTTATTTCTGACTGACTGACTGGATTTGACAGCATTATCATCAGTACTGGCAGATAATTCCACTGTCTTTGGGAAAGTGAAGCTCTCTAAACAATTACTTCCTAACTTCTATGGAAATCCAGTCCAAACATCCTGCTTCAGTGGAAGACTCGTCAAACTAAAGAACAGAAGTACAATGTCAGACCCATTTAATTGGACCAATGGAGAGTTTGTAAGAGCTTGTTTCTGTGTATGATGCTATCTTTCATTCTCAAATAAAAGTCCCATAAGTGAAACATTTTGTACAGTGTATATAAATAGTAAAATCATTTTTAAGACACTTTGACATCTACATCCCAGAATCTTCTCTTGTGTAGCAGAAATGTTGTTTTAAGCTGGCTAACTGGATCTAACAGCATTAACAACAGCTTCAGCAGCTCTCTTTGCAGCCAGTGGGGGTGGGTGGTATATCCCACCTTCTTTGAGGCTCTCTAAACAGTTACTTCCTAACTTTTATGTAAGTCCTGTCCAAACATCCTGCTTCATTGGATGAATCATCAAACTAAAGGAGTGAAAGGAGTGACCAAAGGAGAAATGAATACAGTTTGAAAACTCAATGAAGAAGGGGAGGCTGCTGAAGCAGGAAATATTTAATGGCCCTCCACCCATCTCTCAAACCAGATGTCAACTCCTCTGAGAGACCATCCTCACGCCAACATCAAGTCCAGTGGGCACGACCCCCTGCAACCACAGGAATTAGATTGTATGGGAAACCAGATGCTCTAAAGTCGTACCACTGCAGCGTTCTCCAAGAGCCATTTATCGTTAGTGTGACTGCTCAGGCCACTTATCACTTACTTTGTACTGGACTGCCAACAGACAGCTGAAGTTATGAGGCTGGGCCTGTACATAATAATAAATAAAGTTCTGCATTTGAAACTAAGCTTGACAGTTTGCTGTTTTTGCTAACCACTTTGTCAACATGACAGAGCTAAATGCCGCCAGCTGTCACCACTCAGACAGAAGTGAAACTGATAACTATAAGCTGATAGCACAGCTCAAACACTCCAAGCTTTTAAAGATACCTAGAAAACACTTTGACAATTTGACAGAAATCAAATGGACACGCAGGAAACCAGCAGCTTCAAACCGCATACTCTAACAGTTTGATTAGTTACGTGCCTCCGTGTTTGATCAGATCAGTTTCAGTTACTGGATACTGGGTAGGGAGTAACTCTGGACAGTTCACAGAGCTAATAAAGCTAGAAACACAAAACTCTGGACACTTAATTCATTATAAGCACACAAGGGAGAAAAAAAAAGACCAGGAATCACTTGACATCCATCAGATGAAAATGAACAGACCTGGATATCACATCTTACCTTGCATCATGTTCCTGTAGGCATTATCAGCGATGGAGTAGATATGAGGGGGGACTTCATGTCGTTTCTTCCCTTTGTACATGTCAACGATCTTCTCTGAGTAAATTGGCAGCATTTTATAGGGGTTCACCACCACGCAGAACAGGCCAGAGTACGTCTGAGAGACGAGATCACACGGAAGATAGAGCATGTGTGAGGACTGCTGGTACATGTTTGGGTTCTTGTATCTTGTATTACACATTATTAGAGGTGAGTGTTAGTGAAGGACTGTGGGAGCTTTTATATATTTTTACTGCATACTTACATAAATAAGGCCAGAGAAGTACCTCTCGCGGATATTGTGCAACACAGAGGCTTCGTTCAGGCAGGTGAGCTCAGCCATGTCCTCCACCTTGCTGAATTTGGGGGGGTTCATCTTCTGGATGTCATCCTTGTTGACTGTCAACTTCTTGCCATTGTCGGCCAGCTCCACCAGCACCTCGTCGCCGTGCTCCTCCTTGATGCTGGCCGCCTCAAAGCCATGCTTCTCTGACGGGACCCACACCAGCTTCTTGGCCGACCAGTCGGCCTGAGCCATGGGGCTGTTCAGGAAGTCTTTGTCAACAAAGAGGAACTTCTCGTCATCGGTTGGAGCCTTCTTAGACATCTTGGATTAAGGTGGAGGGCCAACTGTTGGAGGGAACAAATGAGTTGGATCATGGAAAAGAGTGAACGCTAATGGAGGCAAAGATGGAACGGAGGTGGAAAGGAAGTAAGGAAGGAAGGAACTAATGTAGGAAAGAAAGCAAGGGGGAACAAAGCAAGGCAGGGAGGAAGGAAATAAATAAAGATGAAAAGGCAAGAAACAAGGTTTCAACAGTACAACACACAGGACATGATATTGCAACGAGTATTTTACATAAACATTTCACAACTTTAAAGTCTCTTGGTACAGGAGACGTGCTCCAAAAAAATTGCCTCCTTCCTGCAATTGTAAGTCAAAGAGTTAACATGTTTTATCCATCGGGGAGTTCCAGAGTGCAGTTATTCTCACAGACCTCCACCCCCTCTCGACCCTACACTTTCACATACACCACAGGGGAGACGTACAAACAATTCCCTTCCCCAATTGAGATAGAAAGATTGAGGCTGGGACACTGATTTGAATTAACTCTGTAACAAAGACAAGTACATTTTCTCAACAGCTTTATCTCAAATACTCACTGGCATTTACTCAATCACTAAGCCAGTGCTTAATTGACACCATCCATTTTTTCCATATCTTTCCCCCTCCATCTCTCTCTCTCTCTCTCTCTCTCTCTCTCTCTCTCTCTCTCTGCGAGGAGGCTTCAGTCTCGTGCTGTGATGACCATATATGGGCCCCTTCTCTGGAGCAGGACTCTTTTCTGCGGACCTAAACAGCAAGGCAAGTGAACTCCCAAACAAAGCCCATATAGGGAATAGTATGTCTCTTACTGGCCTCGTCGTTTACTCCAAAATGATAACAGCGAGGCAGGGAGCCTGAGGGGGGCCCAGGGCTTTTTTACAATCATGCTTCATATGGGCCCCGAGCGGCATTCATTTTTGCATGCAACAGGCAGTGGCTAAATCATGAGCAAGTGACTGTGATGTCTGGGAGTAGTACCTCTGCAGTGCAACTGCAGTGGAACTGTACCTGAACCTAACTAATAATATACAAGTCATAATATAACAAATATTCCACCACGTTCTGCACAGTGAGTCTTATACTACAATCCATAGCGTGTGTTAAATTTGATTGCCATCTGAGCTACTGAGTAGAAAAACTTTGATTCCTGGATTACAGACAAGGAGTCAGGCTGTTACTTCCCTCCTCCACTCTGTACATTAAGACTGGCACACACTTAATTGAGTGGGAACTATGTAAAACTTGCCCGCTGAGTCTTCTGAGAAAAGCCTTTAAATGTACCCTAGGGACTAGCCAAACCAAGCCACCCAGAAACTACTAAAAGTTATTGCATAAATATTAGCTGGAGACAGAGTCAGACACTTCCTATTTGTCAAAACCTGCAGAGCCAAAGTCCAATGAGGCGAGGACCGCTCTGAGGAAACAAGGAAGGGAGCAGCTGATGCTTTGATGGCCGGCGATTTCTACAGATAAAAGTAAACAGACCTTTCCTGACACCCTCTCGCGCACCCCGTGCTAAAGGGTGTGCAGCCAATCAATGTACTCTTTCTCAGGCTCTTTAACTTTCCTCACCACTGTGGCTTAATGCCTTTGTGAAGCCTCCTCTCGCTGTCTGTGTTGTGTCAACACAGCTTTGTAGTCAACTGGTGTATCTTGAAGACAGCTGTCCGAAGTGGGGTTGACAGGATAACAGGTTGATGCACACTGACTGGAAATTTACAGGATGTTGATGGGCTCAGCGCCATCACAAGACTTTGTTTGTCATTATAATTAATGTGACATAGTCATAGCATAAATTACTGAAAATAATATTAATTTTAACTCAGGAACACCCTTTGCAGCACACAAACCGACTCCCCTGCTTAGTTTAGTGCAAACCATCGACTCAAAACTGTGTCACATTTCACAGTGTCACAGATTAACAAAGCCCTCACTCTGTCATTGTCAGCAGTGATTCCTAATCACACCAAGGCTGAGGAGAGAAAATGATACAAATATATGATGATGTCAAATCACAATTACTTTGTTTTTGAGTCTCAATTTTCCTCATAATAATAAACAAGTGGGAATGTCACCCAGGAGACTACGTGACCGTTCTATTTGTGGGTGAAAGAGGTTGACCTGCAGGGCCTGTGAATGATTTCACTCATTTCCTCTCTTGGCTTGTCTCACAAACATTCTTCCTGTTATCATCTTGTTAACAAACCCTAACACATTAGGATTTCCATGCACGTTCCTCGTACGTCGATGAGGATCACACCGTGAAAATAATTAAATCACAAAGACTGAAATAGACTAATGACGACACTCCCATTAGAGATAAGGTCCCACTCTGTGTTTGGCTGCAGGACTGTCCATTTAAGTACAGATGTGGCAACCAAATAAACTCTCAATGCGTCACTTCCTTTTCTTTGAGAGATGTTGAAAATGATATGTCAAAAGTGTTTATTGTCAGTGTGAGGAAGCTAAATGAGAGAAATGCTTGTTTTTTGGGGGGTAATAAACATTTCACACATCTATATAAACAATTAAATGAAACAGATCTATCAAGTTAAATCAACTCCTTCAAAACCATCACTGACACTGGTTTCACTGGTGACGTGTAAAAAACGGCAGCAGTGTCAGTTCTGACTATGGTGGCTGATTTTTCAGCCGCAAACAAGACAGACAATTGTGATACAGCCATATTTGGAAAACAGGAAACTCCATGGTTAGAGTGATGCCGGTGTCTTTACTGAGCTTTTCAGACATAACTTCCTCTTACTAGTTTGCTGTATAGCTACTGCAGCATTGTGCGGTGAATGCAGCATCTTTTCCCACAACCAGTTTACTGTCTAATACACTTGATAAAATACATGAATGTAGTTCTGTATGCATGACAATTATTAATAAACTCAATGCATAATGTGCTGTAGACCCGAGCACCTGTCTGGGTCTAAAACGGACTCATTTTCTTTAATGAGTAACTAAAAGAAGTGAGAATTGCAACACACACCTTCAAAAAAATGCAAGCTAATAAGTAAAAGGTAATGTTTTTTTTTTTTTTTAAGTTGTGAAGGAAATAAAAGTACATGAATATAAAAAGTTTGTCCAGCATCTTGTTCCACACAATCTTACAATCTTAACACACAGATAAACAACATACACCCCCTACCCCTGGGCACTTAAGTGTGTGAGAGGGATGACAAGTGCACTGCAGCATCTCCACTCATAAAACAACACCGTGCGGTAAATCATATACTTACATAATATGAAGAAATGTGTTGTTCAGGGGAGCTTTGGCTTTGGAAAGTTAGGGTCTGGAGCGGCCGGCGTCGACGAGGTACTCCAAAAACGAACAGTCCAAATGACCCCCGTCAAATTCAGAGCTTTACCATTTAAACCGCGGACTGCTGCGCGAGGGTGGAGCCGCGCGAGCTGGCCCTCCTCCTCCAGCATCGTCTCGCGGCGGACAGCATCCGTTAGAGCGGCGCAGGAGGCAGAGGACATGCGCACTGCGGACAGCAGCGGCTTCGACGAGTCACAGGAAGATGTGATGTGAATGAAAGGGATCGCTGAATGGAGGTTCCTGCTGATAAAATGCTGATAATAAAGTCGATGTAATTAAATGGGGAAGCTCCTAGTTGGCACAAGGACGTGATGTGTCTGTGTGCAATGGGATGTCAGATAAGGTTTATGTATGACAGTAGTTTTGAGGTATTTTGCACTTTGTTTCCCATTTTAAGTTACTTAATGCTTCAACTTCGCTATACTTATCTGCTACCTATAGCATTTGAAATGCATACCTTGTGTTTAGAGGCTACAGGCCAACATGGAGGACTTCAGGGCTCCCTCTGGCCAAAGAAGGTGGGGTGTAGTATTTATATATTTTGAATACAATATTTCTAATTGACCTGTCATAGGTGTTACTAATAACACTAATGAAGGCTCTGTTCTACTGTCCCAGTACGATATCCCAGTAAGAAAAAGTCCCAAGGACTATTTTTACCTCTGTAAGGTTGGGTTTGAGGTATTTTCAGTATTAGCATTTATGTTGTTTTTTGTTGACGGGATTATTTATTTATTTATATTACTATATACCTTTTTCCTTTATTGGATAGAGACAGCTGAAGAGTGACAGGCAATGTGGGGAGAGATGGGGAATGACATGCAGGAAAGGACCGCACAGGTCGGGATTCGAACCTTGGCCCCTGCAGCGAGACTTCGCATATGGGGCAGCTGCTCTACCGACTCAGACACCACCCCTGTTGTCAGGATTATTCAGTATACAACACGTCAGGTAAAATATTGGGTGACATGATGAAGATAACCACTAAATCCCAGCGGTTCCATGCTCCACCAGATTATGCAATCTGCTCTTACTCCTCATAAGGCAAGCTGTCCCCAGCACAGGAATCCCCCCCTTTACTGTAACCACTCCAAGAGATTCCCCCCGAGTACATAACTCATAATTCACATAATGGATGTATCTTTCTGTGTGTGTGTGTGTCTGTGTGTGTCTTCTGTCATTACGCACATTGCATTCCACTATCCCAAACAGCCCTACCCTCCTCCGTCCCTCCTGTCTCTAGCTTCTTTCCAATGGAACTTCCTATATAAGGACACCGATCTGTTTGCTCTAATAAATCAAGCTGCTGGTTGATAGCTGGGGGCCTGATTTGTGTGTGTGTGTGTGTGTGCGTGTGTGTGTGTGAGAGAGAGAGAGAAACCTGATGAAAGACCAAAGACTAGCATGGAGGACCTAGGGCTCCCTCTGGCCAACATCAAGGAGGTGGGACGGCGTTAACTAAGGAGAAACTAGGGTTGAGAAACTCATGGGGAGACAGGTCGAGAGGCAAGGCAAAGGGAGGGATGAAGAACGAGACGGGGAAGAGGAGGAGGAGGGAGACAAAGCAGCAGATACACTGAACAGAGAGGTTGCAGTGTGTGCCATATAAGGACAGTGGGGTCTGTATGGAATCTCGGCAGCTTTGTGTGTTACTTTCAAAGTCTTGCACAGGCAAGCACCCCGAGCCCAAGTGACTAAATATGGTCCAGCAGCAATATCATTGTTCAAACAAACAAAGTTGTTTCTTTACCTGTAGCTAACCCTGACAGATGAATGGTTAATAGCTTTCCAATTTACAGCACACCATGGCAACAAGGGAATGCTGTTAAGACAACAGTTTATATTTCAGATGATTTTTGCATGCACTAAACCTCATGTCACTGCTTTGCTCTCTATGCTAATCCTCGCTGGTGTATTACAGCATCATTACTCTCTGACTGCTGTCAGAAAAAAAAGACCACTTCTGTATTTGTTTTAAATGTGATGTATGGTTGATAAATGTCAGGAGGAGGGAGGACAGGAATCTAAAAAACTTGGAAGTATGGGGGCACCGTGTACTGACAGAACGAGTCTGTTTTGAACTTTGGCCAACGCATCCATCGTCCACCCCACCCCGCCCCACCCCCCCGGTTGTCTAAGATGGAGAATAATCTCTCAGTGATTCCTCAGAGCAATGAATAAACCCGAAGAAAAGTCTGCAACGACGGGGAGGAGAGGAGGCAGAGGGAGTGAACACGGATAAAAAGTCTGAGTGAAGGATGATAATATCAGTAGTAGTCAGTGAATCAGATATGAGAGGGATTGTTTAGACAGAATCATGCTGAATAAATCTTATAAAAAAAAAAAACACGATGGCAACTAAATTTACAACTGATTTCGCATGAGTCACATTTTTGTAGTTCAACTAACTAAACAGCTGTCAGCACACATGTGGCCCGTCCTTCAACGCAACATGCTTGAATAAATACACAATAAAAACAACATGCACCACGGAGATCTCTTACATACAGTATGTTTAATGTTTTTCTTCACCCGCATGTCCATAGATGGCCATCTATTGGAGAGAAAATATGTTTATGGATATGTTTGACCCTCGTGGAATGCAATTGCATTCTAATTTGAGCCCAGGGGCAAACATCAGTTCACTCCGGCGCAGTCAAAAGACCACTGCATTCAATAGTATTTATACAGCTGTCTCTTTTACACACTACTAATTTATACAGCGGAGGAGAAATGCTACCTATTATAGGGCAAACCGCCAAACGAACAATCATGTGCCATTGTTCAACTTGTTCCGCTTATATAGCCATTTTCAAGAGAACACTCATATCTGGTGCCAATAAACTCTGTGCCTCAGGGCCACAGCCTTTAAGGGCAAACAAGGTTTGCTCCAAGGAAACTGAATAAATTCAGACTCGACATGTCTCAGATGAGGCTCGCCTCGGCTCTGTTTTCAGCACCCATATGAATTAAGCAACCCATTATCCTTTCTAATGAGCCTAAAAACCAATAAATTAGGACACTGCATAGAGTTAAGTTTACATTACATTTGAGTTAAGTGTACGTTACATCTTGTTGCACAGACTACACTGATGGTAAATGATCATGTCTCATCTTTACAGCTCCTTGCTCCACCAGAGGCACAGGTAAATTCACCAAGTTATACTGTGTGCAAACTGAGCTCAACGTTTCAATGAACTAATTTAGGAGCTATGATGTCATCTATTAAAGCCTCTACAATCAAGATTGAGAGAAGCAGCTATGGCAGAGGAGACAGGATAAATACACGTCGAAAACATTTCAGATTAATTATGTTATGGATGGAAGAAATGGGGTAACACAGTGTCCAGCATCAGTAAACAGACTGAGAAATAAATGTGCAGTTAATCAGTTCCAGAAACTCTGGGTTTTAAGTCGTGTGAGATAAGAATGTCACGTTCCCTTAAATGGTGAGAGGGGAACGCTTTGGTGTTGCAGGAGATGTTTGTGTGCCCTTAAAGAGTTGGTGCATCTTTTATGGCTTATTCAAATCACAGGAAGGACCCTTTCTTTTGAAGATATTTTTGGCCTTTTGAGCTTTATTTGATAGAGACACTAAGAGATTAAGAGTGACAGGAATGTGGAGAGAGAGAGAGATGGCTGAATGACATGCGGGAAAGAGCCACAAGTTGGATTCGAACCCTAGGCTGCTACGGCAAGGACTGAACCTTTACACACGGGGCAGTTGCTCTACTAACTGAGCTAAACAACACCCCAGGAAGGGGTTTTCTTTTGCACAGTTACTGTAATTTTAAAATGGCTATCGTCTTTTAGGGAGGTCATTGGGCCTCAGTTCCCAAGCTCCAGAGAACACAGCAAAAAAGAGGAAAAAACAAGAGAGCAAGTACATAAACAAATATGGATGATGTGTCATTCAACTCAGCATGAATATGCGGATTACCAGAAACCAAGATAAAACATCATCGTCATCACGAGATATTATTAGCTGAAATACAAGAGTGCAGGGGCAACATGGGTGGGTTCAGCAGCAGAGGCCGACACAATGAGTGCCAAAAATGTTCAGACAATCACAGGAAAGTAAGTGAATGTAAATTTAGGTGTGGGTTATTCATCACTGGTTAAATGGTGATGAAAACCACATAAAGCAAATGCTACTTAAGTAAGTACTGTACTTGCAAATGCAGTTCTGATCACACGCAGTTTCAAATAAACGTTAACTTCATAACTTACATTATTGAACTGACATAATGTAAATTATAGGACAACGTTAATGCAGCCAGAGTACCCTGTTTTAAGCACAATGGTGCATTAGTTAGAGATGGAGTGTCTATGAGACTGCAACAGGGTACAACAGAGTATCACCAGTCAGTCCTTGGCAGCAGCAGTAGTCTTCTTATGCTTTCTTTGGTGGGACTGCCACCATGTGGTGGCCAATAAAACAGCACTTGCACAAATGATCTTGACTCAAATGTGGTGTATAAATATAAAACATTTATTTTTGAACAACTAAAAGACAATATAAAAGTATCAAACCTGAATTACCGAGAGAACAAGTAATACCACTGTGACTGATGGTCAACCTAAAGGCAGACATTCAAACATAAAAAGGCCATCTGGTGTGATTGGCAACTTAAAAGCAATACAAATGTTTCGTGCATTTTAGCATCACAGCAGAATTCATACAGTCTGTGCTGTAATGCTGATACACTCAAGTGAAAACTATGGAGATGATAAAATCCAACAACACTTCAAATCATCTACTGGAGTATAAAAGAGTCTTTTCAGTCCACACTGCTCCAGGACTAAGAGCATCAACTTTTAGGCATCAGGTCCAGGTACTGTATGGCTGCCAGTAGGACCAGCTGGCAGAGAGGCTCCTCGCAGAAACACCTTTCCACCATTATCATTGCTGTTCACAAAGTGGCTCACCAAACCGTAGAGAAGAGGCCTGGAGAGCAAAGTGTGAAAACTTGCGATTAACATTTTGACATTTTCATTCTTTCTTTTTTTTTTATTAGACTCAGGTTATTATGGTGACGTTGGAGCATGCTCTGTCAAAATGGATAATTATGTGCTTTTAAAGTTTTCCCTGATGGTAGGCAGAGATAGAAGTAGAAGTGACAGGAAAAGGAACAGTAATATGAGAGTGACACAAACCAGATCACAGTGCCTGATGCACTTTCTGAGCCAGCAGAAATTATGAATATTATGTATTTCAAGATGTGGCAACGGAAATGATTCACAGAGCATTTGAGATTATTATCCGATAATTGATCACACCTCAGGAGAGTTCAGTAAATATTTGAACACTGTGTTGGACAGCAGACTGCACTTACACAGACTTGGAGCTTAAATCCTCTGTGACGTTCAGCTCATCTGCCAGGAACTGTCTGTCCAGAGGAACTTCAGCTTGGCCTGACTCTGAGAAAACAAACAGCTGACTTAATAGTTGGTAGTACACGTTGCTCTACAATAGCGACTGGCTGTGTTTCAGAAAAAGTGCAGTTTAAGTGAAGTACTGCTTTCGCAAGGACACATTTCCCGACTTTCATTACCATTCAAATGATCATTCCCGTAAGGTCTGGAGGGGATCAACAACCAGAACACGTCACAATCATTCACATGTGGCTGCAGCACAAATCCGTGGTAATGTTCACTAGCTGTGCTGGCATCTTTCCACCCACCTGCTGTCAGTACCGACGCCGTGTATCTGTACTTGTTGAACTCCAGGTACTCCCGGATGAGCTCGTTGATCAGCAGGTTTTCGTGGGACAGCGGCGGACGAGGCTCCCGCTGGTCATCCAGGGCGCTGAACACCTCCGCCCGGATACGAGCCTTCAGCTGGCCCAGCACACCGCGGGACTCCAGTGTGTCCCTCACGGCTAAAATATTCAAGTTTTATTGGATTAAAAAGTTTCCTCAGACAGCAGGTTACATCACTTTGTTTGTAGCTTATTCAGCTAACGCTTAGCATTAGCGGCTACACGAATGGACTGTTCTTCTTTCTAACATTTGCCATACTTCACTTATTAATTTCAAAATTTAACAATACCTTACTATGTGACAAAGATATATACCGCTTCAAATCTGACTCAATAATGTACCATAAGCACCAAGAATGGCTCTTTGAATCGGGATATGTGAGGTTATTATTTCCCTGTCTGAACGGCGATAAATGCACCTTTTCCTTATAACCATCGGTTAGTGTGAAATCCAGGAAAACCTAAAGTGTTGTTGTACCTAGCTCATATTTATATATGCCGAATTGAAACACATATTGTTAGCATTAAATAAACGCGTGGGTAGCTTAAAACATCAACTTCCTAAACACTTGGGTCGCTTAGCTCTAAAAAATCGCTGAATTTTTGAATGGAGACACGGCGAGGGCGTCATGTTATGGTTCATGTAACTAAGCAGACTAGTGCTGTTAGCAACTTAATTAACGTGCCCGGTAAAGCACTGCAGGCGTTCACCGAGTCTAGTCTGATTTAAGAGCGTAATAAGTAGACACAATCAGGAATGGTAGGAAACGCTTACCACATTTCAGTTCAGTGATGGTCGCCATTGCAACAAGTGTAAACAAACGGTCAGCCCCTCTTCATATCGCAGACCTCTGCCATCTACCGACCGAAGAGTGTAACTACAACCAACCTGTTCATGAGACACGCGTCACATCCACCGTATGATCTCTTTGTGCAGTCATTACACCACGGATACTGCTGTATATTAATGTAATGTGTATTATTATTTTAGGCTTTACATCCTTTAAGTCATCCTTGTGTGTCAACATTGTTTTTAATTGTGCATTATTAGGACAGTCAAGCTGAATGTAGATGGATTCAGAGTCACTCACATCCCTGGTTGCGTGCATAGAAATATGCTCTTTTTACATCGCCTCATAATGCATATTTAGTTATCAGGCATATGCATGGTTAGGACTTAAATGCTGTGTTAGTTTAATAGTTATTCACTATCAGAGACATAAAAGGCACATACCTGTACTTTGAATTTGCTCATTAAGTCTTGAGATGTCCTCCAGCCGGCTCAAGACTCGACTTTGAGTTGTGCAGCTGACATTAATGCTTAGAACTAAATCGTCACTACAGCTGCCATTTAAACTCGCCCTGCTCCTTCTGGAGCACAGCCTTCTGATAAATCTCCATTTTGATTTAAATGTGTTTTTATTGAGCATTTCGTCATTTACAAAGTTGTATATTCAAGTATAACCGTGCTATAGATTCAAATAAATTTTATTATCCAGCATGATGTATGGATCAAGACAGTACATTAACAGTAAATGGTCAGTGAAAAATGAACAAGCTTTGTTATAAAAAGTATAAATATAATACAATCCTCAGAAGTTTAAGGACACTTAATACATTTTTGTCATATGACATAAATAAACTATAGGGTTTCTCTTAGAATATATTGTCTAAACCAGTAAGACAAAAACAGTAAATGCCTCTTCTCTTTGAAAAGTTCATCGGGTTCTTTCTTTGAATCAAGAGTAAAGGTCAACGTGGACTATTTACAGTCTGTCATGTCAGCACCAAAAGAACAATACTGATTTTTTTTCATCTCTGCATATATATGTATGGCCTGAGTTGTGTGGTGGAGGCAGAGACAATCACACAGAGACTTATCACCATTGTTTTGAAGCATTCTCTTCATTCACGGCGGTTTTCACTACCGGCGTCAGGTTAAATCTGACCAGCAAGGTCTCTATTGACTTTTTATGTGTTTACTTTGACAGAAATAAACAACAGCCACAACATAGTTGGACGTTTGCTAATGTCTTGGCTCACGTCAATGTTTTCCTCTTTTTCCCTGACTTATAAAAACTCCAAATTGACTGCTTCCAGCTCAGGTTTTGACGGCTGCGAAAACCTCACTTCCCCTGCGTTTGCCAGGGTGAACCTTTTGAAGGTCAGTGTGTCAGAGTATTTCCTGTCCCAGTTTCTGGGACAAGAAGACAAAATAGATTTCTATCAATTTACAATTACAAAACAGCCTCTTCTTTTTATACAAGGCAAAAAAAAAAGTGTAAGTAAACATCAACGTTTAAGCCTGAGACAACATAAAAAAAATAGGTCATGTGCTTCATAACACTTACAAAAACTACAAAAATAATATAGCTTCCATTCAAAAAGAGAATGAAAATCCTTAAGATTTGTGGTACTCAAATGGTTCATTCCAGCTCTTGGCTTAATCCTTACAAGGAATAAACTGACTCCACTACTTTATATACAATATTTATAGCTTGAAGACTCAACAATCCACTGTAGCTTTCTCTTAAATGTTCATCATCTGAGGTTAACAATGTCTTTTCCTGACTGTGTGTGTTAAAAAACCAACAAATAGGGGCTGCGTCAGCAGCTGCTCTTGGGATTCATTAACAATGCCCTTGTGGGTAGAGGCGTTTTGAGCTGCCACAAAGCTTGGAATAGCCCGATTGAACGTGAGTTGGACAGCCACACAAGTAAGGTGCCGCATCTTTATACCAAGACACCAGCTCCATGCTACAAAGCCCAGTGAAGACCTAGACCAGACCAGCTTCCCGGCACATGCGGTAGAACTGTCCTCGCTGTGCAATCAGGTTGGCTGGAGAGTCCATCTCAGAAATGTGGCCTCTGTCCATGACGATCACTCTGTAAAGCATTAAAAAAGGAGGGAGATGGATTTTAGATCCGGTAGGTCTATAACTAGACATGTGATTAGCATTTCATTAAATGTAGTTGGAAATCCTCACATTTGAGAAGCTGTGACTATCAAATATTTTTTTCAAATATACGTCATTAATCAGTTGTCTATCAGTCTACTACTACTACTTGGTGAACTGTACTGTACAGTACCTGGTGTAGTCCATGATGGTGTTGAGACGGTGAGCAATGGTCAGGACAGTACAGTCTTCAAACTGTGTGCGGATTGTTGACTGGATGAGTGTGTCGGTCTCCAGGTCCACAGCAGCTGTTGCCTCATCCAAAACCAGGATCTTGGTTTTCCTCAGCAAGGCCCTGGCCAGGCAGACCAGCTGGCGCTGACCCAGACTGCACAGACAAAGAGTTGACCGCACATTAGATTCTATCCCTTATGTATCCTGCAGATTGGATGTGGATGTCCCTGTAATAGTGGCTGACTAGACAAAATAATAGCTAGCGGTTTGACTGTGTTGCAGTGTGTCATATCAGTGTAATCGTGCGTACCTGAGATTTTCTCCTCCCTCTGAGCATTCGTGGTTGAGCTTGTCAGGCAGATTAGAGACAAAGTTTTTGAGGTGAGCGAGCTCCAGCGAACGCCACACCTCTTCGTCGGTGTAAGTGTCAAAGGGGTCGAGATTCATCCGGACAGAGCCTGAGAACAGAACAGGGTCCTAGGAGAGAGAACAGCAGATGTTGTTCCTCATCACACTGTCCAGATTCAAAAATCGATACAATTTTGAACAGCTTATTCAACATTAGATACTGGATTGAACCTAATGCAAACAGTTTATGTGATGAAAGCCAGAGCTCAGCTTCTGTTATTACTGCTGTCGTACCTGAGGAATGATAGTAATGCGTGATCTGAGGTCATGCAGTCCGATCTCTGCAATGTTGACTCCATCTATGAAGATCTTTCCCTTTGCTGCCTCTAAGATCCTGAAGATTCCCAGGGCAAGTGAGGACTTCCCTGCTCCTGTCCTACCGACAATTCCAACCTGGAAAAGAGGTTTTTAGTCAGTTATGTATGACATAACTCTTCATTTCAAGCAATTATGTGATCCAGGACTGAGACTTGAAAAGACTGCAAACTGCTTTTATCATAGAAAATGACTCACCCTTTCTCTTTCATGAATATTCAAGGTAATGCCCTTCAGAGCCAACTCAAGGCCTTTACGGTACTGCAGCCCGTAGTCCTGGAACTCTAGAGTACCTCTCTGGGGCCAGGCCACAGGCAAGGAGCTGCCCTCTATATTCCAACTGGCCTGAATCAGACAATAACAAAGGGTGTTGGATTTAGTGTCCAAGTTGTTACTTGGAAACGCACCCTGGAAATGTATCACAACAGCTCATCGTGCATTTGTGTATGTGTGTGGAAACACTGACCTCTTTCGGAGTATCGGCATACTCATGGACCCTCTCCACAGAAACAATGTTGTTTTCTACATCAGTCCAGGATCTCACGATCCAACTCAAGATTCCAGTCACCTGTGAGATCCAAATGCAATAAGGTTTAAATAAAATTGTTTTCTTCACTGCACTGAAAATGCATTTGCTGACTGAGCAAAACCATGCATTTATATTTCACTTTTTCCAGTTTAACCTCTAATTGCCACATGCAGCATGCAACTGGAATGAGTCGTACAATGCTGTGTGGTGTGTGAAACTGGCCGTCTTTCAATGCTACATATACTTATGCACTATATATATAATAAGTAGGGTATTGGGGCACCAGTGGTGCTGTACGAACATATATGTGAGCGTGTCTGTGGGCAGAGCCTTTTACCTGGAGGGAGTGTGACACAGCCAGACCGACGATGCCTGGGCTCAGGGTGTTTTTTCCCATCACAGAGAGAATGGCAGCTGCTAAGACCACACCATTACCCACAAACTCCAGATTGACTGCCAGCCACCTGTGGATGTGTAACATTAATTTAGCTGCGGGGAAGGCAAGTTCCAAAATGTATTCTCATTACTAAAGTCAGCAATCGTGGTAACTCTTGGAATCACCACCGTTCATCATAAACTGCAGCTAAACAATGTATAAATTAAATTAAATCACATTGTAATCACATCATCACATCACCTGGTGGCCACAAATCGGGGGAAGTAGGAGGTCTGATTGAAGTCGACCCTCTCATTGGCCTGCAGAATGAACCTGGGCTGTTCGCCAAAGGCCCGGATGACACTGGCACCCTGCACTGTCTCGTTGAAGTGAGTGTAGATGGGCGATCGACTCACAGCTTCCAGCCTCCGCAACTGACAGGATGTGGCGACGTAGAAGCTCTGTAGACCACAGTGGAAAAGTAAAACACCAGCTTTAATGAGTGAAACCAACAAGGAGCACTGAGGGCTTTCCCATAATTCAAAGTGAATGTGTGTAACATCTATGTCAGCAGGTGGGAAACAAAACACAAGTGAGCGGCAAAATCAGCAGGGTTGGTTTTGGAACACAGAGCTTTCCAATAACACACTATAATGGAACTCGGCTCTTGCTCAGCCACCTTTAACATAACTCTCTCCAGAAAAACCTAAACATCAAAGTCTTTAGTGATGAGTTAAACTGTTGGGGAGAAAAATGTACCTGTACAAAGGCGTAAAGGAAAGCAAGAGGCAGGATGATCACTGCTGCAAAAGGCGTCGCCATCAGCACGATGATGCAGACCTCCATGAGTTTAAAGACATAGCTCAGCATCATCTTCAAGCCATCGGGAACCATGCAGTCGATGGCATCGATCTCTTTGGCAAAGCGGTTGAGTAGGTTACCGCTGGGCGTGCACTCAAAGAAAGACATGGGTGAGCGAAGCACGTTGATCAGCAGGTCCATGTGCAAGTGGCGAGAGGCGATGATGCCACAGATTGAGATCGCGACAGTCGTACCAAAGATGGCGATACCTGAGAAGAGGGGAAAGTTTCATTAAATCAGAGCTAGGCGTGAATATTTTTTTGGGGAACAATTTTCCTATCTTTAAGATAGGGCAACCCACATGCCTTCTATTTGATCTTATCTATGCATTTTTTATGCTATGCTGCTAACCAACCTTGTACAAAGCCCAGTGCGCCAAACACGGTCAGTTTCAGGTCTGTATCGATTTGGGTGCCATTAACAACTGGATCGTCAGCCCACATGCTGAGCCAGTAGTTGTAGGCCAGTGAGGCGCCCTGCTGAAAGGCGTATAGGAAGACGATGGGAATGATGATAGCCAAGCCAATGGTCTTGAAGTACTTCTTGTACATATCCAACCTCACCTGTTGTAGAACAGCACAAAAGTACCGGTCAATCTCAAGGAATTCGAAAACTTATTTTTTTCTTTGTATCAATAATTTCAAGTTTTAGGTTCATTAAATGGTTTTTTAAGCTACTTGGGGACAGCAGAAACAAACAATGCTAAAGACACTAAAAGTTGATATGACAAACGTCATATCAACAAATGACAGCTGTTTTTAACTTACCCTTCCAGTGCGTGCCTTATCAACCACAGTCAGTTTGCCCAAGTCCTCTGGGACTTGTTCCTGGTCTGTTTCAGACACAGGCTCCATATTCTGCAGGTTGGTATTAGTGGTGTCACCCCTGGAGGATATGAAGAGGCCAGATATCAGTTTTGTAAAAAAGGATTCTTTGGATGCCAAACACCTTTATGAAAATTTTTACAGTTCATGTGTTAGTTTACGCACCCAATGAGCTGCTCCTGTGACAGGTCTCTGGAGAATGGCATGAAGTCAACCATGCTAAGACGAGCATTGGACCTCCTGGAACCAGCTACAAGAAAAGTAAAATTTTTCTTTTTATAATTGTTTATTAATGTTTATTTGTATTTATAAGATGTGTTTAAGAAGTAACAACTGGCAAAATGCAAAGAAACACATATCTCCTCACCTCTCTGTATGGCGCTCTCTTTTTTCTCTGTGCTAGCGAAGGTGTGGATGAAATCGGCAAAGGCTCCATGGCGGCTGAGAAGCTCCTGGTAGGAGCCACTCTCTGTGATTTCGCCATCTACCAGTACGAGGATATGGTCAGCCTGCGGCAGGAAGCTCATCCCATGTGTCACCAGGATGCGGGTCTGTATAGCAAGCCACACGTCAGAAAAATAGGATGTAAGCACAATCCAACACTAATTTGAGGCTTTCTTGAAAACAAAGATGTCAGCAAAGTGGTGGTTTCCATATTATTATAACAATAGCACAGGTCACATGCTTGTATGTGGTTTAGGTGTTGTAAAATCATGTTTTGGCTCTTTGCAGCTCAATTGAGCAAACTGAATTGCATGTTACAGGTTTTGCTACATGCATTACCTTGTCCCTAAGGACTCCCTTTGGTCCAATGACTTTGTCAAAGATGTGTTGACCCACATGTGCATCAACAGCAGACAGCGGATCATCTAGAAGATACACATCAGCCTTTCTGTAGACAGCCCTGGCCAGGCTTACCCTCTGCTTCTGCCCACCTGAGAGATTCAGTCCCTGCACAAACACAGTCATTCCAGTTTAGATGAAACTCTGAAGATTTGGAAAAAAGAAGAAATTTAATAGGAATTCCATTTCTCAACTTTCATACCTTCTCTCCAATTTCTGTAGCATCTCCAGCAGGTAGGATATCCAGGTCAGGCAGCAGTGCACAGGCCTCCAGCACTCTGTGGTACCACGTCTTCAGTTTTTCACGGCCAAATATGATGTTGTCTTGGACTGTGGCGTTCTGGATCCAGGCTTGCTGGGGCACATATGCCACAGAGCCCTGTGAAGACATTTGTCAGGGGAGACTTTTTATTAAGTTGAGTTTTTATTAAAGGAAAACCCTCAAATATGAATGGAACTTGCACATGGAACATGAACTCAGTACCTTAACTGCAACACGGCCGCTTCTTTTCTCTGTTTCACCAAGCATGGCGGACAACAAAGAGGACTTTCCACTGCCCACATGTCCGACCACAGCGACGAGAGAACCTCGTGGGACATGCACGTTGATCCTGTCAGCAAAGACAGAAATTGTCCTATGAGTCTCCTTTTGTTTTTTATTTAGGGTTTAGTCATTTTCTTTATTATTTTTTCACACTCCCTACCTTTTAAGACACGGAGGGCCCTCTGCAGACCAGCTGAAAGTGCCGTTTTCGATCGCCACGTCTTCCCCATCTGAACAAGCCAGAGAGATTGAGTAAAATGAACAAAGCCTGCAATAAACACTGACGAAAGGGCACGTTCTTTCAACCTGAGCGACAAACAAACTTTCAAAACAAAATTTCCCCCTTGAAGTTACTCGTCATAGTGCCGCCTGGGCGTAATTACAACTGAATTTGCTTAATCATACAAATTACAGAGCTGTTGCTTTTTCACAAGCTGTCTTAGGAAGTGCTGACAGATTATAGACAGAAGAGTGCAGTATTTTTCTCTATGAATCATATGTCTGAATTCATGCTGTGATTTATGTTTTACCACTAAATGGGAACATCCTATAATTATCCTGTCTACCAGTCAGCCCAGGACCCAGGAAGTGACAGTGCACATGATCCATACAAGGCTGTGGTACCCCACAGATATAAACAACAAAATCATGTGGGCTGCTTATATTGATTATGACAGCCTATGATTTCAAGGGGTATGGAGAACAGATTGTCGAAATTGGTTAAATTCAACAGAGCAGTACTGTAAGTTTATTCATTTAGTGTAATAGTTTATACATGGGTGGAGTTCTTACCAGAACTCAACGGAGCCTTTGAGACATTGTCCACTTTGAGTTCCTCAGAGCACAGGTACTTTCCCAGACGTCTCAGTGAAACCATAGCCTGGAAGAGAATCAATGTTGGTTAACTGACCTGTATCCGTCATATAGGACCGTGAAAAATAAACCTCATCAGGCACCACAGATGGGGAAAACATCTCACAGCAATCATGAGTTATACTTAAAATGTCATCTACCTGCATAGTCGTGCTTATAGCAAATGGAAGTTGACTAAGTGGGGTCTTCAGGATGTTGATTAGAGCCATCGAGACAAAAACCTTCTGTGCATCCAGGACGTTCCTGTCATCGAGAGTCACATAGACTCCAAACATGGCAAAGGCGATCTTTGGGGGGGAAAAAGATGCTAAATATTAACTTTACAGGCAAAGGCTTGTGTTATAGGTGATCTTTAGAGACACAATTTAAAGGATAAGGCTGGTGTTATTCTCAATTTCTTTAATTGTCAATATATCCCATGAAAAGACAAAAATCAACAGCAATGCATTAGTCTGTCTCGCTGTGTTCTTTCGACTTCTCCACCCTGTCTGTGGCATTCAGCCCTGGCTGATCCTACTGAAGACATGAAACGGGTCACAAGTATATAATTTCATTTCTTTGTTTCATTTTTTTGCCACGTTAGCAGCATGTTTCTGGAGAAGAATCTGTTGATCAGTCTGGTGGTTTGGTCCAAATACAAAATATCTAACAACTGGATAAATCAAGATGAAATTTGGTACAGACATTGATGGTGACTGTTTTTTGCCTTTTTTCTCTAGCGCCACCATGAGATTTGCATTTGTGGTTTTTGGTGAAATGTCTCAAAAACATTTGGATGGATTGCCATAAAATTAGGTAGATATATTCACGTTCCCTGCGGCGTCTTGCAGGCCAGTAGGTCTTCAGCACAGTGGAATAAGCTATGTCAGGATTTGGGAACACATTTTTGTTAGCAGAATTAATTAATCGCTGGTTTTGGTCTTTTCATGGAAACCAGCCTCATTCTTGAAGCCAAGTTTGGAGGTTTTATTACTAGCTTTTTCAGTTCAGTGCTCTTACCAGGAAAGAAGAAGAGTTGAAGGACGCAATGGAAATGGAGTAAAGGATTTGAGACTTCTTCAGGGCTTTGAGCTCCTTTTCTCTGTGGCCCAAAACTTGCTCCAGGAAGGCCTTCTCCCAGGCATAGAACTTCAGGATCTTTATTCCATTCAGGATCTCGTTCATCAGTCTGATGCGGCCATCCATGAACTTCATTTGAATCTCCTGTTGACAAAGATGTTTTGACATTTTATTATTAAAAAAATGGGTCACTGTGACAATTACCAGACCAAAGCAAATACATGCATTTGTGAACACGGGTTTGTCTGCTCTAGTTACAGCTTCCAGTTTTCCTGAACATCATGGAACTTGTTTAATTCTGTAAGAATTTATTGCCTCTTACATTTTAGTAATTTTTATGACAAGGAAACAACAAAGGGCCAGGGATGCGGTCACCGCATTGAAGACCAAGTTCGATTAAATTGGCATCCAAATTTACAGAGCCGCCTGTTGTTTTTCCAAAGAAAATTATGTCTTCCTACTGCCCACCCTTTCCTCTCATTGTTTTTCAAACACGTTATATGAGGCAGACATCAAAAGGACAAGAGAGAATGTACCATCCAGGCCAAACACCCACACGGCTCTTCAGCCACTATCTAAACCAGCTGTGGCATCCCTGACCTAACATGCCAGATGTCAGGGCTACTGGAGCGAAAGTGTGAAGGATTCCTGTAACAGCTTTTACCTGCAGCTTGCTTCTTTTCTTTGCGATGAATCCGTTGAGTGGAAAAATGAGAATGACAGTGGCAATCCCTGCCAAAGCTGATGGGCCAAGATGCTAAATAAAACAAAGAATAATGTCAAGGGCTTTATAGTTAAAATGTAATTGTGCGTGAATGAGCGGCATTGCGAAAACACTACATTTTGACATACCTGCCAGAGGAAGAAGAGACAGAGAGCAATTTCAATGGGAGCCAGCCAGACAGCGTTGAAGTACACCACAAAGTCCATGAGCTTCTGAGTGTCTGCTGAAACCAGATTCACAATCTCGCCCACAGTGCAAGTCCTCCTGGCAGCGCTGTTTATCACCAGAGACTGGATTGACAACAAAAGAGACAAAGACATTTTAGCCCTCAGCGCACTGCGTACAATATAAATTTACACCCTCATAAAGATTTCAGACGATCATTCATCTTAGCTTAAGCTGTTAATCATACACTGTGGACTCTTTTCTTGTCTGGGAGGATAGAAAGCATTTTTATATTGTGTCTAGAGGTTAGCGGCTACATATCCATGGATACAGACCTTTCTGTAAACCAAGCCCATAACAGCTGTCTTCACCCTCATCCCCACTGTAAAGCAAGTGTACATGTACTGATGGTTGAAGAGGGACTGGAGACAGGACAGCAGGAACATTAGAGTTGCATAGAAGTAGCCTTTCCATAGCGGAGCATCTTCGTCTCTCATGAAATCCAGAAGAAGACTGTGGAGGAAGAGAAGAAGATGATTAATACTTCACTGGGATGTTCAGTATTTTGCACACAGTTCAGTTTTTTTTTAGTTTGACCCTTCAGTGCACTTTAGGGTCATGAATATGCAGCACCAAACCCCTACTTCTATGTATGATATTCCCTGGAAAGTCGTGAATGATACAAAGCAGACACAAACAGGTTTTTACCCTGTCAACATGAATTTTTTGTGTGTTTTTTCATTCAATCTGGTATTATTTGACTTTCATTGTGTGCCTGAAACCAATGGCCTTGGAGTGCTGCTGTGGCTACTGGTTGACTGGCTTGCACAACAGCGCTCAGCTTGTGGCCGGGCTGCCCTCACACTTGGCCAGCGGCTCCCTTATTGTGGTCCGACGACATTTCTGCCATTTAGAGCCTCCTCTCCCTCTCTGCCTTTTCCCCCTTACTGGAGCACAGAGGACTGTGGTCTCGTCTCCTTTTCTTGCTCACAGCTCCATGACCGTAATTAACACTTCCACTGATTCTGTGCTGTGCATCAACAACAACATTCCAGTCTGGCTAGTGGGATGGTGCGGCGGGTGGCGGGGTCAGCCATGACCTGTTTTCACTACTGCCAGCTTCTGTTGTTGTTTGGTTGTCTGTGTCACAAATCATTGAAAATAGGACAATGAAGGTGATATCTGAGGTGATAACCAAGGAGTTGTTTATACAGCTGTAACTATCTATTTATATAGACTGTGGTATTTTTGTTTACTGCTAAACCCATGTTTCTTTAAATTATCATGCTGCGAAAATATCATCACTTTAACTTATATCTCCAAATTCATTTGGACAGTTCATCCCAAAAAGCACAATAAAAACTATTTTTTACTGCAGCCTGGTTTGCTGTCCATTCAGGTAATTTCAGTCTAAACTGAGGTTTGGAGATATTGGCTGCAGCTTCCCTTAATACGGCGCACTCAATGCCATTTGGTTTGTGGGAGTCCAAGCACTGAAGTTATATTTGAAAAACTCAACAACAACATCTCTTTCCAGATATAATGACACAGTTACATACGATAGTTGCCGGTTTATGAGCAGTTTTATTGACAACTTGTTGTTATCGAAGCACAACTGCCCAATTTCTATCTTCAAGCAGAACGAGTGAACTGTACACAAGAACATCTGTGGATTATCTTGTTATTTTGGGGACTGTCTGCACCACAAACCAAATACCCCTGAGCTTACAGGGTTGGGATAGAGCTAATATCTCCAAACGTTGGCACAGCACACCACAGCTATTTATTGCCAGGGTGCACTCATGGTGAGAGCAGATTTAGGGTTTTGGTGGTCTTTTAAGTCTTACCTGAGCACCTGGGGGATGGCAAACATGAAGGCATCGTGGAATATAATACACAGGGTACCGGTCAGAAAGTATGGACCGAACTTGCGAGCCAGCGTCCTGAGCAGGAAGAAGCCAGAGCTCTGCTCTTTCTGCAGCTTCCTGAGGAGTTGAGCCTGGTCTGGCAGTCTGCTCCCCAATGCAGCACCCGACGCCAGGGCTTTCTCCTGCCTGTCATAGTGGGAGAGCGCAGTTACAGACAAGACAGCTGTGTCAGAGATGGCCCAACATGGTGCTGGCGCCTTTTAAGTCTTTAATGTGAAACAGACTGAAAAGAAAAAAAACTGTTGTTATTCGTAACATCACTGATGGACTCAAGAATTTACCAGCAGCAGTTAAAAGCATTATTTGCTGACATAATTATTGGACTTAACGACGTATCTTCAAAGCGCTGGATCATGTTAACAAGCTTTGAAAATGACAGAGGGTTCTTGTCTTGACATTATGGTGCTGTATGTCCCTTTAAGAAACTCCTTTAGACTTATTTTTGGCCCAAAAGGCCTCCGGTGATGAAACGTCCTGAATTACAATTTACCGCAATCATAGCTTAGCCATGCTCTGCTTGGGCAATTAATTCAACCGGCACCATGCTGACATTTGGCCACATTGCAATAAAATGGAATTGAATCTTTGGTTGTTAAGCTGTGACAATAGTCAGAGCTGTGTGGTGGATCATAAGTCTGGGCAAAAATAGAAAGCCAGAGGAAACATGAAAGACAGCATATGCATGTTCTGCACATATCTTTTCTCTGTGAAGTCTTGCTAAAACTATTGGTTAATAAACATAGAAGATTAGTCAGACAATAGCAAGGCCACCAAAGGGGTACTCCGAGGATTTTCTACATAAAGGTCAGTTTATTATATCTTCTATGGCTCAATGTAGAGCAAGAGTCTACAAAACGCCCCCTGATAAGATCATTAGGGTTGTGGTCTCATCAGGGTTACCTTGGCTTGGGCTTGGACTTGTGTGCACTCATCGGTTGCATTGTGGGAAATTCAGTGTTTTTGGAATTTGACCAATGCTAGGGACTAAAACTCAAGATGTCCAAAACTTTGGTCCTGACTGAAATATCTCAACAAGTTGGTTGGTCTTCAGATGATAAATGCTACTGACTTTGTTCGTCTGATTTTTTAAATGTAACACCATAATGAGGGTTACATTTGTGAATTTTGAACAAAATGTCTCTGGATGGATTTTCATGGGATTTGGTGTTCAGCCATGCCTCCTTCTGGATAATCTGTAATATCTTGGGTGATTCCCATCAGGCTCATGCTTTTTCATTAAGTAGCATGCCTTCACATATTGGCATGCTAACTCACTTAAAGTAGGACTGTGAACATGGTGACCATTACAGTTACTGAACACTGCCTGTCATCAATTATCAGTTCTCACTTTTGAATTTTGGCACATTCAGCTGTCCAGTCCTGTTGCAACTCAGAGATAATCTTATGTGACGTGTCTTCCTCCCTCAGGGTCCACAAGTCCTCTGCTGCCAGTGGGGTGCGATATCCTTTCACAACAAGCCTGAGGATGGAGTGCGGACATGATTCACTCAGATAATCGTCAACAAAACACACAAATTATTGTAAACAAGCACACACTGTTGCTGCAGTGAGTCAGCCGAAGCCGAAAAATGAAAGGGTTTTGAAAAACCATCTTACCCAGTGAACCACCAGAAGAGAATCTTTGACAGGAAAGAGGCATCTTTCACGGGACAGGGATTCTGCAGCAGATTAAAGACCAGACTCAGTGTTGTTTTCGCAATAAATCTCTTGCCGCTTAAAGGCTTTCGAGACACACACACGGCTTCACAGAGGCCACCCGTTGATGGTTGAATGCTACACTTGTGAGGAGTGTGTTTAAGAAGGCTAATGTGTGTAAACAGCTCTGTACAATCAGGTGGTCTATTGTGCAGAGGCCATGAACTCCCGCAGGACAGAATAAATAGAGTTCAGTGTGAAGATGACGTTTTGAGGTCTAGCGCAGACAGGGCGGAAATGTGTCATCAACAAACTCTCCAACAAGAGGATACACATACACACAGACCTTGCAGCAGACACACACAGAAAGTTTGTCCTCTCACACATACTTTATGGCATCTCTCCACCCTGCCTCCTCCTCACCAGGGTGTTTGCTCTCTTCATTACCAGCACTCTTGCGCTTCATCCCTTCGCTTCCTCTCTTCCTGTGAGTAACTCTAACCAGAGCGTGGGGCGGAGAGGAGGAGTAGGTGGAGGAAGAAGCGGAGGACACACCAAGGAACAACCAATGGGTGTGTCCACCACGCCAGACTGCGGCTCCTTACCACCGGCCAAGAGTTTGTTAGGGACTTTTCCAGCTATTTTGATTGTTTATCACCAGGGAAATATTATGCCACGCGTTTGTTTGATTGATTAGAAGCTCATTTTCATTCACTTGTCATCTGTCCTGAACCACCTTGCTATTTTGAGCTTGAAAACATTTCGTCACACTCATGTTTGATGGGATAGTGAGATGGGTATTAAGTGATGCCCGTGCTGTTGTGTGGTTGCAGTGGTCATGATGTTCTCCAACACTGACGTGAGTGAGTTGCGTTGATGGTATGCGGGAGAAAAAAACAGACATACACACACACACACATTCACACACTCCTCACAGGAAGCCAAAGCGGTGAAGTGAGAGTGGGAGAGAAAAGAGGGAGGGAGTTGAATCACATCATTTCCTCCAAAAGGGAAAAGTGTCTTGACAACAAAAGTTGAAAACCACAAGATAGCTGCTCAGGCATTTTCTTTCCTGGGTATTGAATTGGAGTGGAAGGTTTTTGACGGAAGTGGGATACATTCTCCTCTGCCTACCTTTTCCAAGACGGTTTTTCCCTCTGGAGGCTGGTCAGCAAAACAACACAGGAAGAGCTGGGCTAGTTGGATTGTGAAGTAGGAGAAGAAGGCGAGGTACCGTACAATATCAGAGGCAATGCCCTGTTGAATAGAAAAACACAGATTAAGGACGGAGCTCAAAATACCAGAATCTTTACAGTTCCTCCAGTTTTCTTGCTTTAAACTATTCCAGATGAGTTCTACTTTTATCTTGAACCAAGGACACAATTAATTGGCTTTGTGGCAGAGCACATGCCACAGAAAAATAACATTTTCCTTGCATCAAAATCTGTTTTGGCTGTTTCATCTCTTTCAACGTTACTTAACAAATCGCACAACATCCTGTGGCACACAGTCTTATTTCTCTTCACTGTGGCTTTGTGTGTAGTTTCACAACAACACTAAATTCTTTACATGGCTTTTCCCAAGCTTACACATTGTATAGCACAGGATATGTTTTGTTTTATGCCAAGATCACAGACACAATAAAGAGTATTTTGGACGTTTAAGCTAAATCAGGGTGAAAACCCAAAGTCTTTAATGGTGTACTTTATATAAATGAAGCGATAGTTAAAGCAGCCTCAGTCACGCTAAGAGTCCGTATCTGTAAATAGGGAGATTGTGGTTTTACAAACCAGCAGCCTTACTTTCAATCAAGGCTGCAGCTGTGATATTAACCACTCAGGGACTTTTGTGAAATGTAGGACTCGCATGTTATTCTTGACGTAGACAAATTGTGGGTTTTGGCAGAGGCATTGTCAACTACTGGGTCAACGCCACTGCCACAGCAGCCTGCTGTGCAGCAGTATGGGTATGTATGAAATTCAGAGCCATGGTAAACAGCAAAGTGACTTTCTCTGAAAAATGTGGTCCTGTGCCCAGAAAGGAGATATGAAGGGGCCAAATGGATCCGGCCACATAGTGAAAAACAGGGTCAGCATGGTTGGAGGGAGAGTGGGAAAAATGTAGGTCAAGCAACTAAGAATCCACAAACATGAACTCTGTCAACTGGAGCCGTCATTGCTGCAATGTGAATTAGACACTTTCTTTATAAATATTTAAAAAATGTGTAAAATATGCACATGTGAGCTGACAACACTTTTGTTCACAAAGGTGCAAGAAAATAATGTAATAATATTGATATTAATGAATATATATCCTATATTTATCTATATATTATAATTTTGGGGAATATGGTGGTATATTTTCTTATTTGCTTTTTTAACTGAGAGTCAGACCAAAACATTGCTAATGTTTGTGCACTAAATGTAGTGCACAGCAGAGGTTAGTTAGGTTAGTTAGAAGACTGGAAATAGGTAAATTGGCTCCATCAAGGGTATCAGGGTGCACTTAACTCCTATGACAAAGCACTGCACTTGGAAATCTGATGAACAGAATCTGGTCATATGAATTTGGTTCATCGAGATGTAGACATACGATGTGACGAAGAAATATATGTGTGGCCACGTATGTATCATATGCGCACGTGTGTGATTGTATGAAAAGAAAACAACTGTGCCAAAATTCTAAATGGCCTCGCATTATGTGCGGATGCATAGATTTCCATCTGGCTGTGTTTACAGCAGTGTAGGCTCATAAACACAGCACTGACGTTCCTCTGGTCTGACCCTGGGCTGCCATGTCTCACCAGCATTTATCCCAGGGCCATCATTACTCTCCCCCAAGCAGTGTGGGAATGTCACACTGAGGACGATAAAACAGAAATATGGATGTGAGTGTTTGTGTGTTTTTTATAGAAATGCAAATGTGACTGCCCCACGGCTGCGTGCGCCTAAATAGAAACTTACCCCATACAACAATGATTGCAGTGTCTCTGACAGGAGACACAGGAAGAAAAGGAAAACTTAAACACACACAAGCTTGACCAGAATTGGCAGTGTCATCCTCCAACACTTGGTTAACTTTAGGTTACCTTGGTTGAAATAGGGGGATGAAATAGAAACTCTTTGCTGACACAGGGTATATCTCAAGCTGTGCTTCTCGTCTCGTGTCTAGACTATGGGTAGGATTAGACCTGATTAGATATTCCTGCAGAGTGTTTTTTGACACTGCAGGTTCACGGAGTTCAAACCTGAAAAACACATTCACTTTACCTCTGAATTAGTCCTCATCTTCAGTATAGACAGTATTGTTGAGAGGTTTTTGGATGATCGGCATCAGGTGTTAATACATACAGTAGGACGTAGTACTGATTAAATGGTATAGTAAGTGTTAATAGTCCATAATAAAAGTCATACCTCATCCATGGCCAGCTGGATCTTAGCCCTGAGAGGCACCAGGGAACAGACAACAGCCAAGACCCAGAACAGGAAAAGGAATACAGAGGAACGACAGCCTCTTACTCTTTCCAACTGGATGATGCATAGGGCCAAGATCTAGAGAGAGACACACATAGAGAGACAGAAAGACTTAATTTAAGAATTCACATGTGCAGTTCTTGCAGCATGAGAGAGGAAACAACTCTGCACCATGAGCCAGAGCTATGAGCCAAAAGTCAAATCGGTGATGCCACGTTTATGAACGGCCTGGAGCGACTCCACTGACGGGAAAACGTGATTTCCAAGTATGAATTGACTTTTTGAACTTGAGCAATGAGCTTTATTAGAGCTAGTATCTATGCAGTTCTAAGCTTTAAGCCAAGCAATTTTGTTTTGGTTGTGAATTTTTAGCCAAGATGGAGTTCCTCTGGGAAAAAATGACTCCACTTTAATTGAGTTGAATCAAAAAAGGCACTGTATTAGTGGCTGATATCACTGCCAACAGAGCATGGAGGGTATAATCAGATTCAGGCTGATCTAATGCAGCTGAAGGTGGTTTTGAGAAGGAACTTTCAGGGTTTTCCCTGACCATAGGCACAGATGTGATCTGTCTGATTTCTGCCTATAAAAAGTGACACATGTACGGTATGCTGCATCCCCTGCACACATTGCTTAATGTTATTTAATACTTTCCGTAAAAAACAAACTCCATGCTGTAATGTTTTCTCAAAAGTCGGACTGATTCAGTGTTTGGACACGGCTGTCTGCCTGTCTTTTGAGGAGTCACGCATCTGCCATTGAACCACTATAATTGGTCCCACTCCGAGTAGCTGGCCAAGTGAGACGTCACTTTGTCATGCCAGCTCATCACCAAGTGGAGAGAAAGCGGGTGTAGGTTTTAAACTGAGTACCACATTGGTTACTTTGAGATGAGCCACAGAACTGTCCTGTTATAAACTGTAGCGGTCTGGTAATTATATAAGTTTTTCCCATCAACAACCTGATACACTTTATGTGGAGATTTCTGTGGTGGCCAACAGGGTGAGCGTCTTGATGTGTGATGGTTATCCAGGGTTCTCATGTATCTGCTTTGGTGACACACTGATTATTTATTCTCTTGTTCATTCATTTCCTCTACGCACATTCTGTTGGAGGATGAGTACAGATAGACAGACGCTTACAATCATACCAATGGGGAATTTAGAGTCTCCAGTCCACTTTACTTGAATGTCTTTTGGGATGTTGGAGCCAAAGGCACACCTACAGAGGGGATGCGAAAACAGCAAACTCCAAGCACACAAATGCCCAAAGATTTGAGAAGCAACATTAGAATTCATTTGGAGGTGTTTGTGTCCAATATTCACTCTCCTTTTAGCTCTAATTTGGTCTCCACCAACTCCTGAGGGAAATATCTGTCCACTCTGTTCACCAGCTAGTCAGCAACTTTGTCAGCTTTTTGGTGCTAAAGTTTTCTCATTAAAAACAGCTGCCACTATATCTGGAAACAAGGCTGATGGTAACAGGGAAAGTGAATAAAAACTAAAAAGCTAAAGTTAAAATATAATCCAATATGGCATCATGACTTTTACCCCCAGCTCTTGTTTTTAAGAGAAACCTCTCAAGTCGTCTATGGGACATCTATCAGACCCAGAGTACACCAGTTGGTAAGAAGCCCACAGCAAGAACATTATGTCCTCAACTGTGGGTACTTAAAGTCCTAAACGATTATGAGGTTGTGGTTGAGGTTGAATCAGCCAAAATCTGAGCCATAACATAAGTGAAGAAACGTATAGCTGACAGAGGGATATGACCCTCCTATTCCTAGCCTTCCACTCTGACTTGCCATATTGCTGCAAACCATCAGCCCATCTGTTTGCACAAGTCAGTGGGTGGAACTAAGTCCATCACTAACCCCCGAATCAAAACCCTACCTTATAATTACTTGGGAAGTGTGCAGTGCTGGGGAAGGAATGGGAGTTTTACGTCATGGTATTGCTGATTATAGTCAGTGTTGTGTGTGTACTTTTCATCAATAGTGACCATGATTTGTTCGTGGGTTGACTGACTCGGGCAAAACCATTCCCATACGTTGAAGGGCAACAAAACAGGCTGGTCAGAGCAACAAGAGCACAGTGTTCCAGGCCTGCACCCAGGGAACGGGAGGTGGTGGGTGGCTGCAGTCAACATCAAGATAATTATGTTCTTTTATAAAGATAGGTCTGGCAAATGTAAAGATTGACGACAAGCACTTAATGATTTTGTTTAGTTTGTTGTCTGCCCACCTGCCTGTGATAAATGATATCCTCAAAATAAACAACCTTTTTTGAAATGTATCCCTCGATACAAGAGACGACTCAGTGTATTTTTACCGAAACACGTGCTGTTATTTACTCAGTAGTCTGAAAAGACCACAGGTGGGAACGGCTGTCTGACTTTAAGAGAGTGAGACTGTGCAGGACCTGTGTAAGGCTGCAGAGAGAGGAAGCTTTGTGAGGAAAGCTGTACAGTTCTGTGGGTCAGCTTTAGAGGCTCACTGGGCTACAGCAACCCTTCCTATGTGGAATCAGCACCCTTGTCCTGCATTGTAATTCATATATCACTCCTGCTGAGGATAAACAACATTTTTAGGCTTGCCACACCACCCATGTTGTGAGCTGCACCCCTCTTCTGTTTGCTCCTACTCATCATTTAAGTATCATTTAAAATCTGACGAAAATGAGTGGGAGTGAGAAACATTCAGGGCTGTTTCCATCAACACAAACCACTGAAAACATTTCTCTGATTGCACACCAGCCCTTATCTTTTATAAATAAAGTTCTGTAGCCCACCTTATATGCTAAGATGATTGAGGTATGGGGGGGCATAATAGTTTGATTCAAGTTGTTTGTAAGGAGAAGAGACAAACAACATTTGTAAAGATTAAAGATTTACATCCAGACTGCATACATCTGCACTGATTTGGATCTAAACATTTGAGTTGTTTCTCTCCAACAAAATCATGTGGATGCTATGTAGTATATTACTGTGGATTTTGGGTATGGTCCTGTTTATTCAAAACCTTGGGCCCCTTTCTGATGGAAATTGAATGAACAGTTCATCCTTTATCTTTTCTTCCTTCCTGCAGAGGCATTGCAATTAAACATGTTGCACCTTAAATACAGTTTTGGTCAGAACAATGGCGCTAAAAGAAGAAATTGGCGTCAAAACTTCCAGTCCAACAGCACACCTGTAGCCTATATAAAGACTGAACCTTTTCTGTATAATTAGGTCTAACATAGGCTACAATTGTGTGTTCATCACCTTTGTATTCGGCGGTTTTGTGTTTTTTAAAGATGAACCAAAAGATTGGAAGAGATTCAAATGAGCTTGATTTAGAGCACATGATTAGTCAAGGCGCGTCCACCGCTGAACAACTCATTTGCATGTGAGTCCATGACTGACTGAGCGTCCACCTTGGGTTCACAAGCGAGCCAATGCTCACAGTTCATGACTGATTGGTCTGTGATCTGCAGTGATGTGGGGGAAACAATAAAATGTATAATACAATATGTTATAAACTTTGGAAGAGAATCTAATCTAAAATTTTTATATGCATTCTTTCTTTATGACACTTACAAAGCACCTACAAATCACATTTTTCATTGCATTGAGACTTTCCACCTACTTTCATGCATTGATTCCACATCAAATAGTAACTGATGTCATTACATATGTACTCTGCACTCTGATGACTGATGGTCAAATACACACTGTGTTTACAGGGTACTGTAATATTTGCACTGCCTGCAGCACGATAAATCTATCCCTGGTTGTGCATCTTTGCACCTCAGTGTCTTGCCAACATACTGTCCATAGACTATATTTTTTCATTTGTCTACACTTTGACATGTGAGCCAGCAGGACTCACGTGTCTACTATTCCCAAAACCTCTCTGTTACCCAGAGCGACGCATATGGATGTCAGATGTGCCAGTTGGACTAGAAATCAGTGACATTGCTCAATAGTTAACGTGGATGCACTGGGACTTTGAAAAACGAATGATTCCTTGGCAGTCTATAGTTTCATACATAAATACATATTTCACTGGTATGTACGGAATGAACTTTTGTCTTTTCTGCTATACTCCACACATTGCATGCATTAGTGCCATTGGCATCTGTTCATCAATCCTTAAGATACCGATGCAAGTATCATACAAAATGTATGATAATAAGTTTACACAATATAAACATGTGGGTAAGCACTAGAGTCAAATTAGGAAAGAGACTCAGTATTTACCACAGTCATGCTGCGAATGATTGGGCTGAGAAGGAAGACCATGTGCTGCTGGATCTCCTGGCTCCTTTCCAGCAGGATGTAGAAGAACTCCACAAAGCCAAAGGAGGCCAGCAGGAAACCCAAAACCTGAACAGGACAGGAAAGTAATGAAAGACTGATTGAAGAAACTTGCTTGCTCTACATTCACATTTGCCTGTATATTTCTGTTGATGTTGTTGAGAAAAACTGGCAGAAATGTAACTTTTGTGTCTGATTTGAGTTGTGTGAAAAGCTTTGAACAATAAACTGGAGACTGGCCAAAGTCTGTGTCTCACCATCTTGGCGGAGCAGAGACAGGATGTTTGAATGCGTCCACGGTCATGGCAGTAGAGGTGAAGGCAGTAGAAAGGGCCCAGCAACCATAGATAGATACAGGGGACCCACACCAGTACAGTGTTCTGGAAACACTGGGTCAGGTCTGGGTTGGCAGTGTACCACGTACGGTTCCAGTCCTGCAACACAGAGAAGTTCAGATAAACACAGTATGTCTAAGAGTCAAAAACTGAGGTAAAACTGTGAGATTATATCCATCATCTGAGAGACAGAGCAGGCGAGGGCCAAGTCCAGAGAATTCAGACTTGGTGCAAGTCCTACGTTTCATCCATCAAGGCAATGGAGAGTGAAACCACAGCAAGTCAACAAGAAATGTGTCTGTGCCCAATCCTGGGAGTGTGAGTTGGAAGAGGCCTTTTTTTTTTGCTAAAAAGCTGAGTCAGTTTTGGAATTTTTCTGACCACATCTCTGGCTTGTTTCCTAATTTGAGTAGCACAATGTAAGCTGTCAACACATTAAAATGTGAGGTCAAGGATTATACTAATAATGAAGCCTATAAACAGTAAAAGTCCATGCAGACAAGGTGTGTTGGGCAAAAGCTGCCAAACGTTTGAGATTATGTAACAAGAAGCATAGGTTTAGGTCATTTAAAAAAGAAATACCAGAAGCTAAGTGGCTTGTTGTTGTCTTGCTTCCCCTGTTTATCACCTCACAGGCCTAATGAGGGGCAGGGTGTCTGGCTGTGCTAACGAGGCTGCCCTTGCGGAGTCACCACAGGATGCGGTTTTAAAGCTTCTAGCATGGCGGAGCAGTCTGGCCCTGCTGGTAGACTCCCAAGTGGGATAAGGGAGAGAGGCCACAATTGGTGGCAGCTGTTGGATCATTATGTAACAATCGTCCACCCACAGCCCTGCCAGTGAACCACGACAGGTAAGACGCACTTCAGTCAGAAAGATGCCGCTGCCTGGTCGGGTTGAGGGGTGGCGTGTCGCGGCGTGTATGGTAATTAATTCAGAAATACCACCAATCTTTACAGTTTGCCGTAAGCATTCTGATTCAGAGTCTAATTGTAGGCTACCTGTTTGAATCAGAACATAAAAAAAATCACAAAGAATATATGTGTAGGTACACATTCCAGGTTACTGCATACTGTATACCAGTGTTCTCTGGGAGCACTGATGCACCAGAATCCATTTAAGTGATAAATCTCTTGAGCGGCAGTGAGTGGGAGGCTACTTTCACAGACTCTTCTGACTCCTGCGGTCAATGGCAGACAGATGAACAGAGCACTTTTATGTGAGAAATCCAACTTGTCAAACCCTCTCCAGGTACTTTCTTGTGCATTTTGCTCAGTCCTTATCCTGTTTCTCACCCCCGGCTGAAGTGGTTTCAGTAAAACTAGTAAGTGCCAACAGTGTGGGTGCCGCAAGGTGTCTATTTTTACCTGACAAACACAGTCATGTGAACTCAGATCTGCTGAACGTCCCTTTTTACTTTCTCTAGACTGTATAGAGCAATGCAGTGACTAATAACCATGTAATTCATCCAGTTCATGTGCTAATACGTCAAATAACGGGAATCTTGCACTGAGTCATGAGCAAAACAGCATTATGTGTCTAATGTGAACATGTGGCATATACAGTATGAAGTAAAGGTGCTCATTTTAGAAGGCATCGATCATTCATGACAGTTTCACCTAGACTTTGTCTTGTTTGTCAAATTACAGGACATCTTGATGTAAAAATAAAGTAACTAAACACACTTCTACCTCCTAAATTGGCCCCTTTCAAATTTGTCCACCCTAAATACATTACATGGTATGTGTTTCTGCATCAAACCTCTTCTGTATTTAAAGCCAAATAAACCCCCAATGCTACACTAGGGCTGTAACCAATGAATAAGCAATGACGCCATCCTAAAACTATGCGTATGGCTGATTACTATAACTGTAGTTACTTTGCAGGCAACGTGGGACAAAGGCACCCCCGATGCATAGTGATGGCTGTAATGTAGCTGAGAACATTGCATATGTTCTTTGAACCTTCATGGCAAAGACAACTGCATGAGATACACATGGTTACTTTCACTTTCTCAACAAAATTAGATGTTTTGAGGTTTTTCAGGAGCAAGAAAGAGTCATAATGAGAAACAGAAACACGGGGGGGGGGGAGAGAGAGGAGAGAGAGAGAGAGAGAGAGAGAGAGAGAGAGAGGAGAGAGAGAGAGAGAGAGAGAGAAGGGGGGAGAGGAGGAAGGGGGCAAGATGGGATCGAGCACATTCAATAATTTTGGCTTTCCAGTTGGATTGCGGCCATTCTTCTACTTTCGAGCCCAGATTCAGAATGTGAAGGTTTGCTAATATACAAGACTAAAAAGCCCCTCCAGCAGCAGCAGCTCACACACCGTGACCTCTGAGCATCTCATTGTGCTGAATAGAAACAACAGAGCAGAGTGACGTTGACGCTCGCACTGAAACGCATCAAAGATAAGTTCTCCCATTCAGACTTGTTTGAGGTTAGATTTCTAGTGCACTCACATAGCAAACTGAGAAGGTCAGTGTTTGGATTGGGGATTTTTCTTCCTGTTCAATTGAATGCTGCCAACTAGCATTTTTTAGGTTAACCCATACCCCCCTCTTCCTCTTTTACACACAAGCCTATTATTTCTCACTCTTTTATTTAGTAATAGAAAGTAAAAACCTGAGCTCATGTTAATGAGCTGCACCACACTGCCAATCACAGCAGCATGGTAATGTGGCTAATACTACATATCTTAGATATGGTATCACTAAATGACATCCATAGTCAGGAATAACTGGTTCAGTCAGAAAGTAAGTAAAACATATTAATCATCTTAGTGTGTTATACATAAATATATATAAACAGCAGTGGATTGTCGGGCTTAACATTGATTAACATAATTAATATTGGCATATATCAAGCAAGCATGACTTTTGTGACAATAAAACTTTGCTTGATGTACCCAAATGATCAAACTCTTTATGAGTGAACAAGACATGGCTCTACATTATCTGCAAACATAGACACACACACACACATATACATAAAATAACTAACGTGAGTTCAGGGTCAGTGAACGCATCACACACTCACCCACAGAGGGTCCAGGCCACTGAGTCTGCAAAAGGCATCCATCCACTCGCTTGCTTCTTCCTCCACGTGTTGAGGAGCACCAGCACCGGTATGTGTGTGTGTGTGAGTGCAAGTGTGTGACTGGGAGGAAAGTATCTGTGTCCTTATTAGACTTTTGCTTTTTAGCTAGTGTATCTTGGGTTTTGCCTGTTCCTACCTGTCTGTGTGTCTGGGTGTAACTGTCTCTCCCTTCCCCTCTCTCACTCTCTCTGTTTATTAGTGTGTTGGAGTGTGTCTGTGTGACTTTTCCTCCCCTTTAATAAAACATCTTCTCTCAATGAAACTCTGTTTCTGTCTGCCTCGCTGTTTGAACTGCTGCTGCCCTGAGATCCTGTGTCTTTCTGACTCTCACTCCGTCTGCCTGCTGTTTATGAGTGTGTCTCCTTGTTGGGTGGGTGGAAATATCTCTCTCTCCCTCTCCCTCTCTCTCTCTCTCTCTCTCTCTCTCTCTCTCTCTCTCTCTCTCTCACCCCTCTCTTCTCTCCCACATCTGCTGGATTTCAATCAAAACACCACAGCTACTCCCCTCAATGGGATGACAGTCCCACACTCAGACGTACTCCTCCCACTTTCACTCACTGCCCCTTACCTTCTTTCTCCCCTTCTTTTCCCCACATCCCAAACCACCAGTCGTCTGACCACACAGTGTCTGTTTGTGCACAGACATACCTTTAAAAGTGAGACCAGCAACACTCACATAGCATAATTGCCATATTGTTACCTCCTATAGGCTCAAACCTAAGATATTAGTAGCTCTGGTCACTATTGTGTCAAATCCATTCATATGTGTCACCACAGTGACAATGGGCATATTAGCATGAATGTGTGGAAACCTCTTTGCAAATGGATTCTAGCACTAACATGCTGGGTGAGGCACAAAATGATGTTTTTTTTTCAGTCAGGAGACATGCATATTAATCTGATTCCTTATGGAAAATGAAGAGTCACCTCGGTGGCACAAAGTGTCACATGCAATTTTTTTGGAATAAAACTTGCTGATATGTGAAGAACAGATAATATGGTTGGTTAATTAGTCATCTTACTGCACTGAAACTTGCTATGTAAGTGGAAAATGTGAAATCATTACGTAACTGTGCAAATTACAGAAGCCTTGTGAAACCTTTTCTCTTTTGTGAGTGAAGGGACGCCGAGGGCAATAAAAGGGACTTGATTGTTCAGCTGACGGAGTACAGTGACATTAACAGCAGCTTATCAGTGCTCTATATCTCTCTGACATACTGAAATGGGGACAGATCTTCTTAAATTACCAAAATAAAACAAAAAGTGACCTTTCCATACACTGTACGAGCCTTAAAAACAGTAGTGTGTGTCCTTAAAGCTCTTTGTAGTCTGCTGAAAAGCATCATCGGATGGCGTGATGACGGTCACTCTGGTCAAGACACAGGGGAAAACTTCAGCAGAGCAGCTGCGCAGGAAAGTATGACACCGTCTCGACTGGGACTAACACCATCACCGCCATCATCACCGCAGAGAAGAAACATGGAAAGTTCGGCAGAGAGGCAGACCACCACCAGGCCCTGTGTCTCGCCCTGTGCAAATATGAGATTATTATTCTTTTAAAAATGAGTCATCACTTTATGTTTCTCCTCCAAGCTTCTCCGGCAAGTGTTTTTAATTCAGCACTTGGAGCTAGCTCCTGGTGCACTGTAACATGACACACATGAATTCAATGAAATGTGAAATTCTTTGAAATTCTGTGTTATTTTATGGGGGTGACATTAGGACAGGACACCTGAGCTATAATTGTGGTGAAAGGATCTTGGTCAGAAATAAATATTTTGAACTGATGATGGTTTGTTGGGTGTGGTTTGTTATGAGGTGTTTGCAAGGTCAGGAAGTTCAGAATGACCTTTAGCTGTCCCCAAAGTTTATCCTGCTGGCTTTCTATGTTACCCAATGGAAGATTAAGACAAAATAAATTAGTGTAACAAAGCCTAATGTAGCTGTCAGACGGATCTAAACAAAACAAATACCCATGGTCTGACCGACTGTTGTTATGTCTCAGTCCTTCAGCCTGAGTAGAGAGTTGCTACCACCAAGAAATGGTCCGAAACACCTCAGGCAGTGTACCACAACCAGTGGGGTGGGCGGTGTGTGTATGTGTGTGTGTGTGTGTGACTGTAACAGAGGCTGCACTGTTTACAGTACACCTTTTTGTCCCAAATAATACCCGTGTGCCAAACACTGACAGAGAAAGAGACTCAGCATATCGTCCCTTTCTGTTTTTACTCACATTACTGACATGCTTGAGTCTCTGCGGCCGGGTGTGTTTGTGTTTTCTAATCAACAGTAGACCGATGACAACATCTGGTCCTTGGCTGTAGGAGGACATTTTTAGGGGTGTGTGAGAACCTTTTTTTTTTTTTTTTTTGAAAAAAAGGGGCCCTGTGTACTGTGGTCTCTCCTAGACCAAGTTTATGTGCTGTCTAGAAATTGCTGCGTTGTCTGTTTGTAAACCTTTTCCATAAAGGTTGTAGGTAAATGTGCGCATATATTCTATGGCTTTTCTAGTTTAATATCTCCCCTGTTGAGTCCAGAATAAACTTCACTGCAGAATCTGAGCCAAGACTCTTCAGCTGATCGGTCCCAGACAGCAGCTTGAGGTTGGATGTGTTGCAATTCGTGGAGAAAAAGCAGGAGAAAAACAACACACGCGCAGCAGTTGTGTGCACTGAAGACCGAGCGCTGTGCAAACTGCTTGTACAGTCCCAAAACAGGTTAACATACACAAACATACACAAATTTGGCCTGTAAATACGACCTAAAGGAGCTCTGTGCCAGACGATGGCCAGACGGCAGACTGTTTACACCAATAGAGGGATAGAAAGCACCCAGCAAGGGACCTGATGGGAGTCTGGCACTGGAGCGGGGCCACTTGTGGTCATGGCGTGTAGTAGTAGTAATGTGGACCTGGCAGGCGGTGGATGCAGAGGGTGGCTGCGGGGGTGGCAGTGCCCCAGCCAACCCGTGGTAAAGCAGTGGTTAACCAGTCTAGGTCACCTACACTTCCTCTGGCCTCTCTCCCTGGGAGGAAAAACAGTCTAGTCAAAATAATGGTGTCATTTTGGCTTCTTACGTTTGAGCAGGGGGAGACAAATTTAGCAACCTCAAAGCGAAGGGAGGGGCCTAAAACAGATTAAGAAACAAGTGAACAAAATATCTGCTCTGTATTTTTTCTCTCTCTCTCTCTTTGCTCTTAAATAAGCATCTTAAATGAGTGGCACAGCTCCAGTGCAGCCTGTAAATTCAGATGTCTCAGCCTACGCAAGCAATTATAACTGGGCTCTGTCTTCCGCTTCTCTCCCTTCTGCTTTCACCCACAGTGCCAACTTACTCTGACCTCGCTGCTTCGCTCCGTAGTTTGAGATTAACCTTTGACTCTAACCTGCTTCCTGTCTGTCAGCAGGACTGCTCCTACTTGATATGAGGAAAAAGATTAGTACTGTATGTGTCGGACCTGCTTCCTCAGTCTGTAGACTCCAGACCAGTCTCACATGCCTCTGCGAGTGATATGAGCCAAAAAGTATTTACCACCTTACTGCCCTGGCACCTGCTGAGGAGTCATTCATAAGAAGTCCAAATACTTAGAGCCTGATTACACACACACTATTAAAGAAATACCTCTACACACACAAATTAGTGTATTCTGGGAAGTACACTTAGGTGTGTGTAGGTATTTGCCTTCTTAACGCTTATACATACAGAAATTAAAATTTCCACTTCCTCTAGAGTTTCATCAGAGTAGCAGACAATCCATCAGCAAAAGACCATATCACTGTGTGTCGCAAGTCATTTTACAGGATCCATTTCCTCTTATACAGCAAAGACAGTCTAAAGGTCTGTGATGATGGTAAAAGCTTGAACAAAGAACATTTTGATGTCTTATCTGATGTATTTTCGTCTAAAAAATGTTTTTACAGCTCTGCTAATTGAAAATTAATCAACTAAACCATCCTCAAAACTAATATTTAAGTGATGTGAGATATTTATTTCTCTATGGGCTGACTAATCATCCCAGGCAGCCAGAGTTTCAGTGACTTGTGATAAAACCCTGTAATTAAACACATCTGGATGAAATTAACATTTTATTTGTACAGGAATGTGACAGATTGCTTTTATTCTGTATTCCAGTGGGTTAAAAAACACAATTAGTATGTTTTATAATCATTCAGTCATCTGCATTTACTCCATGAGTAGAATCAAAACAGATGACGCGTCACAACTCTCACACTCTTTTGGAATTATTTGGAGTACTCAATTCAAGCCACAGGCACAACATTGGGTAGCTTTGCTTTATGTGTCAGCCAGTGGTGAGTTTTGGTTGGGTCTGACCTGCTTGTGTCACACAGCTGACCCAGCCACAGTCCATCCAAACAAAGTTGAGACGCTGGATGTGAGCCAGGAGGCCACAGCATGGCTGGACTCTTGCAGCTGCAGGCAAGAAATCATGAGTTAACACTCGTCTATGTCTCACTCACGCAATGTTTATAAATGTGCCCTCTAATTTAAACATACACATAAATAGGAATACAATATGCATAACTATGTCTAACTATTAGTGTATAATCACCTGAAAATGAGAAATGCTGTTGTTTTGTTACCATAGATCGAACCCTTTATATCTACAGACGAAGTCCTCTTCATGTTGAACCATCAGTAACCGACATGTTTCTACAGGAGCCCAGAACAGACAAAAAAAACCCCCACTGAATCTAGACAGGGCCTTTTTCATTTTCCATGCATTCGTGGCCTTGTGGTAGTTCCTCCTTCATGCTAGGAAGGATGGTGACTATATCGCTGAAGGCCAGTAAAATCTTACTCGCTGGTCCTTTAAGTACAGATTAAGTATATTCTTTATGATTGGTTTATATCGGCATAACTGAACTAAAGTTGTGGCTTGATTTCTTTCCATTCATCTTTGGAATCTTCTATCCATCTATACATCCAGAGACTCAGGAGCCCGAGTTTAACCACGCAGGCTCTCTGAGTAAACACTGCCCAATTACTTTAACAATGCTTAATAGGATATTGTGGCTTTTCTCTAAACTCAAAACAGACCTGCAGTTGCCCTAAAATAGCACCGAGTGGAAATCCATGGGACGGTCCCCCGTCACTCATTGCCCAATAACCTGGGTGACTGGCTCCCCCCTTAATAGATCCCGGAGCCTGCTTCCCACTCACTCTGGCCTTTTGTGACGTAGGAGGCACCAGCTCATCACGAGTCACCGCACTGAAGTGGTAAGAGGAGCATCAACAAAAACAATTCCTCGCCTTTTCACTTGTGGATTGTGGACCGAGCCCCTCTAAAAATATCCCCGAGAAAAACTGAGGGGGAGGCCAAGATCGTGGCTGTGACATTTATTAGGGAATCATCCACTCCCTGTGCGCTCTAAAAACATTGTGTTTCAGGGTGGAAAACAAATGGGATGAGTACATTGTGGTCATATGGTGAAGTGATGACCGGCAGATTTTCTACCACTGGCGGCTGTTGTTATAATGTCATATTTCTATGTTCTGACAACCACAGATGTCAGCCGCAGTTTTAATTCTGGTCTGTTTCGCCTCTTCCCGTTTTATGCCTTTTGGCTCGCTGCCAGCTGTTTAGCACCCATTTGAGTCATGGCTGTTTCACAATAACAGCAACAACGAAAGAAATAAAGTTAACATGTGCTCTTTAGTAACGATCCTAGCAGCGCCTAAGTGACAAAATGACCGTGAAAGACCATTATTTCCATGTATTCATACTATCCATCTCTTTTATATATAAATCAAGTCATAAAATGCTGGAAAAATGAGCACCATACACCCTGACAAATCATCTATCTGCCTACATGGCATATCCAAAATTCAGCAGTAGCACTCATCACTCAGCTTCCTGTTTCAAGGCCATTTGTTCTACAGTATGCACTCATGCGCTGTAAACCAATAGTTTGTGTGCTGTAAATCAAAGAGTACAAACACGACTTCCGGTAAAACCATATAGGACAGCAAAGCAGAAAAAAGAGCCACATCCTGTGGCTAACAGGAAATCCTGGTTAAATGACAGGTTTCATAAATGAAGGGCTGCTTGGCTTGCCATCACACCCTTTAAATGGATTGTTTCCCTAAATGTATCTGCCTCTGTGTTTGAAAATATGTGTAAAGATGATGACTCTATACTACAGTAAGCTACTGTATCAGATATGAACAATGACTCTTTCTATTCAAAAATGAACACAGTTTCATCTTGGTTAAATCTCATACTGAGCACACCTTCTTTATATAAACCCTCTGATATGTCTGAGCTTGCCGTTGAGGCACATCTAATTTCTTTTGACTAGCCTGTAGGCTGCTTTTCACTCATTTTCCCAAGCTTGTTTACATGTTTCATCCAAACAGTCTTGTGTCGGTTGGCCATGAACGTGTTTTCTGTATTGGCTTCCTATCTGAAATAGTTGTTATTATCCATCTGGTTCATTCAGAAATCTCTCTAAGTGTCTTGACGAGGATTGCCTGAACATGCATAAGTTTTCAATTCCCCTACAATAAGGAACAGATTTAAACAGTTATCTCCCATCCCATTGGTTTAAAAAAAATATCACTGGAAGGAATAGTGCCAGACAGACAAGGGCCATTTAACTTGTACCAGACGAAGCTAAATACACTCTCCAGTGTCCATGAAAACAGGCGGTTTAGAGTGCGATTTAACTGGGTCTGTATGGTGCACAAGATAGATTTTCGAGTGTAAACAATTCAATAATGGAAATCACTTTCCTCTGGTTTTAATCTTGTACAGCCATCTATAAAAAGGGTTAGATGGTGGTTTTTTGGAGACTTGGTGAATTTAAATCAGAAAATGAACTTCTTTTTTCGCTCTATTTTATGAGACATCTTGCCTTTTCCAGAGGGATACCACCAAACCATAAAATGTTTGGCTTTTTTAAACAATGTTGCATAACTTTAATTTCTTTCTTAACCTAGTTTTGTAACAATTTGGGAGAAATAACAGTTGTTTTCCAGGGGAATACCGTGCAGTTAAAGAATTTATATAGCTAAGGGCAGCCCAACCAATATTTGTGAACATCAAAAATGCTCCTCCAAAGTCATAAAAAAAATAAATGCGACATGCAACTCTGGTTGGCACAACCCAAACTATAAGCCATCTAACGGCACTTTCCTGTTTTTGATCTTGTACCGTGACCTTTCGATTAACCGGGTCAAAACTGAAGCAATTCTCCCAGGAAACAAAGACTACAGTCATGTCATTTTGCAGGCTGATTTTTCCATCAGAATTAGTAATGTGGAACTGCTGATAAAGCTGATCGACTGTGACACAAAGTCACCTCACAGCAAGTCTGGTCACTGGACTGTGTGTGTTTTCCTCATGCTTTTGTTCTTCTTTATCAAGTCTCATGGGAGAAATTCATCTTCAGTGTTTCACAACTGCTCAAAAGCAGAGAGCAACAACAGCACAACACGCCAACGCACACAGCAGGCTTGATAAAGTGAAATGGCAGGAGTGTTTGTAATAGCTACAGTATGCGTGATGTCACAGCCAAAAAGAAAAAGCAGAAACACGGGATGAATGTGCAAAATCCACCGAGGCCTGGTAAGTAAGCACACGTGGGACAGAGTTATTGAGCCACAGTTCTTCCTGTGTCCTTGCATTTCCCCTGTTCTTCCCCCAAGCGCTCCAGTGTCTGCTCACAGTCTAAAAACATGCAGGTTTGGTGAACTGGGGCCTTTTCCTTAGGTGTGAGAGTGAATATGTTTGTGCTGGGATAGAAGCCAACCCCACACTGTGACCCTGACTTGAAATAGGAGGATATAGCATATTTATGAATCAAGCATTTAAGTATACTCATGGGCAGGGCTAGCTTATGGTATAAGTGAACAACAACTACTACATTGTACAATCGTGAGATGGCCATGGCTGTATTTTCAAGCCTGCATTATGGTCTTCTGGTAAAGGTATTAGTCAGTGTCCATTTCCAAATGCTGCATAGCAGCTGTAACAACTCCAGTATGATCTGAAACTGTATGTATTTTTTTTTCATTTTGGCGCCTGCACTGGCTCGGTGTGGTGCCAGTAGCTATGGTAAACATGCACATAAAAGAGCTTTTACAAGAGTTTTGGATAATACTGTCATTCCTGAGTCATTTTACAAAGTGACATTTTCTTTGAAAGATTCAAAGGACAATTTCACAAACACTGTTTTGTAAGACTCATGCAGTAGGAAAGTAGGGCACAGTGGGCTTGTTTCTCCATCCCACTCAAACGTCTAATGACCGTAACGTTTGACCTTATTTTCATCCAGCTTTTATTGAATCGACTTTAAAGGGCCACTTCAAAGATTTTACACATAAAGTTGAGTTTATCCATCATGTTGTAGTGCTGCAGAGAGTGTTTCTTGGTAATAAATTTAATCGGAAAACAGCAAACTTGCACTACAAACTGCGGGTGTGGGGTTTGAAAGAAGCAAAATATTTACCAGATGGGGAATGACAGCAACCAAGTTGCATCATGGGAAATGTAGGATCCAAAAAGCAGAAACCTCTGTGGGTGTGAAGTGAAGCCTATGCAGAGGTGCCAAAAACTGCAGTTCCTTAAACGACCACTTGAGGCTGGCTACCGAAAGAGTCAGTCTCCATAAGCGTCCATGTTAAATGCATAATTTCACAATAGAAATAATCAAAACACTGTAGCTAATTTTCTTCGTTTATGACAACCGTACTGAGGGTGGATTTTTATATAACTCACCTGTTCTAATTAATTAAGCAAGTTAATTAAGCGTCATTAAGCGTGCCTCAGGTCCAAAGATGATCCACGTCTCTGCAAATTTTTAGATTAGCCGGGAGGCGGAATAGGAAGGACTACCAACATAGCGGTGGCCAGCACCTCATATTTTAAGCTTCCAAACAGCTTTTCAGAAACATGAGTGATGTCACGCATACGCCTCCATTCTTTATAGCGTCAGTGAGTTTGACCCGCGCTAGGGAATAAAAGTCAGGATATTTTAGTCCCTACTCCTTTAAATATGAATATTCTTGTAGTAATCAGTCTCTTGTGAGTACCCCAACTTTATGGAAGTGTAATGATAGATCGCTGTATAATACATGTTATTCTCACCCTGGGAATTTTTAAAACAGTTTTAGGCAAAATGTCAATTTATGTTTTCATTGCTTTTTTCCAAAACACACCCACACAACCATTTCCACAAAAACGTTTGCAAGTTTCTACTTTGAGGAGATGGAGATGTTGACCCCAAAGCTAAATATCATCCAAGGCTCAGGAAGCCTAAAGACGCCCCTGTTCATAAAGCTCCAAACCAAATTCATTCTTTCTTTTTTTATATATATTTACTCGAGTAGAAGGTTGTCAAGAGCAATATTACGTGCATAAACGCAGACACTGACGCAGACTTGCTGTCATATATTTTACATCTGGGTAAATAACTAATTTTACTTAAAATCATGCACGCATCACACACACCCACACACACACAAGCTTAGGGTGTCCCACCACACCAGTCAAGGACCAAATGAGACAAGACCTATCATGTCTCCTCTCAGTGAGAGCAGACATTGTTGACTCACTGTAGTCTCGAGGCGCTTAGCCTGAGTCCCACCACAGCTATGCACTGTCTGACCAGAGCCTCGGAGCAAGGGTGTGCAGACTCACACACGTCCATGGATGCATGCAAACATTACACAAACACAGTCAGACACATACGTGCAGGTATATAGACGCTTACATATGCTGCTCTCACTTTTTCTCTTGCTCTGTGGTTTGCTCTTTAATCCACTCATCGACCACAGCTCACTCAAAAGCACAAAAAATCCTTAAGTATTTCTTTCATTCAATTGCACCACAAAATTTTACACTTTACTGTTGGTTACTTCATATATCCATTACACAATAATCTGAGACTGAGTCTGTTTGCACTTTTGGGATAGACATTACACCTGTCAGACATTTCTGCAAAGCTTTTCTGAAAACCACTTGTGTTGAGAGGCTCAGTTTTCTCTCCACAAATCCTCCAAACATGTGTACCGAGTGTGCCAGACACACTCTGCTCTGTCCACAGACATCAAGCCCCAGTCTCAACCTCCACTTAAAGGCCCATCGGGCCTGACATCATAATGAATCAAGCGATGTTCAGGGATTCATCCCGTGACTCCTCACACCCATGCCTGGATTAACCTGTTACTGGGTCTAGGCAAGAAATATATGCTGTTAAGCCCCCAGTAGCCTCCTGCTTCCCATCCTTTGTGTACACAGTTATTTGCAGATTAATTTGGTATATTTTAATTATCTAATTTGGTCATTGATTGATTTTATGTTTCTTGAACACAAGTAATCAATGATGATGCCAGCTGCAGATTGCAGAGGAAACTGTTGTTGTGTGAGGAGGTTTTGGTCCTGATGGACAGCAGCGGGGAAGTGTCTAGGGTTAGTTACAACCTTACCTGCATACCTTGGTCTTGGAGTACACATCCTGGAGGGATGGCAAATTGCAGTCAATCACCTTCTTGGTGGACCAAATGGTGCTGCAGTCTGCCTTTGTCCTTGGCAGTGGCAGCAGTGTGCCAGATGGTGATAGTGAAGGTTAAAGTGGCTATAATTAAAAAACAAAACAAAAACAAGATCTTGCAAGCTTCCCTTCATCACTAAGCTGTCTGACATTCAACATATCTGTTTTGGATCACTGCTCTCATAGTGTCATTTTCAGACAGCAAGCAGCTGTGTACAATACCTGCTCATCACCAAGCAGCAGGCAGACACAACTGGCAACATGGTAACATATGGAGCTAAGCCTGGTGAATGAATTTGAGCATTTAGTATTTAGACACCCAGATATTTCCTCTAGGAGTTGGTAGAGACCATAAACAGAGCTAGAAAAGTGAACACTGGACATTAGACATCCATCAGATTGACAGAAACCCAAATCCAAAGGGGTGATGATGTTGCTCCATAACTACCAGTCAGTTTCACCATATCTGCTTAAATGTGATTATTTTCTTAATTCCTTCATTCCATCGCCAGTCAGACTCTTTAACACAACCATATATCATATGGTGTATATCATATTGTATCTCCTTGTGCCATTATATTTATTTACACCGTGCAACTGCCTCATTCTGGCAGCATGTTGTTGCTCTGGTTAGCATTATCACCTCACAACAAGAAGCTTGAGGCCTTATATGGAGTTTAAATGTTCTCCCCATGCCTGCGTGAGTACTCCAGCTTTCTCCCACATTGAAAGGGACAGTAAATGAATGAAGCATTCTGGCTGTTAGTAGTAGTAGTAGTAATAGTAATCAATCATGCATGTATGTATACTTGAGAGGTATATATTCTATTTTTCTTTTTCTACCATACATTAGTTTTTTATTGGTATCTATCTGTGTTTTCTTATCACTCTGTGCTGTATCCTGAGCTGAAAAAGACAATGTGGTGCTCACAAGTTGACACAAGGTGATGTTGAACCCAATGACACACAGTGATCCTGGGGCTTTTGGGGTCACCGGGGATTTGGATCCCTAGAGCAGTCGTACGCCTATCCCTGTTGTTAATCCAGCGTCGCTCACACCTGTGACCTACAGACACAGAGAGGACAAAGGCAACCCACACGTACCGATGTGCAGCCACACATGCGTAGCCACCCACAGTCAGACAGACAGATAGGGAAACACATAACCGGTGTCTCACCACAAACACACAAACACACACACACACACAGAAAACTGACACGCCCCGCCATTCACTGTCCTGGCCTTGTTTACTCATGACCATCACAGCTCTGCAGCAGTCAGCCCATCATTCCACAGATTCCTGCGCCCCAGCAGTGTTTTATGTGCTCTGCAGACACTCGTGTTTTTTTTCGGGTCTTTGAAGACAGGAGTCATGCAGGCATTACAACATGATGCTGACTAATATAATGAAAGTGAATGATGGCGGCAGATTGCATACAAGTTAAAACAGACTTATTGTTTTTTGCATTTGAAAAGGTGACGTATTGGTGTTCTGCATGTCTTGTGTGGAGAGCCACACTGCAATGACAATGAAACTGAAATAATCATGAAAACTGGGACCAACCGGGAGTTTAAAAGGTAAAACTTGCCCCCAGAAGGTCTTTATCTGTGCAACACTGCCATCTGTAGCTCAAAAATGAGGCTGATTACTCCCCAGTCTACCCCATTTTCTTTGCCTGATTGCCTTATTGTCAGGCTCAGTCTTACATAACAAGCCTAAACAAAATACACAATCAAGATTTGTTTGTCACAGAAAGCAAAGCAGAGGGTGTCTGGCCAAAAGGTAATTTTCTGTATTTACTTTATTCTTTTAAATGCTTGGTTTCCTCCCACGGGCCAAAGATATGTAGGCCAGGTGAACTACATGAACTCTAAATTGCTTGCTAAGTGTGGATTTGTTTGTGTTGTGTTAAAACCATGTGACAGTTCAGTCCAGATGTTGACCTTGCATGGCAGAAGAAGCTATAGAGAGTAGATGGAGGATTGTGTAACAGGGCCCTTCTGATTTGTACCACACAGAAAACATAACATGGGGTTTGACCTTGAATAACATTTAATCATATAATTCCTATACCCACATGGAGCTGCACAGGCCTTCGTGTTGAATAGTTTGGGCCCACTGATTCATTTTTGACCTGTTAAAGAAGACAAACATCACGTAGCTCAGTCTATTTGTGAATTTCAGCAAGATGAAGATTAGAGAAACATAATGCCATCTAGTGACAAAACCTGGAGCTGCACAGGCCCACAAACTGTGACCCATGAATCAACCGTTACAGCAGTATGACAACAGACATGGTGAATTTACTAGAGTATAGTTTTCTTTTCACAGCTGTCAGCTCTCCAGTCACACAGACACAACTATATGTAACATCTCATTAAAAAAAAAAACACTCCTGAACTCACATTCACTGTCAAAAGAATTATATCAATCGTCTCAAAGTGTGTATCAAAGTCTCTGCTGTTTAGAGACTAGAATCATCCCATTGACATAATATAATTATGTTTGACACTGAAGCACATATCTCTTGTGTCTCTTTGCAGATTGTTCGTTATAATAAAGTAGTCATGGGTCTGCATATGTACATACACATACACTTTCACTGCTCTGATCAACGCAATCTGATCAACGCAAAGTGTGTTGTGCAAGTCGTAGTGCGGTGACGTCACACGTCTGCGACACGTCCACCCCTTGACATTTTCAATGACATATTTTTCTTCGTTTCTTTGGTAACGCGGGTAGTTAAACCACAAAGTTGCTACCATGCAAAGAGCCGCACACACGGCTGTATATGGCTGGTCTAACGTTGTCGGTCCAGCGATGATTCGTCGGTGTTTAAAGTGCAGAGGTAAGCTGTGGGTGTGTAGTTTACTTTGGCAGCGACTGCTAAGAGCTAGCTGAAGTGCTAAAGATGCTAAAAACAGTGTTTTATATGTAGCTACAACGAAACTGCTGACACGACATTAAGCTTAAAAGTGAACATGTTTGGTGTAACACATGTTTGAGCCCTCAGCACGGACAGACATAGAGCCGCGATGTCCTTAAAACGTCTTTAAAGTCGCGTTTGTTATGGTGTTATGAGCTAACCACGACTTGTGTACAACAGTGCCCCTGCAGTTGAGCTCGCGCGCCTACAGTGTGGTCCCGACCCCGCGCGACAGTGAGGAGAAGGACATGCTGGACCGAATCCTGCGCGTGGACCATGCGGGTGAATACGGGGCCAACCGCATCTATGCCGGCCAGATGGCAGTGTTGGGCCGATCTAGGACCGGACCTCTGATCCAGGTATTTAACAGTCACTGCTATTTAACATGCTCTACACAACAGTCTACTCATATTTTACACATTTCATCTAAAATCTGTAAATATTATTGGATAGAATAGATCATTTATTCATGCATAGGTCTGAAATACAACCACACACACACACACACACACACTCAGACATGCAAGGTCGCTGTTCAACTCCCGCTTGAAGGACATGCTTTTCCTTCTCTAATCATGTCACCTCGTACCGCTTCGCACTTCACAACATAAAAAAAAAATCAGACCTTTCTTGACTCAACGTGCTACCCAACTACTGATACAAGCTGTGGTCATCTCACAACTCGATTACTGTAACGCCTTCCTGACGGGCCTCTGAGCCTGCACAGTGAAACCCTTTCTGATGATCCAGAGTGCAGTGGTGCACCTAGTTTTCAATCAACTTGATAGGACTACTAGCAGCGTGCATTAAATTCAAATCTAGTACTGTCACAGTACTTATTACTGCACTAACATGTCCTGGTCACACTGTACCTTGATTTTTTTTGTTCCAGTCTGCTAAATGACTAAATGGGATGGAGGCGTACCCAGGAGGTGAACTGGCACCTCTCTAGCCACCAGTCCACCCTCCATACTTTGGTCCACATTGGAATTGAACCGGCCGTCCACTGGTTCCCCAGCCAAATCCCTACAGAACGAGCTAGAGTTGGACTTCATAAGCTGAACCATCTCTGGTTGCTCTATTGTGATTCAGTAAAGGTCATAATTTGTGATTATTTGTGAGTGACTCTCTGTGTTTGTTTTTCTTTAGCAAATGTGGGATCAAGAAAAGAAACACCTCGAGAAGTTCAATGAAATCTTGGCAGAGAACAGAGTTCGTCCCACAGCGCTGTTGCCTTTCTGGAACATTGCTGGGTTTGTATTAGGTTGGTACGGCCCATACACCTACAGCTGAGTTTATGTAAGTTATAATGAACAAACAAAGATTTCTGACATGGATTGGGATTCCCTGTATGTAGTTGAAGTTATTATAATAATTTGACATGTATAATGTTAAAGCTGTATCTGCTGTAGGAGTGATAAAATGTCTTTGTGTCCACTCAAGTGTATAAACAAGTTATTACTCAGCTTAAACTCTATTTCACTAGTTATTCTCTTACAGTTTTTTAGGTCATGTGTATGCATGCGTCTTTATTAGATGTGAACTGTGTGTTCATTCTGTTTTAAATCTACTTCAGGTGCATCCACCGCACTGCTGGGAAAAGAAGGGGCCATGGCCTGCACTGTGGCGGTGGAAGAGAGCATTTCAGAACATTACAACAGCCAAATAAGAGCGCTGATGGAGAAGGACCCCGAGAGATACACTGAACTTTTACAAGTGAGTCAGTCACTGTTTTCTCAGAATTAACTTACTTACATTGTCTCACCTTTTTGTGATGATCATACATGGGAGCAAGAAAAACTAAGATAAAGGGAAAGTTCTGAAATTAACGTGTGATTATAGAGTTACCTCAGATTGGTGTATTATATGCATGTGTGTGTGTGTGTGTACACATATTAAATGTAACAGTAAAAACGAATGTAAAACATTACTTAGGGAAGAAATTAAATGGTAAATGGACTGTATTTATATAGCGCCTTTCTAGTCTTCTGACCACTCAAAGGGCTTCTACAATACATATCTCATTCACACACATTTATACAATGATTAGCTGCAACACAAGATGCCAACTGCTCATCAGTTTTAGGAGCTAACCATTCATACACATTCACACACTGATGGCGCAGCCTTTGGGAGCAATTTGGGATTCAGTATCTTGGCCAAAGACACTTTGACATGCAGAGCATGCAGGATCCAGGGATCAAAGCACCGATCATCTGATTAGTGGACGACCTCCTCTACCTCCTAAGCCACAGCCACACATATAGATGAAACTTGGGTGATTGAGACTGTATATTCAAAGCCCTGCACATCTGCACAGATATTTTCCAGATGCGTCAAACCAGCACTCAACACACAAAGCTAGACCTCCTTCAAAGACAGTGATTTCATCTGTCATTTTGTCTGTCCAAGTTACAGAACATATTTGGGCATCGCGGTTGATTCATGCAGTTCATTTTGAATGGAAATAGTGAAAAAGGTTTCAGTATAACCAGCCGTTTGGAGCATCACTCCTTTTTTGCCAGTCCTGTCAGAGCAGTCTATTTATGTCTATTTATAACCGAACATCTGACGCACTGAAATCTGCGTCTGCATCAGAGTTTACTCACCGAATGAATGTTCTTGTGGTTTATTTTATAAGGTTATAAAGGAATTCAGAGACGATGAGATGGAGCATCATGACACAGGACTGGAGCATGATGCTGAAACAGTACGTATATTTTATAGTCTTGGTTGGTTGATAATGTTTAAGGTTTAGCTTACTGAGGTCACTGCTCTAAAAAAGCTAAACAGATGAATATCAATACTCATTTAAAAAAGTGAATTGAATGAATGCATTTAAATGCAATGCAATCTAAGTAGGTTTATTTGTTTTGTCTTTTAGGTACCTGGATACTGGCTACTAAAAAATGCAATACAGTTAGGCTGCAGAGCTGCAATATATGTGTCTGAACGTGTGTAACAGTGTATTATAATATTGATTATTGTCACCAGTGTTTGTTTTGATAAGTTGAACTTGAATTTGAACGGAAGTTTTGTAAATGAAGCAACTTGGGATGCAACACAAGGTGTTGTACCGTTGCTGGATTAAAAGTATTGTATACACATTTTTACAGTTATACAGTGTATAACATATGGACTGTTTAAGCAGGTGGAGGTAACTGTATTAAACAGCAGATCTCTACACTCTTGTGTCTGTGTAAATCTTGTTGTAATGCTACACTTAAACTAAGAGGAGAACTAACAAGATCCCAGTAGACAAAGATCTTCTGCCTGCTGTTCACCAATAGAAAAATACCTAAAATACATGTAATGAGGACATATTGTTACCCGCATACACAGCCATCATACCCTTCAACAAACTCTCCTGTTTCACATGTAGTAGTTCATATATCAAGCTGAGCAATGGCTTGTCATCTTGGCCTAACTGCTACTGTAAGCGCCCTCACACAGCTGTTCTGGGGACATTAGGTCACAGAGAAAGAGGGATTGACAAGAGGTCCAGGGGCCCCTAATCTATTAGTCCTTTCAGCGGGTTGAGCAAAGTGTTCATTCCCCTCCTAGTCAATATCACTTTGTCCTTACTGTACATTGAGTACAAGGCCAAGGCCTTTTTACCCATGGTTTAGCCCTTTCATGTACTGGAGGCCTGATGATATAGGGATTTATGGTCACTGGTGGGGCTGATAGGGCTGAAATCCTTTGATGGTTATTTGTTTCATAGCTCCTGCAGGGAACAGTGTTAGTTAAATTGAAAACTTCATAGTATACAATCTACAGTAAACAGGTGGGAGGAAAGGAGTGTCCTAATGGGTGGCTGGGCAACATGATCCACCTAAACAACCTCAAGCTACACGTCTGTGGAACTTTGGAGTGATGAAAACACCCTTCTTCCAAAGAAAATACCCAAATTTGCTTGTCTGATAATGTTTCAGAGCTCTGTCTAGCGTGTCAAAAGGTACGTTATATGCTCAATCTACAGCTGAAACAATTCGTAAATTAATCAACCAAATGAATAAACCAGATTGCAACCAACTCACCTCATCCTCCACAGGAGAAGCTACAATAGCTAGACCCAATGTTTTATTTGTCCGTCCTTTGGAAACATTGCAGTTTAACGTGGTGGCCTGCTCGTTTCAAGGTAACAAAAACACACAAGGTGACTATACGCTATTGAAAATATTTCTGCTAATATATCCTCCTACGTGTCAAAGGCCAAACAACAGACTAAAATAAAGTTGTACCTCAAGAACTGCTGGATGGATTGAAATCAAGCCAGAACCTCTGCTGCTGTGAAGTGAAGTCCTTGTGGAAGTGCCAAAACCTGCAGTTCCTCAAACGGCCACTTGAGGCTGACTACAGAATGAGTCAGTCTCCATAAGCCCCCATATTTAAATGCCCAGCTTCAGAGGAGAAATCAAAATGTTTACAGCCAAAAGGAGTTTTGGTCTTTTACTAATTTCCTGGTTGATGAAAACTGTACTTGAATTTTTATATAATGCGAGTGATATCGTTATATTAAGGCTTAAAGTTATGTATAATAAAAAGTGTGAGTGCTCTAATTGACAAGTGGGTACCATTACAGGTGGCTTGTTTGAGCAACCAAGCTTCATTCAGCTCCACCCACAATGCAATTTTTGGTTTCCAAAATGGCGGCAGCCGAAGCCACCACACTGAGCTTCACAATGGCTCTTCAGAAACCTGTCGGTGATGTCATGGATATTATGTCCATGTTTTATACAGTCTGTGACTGCCATTCAGTTTTGTGCAGATATTCATGGTACCCAGAGGATGCATCCTGATGATGTCCTCATTTTGGTGATCCTGCTCTTTCTTCTTGTGGTTTTGAGTGAAATGTCTCGACTATTGGATGGACTGTCGTATGGTACATCTGGTACACACATTCATGCCCTCCACCGTGTATTGTAATGACTTGGTAACCATCATGAGGTCAAAAGTTAAATTTAGCATTTGTTCATTACTTTGGTTTATGGCGTCCTCCTAAGCTTTAGCTATAGTTTATGTACGAATTAGCAAATGTTAGCATGTAACACACCAAGATGATGAAGGCAGTAAACATACCTGCGTATCTGCATGTTAGCAATGTGAGCATGCTAGCATGCTGATGTTATCATTTATCTCAAAGCACTGCTGGTAACAGTTGTAGACTCTTGAAGTGTTATATCACTGATATTTTATAGGTGAACTGATCAAGAAAATAAGCATTAGCTTAACAAAAATCTACTCAAGTCTTTAATTCTTCACCTCATCAGACATCAGTGTCCATATAAAAATGTCTCAAAGAGCTGAGTTGTTACCCAACTTTCTATGATAGTGTACATTCATTAAGTAATGTGAAACTTAAGTATAGTTTAGTGGTCAAAGGACTTTTTGAAAATATTTCTGCACACCACAAAATAGTAATCAGCAGGTCAAAATTAGTGAGTTCAGCTGTATGAGAGTTGTCTCAGTGTTGTAGCTATTTTACACATTATTTAATATTTCCTGAACTCTTTCTGACAATATTAAGTGGTTATAGTTTTGCAGTCAATGTACACAACTCCCCATTATATGTGCTGCAACAATTGTTTCATTTCATTTATAAAAGCATTCTTACTATATTATATGCACTAAATGAACAAGAGTTGTGTTTTTCTTGTTTCGATGTGAACAATAAGGCACAAAACTCACTTCAACAGTCAGAGGAGGTCACCTACTATACAAGAGCAACATGAGACAGTGGGCAGCTTTGCAAATCAAAGGTAGATCATCATATATTATCCTTGTTCCAGATTAATAGTGCTGACAGTTTTATAGCAAGGTGCAACTGTTTAAATAAAGCAACAAATGTACAGCTCCATCTGTAGCACCATTTTAGGTGACGAAATTACTGGTAAATAAAAACAGGAGTGATGACTCAGTCAAAATGCAGGTGTTAATAACTGTAAACCATCAACCTTACATCTAAATTAGCTGTTTAACTATAGATAGATTATTTTTGATATCAATTTCACTAAAACAGAAATACTTATACTTTCTGTATCTGTCTATGGCTATCAGGAGTTGATGTGAATTGTTTAGGTTCTTTTCTCAGAATCAGGTCCAAAGGAATCTGCTGAAACACTGACTGAGACATTGGCAACGAGATTTTGAAATGGGTAATAAAACTTAACTAAACTGGGACAGTCTTGCTACCCGTGAATAATTGAGGTTGTAAATTTTCAGCAGCATGAATAATACAAATCCTTATAAGTCATAAAACCTTTCGGATACAGACTGTATTGCTTCTTGGCTTGGATATATGTAGACTGTTGGTCAGAAGGCCGTTACGGTGTTCATGGTATATGTAGCATAAGGTCTTTCTGTAGCTTTAACAAGCCAAAAGGGAATGCATAAATATTGTTTCACTTCAGAATCACTACTAATTTAATGTCTGACAATGATCAACATAGATAAGTTTTGTACATGTACTAATGTACATTACATTTCTCATGAATCACACTTACATATACAACAAATATGAATGTCCACTAGCGGTCTATTAGCTTAGCTTAGCACAACGACTGACTTCCTGGTGTTACTGTGACACTGCAAGGCTGCCAGACAACCAACAGAACAAAGTTTAGACGGATACTGTAAAACTGTGACAGGTTGTTTTTACAGTTTGTGTTTTGTGCAGATTAAAAGGCACATTTCAACTGAGCCAAGCTAGCTTTTTACTGCTATTTCTACTCCTTATGCTAACCTAAGAGGTTGCTGACTGTAGCTTTTATTATTTAACAAACAAATTAAATCTCCTCATTTAACTCTTGACTTCCTTACTGTTGCTTAAAGGTACTGACCTACATCTAGTTGTATTTCCCAATCCCTCAACGCAGAAAATAATTATGTTTACCAATGTTCCTATTCACTTTCCTTTCAATTCCATATCACCCGTTTGCTATTCAGAGATTTCATTACTTTAAGGCCATTATGCTGCCAGGTCTATCAATTTGGAGAAAGACTAACTTTGCATCTTGACATGATATGGCTGAGTGTTGATCTAACCTGAGCTGATATTAAGTTTTGTCTGATGAGCTCAGCCCAGTTGACTGCCTCAGATGATAAAGCTAACACAGATGCTAACTGTCATGTCACCATAAATTTTATGTACAAATCATGTGCATGCTTATTAGAGTATGCATTGCCTTGACCCTTTAACAAGGGGTTCTCAGAAGTGAGGGGCCATTAACTCGAAGTGACTCAGTAGAGCTTTTCATGTACTTCTTGTTATCCAGGTCAACTATTCACACACAGCAGCATGGTCTGAAAAACAGCCACATGCAGACAGGCAACTCTATTAATAGTAAACAGTAAACATTTTTACTGTTCTGTGGTATGTCTATACATATAAATACCTGTAGAGTGATGTCACTGTATGCTTTAGGTTATTGTGTCACACATAATGAATTTGTTCATGGTTTTACATACGTTTCTGTTGATTGTGACAAACATATGTTAAATTTATTTGCTGAATGATATACTATGTAAGTACATGCTCACGTGCATCTGAACACTTAAACCCATAATAAATCTTTTGGGTGACTGAGGGGTGTGTGGCCTGAAAGAGCTGTGACCACGTGTCCATATGTCTTCACAGTGTGCAGCGACAACACATGATGCAAAGGGCTGACATCACTTCAGCTGGAATATCTGATTTATGGCCTGTCACACAGTGCCATCTACCAGTCGCTTTGGGGGTAGAAAAAAACACACCAAGGTCAGTCATTGAGGAAAGTTCATCAGAGTAAAATATCTAAAATTAGATTTTGTGATCAAAAACTGTTTCATACCATTTTTTTTTACAAACTGGCATTCAGAAAATAAGCACAGCCACGATCATGGTGAAGAAACCCTGAAGTGCATGTACAACAAGAGTTCAGGAGTTCAAGAAGTATATCATAGAGTTAGACTTTCAACTGGGGTCACACCTTAAATGTAGATGTATTTATACGGCGTGTGCTACATTTTTAGGGTGTGGTTTTATTTTTGTCATAACTTGATGTTTGAACAAACAAAATGGATACATAGACACATTTTCTGAATGATCATGTTGTCAGTCCACCAGAGCTGAAAAAAGTAACCAGTGCTGGAAGGACTGTCATGGCATTTTGTAATGTTCATGGTCTCCGGAGGATAAATCATAACCCCCTAAACCTTTCTTTTCTTTATGTTTTGCACACATTTTGTGGGCCACCATACTTTCTCCTTCACGCTAAGAAGAAGATGGTGAAGTGAGGCGGATGCAATAGCTACTACATTGCTATGCCACTGGAGTCTGACTTTGGGGCCGGTCCCACTGCATTAAACGTGGAATCTCTGTGCCTTAATTTATTTGTTTCTCTATGTTGTTGCAGCCTGTGACCTTACGCAGGTTCGTCTTTGATATTGTGTCATGCCAGTAGATATTGAGGGTTGTGCAGAGGCAGGCGTTGAGGAATGCTCATGTTTTGCTCATTTTTGATGACTCTCCAGCACTCAGAGCCATACTGCAGTAACAGCAGTAGAAACTTCACATTGCTCTTATAAAGCCTGATCTATGTCTTGAAGCTGTGGACCTCAGACCTGGACCTGTGGACTCCAGATGGTAGTTTAGGTAAGTTTTCAGCATTGTCAAGCACCACTCCACTCTATCCTGACTGCACATGTGAATGTGTTTTAAACATATGACTTGGGTTCTCTTGATGTTTATATGGAGAACAGGGTCGACTGCAGTCCGCTCTGGGTGATGACTAATGACTTTGGTGCTCCATCAACTTTTCCTTTAACTTATAACCAAATACCTGCAAAACTAGTTAAACCAAATACAGCTAACATTAACTGTTTAGTTTAGTTTAGTGCCCAATACCAATTGTTATCATGCTAACAGACTGAATTAAGATGATGAACATGATAAACATTGCCACTGTGACCGTGTTAGCATTTAGCTCAAATCAAAGCTGTATAGCATTAGGTAGACATGTTTGGACCATTTGGGGAATGTTTAAGCGTTTTTAAGGGTATGTAATTTATTTGTACAAAGATCTGAAGTGTATATAATTAAAACATGATATTACATGAACAAGTACTCATCAAGGTGACATTTGTATCTTCTCTTATCAGATGGGGCTTGTGCAACTGTTTCCACTGGGTGTTGTGTGAGAGTTGTATTGTTGATCAGGTGTGAAGACTTATGTGACGGACCTATTGTCGAGTGCCTGAGTTGAGCATGGCGTGACCCCGATGCTGGTATCCATCACTGCACTGACAGGTCTGGTGGTTCATGCAGCATTACTCCAAGGCCACGTTGCTGCTCCACTGTGTCATGAGCCTCAAAGACACTTCAAGCTGTTTACTCAAGTGCAATATACCCCACACCTACCAACCCACCCCAAACACCATCAGAACCACTTAGGCAAGAAAACAGAATTATAGGCTGTGGATTGATGCCAGCATTTAGGTGCTCAACTCTTTGCTCTGTTACTTCCCAAGATTTACCTCCACCCAGAAGGTTTTTACAGCTTTTTGAGTAGCAGCTCATCTGTAGGCTGCATTACTTGATATATATCACTTGTAAACATTTGCATGTCTTAACGTTTGTGATCTGATATTTCTAGTTCTCCAATCTCACAATTTGTCCTTTACACATCTTTGACTGTTTGGGATTGTGGTTGTGGCATTCATGCTAGAGGCTGAACATATTTTGCCTGGATGAAGGTGTGCCTGGCATGTCAATAAGGTGGACAGAATGAATAGCTGGTTGTGAGGGGTTCAGCAGAATGAGCTGCAGCTTCTCGTAACACTCAGAACTTATTCACTTGTCAGCTATCCTTTTCAATGCCCGTTACAACAACCCCCCACCCAACCCCACCCCGTCCTGAATCCAACACCTTGTATCCCTGCCAACGACCCCTCCTCCATCTATCACACTGATGCATTGGCAGTCTCCAGAAGGTTACCACGCAAGGCCTTTTAACACCTGGTTTTAGGGATAGTTTTGCCCACCCCACCTGCTAGCCTCCTGCAGTGGCCTAGCACTTTACACCGATCCCGCTAAGACCCCGTCTGTCATCCTTACTGATTGAACGGAGAGCTCTGGCAGTGTTACTCTGGCCAGGTCTCATGTCTCTCGCCTGAAGCTTGTTTTCATGTGGCTTGTAAAGATGCCACTCTCATCCCCAATTAATCATGGGCCTCTTTCCCCAGCTATGCCCTCCACTGCTGGTGACAATATAGATTCAGAGTGATGCTGTTGCAGATTGTCAAATTACACGCAACACGGCAAGGGGAGCCGCAATCCATGATCATGGTATCCATCACGACTCTCTCTCTTTGTTGCCTCATTTTTTATACAAATAGAGCTTGTTGACTGAACCACTCTATGGTTTGAATTTATTGTTCATACAGTTGGACATTAGGGTTGTTACCTGCAAGTCACAACCTTTCTGTGTTGCGTTGCGGGCGTAAGAATCCAGCATATGACTGCTGTCTCTGGCTCGTTGTTCTTTGAAGCTATCAGCCGACAAACATTCTAGCTCGCGGCTGGGCCCTCAGCTCTTGAGGCTGGTGATGACACACATGCTCAACAGACAAAGTGCCCGGACCACCCGGGCTTTAGGTGTCCTGACCTTGGAGGGTGGCTGTGAAAAATAACAACGCAAGAGGAGAAAGAATGACCCCTATGCTGCACAAAGGGTCAAGCGGTTGCCCCTGTCGGGCTGAAGTTCAAAATGTCTCATGAGCCTTTTTATGCATTATGCAACACGTTTGTTTTTCAGAGGTAAAGAGACAAATCTAAGTGTGTCAAGTCTCATTTTTTGTCTAGTGGCATGTGAGTATGTCTTGTGCAGATGCTAAGAGGCCCAAAGTTTAACCCATGATAGGTTGTAGAAGCTGAATCACTGAAGGTGTAGAACACAAATTCCCTTTAATCCACTGATCTGAAGCCTGCTGTGAAAAACGTATCATTCTGTCCAATCCCATATCAAAGAAAAACAAAATAGCAGCAATGCCATCTCTCTGTTCGTGACATTCTAGCGAAACAGTGATAGATTTACAGCAACTTCTTTCGTTTTTCAGCTATTTGAGGTATCTGTTAAACAGATTGTTGCATTGATTTCTGGGAAGACAGATGGTGGTGTGCATGCTTCAAGACACCTGAAGGAATGAAGAATTGTTCAGCTCGGTAGATCAAATTCAGTATAGTGATGTCCTTAGGCTACATTTTTATTGCGCGTAGGTGCATATGATCTCACAGACATATTTTTCAGTAGCTTTGTTTTCTTTCTGGCCATAGTTGAAAGTAGCTAAAATAGCATGAAATGCTTGAAAATGAGACAAAAATACCATTTTTTTCCCTGCCAAAGCAATGAGACAAACCTTGATAAATCTGTCTGCCTTGTTTATACATCTTTAAATAGTAAGATGATTATTGCATACTGTATGATTTTATTTATCCGAAAGAGATAAACCTCAACCTCAACACACCCAGAATAAAGACAGACATTTTGCTACCTATTTTACATTACATGTTTGACCTAATCATAATGTTTTTATGTGTGCCTTCAAAATTGAATTCATCATATAGCTGTTCATCTGTTTCGTATTTCAGCAAAACAAAGCAAAAGTGTAATTGTGAAAATGTGGGTGCTGTTGTCAGTGTGTCCAAACTTCTAAAGGGAGATGTGAACTAAAGGTTTATTGCCTTGCCGTTATTATAATGGGTGTATTCTTTTTTTCTGTCTCATTCGCAGACCTGCTGCCACCCTGCAGTCCTTTCAGCCCCAGCAGCCCCACGATCATGAACACGATCAGCCTTTGGCCTTTAAAGCGATCATTATTTGCCTATGATTGACACGTCGGGATGGTGTACATTTCATTGATGAGAATTTTAGAGCCATGGGGCTCATGATCCTTCAGTGGTACGTCACCCTCCAGCAATCCCAGGGGGACAAGGCTGGATTACCAACCGGGTAAAGCGGGCAACTACCCAGAGGCCCCAAGCCTCCACAGGCCCCTTGAGCAAGGTAGTATTAATCAATCACTGGAGAACTATATGGCTGCAACCAACAATTATTTTCATTATTTTTCTTTTCATCATCATCCTTAGTTTATAAAATGTTCACCATTAAGCCCAAGTTAACATGTTCAAATTGTTTTTGACCAACAGTCAAAAACTCAAAGTATCATTGAAAATGAAGGCAAACAACAAATATTCTCTGGAAATTCTTAAATGATTAATCAATTATATTAATTAATTTTTTTGCCAATCAACTAATTATTTCTATGTTAGAGTAGTGGTTGGTTTCTGGGTATTTGGTTAAATAATGTAACTGCCATGTGCTGTCTGGGTCAATAGGGGTCCATCAACACATTTTTGCTCTGGGTTTATCCAACACAAAGGTCAGTTTCAAATACTCTCTTATATAATAACTGTTAACGCCTAAATATCTGGAGTAGTTTAGTTTGTAGGGACTAACTTACTGGAGCAGTAAGTTATGGGTATGTCGCAGACACGTCACTCTTACATCTTTCCATTAATGTATGTCTACGGGTCCTGTTCTTCTCCCAGTGGGATTAATAAGGTCCCACAGTTAATTTTATTGTAAAAATTTATGGAGAAACTGTTGATGTGTTTGAAAAAGTTTGGGAACATGTATAATGCGCATGGTGCCACAGCTAACTTGAGTTTCCACCACCTGTGCCTTGAGAGTGTCGGCTGAATTGTTGACCGTGCGGGAACCTTACGGCACTATTCATTCCTGTGTCGGAAAGTGTTTGAGGTGTATGCTCCAATGACCTCAGGGTCACATTCCACGCAAAGGGGTTATGCAGTTATGCTAACCATGTAGATGTTTAAATCAAAACGCTGGCAATCAGAGGTGGATGGTGGGAGGGAGAAGAAGAGAACGATGGGGGAAGGAGAGCTTGTTCTTGAGCCTTGGTCAGTGGTGGGAGAGTGGTGGGTGTGTGCAAAGACTTGAAATATGTTGAAGAGATGCGTGTGTTATCTTTTCTCCTCGCCACTGGCCATCCAGTACCTCCCCTCGCGTTGTGTCGTCAGCAGTTTATCTCAGGCCCTGGCAGGAGCTCCAAGAGAAAATGGGAGGAAATCTGATCCATATGGTGGCACTATAAAGCTCACCGCTGATTTGCGGGCTTCATCAAAACCTGGTCAAGGCTTCATCACTCCTGACGACTGGCATCTTCCTCTCACACCTGGTCACTGAGCTCTGAACTTCTCAGTGTCTCCTCAGTTATCCACCAGATCTTCAAAGCTGATTCTTCCTCGAGAGGTAAGTTAATTTTGTACTTTTAATTGAATAGTTATGGATTTAATTTGGACAAATTATAGACAATTAGATTGGATCCTGGAGACTGTGATTTTTCATGTTTTGCATTTAGAAGTCAGATTATGTGTGATCAATATTGCATTGGATGTATCTTTTCTTATGTTGCCTCAGATATGAAGATACTGGGTCAGGTTGCTTTCTTGCTTTTGCTCGGGGGAATCTGGTGTCAGAACAACCGTAATGCTAAAGCCAGTGGAAAGGCCACCAAGAAAACTGGTGGGAACCAAGGGGCTGATGTCGGTCAATCTACATCCGTGGTTGATCTGACTCCTGAAAGCACTGGAACCACTAGAAGCACTGGAACCACTAGAAGCACTGGAAGCAATCGAGGCTCGACTGAAGCAGGACAAGAAGGTGCTGCAGGTGCTCGAACAGCTGGACAACCGGCAGATGATATGAGGCTACACTTCCTCAGGAACAACCAAGTTACATGTAATGATGGAACAGCAGCTGGGTGAGATCTTCACTTTGTTTTACTCTTAGCAGAAAATTATTTTTTTTTCCTGCTATTTGCTTGCTGACTAATGCAGTGATTGTAGAAACTTCATATAACACAAGTGTGTCCATGCATGGCTGCTTTATCTTCACCATCTCCTCTTTCCTGTTTATTTGTGGTTCTACAGGTTTTACCTAAAGGAGTTCAGAGGAAGCCGCCGATGGCTGTTATTTCTGGAAGGTGAGTATTTAAAAAACCATCTGGTTCATTTGGTCCTGAAAGGTCAGCTTGTTTTGGCGTGACGCCCCCATTGGAATTTTGATGGGGATGTCATCTTGTCCTGTCATCTTCCATTTTACTCCTTTTTAGGTTGTTGCCTGTCACTTTGATAGACTTAAGATGGTGGAGAATTGTTGTGGATTGTCCTCCAGCTTGACTTATGTGTGCATTCTGGGAGTGCAGAAAACAAAAACAAACATTTTACCTGGCTGAAGTGGCTTTCTCTGACAGAATTTAGGATTTATGACTACATTATTCTGAGCAGTAGAGCTGAATAAATTGCTTTTGCTCTTCCCCCCTATATATGTCATGAGCCACTATATGACTGTTGTTGTGTTTGGAAGAAAAAATACTTTTTTTGTTTAAAAAACAAGTCAATCAATAAATTGGGTGCTGACAGTTTGCAAATTATAGGTATCATTTGTCTTTTTTGTCCAACTTTGAGTGATTATATAGTCTCGGCAGCAGACCAGGCTACAGGTGCACTTGTTCCCTGTCCATTCCTTACATTGCCTCTATGATAGGTTAACAAGGGTCTTCCTTGCTGTGCCTAATGTGAATGTCTAATATTAGTCTCTATTATTTTTAGGTGGCTGGTGCTGTCACAGCAAAGAGACCTGTGATTCCAGGTACCAAAATATACCCCGACTAATGAGCTCATCAGGGTGGCCCCAAACAAGAAGAGGTGGGTCAGCTGGCCATGCCTGCATGCATGTCACACATGTTCCCATCATGTTACTTATTTTACATACAAACAAGCAGAAGGAAGTCAGTCTCATCTGTGACTGTTGTGTTTACAGGAACTGGAATATTGTCTTCTCAGGCAGAGGAAAACCCACACTGGCATAATGCTAACATTGTGTAAGTGCTTGTGGGGTATGTCCTCATTGTGTGAGTCATCCTTTGTAAACCTTTGCGAGACATGGACCCCATCTATGCTGAACAAGACAAAGTTAAATATACAGCAGGAAATAGCCCGGAATGAACTAAATACTGGATCTAGAAAGGGTCTTTCATCTTCTTCATGTCTTTCACTGCCACCTAGTTTCTTCTTCACACAGAGAGAGTGGGGTTGCATTCTGCAAATACAACACTGTTTGCCACTATGTCCCACACACTGGTCCTTTAAAGCTGCATTAATTGATCTTTTTGCCACTTGGAGTAATGTTTAAACACAACATTGATATATAAGCACTTAAGGTTATAAAGCTGTTAGCTTAACAGTCAGCAGAGGAACATTATCATTCATTAGCAGTTGTGTTCCTGACCACTTGGTGAATTTAAATTTAATTTAAATCGTCTCCACCACCTTCAAAGTGACATATCTCGATGTTTAGGTGCTAAATGCTCCACTCTGATCATTACTTAGTGGCTAACTGTCTGTAGCACAGAGGGCAAACAGCCTGTTGTGTCTGGAAAAGGTTGATCAGAACGGTGAGAGAGAACCAAAACAGCAAAGTCGCAGGCTGAAAAACCAAAACACTTAAATTAAAGATGCTAAAATGTGCCACATGACTGAGGGGAACTGCAGAGTCTCTGTGGATTTATTGTTTGAGTGTCCTGGTTAACGTTAAACATGGTCACTTGATTCAGTGTTAATATGAAAATATTGATTAGTGCCCCTTTAAGGCAAGGCCGCCTTGAAAAAAGTAATTACACAATGTTCTGTGTTCATAAGCAATAAAATGCATGGTGGTGCACCCTTGTTCACTTCACTACACTATACTCCAGGCAGTTTGCTGCTTCAGCCTTACTTAGTCTGGAATGACCAGTAGTTTATAGCAGCACAGGTCTGCCAATTTCTGATATATGACTAAAGAGGCCAACTCCAGCCTGAGTTGATTTTCATTGTCTTGAGGGCCTCACGCTTTAGTATAACAAATGTGACTGTCTTCTTTTCTGCAGATTCATCCCATACTGTTCCAGTGATGTATGGAGTGGCACTGGGCCTGCCCCAACCCCTCCTCCAAGGCTGCGACAAGGCAGAGAGAAAGAGAGAGATAGAAATGCAAATGCAAGTAAGTTTCTTTAGATCCTTCAAGTCCCCCATAAGAATAATAAAAATCTGTGCATCCATTCAGGTTATAAGAAAACATAATTAATCAAACTTTTTCTTTAGTTTGGTGCTCCCAAACATTTGATGTGTGCATTTGTTCACAGCTGAGTACACCTTCATGGGCTCCCTGATCATCCGCGAGGTCATCAAAGACCTCATCCCCAAAGGAATCAAGCAGGCCAAGGTTGTCATGTTGTCTGGCACAAGGTGAGTTTGTTTTATCGCTCACGCTCTGATGCTGACCACAGTGTTTGAACACGAGCCTACATCCTTTGTCCCATCTGGACCATCCCCACGCCTAACATTAAGCAAGAGAAGATGTATTCTGGGTGCATCCTCTTGTCAACAATAAAGATGTTTACAGTCAACTGTGAACAATGACATAAGGTCTATTAAAGAGCCTTGCCCTGTAATGGTGAACATTCCTCCCAGGTTAGCAACATGGTTAAATGGGACCCCTCCCCAAGTCCTAAAACAGGATCCACTGACTTAATGCAAAGCTGCTAAATTTGGACTTCCGTGCTATTAGCTGGCGTGTGCCATCATTTTGACAGACCTAACAAAAAATGCAGTCTCAAAGCCAAACTATTTACTGATTTTCTTGGCTCCCCTGTAGCGCTGGTGGAACAGGTGTTTTGCTGAATATTGAGAGGGTAGCCAGTCAGCTGGAGCAGCTCGGTGCAGATGCTCAGGTACGGGGCCTTGTGGACTCTGGGTGGTTCCTAGAGAGTAAACAGCAGAGATCACCTAACTGCCCCGAGACTATTTCCTGCTCACCTGAGGACGCTATAAAGATAGGACTCAGGTAAAGTCATGCATTCTTCAGTCAGACTATATAGATTTTCTAGAGAAAAAACACCTTTAGTGTATAGTGCTGTTATAGTTGGCTGTAATGTGTTAAACCGACTGAGCAAGCCTGTGCTGACGACGTGTGTTGTGTTCTCAGGCTGTGGAATGGGGTTGTCCCTGACCGATGTCGGCAGCTCTATAAGAGGGGAGAGGAGTGGCAATGCTTCTTTGGCCACAAGCTGTACTCTACCTTGACCTGTGAGTGTTGCCTGCTGCCTTAACGATATGTTTGACTTAAAAACTGTTAAAAAAAATAACACGAGAGTCGCATGTTTAATTCATTCAGAAGCTGAAAATGAACAGACTCTGCAAATGTGCCAGTGTCTTTTACTTGAGCAGAAGAAGCGCGTGATCTTTTGCAACACACTGCAAATCTTGGATCAGAAACCCACAAGAAAAAAAAAACAGTTTTTCCTCAGTTCCTGGACAGCTGATATTTTGTAGATCTGACAACCACCAACTCTCAAGGGAAATATTTGGCTTTTTAGCTACTGTAAATGCTCCAATATGTTCACCAGCTGGTCGCTGACTTTGTCTGTCTGCCATTTGTTATTGAGTAGATAGCAGACAACTCATTTTTTGTGTTAAAAACAGCTGCTCGCTGAGTCAACGCTGATGAGAGCCATACGTTTAAGCCAAAGCAATGAGCTGAAACAAGTTGTAAAGCACTGCAGGTTCATCACTAAGAATGACCCATCTGACAGCACCTTTACTCACCCGATCCATTGTTAACTTAAATATACTCATTAGAGCATCTTTAACATTGATATTCTGTTTTCCCTGTAGCCCCTCTGTTTGTTGTGCAGTGGCTGTTTGATGAGGAGCAGCTGAGAGTGGAGAACATCTACATGGGAGGACAGAGTTTGTCTCAGGAGCAGTGGCAGTACATACAGAACCTGGGCAGGGAGCTCAAGACCTCGCTGAGAGATGTCACGTAAGTTCCCACTACACTCTTTGAAAGCTATAATGATGACCACAGATCTTATATGCACCAGGCGATTTCAAATAAACAATGGACTGAAGTTTAGAGATGGTTGTATTCTTCTGTGTATGTTTTGCAGGGCTGTGTTTGCTCCGTCTTGCCTCTCCCACACGGTGATTACCAAAAGGTAAGAATGGATATTTGACTCCTGTGGCGGTAATGCATTTTTGCGCCTTCTGTCCCTCATTTTATTCTCCCCCGTACCAGTCGTCATCTCTACCCAGTGAGCTCATGCTGCTGTTTTCATTCACTCATTCATCATTTTGCATTCTCCGTGTCACCAAATGCCATTTCACACTTTCCCTGACCCCTCAGTACCCCTTGAACATACTCATCATTTTGCGGCACAGATGGACGGGTCGGTGCAGTTTTAGCTTGGTTTACAGAGTTAGGCTAAGTTAGGTGTATTTATTGAGGGCAATGCTTCTTTATGGGAGGCACTGAAGGTCAAGGGTCATCATAGGTAATTTTGCAGTGGCAGTTCCATAATGTTAGACTTGTTGCACCAAAATAATGAGCCAAAAGCAAACTTGAGATCAGACTATGACCTCACTGGTGACATTTTCCTGGTCCACAATAACCCTAACACCACCATCATTATATTTTTCTGCCTCTATCTTTGCCTCTATTTATTTCTAGTCTAACTAACTAACTTCCTTGTCTTGTTGTTCTTCTAGTAATTGGTTGAGTTTCCAAGTTAGAGGCACCTCTCTGCCACGGGCCCTGCAATGTTGGGACAGGAGTCTGGAGGCAACCCGCAACAACAGAACCCCTGCCAAAGGTTGTCCTTTCCACCTGGTGGACACCTGCCAGACGCCCCAGTGTAACCCCACCTGCCCAGCTTTGGTGGACCAGGCCACCCAGCAGGAGCTCACCCTGCTCCAGATGCTGGTAGCAATGGGCCTTGACCTCCAGAAGCTGGGCCTGGATCCCCAGGGAGATGCAGATTCTCTGGCTAGCATGGCCAACGGTGGCTAAGTGTAAAAGCTGATAGCAGCTTACGAGATAGCCGTGCAAAGGCTTACTAGAAGGGAAAAAAATGTGTTGAAATTTTAATGTAACCATAGAAATAGTACAGAAATCTGGTTACTATGTCTTGTGCTGCTCAGCATTCCATTATGCTTCATGTGTCTGTTAAATTGGTGACTTGGCTGGTGGGTATGTCACTGTGTCCGATACTGAGGGGTTTGATGGACACCAGAGGAAAGAGCTTTGGGCCTAAACCAAAAGGTAGCATAGCTTTGAGTTTTAGCAGGTGGCTGGACATACTGTACCTCCTACAACACACTTACATCCTGATCACTCTACATGAAAATTAACTTCAGAACACGGCAGTAGGGTTGGATACTTTAACGAATAGAGGTTGAAATGTCAGAGATACAAACATGTTGCTTGGACAGGACTCATTAAAAATAAACATTTGCACACTATATAGTGTAGTTGTTTTAGCATTTTAATTAGCTTGAAAGATTTATTTATGCTCTTTCTAACTAACAGTCATATTTCTACACAATAAAATACAACTCAGACAACACACAAAAACTGTACTCACTCAATATATTCTTTTTGCACACACCGTTTCTTTGTGACTTTTTTAGTCTGTAACACCTGATGCTATACTAACTCATTTATATATTACATAATAGAGATTTTATGTGCATGTTAGACAAAAGTGTGATTAGTTATTGATATTCTTCTGTGTAGGTTTGTGTATTTGACATGTGAAGTCTGGAATAAAAAGAAAAAACTCCCTAAGAAGATTAAGTAACGCTGTGGTTATTCACTGCTCGGTAATCTATATGGACATAATACCGACCCTTGCAAATCTTCATTGTTGTCAACATTTAAAACTCTTCTTTCACAATGTCATGCTAGTTCTGCAAGGCATTTACATATGGTTCATTTACATCTAGACACTGCAATAAGTGTGTCGAGGATTTCACAAGAATTGTTCCTGCTGTTAAAATGTATCAGACCGTTCTGTTGCACATGTTGAAACTGGGAATAAAGATATTAGTTGGCTTTGACAACATGAACTCTTTCTACTTTTGTGGTTCATACAGTCTGGTGTATTCATTGTCTTGGCAGCTTTATTATGTCTATGAGTCCATGAGGATTAAAATGGAAATTTTAATTATTCAACCCCAACTGGGTATTAATATTTTTCTTAGTTGTCAATGGAGCTAATGAAGAAAATGCAGTCCGTGATTTTGATTATTTGTTCATCTCAGTGTGGTAAAATCTGCAAATTCCTTTCAAAGTATGTAATGTAATGTAAAGTAATCTAACGTTGGAGTATCATGGCCTTGCAGTCTGCTAGCAAATCTGCAAACCAAAAGGACCACATCAGAGGAGTCTGACAGAATGTCTGACCTATGATGTTGCTGCAGCTCTCCTGTTTTCTGACTCACCTGGATGGTGAGGATAATGTGCTTTATGGAGATTTGACAACAATGTTAACCTAATCTACGATTACATTGTAAGAAAAGAAAAAAAATGAAAATGAACTCAACTAAATGCATCTATCTTTGCTCCTGAGTCATACGTATATATCATATTCTTCCCTTCTTGTAATGAAAACTATTGTATACTATTGTACTGTGTATATGTATTTGTGTATGTATTTGTGCAGTGGTACACATATGTTGCTCTGGATAAACTGACACACTGGTGCATGCAGTTATTCATCCTACTCACTGGGTGGCGCTGCTGTGAATTTGACACACAGTTACTAAAGATTCTTCATGTAATGTCTACAAAATAAAGATTGTAATAAATTGGCCTCGGGCAGCATATTTGACGTGAACAGGTCAGATGATTCTTTACATTTGACGGCTGGCGATAAATGTATGATCATAAAAAGCTACGATAAAACATTTTTAGAAATAATCAAGGTAAGTCAAACAAACAAATTCATGAAACATTAAAGAAAAGTTTGTTAACGTGCAGGTCTACTTCGTGTCGTCTTCTATCGTCACGTAGCTCGTTATTATCGCGTCGTATCGTGGCGCTGTGACTTATCTCACCCTGAAAAAGTCTCGGATTTTTTCCCATAATGCACTGCAGTTTTTTTCTACTTCCTCTTTCCGCCATATTGCAGAACCGGTAAGATGCCTTTCTACACTGTCACCTTCAATCTTTTAAATATCTAAGCCATCTGTGTGTTAAATGTTCCATTTGCACGATCATCCCGAAGCCAAAGTGTGTACTAGTCATTTGGGGTGATTATCGTGTCGATTGGTGTGTTTAGTTTGACACTTTTTGGCGACAGATTTCCTCTCCCCGTCCCCTCTGTCCGGCCCTGGAGTCTGTGCGTTCAATGCGCCTCGATAACTTCTTAGCTTTGCCGCCACACGGGTGTCTGTTCACGTTGAACTAGCTACACCTGTAAGCTCATTTTTTTACCTGTATGTGAGACTTTTAATACGCGGTCCAAACTGCGTTGAACAAAGTCTCTGCCGCTGTTATGAGACGCTTTGCTAACGCAGTCGGCTAAGGTGGGCTGCTAGCTAGTCTGTGCTCATGAAGGACCATGCTCCGGATGGAGGCTGTGCGTGTTATGTGCTCAGTGTAATGTAAGATAAACGGTGCGAGTCTGTTTGAGCTGGGTTCACTGAAATATTCACAAGGAAGCTCGCTAACGTGTCACGGGTGGCGAGGTTAGCCTGTCCGTGCTAACACACGTAGGACTACTACATATTTCACACCTCCAGATCCGTTTTAAATATTTGTCCCGCCATTTTTCCTTTAATACTCTAAAAGAAACACGCCTTTCAGACCAAAGACTAATGGGACACGTCGTTTGGTTATGTGAAACACAGGCTAGCTCTCCTCTGGGCCGGTTTGAGGATGCTGGGATATGAAATTGGGCGCCGCTTAGTTCAAACTCGTGTCGTATTGAAGTCCTAATGTTTTGTTTCTGATGTGTCTGCAGGCATCATGGTGCGCATGAACGTTCTCGCAGATGCTCTGAAAAGCATCAACAATGCTGAGAAGCGTGGGAAACGCCAGGTCCTCATCAGGCCCTGCTCCAAGGTTATTGTGCGCTTCCTAACCGTCATGATGAAGCACGGTGAGCAGCTCTGTGGTTTGGAAACGTTATGCTAATACTTTTGGTCCTGTCAGTACGTGTGTGTATGTTGACGTGCTGGAAGATGATCCACAGAAGTGTTATCTAAATGACTGTGTGTCACTTGCACCTCCAGGTTACATTGGTGAGTTTGAGATCATTGACGACCATAGAGCCGGGAAAATTGTTGTCAATCTCACAGGCAGGCTGAACAAGGTAAGTTAATCAGTCCACCTCTATCACTGCCTGCAAGTGAAATGCGGATTAATCTAAACTACTCCCTCCTTTAAACTTCTCTATGCCAGATTTTCTAAGCGACTGCTTCTGTTAAAGTATGGTGCCCTTGCTCAGTGTCATTGATTGGTTATATAGTCTATGATTTTTATTTTATGTGTAAAATGCTGCAGCCTGAGTTAAGGGGGAAAATACTAAAGCTAACACAGATGCAACCTCTCTCTATTTGTTACCGTGTGTGTGAATGTGAAGTTTAAACCAGGGGATTTATTTATTTATTTTTTTTTAATCTCCCAGTGTGGCGTGATCAGTCCACGTTTTGATCTCCAGCTCAAGGACCTGGAGAAGTGGCAGAACAACCTGCTGCCATCAAGACAGTTCGGGTGAGAATCACAGATCCTAACTTTTTAAACTGAACGGCGGCAATAAGGAAGTGTTGAATCACCTGGAGCCCTATGGTCTCCTAGTCTTGCACATCAGTTAGTTACTGCAGTGGTTTGAGTTCATGCTCTAGTTCTTGGTTTTGTTGCCGTGTTGCTTTGGCCAACTGTGTTTTTTTTTCTTTCATTAAAGTAAGAAAACCTAAGACCTCATGACTTTCCTACAGTCGTTATTGGGGTCTTGAGTTATTACAATCATTTTCATTAGTGGTTTGACGTCATCACTGAGACAGTAGATCAACATGAGCCAGACGCGCTGTGTGTGCAGGGCAGTAATAATGAGAGCCTGACACTGTTTCTGTCACTAATGCAAAGAGGCTAAAATGCATCTTATGTGTTGATTATGGAATTGCCTAAAATGAGCCTAATTGCACACTGATGGCCAGTGAACATAACTGTGTACACAATCATAACCTGTGCAGCTTAATCTGCCGTATTCATCAGAGTTGACTCATTTCAACAGATTTACCAGTATTGATGACAGTCTGCTGTTAGACTGAACACACTGACTGGCTGTTTTTAGTTATCTGGAGTGAGTAGTTTTTGTGTGACGCTGCCCAAAATGATTTTCTGCCGCATGCAGCCAGAGTATGAAATGTTTTGTCTTTGGCATTTTTGTTTGATCAGGATGTAACGGAGACAGCAGGTGTGGTGTAAAGGTGATGAGCTGGACTGAAGCTCACATCAGTCATTTAATGTTACCTGTTATGGTTAGGGTTGAAGGGAAATTAGCATGTTCTCAAGCAAATTAGTTTCTTTTCTCAGTTCAGTGGCCTGTAGTCTGGCGTCTGTGCTGTGATTGGTTTGAATGCTGCTTAACCTGCAGTACATGAGTTTCATTTTTTTATGTGGCCCATTTTACTCAAAATGGCTTTTCCATCTGTGCACACCATTTTACTGACCTGCCCGTGTTGAGATAAATAGTTACCCATGGAGCTAAATGCATTCACACTTGGAGGATGTGCTGCACCTTTTGTCTTCATACTGTTTACTAAAGTCTAAGTCTTCAGTGCATTATTGATGTTTTGAGAGGCCTCTGACAGTCGAGTCACGATGATCTGAAACATTGTAAATGTCATTGTATTGCTGCTGTTATATCACGCAGGCGGGACGTCTCACTTGCTGTGATGGATGAGTCTGAGTCGTGTTATAACGTGTTGACTTGTGTTTTCACAGATACATTGTGCTGACCACCTCAGCTGGCATCATGGACCACGAAGAGGCCAGACGGAAACACACAGGAGGCAAAATCCTTGGATTCTTTTTCTAAAATGTAAAGAACTGCAAATAAAAAAAACAACCAGAGAAAAGCTGTTAGTCTGCTGTGACTTATTTCAAGCGGCGTCTGTCCACAGAGAGACGGATTTATAAAAGACTGCAGCTTTTTGTCAGCTTTAAAGCAGTCCTTTGGACAAGAGAAAAGCCTTAGTGAAAGCACATACGGTGGCTGTTCAGAACAGAACACCTGCAGCACTCTTTGATTTTGTCCTCTGCAAAAAAATACATGAAGTAGACTGAATGTGAAAGAAACAAAGTAACTTAATTATAACATAAAAAACATTCAAAGACAAGTAGTGGTCGTCTTCATGCAGAGCCGTCACATGTCTGGATGGATCATGCTGGTATAGATTTTTGGAGTTTCTTTACCTTTAGTTGGTAGTCTCGGCTGAAGGCAGACGGGAGTGTGCATGACTCATCATTTCTACATGGAGCACATGCACTACTTGACTGTGAGTCTTTGTGAAATAAACTGATAATCTGTTATAGATGTCTAATCAGAACACAATAATACATACACATCAGAAAGAAGACAAAAGAAATATACTGTATCTGCTCTTAAAAATGAGAGCGGCACCGTATGACAGCACTGAAGATGAGATGTGGATTTGAGCTCAAAGTAGGCAACAACGTGGATACGTGTTAGACTGTGGAAGCAGTCTATCAATAAGAACAGAGAAAGTGATGATGTGTTTACATGCAGCAGCTGTTGGAGGATGACAATTGAGACCACAAAGTCATTACAGAGACCGTAACAACCTCAAGTGGTTGAATTTTGTGACCTGACCTGGGCGCACACCTCAGAGGACTACATGTATAAGCAAAACTCATCTATGTTGAGGCTGCGGCTCCAGCAGCTATTAGGAGCACGGCTGCCAGCTTGTAAAAAGCTCTGGCTTTCTGCCCCTACAATCCTCTCACTGCTGTGACCTTTTCTGGGGGTCCTCTGTGTATTTTGTCTCGTCCCCAACCTCTTTGGAGTCTGGCTGCTGACCTTATATTAGAGTCTGAAGAGGGGAGGTAACAGCTTGCTAATGCAACAGCTCTGTCCAAGTGCTCCTTGTGGGCTAAGAGCACGCACACTGCCTGCGTCCCTCATGGCTTCGCAGCACTTAAGCGCTGCCTTGTAAAAGAAAAAAAGGGAACTCTTATGCTGCTGCTGTTTTAAAAGATCGGGGATACCAATCTCAGAGAGTTCAGAAGAGCCGTACAAACAGAAGTACGGCTTTCATGCTCTGTTAGCAGTGAGCCTTTTTGATGTTAAACCATCTAGGGTCAGCTGTCTTGGCAGCAAGAAATAAACGAATTGTTCCAAGCTTGAGGTTTTTTTTTTTTAAAGTGGGGAATGATGTTATGTATTAAAGAGCTTCTTCAGTTTAAAGAACAGACCAGGACTTAACTGGTTTGGTCAGATGTTCTGATCACTTTGTGACAGTTGAAAATCGCCCAGGAACCTTAAAAGCCTCAAACGCCGCTCTCTCCCATCTCTGTTGTCTTTTTCTTCACTTTGAACTTTACAATAAAACAGAAATACCTTGAAAAAGAAATATCGCTCTGTCAGACTTCAGTGTAAAGATGCTCCCCTGGGGACAAAGCTGCAAAAATCTGCTTCTGAAAATGAATTTCTGGTGAGCTTTGGATAGTGACATTTACATACCCTTTCAAGGGGATAAAAAGCAATAATTAATTTCTCACAGCTCATCAAGATTACTGTGTTCTTACTAAACAAAGTGCAGGTATGAAATGCCACAATGAACTGAAGACTGAAATATCAAAAAGGAAGTTGAGAAGTGCCTTGAAACGATTTCACGAAGGGTCAGTGTTTCTGCATGATTTTATTCTTGTTTATTAACAATAATTCTCGCATCTAGTTAATGTAATTCCACGTTTAACCCATAGCTGACCTGAATAAATGAATAGACAGCGAGAGAGAAACAGGATTTTATGTCAGAATTAAGAAAATCTTAAAACAATTACTACAAAGCCAGTCCAAGAAAAATTGATTTAATGTTTCTGGTTTTAGCAGCCTTTAAAGGTTCAGTGTGTTAAATCTGTGAGGCTCTAGTTACTAAATATTTGCAATATAATATTCATAGCTGTTTTCATTCAAGTAGATTCACCTGAAAATGTGAATCACTGTGGTTTTGTCATTTTGAGACACCACAGGTCCTCTTCTACGAAGTCTGCCATGTTTCTACAGGAGCCCAGAATGGACAAATAAAGACTTGTTCTAAATAGGGACTTTGTTGTGCATTTCCTAGCTTCTGTAGTTTCTCCTTTAGACTGGAACGAGAGGGTGAGGTGACGGGATTACAATTAGCAACTACACACTGGTCCTTTAATGAACACCATTCCCCATAAGACATGGCTGTTGCCAGGATTGAGTCCAAGTAATATATAAGGGGGACCTAAAAATAATCAAATCTAAATATAATGAGCATATAAATTCTGTGATTAACCTATAAAACACCCACCTCATGTTATTATTTTTATGTTTTGTCATCTTTTTTTTTTAAACTATAAAATGTGACTCCCACTCAAATGGTGAGAAAGAATATGGTTGTAACAACAGTACAAGACAAAGAATACTTGAAAAGGTTTGACATTAACAAACGCTCTGGTGTAAACCTCTATGGAAAGTAAACTGCAGGAAGGCGTTTCATTTTCTCTGAAAGGCTCGGAAATTAGAGGCGAAATGAAAGATAGCACCGAGTTAAAGATTTAGCAGCCTGCTATAATTAAAGCATTCATATAATCCTGACTATATTCTACTGATGAGTGAACATTATTCCATTATTTATTAGCCTGCATTAGGTGAAGATACCGCAGTATAAACACACCTCAGACTCGTTCTAGCTCCCCAAGATAAGCAGCGTAGCTATAAGTAGCGTTGAGAACATCTCTGTAGCGGTGAGACTAAAGTCCCGAGGCTCTTTCAAACTGAAAATGGCTTGAGGAGGAAAACGTGAAGTTAGAGACACATTCTGAAAAGCTTCCCTCATTCCTCCGAAGCTCTCAGTGTTTCTTTCAGTGACAGAGTCTGTTTGAAGACAATGTGCCACCATACATCTGGGGACCGGGGGTTCACAGCCTGGCAGCCTCCAACATGTTTCTCCAGTCTTCACCATATGTCAGCTGGATCCCTGAGATGTCCCTGAAGGGTTTAAAACATCGCTGTGGAGGAGAAGAGATGTGCAGCTCTCAAAACAAATAGAATACATTAATATGGAAACAAAAAGTCTGCTGTTTGGCCTGCTTTGATAGAGAGAGCCAGAGGCAGAGAGAGGGAGAGAGCATCTCGGTTGTGTCTTTGTGAGCCTCTGCTGAATGTTTGAGTCTGTACTTATGAAAACATGATGACACACTTCTACGTGTAATGTTTTCTTCAGCACAGAATCTAAGACGGTTAAACTAAAGCGCCTGCTGGCAGAATGGAACAGTGGGAAAGCTATAGGGTAAATGCGTATGTAACCTAGCAGATCATTTTGAATTGACTTGACTATGTCACCAACTCAATAAAAAAAAACAACTTCCTAATAAGCATTCATTTGACAAATCAACAACTTCAAAATCAATAAATTTGGTAATTTGGAGGTCAAAAGAAATCGCTGAAAAAAAAATTAAATGAATGAACAAAGACAGATTTCTAATGTAAAACAGGTTTTAACTGCACAATGACATCCGGTTCTAGAAACAACTGTTGCATGCAACCAGTACAAATAACTTTTCAACCAACACCATGACATCCCTAAATCAATGCGGACTGGGATTAGTTTGCGCTTCCCAAAACATTACGAAGTCAAAAAATGAACAGCAGGTCTGTTTCTATTTTTCCTGCAGCACATATTTCTAGAAGCAATTGCTCTGGATAATCCACAGTCAGCAGTTTTTGGGACTGTTGCTTCCCATGAAAAGGTAACTAAAAGCAAAATTCTGCAACCTCACACTGCCGTATAACACAATGTGGAAGGTGTGTTGTTATTTGAGTGACTGGTTTGAATTGTGTTATTTATTCATTTTTTTTTTTTGTCTCAGGGCTCATCCTGATGCAGTCCACCAGCCGTGATAATGTTGCGATTGCACTGCAGGATGAAATAATTACTGAATCTGTTTTTTTTAAATTATTATTGTGGTAAAGAAAAAAGTGCCAGAATTACAGGCTGCATTTTCTCAAAGTGTGGAGAAAATAGGAGATGTTTTGTTACGTGTCTCTCCAGTGTTGAAATAGTGCTCCTCCAGCCGCATTGATTTTTGTTCTACTCCCTAACCTCTGTCATTCCTGTAGACAAAATCTCCATCGCCTCAAGTAATTCTCTTTGCGACTTGGGCTTGAAAAATGAGTGTGCTGTGAAATGATTTGGTCTCTCGGTGTTCTTTCCCAGCGTGATGGTGATGGAGCTCGAGCAAGGCAATTCAATGCTGCAAATTCCTGGCAGGAAGAAAGCATTTTACAGTTGACACTGAGGTCCTTGTGCAAACATCACATCCATTACCACAGAAACCCAGCCACTGATCATTGGAGTCTGGAAACTTATTAGCTGCTTGCTATCATGCCATCAGTTTTCATTGAGGCCCCTTGTCCGCCTGTACTGGGGATAATTGATGGTGTCAGTAAGGTCTAATACCACTAACTCTATTTGTACTTTGACTGAAGCTCCCCAGCTGACCACTTGAGGGCAGTAGAAATATACCTCATGTTCAGTGTTCCTCAGTGCTGGTCCTCATCCTGCATTCAGGCCAGGCTGGCTGGCAAGCAGCAAGACTAATTATGATTGATTCAGAGATAACAGAATTAATATTGGGATAGCAGTAAAAGTATGAAACGTGGATACAGTCAAAAGAGAGAAATTTCTTTTTACTCAGCTCCACATTGTCTTCGGCCGCCATAAATCACTTAGTGGGTCGCAGTGAAATGGGGAGGAAAAACAAAGACGATTAGAAAAGCAAAAGTGGATGTGCAGAAGTGAACCGAGGCCATTTTTTGGCTTATAAATGTATATATTAAATATCCTTTTAATATCAAGATTCAAACAAAGGGTGAGAAACGATGCTGGATATTAAATCTGATGAGAGAGGTTGAAGGTTGTTTTGGCGAAACAATACAGCTCAGAGCTCAGGCGGAGTTTTGATCACAAGAATGTGATAAAAGTAGATGAATCATCTAAACTTTGATCAGCCCCGTCATGCTGTCACAAAAAAAAAAAAAAGAAATCTGCATTTATGCGGAAAGAAAAGTCGAAAACCGCACAATCAAAAGCAGACAATGCTCCTCGCGTCAGTGTAAACAACCACATGAAAGTGATTTGAGTTTATGAGGTTCCGCCGTCTCAGGCAGGCCCGCTCCTTGCACAAAACAAACACAGTCTTGTTTATGTTACTATACTGCTTTTGCATGATATCATGTTCTGCATTGCTCTTCTTCTTGCAGCCATGTGATTTATTCCACCACCCAATGCGGCTCCGATAGACGCCCTATCTACAAAGACCCGGGGAAAGTCTGGAATTAATGGTGACCAGCAGAGAAGAAGATATGAAAATGTATCTTTTGTAGGAAAGAATGAATGAATGCACACATTCCAAGGTGAAATAGAGGACTGTGCATTGTCATATGGTCATTTCACTGATACACTTATCTCTAGGTTTTTTCGCTCCCTGCCCTATCTCTGTCTCTATGCCTTATTTACTAGGACGAACCAGGGAGGCAGGAGTGGGAAGTGTGCATGTGTGGGAATGTGTGTTGGTGTATTCGCGGTGCGGAGGAGTCTGGTGTGCATATGATGAATGAGATAGTTAGGAAGCAGTGAATTTATGGCTGTGAATGCAGCCATCCATTCTGCCCTGCAGTACCTGGCTGTCCTCAAGGGCATCGCGCTCCTCCGGGTCCCATCTTAGGTGGCTCACGAGGGGGATCCCACCGCCGATGCTGCTGCTGGGAAGATGTCGTTGTCCAGGTAAGCAACACAGCAGCCATCCTCGTCCTCCTACCCTCACGGCGTGTTAAACAACAGTAAATTAGCAGGCAGTGAACACAAGCTGCTAATGTACATATAATAACAGGGAGGCCAGGAGGTGCCAGCGAGAGGTTGCCATTATTAATTAGGCCTCTCATTTGTCCGCTATAGAGCACCTTGAGCATTACAGTGCAGTTTGGCCTCAGATGTGGATGATGTAGGCTACAGTATGCCCCGCAGGAAACGGCGTAAGAAGTGATTACTGTTTAAGCTTAAATAAATCATAAAAGTGGGTAAGTAATGCTACTTAGGGCACAGTCATCGCATCACACAGAATTTTACTGGACTCAACAAGTGCTCCAAACTACAATCAAATTTTAAAAACTCCTCGATCAGCTGGACATTCCTTGAAATGACTTTCTTAAACACGACTCACGTGACCTGCCAAAAACCCACCTGTGGCAGACCATTTCTTAGGATTAGGGAAACATTGTAATTTGGTAACATGTCAACCAAGCAGCAACCTCAGGGGCTGAGAAATGAAGCATACGGAAGCTGTAATTCCTCAAGCAGCAGAAGTGAGTCAGTTTCCATAAGTGCCCATATTAAAATGCCTAACTTTACAGCAGAGATAAACATGTTTACAGCCTGGTTCAGACAACAGTTTTGCTCTCTATAGCTAATTTCTCTGTTCATGACAACTGTACTGAGCGTGTGTTTTGTGAAAAGTTACACATAATTAACAGCGTGGTCACTTTGATTGACAGGTAAGCGCCGTTACAGATGGCTTGTCGTTTGGCCCGCCTCAGGTCTGCCGATAGTTAGATTAACCAGGAGGCGCAAGCAGCAGTACATCCAACATGGTGGCAGCTTCAAAACCTACGGGTGACGTCACTCATGCTCTGTCCATTCTTTATACTGTCATTGACGCTAACATGTTGATGTTGAGCAGGTGTAATGCTTACCGTGTTCACAACTTGAGTTTACAGTTTGGTGGCATGCTAACGATTGCTAATTTGTACTATACTGTGGTTCTGGAGGGCTGCACTGACATCTAGCTCCTTGCACCTCGAGTTTTAGTGCTCTGAACAAAATCACTTGGCAAATGAGCATAATGTAATGTTTAATTAGCACAAAACACAAAGTACAGCTGAGGCCGGTGGGAATGTCATACTCTCTGTTTGGTCGTAAACAAAGGTACCGAACAAAGTAACGTTTTCCTGATCCTGAAGAAAGCAGTGAAATAGATGCATCGGAGTTAAGCATGTGCAGGTTTCTCAGAGATCTTTGACCGGATGATGGCGCTAAATTAGCTTTCAGTGGGTCTCTGATTTATTACAACTCATATTGTGAGGAACATGAATATACCGAATTTCACGGCCGTTTAAATCATTAACGTCAGCTACTCACGGGCAACTGTAATAATCTGCATACAAGAGGGAATTTGTCAGGCAAAATGTTAACATAAGTCTTTCCATGCATTTGAACCAATGATCAATCAAATTGTAGCTTTTCATTTCATCGCATAAAATATTTGAGTACTGTGTTGTATTTGCCTGGTAAAAACAAAATCTGGATGAGGTGTCAGAAAGCTGTTCCCCGGATCTCCTGCAGGTCCTCATCTTCTATTCGTATCATATATTTGATGGACATTTTCTGTGCAGTTACCGCTGCAGGCTCCTATCTGCCAATAACTGAGTCAGTTTATTATTTGCAGGTGGTGAATCATCCTCTTTAAGGTCGTGTATTCTCTGTGTCTCAAAAAATAAAAACCCTTTTTTCTGCTATGCCCTCCGAACATAAGTGTTTCGCTTACAAAGATGATGAAAATACCTATCGAAATAAAACAGAACCGTCTGAAAGCCAAGGATTTTTTTTTTCTTTTTACTAAATATGTTAATAGTTTGAACATCCCTCCAAGCAATCTGAGAAATTGGGGCCATTACAGAACAAAATCCTTACAATCTTATCTGAAAAGGCAGCGATAGGAAAGCTATATTGTCTTATCTTTGCTTTAGAACTATCTGCTGTGGGTGCACTTGTTGCTGTTTTGGCATTTTTCCGCACTTGCTCTTGTTAAACTCGTTGATGCTTTTATTCCGAATAACTCACAGAGAGCCGGTGTCTTGTTCAAGGACACTTTGACTACAGACTGGCAGCTGATGGATACGCAGGAACTGAACCCTTATGTTAACTGACTCTTTCTCTAACCACTTAGCGGAGTCTATTTGTGGTCAGATTTTTCACTTAGGAGGTTTGTGTCATTTGGCCTCTACACTGCTGTCAGTGCCCTCTCAACACCAAAGACGTTGCGAAATGACATTGCCAGCCAATTACGTCATCCCTATCTTTGCGGGCAAGAGAGACACATAAATGTCGTGAGCCAGTGAAGACGATGAATACTTTGACTTTGTGTGTGACGAGAGGGAAGAACAGTAGTGGTCCGAGGGCCTGTGTGACTGAGACGCGTGCGCGTACACGAACGTTGGAAAACTTAAAGGATATTAGTGTTCTGGGGCACATTTGTGCTTTTGTGTGTGTGTAAGGGTTTATGTACTTGTGTGTGTGTGTGTGTCAGAGAGAGAGGTAGCAGCTGTAGGAGCCAGGGGGCCCCTGGGCTGTAGAAGACGTCAGACCCAGCTGGACGCCTCCAGGGGAGGTCAGGATGTGTTGACAGCTTCCCGAGGCAGATGAGAGAGCAGAAGTGGCGCTGCCTCTCGTCTCCAGCTTATGCGGACGTCTCTGAAGATGGCACAACACGTCACGTCGGGTTAACTGTAATTAACACTTTTCAAGGTTTTGTTGAAGGGTAGGTGTGTCTGACGGGGGTTGGGAGGCGTGTGTGTGTACGTATGTGTGGGCACGTGTCATCAATTCATGCAAAAATGGCTGAGCAGATGTGCATCCCCACAGCTCCTGATGTCTCGTGTTAAAATGCATTTGGTGTTTATGCCTGGATGTAAAAGTTACAAGGTGGAAATATTTCCCCCTTTTCGCGCAAACAGCTGTTTTAAAAAGATTTCATTTTGAACATGAGTGTTCATTGTCAAAGCAGATGAGTTAATGTTTATTGAACCTTTATTTAGATTAGACACGGGGCCTCGTTCTCAAGGGAGAGCCGGTCAAGACAACGCGAAGACATCATTACCTCGCCCGTCTCAGACTCCCTCACAACGAGATCTCGGTGCCACTGGCCCTCATCATTTCCAGCCTTGAAAAACTACCTCCAGGTGCAAAGGTCAGAGGCAGCTGTGATCCAGGCAGCCATCCCACAGTCTAGGTGCCTTCCTCTTCGCTTGGCAGCCTCCATATTGATTTGATTAGTTGCTAATTAAAACTTGGCAGGCTGGGCCGGGCACAGAGGAGATCGCTCAATTAGCGGGGTGTCAGAGAATCTAATTCTCTCTCTTTCACCCTCTCCCTCTGTCTTTCTCTGACTCTCCCTTTCTACTCTATCACACATCTCCATTCTGTTTAATGAGTATAAAGGATGAGTGAAAAGGGAGGGAGGATAACTCTCCGAGGAGAGAGATCGAGGAGCTCTCGAGGAGCTAAAAGCATCCAGCCCTGTAATCCTCAAGCTAATCTTTGCTTAAAGATGCAGTTTGTAAGTTGTAAAGGAAGCGGCTTCTGCCAGTGGACGTTTGTTTGGGCATGTTGCCTCCAGCATGCCTTGATGCCTGCTACCTTCTCCTCTGCTGGCAAGACAACCAAGTAACACGCAAGCTGTTGCAATTTTGGTGGCGTGCCTCCGGGAGAAGGAGTTATGAGCTTTAAGATCCTCTTTTTGTGTTTGTCAAGACACCAGATTTTCAGAGCCCTGTAGACGGAAATAGTGTTCTCCATTATGAAAGCTGTTTTCACAGAGTTTCATGTGTCAATGCTGCTCATTTCACGGAGAGATATTTGAGCTATTTTTCTGAACGTGCGTCTCGCAAACGGCGTCTTTGAGGAAACATCTCTGTTAGAATAACTCGCTGTGGCTCCAGGTCCTTTTGGGGTTGAATGCGCTCCTTGCTGAATTCATCCTTTCATGACTGACTGCCGGCTCCCTTAGATCCTTGTCTATCTCTGTCTGCAGCCTACAGAACGGAGATGACAAGAGGAGTAACGCTTTTTTTATGAGGGGATTCCTTCAAGGCAGCAGGATCGGGTCAGTTGTTTGTCTACGGGTGGATACATTTTCGCACGTGTAGACCCCTCTCAGCGTTGAAATATGTGTCCCCTAATTCATTTCTTAAACCACATACAGCGGAATATATAATGCAGAGAGGAAGGCAAGAGGGATGCATAACTGGGACTATTTGTTTACGTTGTTATCAGTTGGCAGCAGGAGTCTTGGCTTTTCCGATTCTTCTTTGCTTCCAGCGACTCTGGGTCCCCAGATTCAGCTCCCCGAAGCCCCCGACCAGCTTAGACAGGGGGGGAAAAGTTATCGCCGTCAAGCGGATTTAGATACTGTATGTGTCTCAAATGTATGTCGACAGATTCATGGGAGACGCTCTCTCTCTCTGGGAAGGGGAGCTGTTAGAGATTTCAAGACGGATGAGGAGACATGTTTGGCTGCTCCTGAAAGAACGGGAGAGTCAGAGAGCAAAGGGCAGATGAGTCGCATAAATCGCCCATCATATCTGGTTTATGTAACGTATGAATTTAGTTTTGTTCACTTTATAAAGCCTGCAAGGCTACAAATGAAGAACACCTCCCATACTCACACCCACACACACAAATACATAACAGCTCTCCTAAATGTCCGTATTTTTTAAGTCTGGTTGTCATCATCCTCCTGCTCCTGGCAAACTGGACAGGGCCCGCATTCATTAGTCAACTTCATACTCTTATATAATTTTACAAGCAGCAGTATATAAGACTGCAGAGACTGGGTGCTTCCAGTGAGGCCTGTTCTGGGCGCTGACTCCAGGAGAGCTGGCTCACCCTGGACCTGATCGACTGTGGGGGGTTTCTTCTTTATACTGTTCCTCCATTTTGCAGTAGAGCAGCGTAGCCAGTTGTTGGTGCCAATGGCAATCGCTCATAGGCTGGCACTGATTAGCTTTGAATAAGCCTGAATGGCAACCTGGTCTGTGGTGTACATAGTAGGCTATTGTCTGATGGCTGGATGCGCACTAGGAGGATATCCCCTTGACATGCATGGATAATGTGGACAGATTAGCTCGATCATTCATAAGGGAGAGATTATGTAACTGCGACGTACTGATGGATTATCCATACTGTGGTGTGAGACTATACGTATGTCAGCAGGGATTACAATATTGTGATGTAGCATGGTTGCTCGTCTTAAAGGGCAACCTGGGCCGTGTTTTCCTATGCTGTTTGTGCCTAATAGGGGCAACACTTTTTGAAATTAGCTCCGTATTGAGCGAGAACACTTGTGGGTAATTGCGAACCCTCAGTGTGCATCCGCTGAAAGTGCTTGTTTTTGCCACTGATAGGCTGATATTGTTATTTTAAGACAGAGATAGACCTCTGTGAAAGATCCTCTTTGTTTAACAAGAAACAGTTTATCGCTCAAAGCCGCCATACCTCAGTGATAAAAATGATAATTTTACCTCGTGTCATTGTAACACTCGATAGAAACAAATTAAAACGTAGCAAAACTGTCTCGGTTTGTCTTCTCACTGTTCCAACAATCACCAGCCTTGATTTGGTAATAGAAATAAACCCTTTATTCACCAGGTTAGATGTGAAAATATTCAGTTCTCTCTGATGCCCAACCTCCCACTCGCTCCTCTCTTGATATTTTTCATCACCTTATTATTGATATTCTCATTAAATGATGTTGCAAACTTGTTAGGAAACAGTTGTTTCTTTACATATCCAGAAGTTACACAGACATCATTCATTGAAATCGTGTTTGTAGCCACCTGGTGAATGGAAGTCCAATATTCACACTCTTTTCTTAGCCAACTCCTGAGGGAAATATCTGGCTCTTTAGCTCCTAAGCTCTCCACTCTGTCCACCAGGCAGTCGCTAACTGCGTCTGTGCTCTTTGGTGTTGAGCAAGTGGGTTTTTAGAGCTTTTCCGATGAAAACAGCTGCCTGCTTTGTCCGAAAATGATGCTGTGAGAGCAGCGAGTGAACCAAAACAGTAAGGCAGTTGGCCAGATGGCTGAACAAACAGGCTGTAAAGCTCTGCAGAGCTGAGGGGGAGCTGCAGATTCAGGTGATGATTCACTGTAGGTTCATCACGTCAAGCGACCTCTTTAAAAATGCTTACATTGTTTTCACACTGCCATTCTTATCAAGTTTTTGGAGAATCTATTTGCAGGAATTGAATAAAATATTCATAAGTATGTTTCCATTAGCCTATTTGTGAGAGAACGGGTCCTTTTCCACGGAGTCCGCCATGTTGAACCACTACCATAGCCAAGAGCAGACAGACCAAACACTGATATAGATATGCCCTTTTGCTTTTTATGCGAATTTCGCAGCCAGAGTTTTTCCTACGTGCTTGGAAGGAGAGGCTGAGACGTGGGAGAGTATTCATTTGGTTGCAATCTGCAACTTCACTGGTAGGCACCACTGAATCCTTCACACTGGACCTTTAAAGCCAAAATTAAACGGTTGCATGAATTCATGAATTTGGTCATGTACAAATTATTGATGTTTCCTTCTCAAAGATTTATTTTCTGTGAAAATGCCAGCTACCTCCATAAAGAAGATAAGTCAGCGCTATTATTTTGGTGACAAACAATCATACCAACAGCTGTGAAATAGACGTGCTGCTGGCTCATCTGTGTGAGAAAAGGTTCAGTTCACCCAAACTACAGGACGGTTTTTTGTCACTTTTCTCTAGTGATATTCATCCATTCACATATTATGGGTTAAATTTGCTTCATCTAATTCATTTCATGAATTTAGTTTCTAATCTTCACAGCATTAAAAAAAAAAGATTCATAGCAACATCTGTTTCAGAGAGTGTCTCCATTCCTTTCGGATAATCCCCAAAAACAAACCGGCAACAAATTTCGCAGGAATTGTTTCTTCAGTGCAAAGCACTTCCAAAGAAAACTGTCCACGCTGAAGACTTTTTTTTCTTTTTTCTTTTCCCTTTTCTATTTTAGGGCAATTGTGTGTAAATGTAATGGATCATAAAACCGAGATCAGATCACATGCACTGTAATGTCTCTCTGGGTGTTCATCTTAGTTTAAAAATACAATCTCTAAAATAGTCATAGTGTGTGTGTGTGAGTGTGTCTGTGTAACAGATAACAAAAGGACATGTGAAAAGGACAGAGAATAAGAGAGTGTGTGTGCGTGAGAGAGAGAGTCTATGGAGATGGAAAAGAGAAGCAGCGAGCCATATACAAAAAAGAGGCAGTGAAAACCCCGCACAGACTGAAGTGTGTGTGTGTGCGTCTGTGCATGTGTGTGTATGCGTCAGGTGACAGGGAGGGATGGGGACATGGGCAGGTCCTGGTAATGAAGGACTGATAAGTCCCTATTTCCTGGGCCTGGGTTAATTGTGCCTACAGATAAAGGGTAATAAATTGTCACGGGGTAATGGCAGGAGCCTGGGCTGGGCCCTGTTCCACATTCATCATGACCGGCTGTGCCTGTGAGCCTGAAGAGGAGGCAGGACTGAAAGACTGGTAGAGCCTGGCAGGCAGGGACGGAAGACGAGAGGGAGAAGAGAAGAAACCTCACAGAGATGGAAGAGGACATGATGATGGTCTGTCTTACTTACGTGTCGCGTTCTGCAGTGGGCTGCACTGTGTTGGAGGAAGGACAAGAGCTGACCTGGTAATGGAGCTTCTGGAAGATGAGAGGCGACAGTTTAGATATACCAGCAGTAAAGGATTAACCAAACAGTCTTCATCATAACATTCAGACGCTTGCATATACAACAACATACCAACAGTAATCAGCAACTACTCCCATCCTTTATTTAAGTAAAAGTACCATTAAAACTTTACAAGTAAAAAAAAAATATAATATATATATACAGAAAAAAGTGAGTGATCTGTTCCATACATTAGGTTTTTTGCAGGTAGTTTACAAGAAATCAATCCACTTCACTGCTTCTCCTGACAAGAAATGATGCTATAGTTTATAGCACCTCTCAGACATCAATCAGATTATAACTTTAGAATAGCACTGCCAACTTTACCTTCTGCATCAGCTCCTTTACTTCATTTGTGCATTTCATTATGGGATAATATTGTATATTTACATCACACACAGAAAGAAACAAGTGTTTTTTTAAGTGTACGATCATGTCGACCTTTTAAAAGAGAGCCTAAACTGCTTCTCAGCCGATTGCAGAGATGTAGACGTGTGCTCCAGCCTGTGGTCAGTTAAATAGCGACATCACTGCGGTTCACACTTTTGTGGAATCAGAATCCAACATTCGTATCATTTTTACTGGCCAAGTCAGAGGTGTACCGACAGCATGATAAAGACAGAATCAATTGTAGCCAATACTTGTTACTCTTATTTTGCGCGTGATTAATGTGCGCGTGCAGGCGGCCGTGCTGCGCAGTGTGGTCGCAGCTGTGGGGAGGGTTGATAGAGCGCTGCAGGAATGACGTGCGTTTTTGTAGGCCAACACAGAAGATAGCGTCGCCCTGGTTCCCTCAACATAAAAACACTGGGACTTTTGCTTTGGATTGTTGCAGTTAATCAGCTCTGTGGTACACGTCAACGAGATAATCTTCACAAATGACCACCACTGTTAGGATTTTTGAAGCGTAAATGCACTGAGCATCAAAGTTAGGTTATAAACCAACAACACGGTGGTTGCGTGACTTCAGCGTCACTGCCACAAAGCTTTAAGTGTTCACTGTGAGATGGTTAATGTTCCAAACAAACTTTGCAGTCTCATTCAGCCACTTGTTAACAATTGCCTTTTGACGTGAGCTCCAGAGTCACGACTTTGTTATTTACTGACATATTTCATGCCGTCGAACAAAACACGAAACTCTCTTAAGCTTGTGTTAACCACAGACCTTTAAGCTTAGAACTCATTCCTGCAGCACTTATAAGTATCTATCCGTTCACAATATATCACAATAATGTGACTGTCTGTTTAAAACCGTCTGCTTCCAATTTCTGTAATTGTTTTCAGGTTTGCAGATATTATAAGAGCCTGTGTAGGACGTTTATGTGACCCACTGTGCTCATAAAATCTCCCCAAAGCTCATTTAATAATGTCAAAAATGCATTTTCATCCAAGTAACATCAAGGCTGATTATTATGTCCTGAAATGTTGATCTTGGGGAGGGAGAAAGAGATGTGCAGGCTGATAGTACATGTACTGATACATGATGAATATATTCAGAGCAAAGAGTCACACATGGTGTCAGTGAGATGTAGTTCATTACATAAAGAAACCATTCACAGTGCATGTTTTAGTGGGACTCAGTGTGCCACCTTGCCAGCATGACAGATCACTTCTTCACGCTGAGAGATTGTGGTGGTTGGAGGTTGGTGCAGCGGCTGAGGAATGATGCATCCCACACATTATACAGCGGAGCTGCTCCCACAGAGGAAGTTGATGTCCCCACCACGCGATGATGACACTCAGTGCGGTGTGACATATGATGTGTGTACAAACAGTAAGCACATAGGCCGGGGCCGTTGTTCCTTTTGACTGTTTTATGTGGGTCACATGCGGTGTGCCGGGGCGCGGTGGGGGAGAAAGGACGTTTTTCATGCAACCCATAAAGGAAAGAAAAACTATGCCCTTGAGATGTGACTTCTCGTCTCACAGGAAATCACCATGCAGAGTTATGTGGTACACGTCCGTGACATTGAGCCGTGAAAAAAGTTGCGCTTTTACGTGTTCTTCTCTTTCTGCTATTCAGTAATATTTTCCTCTTTTTTATATTTTTTATTTTTTTATTATATCTCATTTTACTAACCAGGAATGTTACAAGAGTCTTTTAACCAGAAAGAAAATGGTGTGTAAAGCAGAAGCGCATTGCGAGTATGAGATTTTCCTGTCATATGGTTTGTGTTTCTCCCCAGGGGATGAAACGGGGCTCGGAGAAAGTGTGATATCTGACACTCTGTGATCACAACTTCATTTTCATCGCTCACAATTTACATTGTTTAATATGATGGCAAGGAAAATTTTGGTCACTCGTAAGAGTTGCTGAAGAGAGGGAGAAGAGAAGAAGGAACTGTAGAAAATCAGTCAGTTAGAAAGACGTGAGAAGAAGAGAGGAGGAACACTGAGAACAAAGTTCTGGTCACACCAGCAGTAAAGCACATTTTGTGGTGAAATCTATCAGTTTAAAAAAAAACCCAACGCAATAGGTGGAGGTGAAGTGGTGAAGCTCGCATGGTAAAGTGAATCGATGTGAATTTTTTTTACTTGGGTCAACAATCGACCAATAGGAATTGGAAGTGTCCAAAATTAAGCTAATGCTATCTGTGATTCATCATCATTTTATTTCTTCCGTCAGTGTCAGGGCTTTGAGTTTATGGTTAGTGTTTTTGTTTTTTTTTTAAATTTGTCCTCTCTCTGTGTCTTGTGTTACTTCCTGCCTTTGTGGCTCCTGCCACATCTGATTATCTGTTCCACTTTTCACCTCTGTGTCATCATCATGCCTTCTCTTGTGTATTTAGTGTCTTTGTTTCTGGTCGTGTTGTGTTCTCGGTCAGTTTCTGAGTACTGTATTCTGTTCCTGAGTATCTTTTACCGAGATCTGTGTCCTTTGTTCTCTCTAGGTGCTTCTCCCCATGTCCCTGCTCCTTGCTTTCCTCAGTTCTGTTTATTTGTTTTTGGATTTGGACTTTCTTGGAGAACTGGAGTTTTTTTTTTCCTGGACATTTCAGCTGATTTTTTGTTATTTTTGTGTTTTCCTATTCAGTTGGCTCTTAAAGTAAAGTAGTTTTTTTTGTACATTTTGGTCCATTCCCTGAACTAAAATGTGACAGTTAAAGTACACCACAACACCAGAATGTTTTTTTGTTTTTGTGACACATGAGTCGATGTTACAAATAAGACTTTTTAATAATGGTGTGACCTCTGTGTTCACATAGACGTGCATGTGAATTTTGAGATGTGACCATGTATGTAAGATTTCATGAATGTTTAAACATTTTAAAAAATGAACATTATCAACAAAGAGGTAGAGGTAACAGCTAAAGACCAAAAATAGCCAAAAATATGTGGTGCTGGCTACTGCCATGTTGTTATGCTATGCGGAAATTAGCTATAGAGAGCAAAAGTGTTGTCTGAACTAGGCTGTAAACATGTTTACTTCTGCTGTGAAGTTGGACATTTTAATATAGGGGCTTATAGACACTGACTAACTTCTGCAGCCTGTCTCAAGTGGCCGCTTGAGGAATTACAGTTTTTAGCACTGCCGCGTTGGCTTCATTTCCCAGCTACGGATGTTGCCGCTTAGTCTGTCCTCAGTCCGACATAAGGACGAAGAAATACAGAACCGTGCAGAGCGGAGGGATGGAGCCGCTGCTAGCTGACGGACAGAAGTCTGGTGGGGCTCTAGTTCTAGGAAGAGACAACAGGGGCAGAGTCAGAGTTTCTTGAGGGATAAACACTCAGAGTTACGTTGGATTGTGCTCTGATCTGGAGCTGTTTACCAGTGGTAGCTCAGAGAGCACAGGTTTATTTATTTAAGTTTTTGGGGATTAAAAAGTGGATTTATCTCCACTCTTGCTTCTCAACCTGTCTGCGGCAGTGGAGACATCCATCCATATTGAAGCCATCTGTGGGCACCCAGAGCTCGATGATACAAGCGAAGAAGAAGTTGGACGACTTTGTGAGTGTCGAAAATATCTGTCTGTGTACGTTACTTGATTCCAGCTTGACTTTACTATGAACTAAATTGGCAAAGCTCGCATCGACGTTAACCCCTTTCAGAAAACAGACAGAGCTGACAAAGTATGAGTTCAGACTTTAGCATTACTGTTATGATGGTTTGAAAAGTTTGCCATAGATTTTTAAGGACATTGCATGCTTTATTATACGTGATAGGGGGTGAAAATAGATCTGATATTCTATATATTGTGCACAAATTACATAAAAACCAGCAACAACAATGAATTAATCCTGCTAACAAGTATAGTCTGTGTAGCCAAAGCCTGTTTAAACATAAATACGCATTAATAACCAACAGTGTTGGTGACATGTTCCTTCATCATAATGAACATAGGCACTGCAGTTTATTTTGAGTCAATCGCACATATACCTTCCTGTTGTCAGAAATATTCAGGAAGAGCATGTAATGTGGTTTTAACCACCTCTAAAAATAGTCCCCAACAAATGTGGCCCAGTATTTACTCCTGTTTGAGTTTGTGGCCTGTTTTTTAAAAGATTTACATCTTCAGCAATGAGCTTTGGGCCACGGCAGGAGAGTCTGAAAATACTGACAGAGAGGCTGGTGCATTGCTGGTTTCTGTCTTTTTATGAGACTTGTTGACAATGAAAACAAAAATACAGCCAGCGTTATTTATTGAACAACAAAAGGAGAAACAAAAACATAAAATGCAAATTTCCTCCATTTAATAAAAATATAAAAACCATGTGCAATGACAGAAGAGAAAGAAGCTGGAGCATAAAAAGAGAATCAGTTGTTTTGGATTGAAAAAAAAACTGGTGGGGAGGAGAATTTCACAGTGCAGAGGAGATGACAGTAGATATCTGGGGAAGGAGGTGGAGATGAAAGTTAAAAAAGGAAAGCGAGAAGATGGAGAACCAATGAATGCTCAAATTCATTTGTTCTCTGCCTGCTCTCTACCTGGCTGCACACACCTTCTCTCCGCTCCAGCAGGCAGTGTTCACAGCTATAAATCTTGGAGTGGCATTTTGGCCAGCGAGTCCCACGTAAACACGGCCGGCGAAATGTCAGTGCGGAAGGCAGACAAGCCTGACTTAGGAAGAGGGAGAGTAGAGGCAGTAATGTCACCACACTTTAACACACCCGCCATCAGTCTTCGTGACATTTAAGAGATCTATCCCTCGATCCCTCTGGCCACGGCACACAAAGGAAAAGTTTGGAGAGGAAGCCGCATGGGCCTGATGAGTCAGGAGGTTTAATGGGTTGATCTGATCACAAAGAAAAGGCTATTGCCCTCACTTAATGTGTAATTCTTGTTGTTATACCAGTCAGCAGCTTTCCCAGCCTCACAACTTAACAGCCACACATTAAAAATGAGAGGAAGAGTGCGCTCTGGAAGGTAAATCCATGACGTAGTTTTATTGTTATTTTTACAACCATTTTCTTTTTTTTATATCCCTCTCCCTAATCCAGGCAGGTCATTAAAAAACACATTCCTCACACAGTGCTCCTGTTTGTTTTGTCTTTCAATTGTCAGCTCGACTCGATCCTTCAAATAAAACACCACGGAGGTCAGTCGGACCTCTCAGGACTGAACATATTTAACAGAAAACGCAGTAAAGTTGGTTTGGAAATCACCAACGTCCAAAGGTAAATAATTGATCACAAATTAAAAACAAGATCACATGAGTTCCATCCACCTTCTCCTCCTCTGATGTTCTTTCTTTAACCTCCCTCGCCGCTGCGTGGGGGTCATATTGATTTCTAAATGAATAATTGAGAAAGTCGGCTTAACTGCCCTTTTCAAATCTCCCCGGCCTCTTCTCTTATTCACCTCCTTCCCTCCCTCTCGCCTTCCTTCACCCTCTGATCTGCATCTTTCCCATGTCATTCTATCTCCTCCCTTCTCACCTACTCCTCTTCTACCTCTTTTCCTCCTCTTCTGATCTTCCCCTCCCCTCCTTTCCCCTTTCTCCTCTCCTCTCCTCTCCTCTCCTCTCCTCTCGTGCACTGCTGATGTGGATCCTATTCTGTGACGGGTTGTTCAGGAGGGAATGGGTTGCTCGCATGGCTGGCCAGCCGGCCTCAGCGTATCATCCGTCAGCAAGACACGCTGTTGTTTTAGAGTTCTGCTGGGAGCTGTCTCCTTGTCTCTGTCTCTTTCTCTGTTGCTTCTCTCTCTCTCTCTCTCTCTCTCTCTCTCTCTCTCTCTCTCTCCTCCTTTCCTGTCTTTCCCTTGCTCTATGCTTCCTTCTCACACCCCCCCACCCCGCGACTTATTTCCACTGTACATCTTAACGCGAACACATGGCTGATCAGCATTTAAAAATCGACCACAGGCTCTTTGCTTCCAGTGAATCAATAGCTGAGTTATGCTGGGAATGAATAATCCTAATATGTTAATTCAACACCGCAGGCTTGAGGAAAATGTCTGCTTTGTTTTAGGATAAAAGCTGTTAAAAAACAACTCTCTCTTGTCTCCCTCCTGCAGGTGTTTCAATTTAATGAACACCGGTGTTTTTTAGGTGTGTATTATTTGGTGCTACAAACTGTACTGTCTCTTCTGAGGTTGATTACTTCCAGCATAGCTTTATTTCCAGTTTGCCATTGCACAGGTATGATCACACCTCACAAGAATGCACACAAACTCCTGGGAAGGTAGTGAGTATTAACTAATTAATAAATGTTTAATGAGTAGTTCCTGAATAACTCTGAATGAAGGACTGCTGCTAAGTTGCATAAGAACAGACTTCTAGATGCCATGAACGAAAAATTCTCCAACCTAATGACAAAACAGGTCTGTGTCATTGTCTTGCAAAACGACCAGGACAACACTGCTTTGTCAGTACAAAAGGCTGTTTTAAAGATTTTAGATATCTTAGTATTTTCTGAACTGCAGCCTCTACCCTGGTTCAGTTTGTGAAGTGAATCTACTATATTTATTTCAGGATAATCATAAACCCTGTTGCATCAGTTGCACAATTAGAGGAGAGGCATAAAGTCAACAAAGTGATATAGTAATAGTAGTAGTATAGTAATCAGCTACACCACAATGTCAAAGCAAAGCTAGCTACCAAAAGCTAGTGGTCATACCGGACCAAAAATTAACTGAACATTTTCTACTTTTAAAAAGAAAAAAATAAATAAATTAAAGATATGTGTTTGTGTTTAAAAGAAGAATAACTGAATGGATGCTGCCACGTTTTCCAGTGAGCTTAAGTGTAATGTTGTCAGCCCACCAAACCAAACTAAGAGTGGAGACCACAAGTTGAATAACAAAAGAAGTTGAATGATCAAAAATTCATAATATTCAAAGCACCAATATGTCTCAACAATGGGGATGGATATAGGTTTACCCTGCCCGAGTATACCATATAGCTAGCTGGCATGTGACTAGCCAGTAAGCTAGCAAACACGGATCAACTGAATCAGTTTTACTTGCTTGAAAACTTTGAAGTCATTGCCTACATGTTAATGGGAGTGTCCGTTTTATATGGGAATCTTCCCCATCCTAAGAGTTCTGCACTTTTTTCCAGCCTGGAAATAACCCAAATATAACAGTTCATTAAAGTTTAGCACTGCACAGCGTTACATAATGTCCTGGCTGAATTGTTAATCTGTCAGCCACTGTCCAGTGACAAGCCTATTACTGCAGTATGACATGCACAAATATAGACATTTATTTGTTCATCATGCTACAACTTGCCATGATGAAGTTGTTACATGAGACACATTATTCTGGTTAATGATCCCTGAGTTGGAAAACACAAGATTGATGATTAATGTGATAGATAATGTGAATTTAAGGCTATACAGGCTGGAATACTGTGAAGATCATCTAGGGACAATGTATGATATATATAAATGCAGTGCAGGTCACATTTTCAGCACAGCTGAACTTCCTGGGACACTCAGGAGGCAGACTCTGGGTGAAGGATGGGTAGGCAGGAGGTATAAAACAGCCAGACTTGTGTTTTCTATGCTAGTTTGCCCCTACTGTTTTTCATGATTTGGGTCCAGACTTTGAAATGTATGACTAACACTGAACCAAGCAGCGTGATAATAGACGACAGATGCTTGTATTTCCTCAAAGAAAATGGGATATTTGTCCAACATCCATAAACCACCTCCGCTGTTTTTCTTTAGGTTTCATGTCTGCTTGATGTACAGCCGATCACACAAGCCGCTCTCCATTATTCTTCTCCATACATAAATTTATTAAAAAAACTGTGTATGAACTCAGCGTTCTCAGCTGGGCCTCCTCACCTGTCTGCGAGAGTAAAAGCTTCTCTTCTTGCCTCCCTACCTCCCCTCACGCACACCTTGTACCAGCAGGTGTGTAAGTGGAGACTCTGTGAATGCCTCTTTGATCAACATGCGGCGAGGCCTTGGCCCACTTCTCGCTCTTATCATTCCCGGTGATGTTATTCGTCCGATTGCTGATGTTTTCAGACACTTCCTCATGTAACACAGACACCAACCTGTCACCTCTCGCCGCTGCTCCCACAGCGTCTAACACCGAGCCCTGCCGCACCTCCTGCTCTCACGGTCTCTTTCTCACTGTCAGCAAGCTGTTATTGAAATATTTAGCACCCACTTCAGCTCACGAGCATGTTCTGCCTTTCTTCTGCCTGGCTGGAAATATATTGGCTTGGCAGTATAAGTTGGAAGAGGTGGAGGTGCTTCAATCAGATTTGACTCTTAAAGATCTTTTTCTCGCGTTGGGCGGATGCACGGTCGAAGCCTGCTGCTCTCCGTGGCGTAGCGGGGAGCACGTCGGCTCTGAAAGATGATGTCATTATTGTGTTCGCTGTGAAGACACAGGAGAGATAAGTGTCATTACAAGCCAGCTGGTGATCAAAGTCAAACCATTTCCATCTCGTTTAAATCTTTTAGTGGCTGGTGATAGTGGCTTCAAATGGTAGTTTCCTCAACCCACAGCTTCAGGATCGATTCTCATCTCAGCTTGAGCGTTTCACTGGCCGCAGTGAGCAGCATTCTCAGTGCGGCTGCAGCGGCTTGTGCTGCTGAATGTTGCAGGGAGGAATTGTTCAAAAAAGCATAACGCTGGGGTTGGACCAGAACAAACACGCAAGGAGAAAGCCAGTGAAGCTCATCGCGTATTCAGTGTAGCTGATGAAAGAATACATGCATACCCTTGAGCTGTCACAAATTCTTCAAGCTGAATAAATTTCATCCTCTCCGATGCATCAATAGTGTCCTAGGAAAAGGAGCCCAGGTTTGGGGGCATTCGGTGAAAAATGCAGTGTCACTTTCTGGTATGTGTGATTGTTAAAGACTGTATCGTGGAAACTGTGAACTGCGACCATTTCCAGGAAGTAAATCTAATACAGGCCTTTATAATGTGATATACAGTAATGGGTCTTCTGGTAAGTGAGTCCTCTATGTGTTTGTTTTGTTCTGATTAATGGGAGAAAGAATAAGGCTGGTGATGCTTCTCGTCAACAAATACCATAAAAAAATCAAAACCACTCTCCCAACACATTTTGACTTCCCTATGCCTGTGGCACCCGAGCCTGTTTGTTCCTACGAAATCTTTAAAAGCGTGTCACAAATTAAACATTACACATACAGGATTAAAACGTGTATTTTTTTTGGGGGGGGGGGACTATTTTTAGCGACAGAATAATACACTCAAGATTAAATTTGAAACAGTGCCCGTGTTTGTGGTAATGTTCTGGCTACACAGACACAGACAATACATGTTAGTACAATCATCACGGGTTTCGGTCTTTTTATAGGATTTGTTAAACACAACAAAAATATAACCAGACTTCACCATAAAATGTTGGCAGATGTTCCACATTTTGTTGACAAGAATATCATGGGGTTTTTTTTGTCTGTCTTTTATCACCCCATAAATTCACTTTTGATAAATTTGAAATCGAAACTTCTCGTCACCAAAAGTTATTTCCATACATGGTTGGGGAAATAAACACTACGTGCTGTGTGTGAAGTTTTCCACCTACACATCTGTTCCCTCCACTCTCTGTGAATGCTGTCTACTTAGATTTGCACTGTGGGTGACTGTGGACGAAGTTCCATTTAGTTTTGAGAGTGGGTTGCTTGTTTTATGAGGCAACATTAATATGCAGCTTTCGGTTGAATTGAGGTACTCGACCCGAGCTCAGTCTGTGATTAATATGCGTTTGCTTAGTATGGAGGCTCTGCCAATGGATTTTTATGTAATTTGACAGAAAGTTAAGACACAATGTGCAATTTTGTTATTGTATTAAGAAATTTTGGAAAACAAAACATTGCATCAGTAAAGTTTCAAGTTTTACTTTACACTTGGTTTGGATTACTGGTGGACTGACTCATAAAACACGGAAAGGCAAAAAAATATATATATATTGTCCATCTGGGTGTTTGCAGACGGACTGGCTCAAGTGACCAGATGGACGCTTGATGCTTTCTTGGATTGACACTTGACTTGGCTATGAGCTTTGCGGTTAAATGTCCGCCAGCTTTACTGATAAAGACTTCCTTGTTTCCAAACGCAAAAGTGGCTTTTCGAAGTCTGAACACCGAGCAGAGCACTATGTCTGTGCTGGAGTTAAAAAAAATACTGGAACACTGCAAACTTCTTGCTGAAGTAAACTCGTGTAAGTTTCATTGTAAAACTCAATAAAACACAGTCATGTTCACTTTTGCATTTGGCGTTGCTTAAAATAAATATATTCACTCTTTGTTTGGGATTTGACTACAATTTGTAATTGTCATACGTTCTTAATCGTTTGCATTCAGTGTACCTTGAGGATGCTGCCTTGGCTTGAAGATAAGTTTGATTGCAGAACAGTTTTGCCAGCTGAACATCTTGATACTCAGTATCTCACAACTGCAGGCGACATAGATAGAGGACGGGGGATGAGAGGTGAAATCAGTCATCAAGTATCTCACTATTAGATGGCGAGTTAGGGATTTGATAATAAAAGCTATCGCTTATTGCATTTGATTTAAGTCAATATTATTGAAGAAAGAAGTGATACGCACAAACTATGCATGTTGTCTTATAATGCAGTTATACAGTGTGATGGAGGGGAGATAGACAGAGAGATGAAGGCAGGAGAGAATATCAGAGGCAACGGAAGAATCTATAAACATCAACGTAGCATAGGTTTAAAGCCCTGTAGCTTCCATAGTAATTGTGACGGGAGCAAAAGAGGAAGTGAGAACATTGGATTTTAACTCGCCAAGCCGCTGTCTGTTTCCCCGATTCAAAGTGACAGGCACTGTAACCATGACACCAAAAGTCCCCTGACTTTAATGGCGTAATAATAATAGAAATAACTTTATTTATACAGCACGTATCAAAAACAAGTTAGAAAGTGCTCTACAACGACATAAAACCAAGAAATGCCAGATGTGTTGTAGTAAAATCAAGAAACGCAGCAGAGCAGAGTTTATCACTGCAGTGCAGACTGCTGGTTTCCAAGCTGTTAAATAATTAAAATCTTTTTTTAATTACTCTGTTGATAAGAAGATCTGCTGTCCTATCAATATGGCACTTCTTTGTTAAAACCAAAATGCTGCTATGATATTGAAACATGCTGATAATTATGCCAGACAAAACACCCTGGACCGATCTGTACTTTTGTTTTTCGAATTCCACAAAAAGACAAAAACACATTCCCTCCCTCAATACTTTTTAATTTTCCCGGCATTCTTGTGGCTCTGAGCCCCAAACCCATTGGTGCCAACCGACGACATAAATCTCTGAAAATGGGTCACAAATATATGCTCTCATTTTAGGCTAAATAATTTCTTAAAAAAGAAGCCGGGCACAGTTAGACAAACATTCCTCAAACAGAAGTAAATAGCGCATTTGTTGTGGACTATTTTCAGCCGTGGATTAATACACATTGGGTGAGCTAATGAGTGTTTACACCAGCAGGACATTGTGAATGTGGGATACACTTAAAATAAATAACAGTGCCCAAGTTCATCATAATAAATCAGCCAGTGTAGCAGTGTGACTCGCAGATGTTTCTGTACAACAATAGTGGAAGAGTCTGCCTTTTTTAATGAGATTTGTTGACAATAATAAAAATCAGAGCTTTTATTTAACCAATTTGAGAATCATATTTTTCTTTGCTACATATAAATGAATTAAACATGGACGAATCTGGGGGAATACAAGATGCATTGTGACTCAAATGTATTCGGTGGTGATAAACAAGCCTTCCCGTGCTCTCCATGTGCAGAAGGTTACAGGTTCTTACAGTAGTAAGAGAGATGCCTACTATCACTGTTATTACAGCCTCCCTCCGTTTTCAAGGATGCTAATTAATCAAGCGGAGTGTGTGTCAGGGAGCTCGAGTTAAAAGCTGAAAATGATCATCAAAGTGTTTATCTGCCATTAATCTGAGTCATTTCCTCTCAACATCAGCAGGATAGCTCAAACATAATGCCGCTCATCCTGCTGCGGGAGAAGGCAGCAGCACAAAGGTGCAACGTTTCCTTTTCACATCCGCCTTCGCTGGCACGCCCACACATGCATGTAAAACCTGCGTGCTATGTTTTTTTTTTCTTTTGCTTTCTCACTTGCTTACTCAGGAAACACACACACACACTTAAACACACGTAAAGCAGAGTAAGCGAGGACTAATTAGGCTGCCTATCCTAAGTCTTATGGGACAGTAAATGGGATCTGTTGGCACTGTAGTGTTCCTTTGATCAAGGCCTGTCAAACACTCAACATCACTGCCCCTGGGGAATACACACACACACATACACACACACTCCCACACACACATAAAGAGTGAATTAAGATTTGTTTGTTTACCTATTGACAAGTCTCTGCTTTTGTTCTTAGATGCTATAATCAGAACAAGTGTAGCTGCACTTCCTGGCTGTATTTATGGGCAAACACTGCGACTTGGATTGTCTGGTTTATAGGAAGTCATCATTCATTTGAAATGCTTTAACTCTCCCTGCAGCCATATATTTAAGAACTGTGTTATGATGTGGGTGTTGGGTGAGAATCTCCGCGAGAGACTAATTTGGTGGAAAACATATGGGAGCAACTAGCTGTGCCCACAGTTAACAATTGGACTACCTCAGTTTGACTGAGGAAAATACTTAAAGCATGAAGTGATGGTTAAAGCACGAAATGATTTCCAACTGTGAGATTGGAACATCTCTCAAGTTTTCAATGGGAATACCATTTGAAATATGTTTTTTTAAATTTGGTTCAAGCTCTTTGCAAAAAAAAAAAAAGCTCAAACCGTGAGCAACCAGTTTCCTGTTTACACACCTAACAGACAAATTTAAGTCCAATATTCATTTTCAGCTTTAGCTCCTTGTTTGCAATTCACTGAGTCCTAAGGGAAATATCCGTCTCTAGCTGCTTAATACTCCACTGTGTCGCTAACTTTTTCTGCTGTTTGGTGCTGAGCAGGTACTGAACATTGGATTGTAGGTTTTTTTTTTTTTACCTGCTACATCTGGAAACAGTTCTGCTGAGAGCAGTGAAGCTAAACCAAAACAGTGAAGCTTTAAAACCAAAACAATAAGCTGAAAGACACTAAAATGCTCCTTAAAGCTGAGGGGCGTGATAACCCTCTGTGAGGTTGTCAGGATTAGCGACCACTTTCAGATCAGACTGTTATCTGATACATTGTGAATCTAAAAATATTGATAGGTGCAGCTTTAATGGAATACGTTCTTTAAATCACATTTAAAGCTTGGTTGAAACAAACTTCATATTCTTCCAGTAACACTTTAAATGAACATCACGTCATGATAAAATAAAATTACAGTTTAATGATCCCTGTGAGTGAATAAAAATATGCTTTATTAAATGCATTATATTACCCAGTTTAATGGAATTGGGCTATATTTGCAAAGCAACGTATATTTAATAAGCAACAACGGAGTAATGGCGGAAACATGATTTCTTATCAAACCACAACATTCTCTCTAGTATATTATTACATGAGCTGTTTTTCCATAGAATTTTATTTCCAAAAAGCAGTCAGAGAAAAGTAAAACAAGCCAGTCAAGTACAACAAAACAAACCTCCCAGAGGGAGAAAAAAAAAATCAAAGCTGATAAAGACAGAAGGCCTGATGATACAGTATATACAACAGCAGACATCTTTTTGGTGTTGCAGTACCAGTAAATCACTCTGCAAACTCATGGTATTCTTCACATCAGATCAAAAGAAATAACAAAATAAGGTTTTTTTTTCTTTTAATGGACAGAGAAGGTTCTAAAAGTCAGCTAAGGCACACAGAGCCTCCCCAAAAACAAATAACGGGGGAAACGTCAGTTCAGAGAAATTTGTGCAACAGTTGCTCAACATTACATTCCAGCAAGAACAACAACAATCTGGCATGTGATTTTCTCTGAGAGGCAAATAGGACAAGGTTGTTGTCACAGCTGTCCATAAACACTGAAACAGGTTATGTATTTTGATCAATAAACACCATCGATTCACTCTTTGTGCCCAGTTATTGACACGTCAAAAACTCTTAATAATTCAATTATTATTATTATTTTTTTTTTTACCACATCTGTATTTACATGTACAATACCTTTTAAACAATATTTCAATACAAAATACCTATGTACATCTTCTTCATTTGTTAATCATTTTGTTACAAAATAGGACTTCCACAATGAGTTACATTTATTTAATTCACCTTTTTCCAAAACTGTCATTGAGCTTACATAATAATATGTACTGTGTGAAGCAATTGTTCCAAACACGGTGGCACTATAAGTTAAAAGGTGGCCAGTGGAAAAAAAAAAAAAAAAATAGTCCTTTACAACCCTGCCCCAGAAACAGTGTAGATTTGAGAGGGAAGGAGTGATAGCAATTATAATCGACACATCCGACAAGAGAGGCAAGGTGAACTTGACATTAATGAACAGTAATGTCTCTTAATTAGCCTGTGCAGAAACACTCACTTAGCTCGTGTGGTGGCTAAACAATGTTGACAATCACAGATTGAACTCCTAATTGGCTCCAGATGAAACTTATTTCAAAGTGAAAGCAAACATGTGACCATACCTCTTGTTCGGGATGTGTTGCGGTGCAGCGTTACCCTCAGTGTAATCAACTTGTCTCAGATGTCCAGAGATTGTCTTGATGGCAGAAAAAAAAGGTACTTCAACTGTAGATAGAGTTGAAAAAGGTGCCACAGACCCGGATCGAATAAATGATGCATTTTTGCAGTCAAGACACAATATAATATTCACTTGAAATTGTACATTATTGTCACAGCATGAAGATCACTAGCACTCACTATCGTTCTGAAACTGACAGGAACCATAGAACACCGAAAAAAAGCACAGTTCCTCCTTCGATGTCCAGACGTTGTCCGATGTTGTTCGGTTTGTGAAGAGTGTCTTTGTTCACCTTCTCTGTTTGGTGAGGTTGTTATGTAGCTGACCTCTGACCTCACAGGGTCGGGGTTGGCTTTCTCTTGTGATGCACTTGGCAAACAGCCATGTAAGAAACCCAAGACAAGAAGATCTATTCAGACAGGACAACACTGACTAACACTCAGGTGCGGGCCATAAAAAGGTACAGTATAAGTTTGGGGTGTTGGCCTTTGTAAATAAAGGCGGCTTTCTTTACAAAAAAATATTTATCATGCTGCCAAGGCAGCGTCGCAGTTATTTAGTCACTGACTAAAAATATCAGTATTAATATAAACTTATAAATAAATAGCGACTCATGGACTCAACCCCCCCATCATTCACACACTTTTTGAGACTTCATGTATAATCATGTACAACATAAAATATCACTGAAATGACTGGAAGAAAGTAAAAAAAAGACGACACTGAAAACAAGGATGAGAATATTAAGATCAGCTTGAAATAATTGTGTTTCAAGTTTGAGGCAGGTTGGTAAGAAAGCGGAGACGGACAAAACAATTCTCTCTTTGTCCTCTGCCTGTCACGACATCTATGATCGATTAAACAAAAACCTACACTATGTGAATGTTTAGTCTTGAAATACTATTGTACAACAACTACAAGTGAAGCGTTCATGAATTTAGAGCACTAGACATGTCGTAGACTTCTATTAGAATCCAAATGGTTTTAATCATTCTGAGAAGGCCTCTGTATTTGCATTTCTCTTTTCCCATATTTACCAAAATGTGACTGCAGCAGATGGTTCGCCCAGCCACAACAGTTCCACATCCTGATCAGGCACTGAACTAAAAGACGTTGTGCTGCTGTTGCTGATTTATTCTACTGATTTACAAACTCAGTCACTGAAGTACCAGAAACTCGGGAGTTTTTAAGTCGGTGCTTAAATGGTGCTAAAATATTTGTTCTTCATAAATGGGAAATTTCTTTTAATGCTGCTGCATTTGAGTCGTATCAAAATAATCTTTTTTTTCTTTGACTGTTTGGGTATATCTGAACGCTCAGATATAATTTTGTTTGTGCTGAAATACACACAAGGAGGCACCATTCATTCAGCACTGGGCTACCTCCTCATATATTTGTCTTACAGCTAAGGCCTTTTTGTTTGCAGCAGAACTTTTGTCTGCTACCAGTGTTGACAATCCACAACTCACATGACCGCTGTGCCCCGTGCGGGGCTTTTTAAAAGCTGACTTCATAATTCATTCAGCAGCAAAATAAATGCTGGAAAATTGCAACGTTTGATCACAGTAAAACTCAGCCATGAGAAGAAAAATAAATACACTGAAAAACTGAAATAGCAAAGCCAGCATAATCCCCTAAAAGGAGGAACCCCGTGGGAGGATCTGAAAATCATTCTCTGCGCTCTCTTTCCAGACACCCTCAACAACCTCCCCGAAAAAATCCACTTTTTCTTTTGTTTCCTTTTTCTCCCGAAACACTTTTCCTTCCCCCACCTGCAACAAACCTTTTAAATAAATAAGGATCAACAGTGAATCTCCTGTGCCGTGGCCTCCTGTCCAGCTGGAGGCCTCGCTGCTACCTGATGCGGCCGTCTGCGCGAGGTGCTCCCAGGTGGGATTTGGGGTCTGGGCTCAGGGAGCTCCAAGGGTTCTTGGGGCAGGCCTGCATGACAGGGCAGGCTGTAGGGCCCACAGCGCAGACGTCGGCTGCCTCCCACAACTCGCCCACCAGGCTGTCTGACCAGCGCTCGAGCTCCGGGCCGGTCAGGGCCGCGTTCCTCTTGGCCTGCTCCACGTAGCCAAGGCTGACAGGGATGTTGAGCACTGGGTTCAGGCCATGGAAACTCTGCTCCATGTAGCTGTTCTTCGCTGGCCCGTTGTGCAGCTTCAGAGTATCCTCTGGAGAGACGTGGGAAGAAGGGAAAAAAGAGAGAACAGAAAGAGAGATAGATGTGTGAAGAGGTGATAATCAGCGGTCAGACAGAGAGAGGGGATTGTGGAAGGGGAAAGGAAGTGAAAGGAAAAGGAAAAAAGGAGTCATGAATGGTAAAATATCAAAGTAAAGAACGTGATTTGCTTCATTATTATCTAAAAAGCTTAACCGGTTGCTAATTCTCTCGGATTGATTTTCACGACTGGACTCCGTGAATCCCATTCTTTGATGTGGTATGTCAAGCCACTGCAATGCTGACTTTTTGGAAACGGTCAGAAACACTCAGACGCGCCCTCATTCTTTCTTCCCATGACGGTCAGGCCCGACGGGAAGACAGAAAACGTAGACTCAACTTGAAACACTTTCTCCACCCTGAGCTCCACTGAAGCTGTAAATTCCTCACTGGTACACTAACTGGGGCGCTAGCCATCCTTTCTGAGCATGGCTGAGCAGACATCGGTGCTTTTCATGCACTAGTGACAGAAAGATGCAGTCAGACATGAGGTGCTCCACCAGGCAAGGAGATGTGCAACCAGTGCCAGCTAGCTTTGCGGTAGCAGAGTGTGTTATGAAGTCATGCATCTGTGTAAAGTTTTGCATTTGTGTGCATGTGTGTGTGTGTGTGTGTGTGTGTGTGTGTAAGCATACGCATGCTGCTGCCAATGTGAGTGGTAGGCCACGTCATAAAGTTTTACTGGCACTGTATGTAGGAGGGAAACCTGGTGCCAGACATGGCAGTAAATTAAAGGCGTGTGGATGGAACAGCGAAGACGAAAACGCACATACACACCAATAGTAAGCCGAGCATACGCAAGATTATTACACGATGACTATAAAGTACACATAAACACCAAGAAGTTGATAACCCTATGTAAAATTACTGAATGTTCAGGATTCACGTCAGCCATTTATTATGGTGTATGAATTAAAGGTGTAATCCTTAATCAGCAATATGACTGAATCCTGCTACCACTCCTTAATTAAATGTATTTTTTTTATACACAAGGCAACAACTTAAATCAAAATTATTAATGATTTCTCATGTACTTAAATTGGAGCTATGCAACACTTGTGAAACAGCAGCTACTCTGGCTATAAGTGGCAATTAATTCAACTATGAGCAGTACAAAACTATAACAAAATAATGTAACTACTATGCATGCATATATACTGTATTATATCATATCATATATAGTTAAGGAAGTTTAGATCTCTAATATTAATACACAAAACTGTCTTATAAATGTGAAGTACATTTGATTTCCAGTTTATTAGGTACACCTAGCTAAAATGAATGAGGTCCATTACAATAGCCAGTGGTGGAAAGTAACAAAACACACTTACTGTACTAGTGCAGTTGTACTTTACTGTTGCCTCTATATTATAGTATATAATATATATAGTATATATAATAGTTATTTTTAATGCTTCCCCTTAAAATAAACAAATAATGCATTACCACTTTTGTCCTTAGGGGGCGCCAGAAACGACAAAATAAATGTTCCTCTTCGCAGCTTTAACTATATCCATTTTTATGTATGTATGTACATTTTGTACTCTGACTCCATTTTTACTGGAGGATTGGAATTACTGGTTACCTTTCAGATGAAGGTTTTTACAAAACCTGTAAAGCATTTAGCCTCTACCAGTTACAACGGTACAATGCTGCTGCACAGTAATGCAGCAGTAATCCAACAACATGCTGGATACAGTATGATGATGAGACATGCAGTGTAATGAGTGCTTTGAGTGGTTAGTAAATCTAGATGACAATACTTGTACTGATGTACTTCAGTGAGTATTTCTAAACAGTGTTGTTGCTGAAGTAAACAGAGAGAACATCTCTTTCACATGTTCCTATAAATCTCCCTGAAGGTTATAATGTTTAGGTTTTGTCAAAACTGTTTTGGAAACGGGTTGGTTCAACTTTACGGTCGTTTTGTGTCGGAGGCTGATAGGTTTTATGGTTGGAGTGTGTTCTTGTTCATCCAATTTGTATCAATGACTCACCACTTTTACCCTAAATATAGCAGCTGACTCTATCTGGCGCTACTAATCTTATAAGTGAGCTACAACACTGTAGGGACAACAGGACAAGACAAGAAATAATGCATTGGGGTCACACACAGTTAAATTAGTACCAGGAAAATTTCTCCATCCGGAAGCCAGAACATAATTGCATAATGTGTACCTAAACAGCCGTAAACAAGAGATGAATATTTAACTCACTCTGTCCCACAGCCCCAATGAGACCCAGGTCAAAGACAAAAAGCTGTAACTTTATTTGTTGGTTCTCTTCATCATTAAAACAGCTCAGTGAGATTATTAAATGGAGAAAGGCGTCATTATGCCGAAGCTGGCGTCTCAACTCTCATGTGACTTTCCGAGCAAACTGGCTGCTTACAGTCTGGAACAATGCAGTCTTGCCCCTTATCCATGCCGGCTGATTGATTTAATTGTGTCATTGTTTTTCGAGGGCTAAGTGCGCTGTTGTTTAACACTCTGTTTAGTGTGTATGAGCGGCTAGCTGGGTTATTAAGGGTGACTTCATGACAAACAACCAGGGTCTGCAGAGGCCCAGAGGCTTGATTAGAAAGGGCATCAGTGCAAATACAAGGCTCTCTGTGTTTATGCAGACATTTTAGAGCACCTAAACTAGCAACTGTTGCTCCACGGTGAATTCAGCGTTACTTTGTGGCACCACGTTAGTGCCAGCTGAAAAGAAAATACTGAAAGCGTAAGCTGAAAGTAGAATTTATCTGTCAAACTATGCGCATTCAAGCGTTCACTTTGCTTTCATTTTCAATATCCTGTATATGAACTACTGATCTATAGCAGATAACAGGGGGGCAGTTGGTGTGATTCAAATCTAAAATGAACCTGTCCATCACGGATAAGTACTGGTAATGTCGGAGCCTCCACTCTGCAGTAACTTACAACAAACGCACCCTTTGTGAGGCTTAGAATGCTTAATTTGTGCTCAGATTGTCGTTATCCTACTGCAGGGGCTTAACATTTGGAGAAAATAGAACATTTCGATCTTAACAGGACAAAAAAACGACATGGAGGAGATGGATGCTTGCAGTGTGCGGATTATGTAAAAATCTTAATCTACAAAGTGACTGTCGTGCACAGAGGGAGAGGTAATAAGTAGCATGATAGATGGAAATACTCACGGGAGAGAATGATTTAGCAGAATGTTAAACGTTAAGGTTATATTATTATTATATACGCTGTTTTATTGTTATTGCTGGTGCATTAATGTGTAGCAGCCTTTGCAGTGGAACGATATCTACTTTTTGCATGAAGTAGTATAAAATGGAAATGCTCAATAAACAACGAGTAGCATAAAATATGATTTATGTACAATACTGGAGTAAATGCATGTAGTTACTTTCCACCACTGGCTACACATGACAGTAGAATGATAGAAAAACCACAAGAATAAAGCCTCAAAAATGAACCAACTCCTCTGTGAACCACACAGCCAATAGTCAGTTTCATGAGCTTCGCAAACAAAGGATTTATTGCAGGGCTGCGTTATTTGATTGCACCACATTGCTCTTATTTTACCCATGCAGCGTGATGCTTCAACGACATCTGGATATGTATTGAAATGTTTGGCATTTAGAGTAACACCTTCAGTGCATTTTTTTTCTTTTTTTGATGAATGATCATCTGCTGGAGAACAGCAGAGCAGGGCAATAAGTCTATTTGTACAAATAACACAATCAATAGTCATTTCATGTTTTGATGAAGCTGAAACACTGGTTATAAATAAAACTCATGACCGTCACAGAGGAACCTCTCGCTCACCTTGTCGTATGGGCTGGTGTTTATTATAGGTCAACGGGGCAATGAGGAAGCGCATCTCAGCCACGGGGCTCCAGTGGTGCAGGATGCGGACGCTCCACACGCCAGGCCGCAGAGGCTGGTTCAGTGGCGGGCGGTAGTGGGTGAACTCGGCGTTGGCGTCGATGAGAATGTCATAGGTGGCCGCGATGACGTTGGTGGGGTCGATCCACACGACTGTGACGGTGACGTTAGGGCCTTTACTCCACTTCTGCATGCCCATCGTCTCGTCCATGGGACCCATCAGGCCGCCGAAGTTTCGGAACATGCGTTCTTTGGCATCCCACTCCGCACCGATCTGACAAAGAGAAGAAGGAGAATGAGGATGTGAGCGTAAACAGGAAGAAGAGTGAGTGACAGAATGAGGTAAGAAGAAAGACAGGCAGAGACGCAATAGCAGCAAAAAGCACGAGAGTATAAAAATTCTTTCCTCCTACTATATAGTACATAGCGATCATAAATAAGTAACATACCATGTGCAGGCATCACCATTTGACCACACTATTAAGATAACCCATATGTCTGAATATACTGAATTATCATGGGGAATAATCATGCATTTTTCATCAAACAGCCCAACACACCACGCAGCCGTTATATAATGTTACAATATGCAGGAGCTGCCACTCCTGATTGTTTCGTCCTGCATGTCTGAGTCTGCGTCCACAGCTGCTGGTGCTGTAAGCCCCGAGCATGTCTTTGTCAAGGCAGACTGAGGAAGGCGTATGACTAGACCCCAATCGTATCCCCTTGGGGTGAAGATCAGATGCATCCCTGTTTGCTCTCTGAACACATTTCAGACAGATAGAAAGAGAGGAAGGAGTGCGATGAACAGCAACATCCAGTGTGAGTAGTATTTAACCTAAGCAGAAGCTACGGGGGAGAAGATTACAACCTGACAACGGCGAGAAAAACCCAAACACAGACTATACATGCTGACTTTATATGCGACCACAGTCCTTTGTCAAGGAGGCTGTGCAGCAGACGTCCATACAAATGAGGTTTTAGTGCTTCAACAAACACAGAGAAGGCTGCATTCTCTGCAACAATTTTGTGGAATTGAATGTAAAAATGAGGCAGATAATACCAAAGTCAAATATATCTTTGGGGAATTATGAGACATACAGTGCCTCTGGCTGCAGAACATGCGACTAGCTGCCAGCCTGCCGCACACTGGAGGACTGCCAGTGGAACAATGAGACAATTTAAGATTATTACATCCTGTAAGCTTACATAATTAACATTTAGTATACACATGTTTGCAGGTTTTGGTTGTTTGGCTAAACTGAGATTTAAAGGTTATGTTAGAAGACTGAGTGAACCGAAATGAAATAAAGCAACAAAAAAAAGAGAAAGAAAAGAAAGAACAAAGAATAAATGACACAAACAGGAAGAACACACCGGTGCAGCTAATTGCCTTTAATGTCTTCAGTGCGGTCAAGGCTGTAACTGAAGAGGTGTGATCCGTGTGTGTCGGATCGCAGGAGACTGCAAAAAAACGTGCGGTATGCAAAATGAGAGACACGGAGCGATCGAGATTGATGGGGAGATTGGGTGATAGAGAGGGAGGCAACACACACACGCGCATTGACAGTGAAATATGTCTAGGGTGTTGGCAGAAATGTGAGAGGGATAGCGGCTTTAGGAAGCGCTCATCCTTACAATGGTAGCTGATTAACACAGCCTCACCCTGCTGGACGATCAATGGCTGACTGGAACTGACTCGGTATTACATCCTTTGAGAATTGCGTTTGCGATGTACAGTATAAATAGACGTTACTTGCATAAATGAGACTGTGTGTGTGTGTGTGTGTCTTGACCATCCGTAAACGACACCTCACTTTCATCTCAATTATTGGACTGACCTCTGCCATTTCTGCCCCTTGGACCTTGGTTCTTTTCTCTTTAAATCACTAATCAACTCTCTTGTCTGGCACCTCTATAGCTCATTACTTTATTCAAGGCTGACTCTCTGGCACACATACATCCCTGATTGACTGGTAGCACTCTCGCTCTAAGCCGCAGAAAGAAATGGAGGGAGTATTGACAGAGGAATCTCACTGTAATCCACTGGGAGAGAGCCCACAGAAGGCCCGGCTAAAGTTAAGAGTTGTGAGATTGTGATAATGTTTACACTGGGTAGGAGGGGACCCCCAGGGTCACTTGCTTCTAGTTTATTCAGCAACAAACATCAACTTAGTGCGATGTAAATTATACACACCAGTCCAAGTTCTACTTTTTCAAGCAGTTTCAGGCCAGTTGAGTGGGCAGCTTGCCTACCTCACTCTGCAGGCTTTTTCACTCTGAGCACCAACACACACACACACACACACACACACACACACACACACACACACACACACACATATATATGGTACATACCGTACACAAAGGTTAATAAGGTGCACATGCAACTTGTTGACTGTGGCTGCCTGCCTTGTGACCGAAGCTGAATTGCTACTCTGAAATACTGGGCAGAAGAAGGCAAAAACAAGTAAAATACATTGTACTCTATATTGACCTATTGTATTTTTCATTGCAGAGAGCTGGAGGTCCTCATGCCCACACAAATATACATCATTGCTTCCACATCAGCTGAAAGTTTGCCAACATACTTCCACTTAACTCACAAAGTTCATTGCTTTAGATGTTGGATGTTGGAATTATCCTTCTCTGTGACTTAGGTGGTATATCCACAGTAAGGTATATCCACATGTCACTGAAGAGGCCACCAGTAGCAAGAAACTCTTTCTTCCAGTATGAAAGTGGGTCAAACAGAGATTAACTTCTAGCCCCATTCAACCTGTAGCGCACACTGACCTCCACACTCAACCTGCCCCTTGCTGCTTCTACCCAGTAAGCTTTGGCTCAAGACCAATGACCAATCAAGGCTTATGACCGCTCACCAAGTCGCAGGCTCGTGACCTTCGTTCACTTATAGCCATACTTAGAAGGAGCGCACTTTTGTGGAACTAATGCTGATCTGGCAACGTCATCATGACCTCTACTGCCCCCCCCCCCTTTTTTTCAATTACTCATCTCTCCTCTGGCCTGTTTACTCACACTTTCCACTCACAATAACCAATTATTCCCATTTTCCATTTATAACCAGCAATTACTAACAACTGCTGTTCATTTCAACAGATTTAACCCCCATTTGTCCTCTGCTGTCCTGAGACACTGAGAAAAACACACCTGATGACGTACACTTTATGACACATAATATGTTTAACTGTTCTCCACGAACCTCATCATTCATGTCCATTACTCATATTTCTTGTTTGATCCTCTGCTCAATCTCCTACCTGACTTAACAGGAAACATAAAACGCTCCCATCTCATAATCCACCTCTATTCCATTTCTTCCTTCTGACCTCGTAACCTTTTCTCCACGTTAGCGTCTTGCTGGCGCCCCCACTCTAGCGCCTCCATTAAAAAAGACAGGTCATTTTGATCAGGCAGGGGCATGGACAGTCCAAGTCTACATCTGGCCCCGCTTAGAACCATAGGGTATAGACGTCCCCCCGAGGCTCCATTCAGAAGCCTATTAGTGGCACTTTTTGTGGGGGTAATCAAACACAGGTGCTCACCAGCAGCACCACTGGACTCCCCCGAGGCGCTATTTACACTACTGAGGGAACTATGACTTGATGCTTGCTAATAAAGATACACAGTGGAGCGATGTATAAGGAAGGAAAGGGGCAGAGCACAGAGTGCAAGACAGAGAACAGGACATTTTCTGTTGTAGTGGTGTAAGCTGAGAGTTGTGGGATGCATTCAAAACAGAACGGCTTGGAAAAGAAAAGTAGTTTGGGAAATGTGCTTTTTTCACTTCCTTAGTGAGAGTTGGATGAGAAGATTGATACTGCCTTCATATCTGTACGACAGATGTGAAGCTACAGCCAGAAGAGGGGTAGTTTAGCTTAGCTTAGCATGTAGACTGGAAACAGGGGGAAACAGCTAGCCTGGCAAGAAAATATTTGCTTAATAGCTCACACAGGCTCACAAATTAATACATTATATCTCTCCAGTGAAAACAAACAAACAAAAAAGTGTGTGTGAAAACGATACATCAAGGTTTTATGGGAGGTTGCATGCTGGGACCTTTTCTTCAGAGACAGCCTCCTGTGTCCAGTTAATGTTTTAAGCTAAGCTAACATGCTGGTGTAGTCGCTACTGTAATCCGTAAATGTGAAGGCTGCACAAAAAAAATCTCATAGCATCCGATACAACGGTTCCGTAACTCATCACGGAAGATCATAATGTCACATTGAATGTTTGTTCCACTAACATCATCGTGAGTTCGTCTGTGTATATACTTTGGGGCTAAACCATCAGTCAGGGTGAGTCATTCTACTGTATAAGATTTGTTTAACAAAGGGTAATATACCTCTCAATGTCAAGTCTGACTTGAGGTGAAATACTAATTTTAACTGTGTGGGCTGTAAGTGGTCCTACACTAAATCATGCAGTAAAAAGGCCTATAAAGGCAGCTGGGAGACAGCAGTAGAGGAGTGAAAAGAAAGACATATCTGTCTTCCTTTATATCTAAAGGAGGACAGGGAACACATTGTTAAGCCAACCATATGGTTTATCAAGCAAACTCCAGCGTATAGCTTTAGTATAATGGGTCATATCTGCTAAGTTGACAAAAAGCACTGAGCTGCCGCTGCCGCCACGCCGCGCTGTCTTATTTAAGCTCTTTTGCTCTCCTTTTGAATGACAGATGGACACAGTGAGTGAATGACAGCCACTGCACAGTGCCAGTCAGTGAATGCTTTCTCTGGCTGAGCATCCCGATAAAAGCCACGGCTCACATCACTTCTCTGTCACTCGCGGTTTCACAGGCCAGACACACAAACAAGGCTTAGGGAGGGGGGAACCGGCATGGCTACTGGCCCGTCTGGATCCCTTTGAGTTCACTTTGAGATGGCAGGTCACAGGGTCAAGGTGTGTCTGAGCGTGTGAACATTTTCCAAAGGCACACGACAAGGCAAACAACTCGAAGGTTTGTTGACATTTGTCTTTCCCACAAAGCTTGTACAGAGAAAAAGGTCGATTTATATTCACTGTTTTGTCCTTTTTAAAAAGACACTCTGTGGCTGTCACATCACAGCTGAGCTGCTGTGTCCTAACAGGCGTTGTGGTAAACAGAAACACAGATTAACATAACAAGACAATCAAGGGAAGCATTCCAGTGTGAAGGTGAGAAGACGTTCTATTAGGAAACAACAAATAAGCAGCACATGAAGCGCTCATCCCTATAAACTTGGATGAATTCAATCAATTTACATTTTACAAGGCCATTACAGGCACCATTTTAATTGTGTGGAGATGCGCCGCTATGAGTCTTGGCAAGGTCGCCATAGCAATGAATATAAGGTCACCATGGCAATGAGCTGTATATTTCACCTCTAATTATATGCACCACATAAGAAAAACTATGTGGTGCTTAGGGTTTTAATGGAACTCATTTCCTCCCGCTGGTGATGGCTGACTGACTGACTGTTTTGTGACTCGCACCAAACAAGTGGCTTCATAAAAAATAAACGCCACGCAGGTCAATCTGCTGACTCACCTCCGCGAACTGTAACCTGCTGAATGTGCTGCTGGGGGGCGTGGTCAGCTTGAAGTTCTTTTTGGGTGCCACCCAGGTCTCCATGGTCTCCAGCTTACTAGTGGCCAGATTGGTGGCGTGGTGCTTGACCAGGTAGCCCTGGAACTGGTCTGACTGGAAGTAGAGATGCACTGACACCGGGTGGCCCATGGGGAAGTACCTGGCAGAGCGTGGAGAGAGTGAGAGTCCATTACCAAACCCGATACCTGCTGACCTACCTGCTGTGCCGCTTTCCAGGGCCAAGAGTGTAAGAGGAGAAGATCTAGATTAGTCTGGATAACGTCTGCGATGGACCGGCCTTGGAAATGCTAATGCGGCTGGGTGCTAATGTATGCTCGCAGTGAAGATTAGGGAGTGAATGTGCTTTGTGATTGTGTGACATGGTGGGCATTAATTCAATGACCTTTAACAGAAAACCAATTGGTCTAAGACATGTGTCGACCATGCTGATAATTCCCATTAAGCATCGTTTGTCGGTTACTGAAGTTTTCTACTATTTTTATGACTGTTTATTACAGTACATCTAAAATAAGTAATAAAACACAAGTACCACTGGGAACGTCTAAGTCACTAATTAACAAACTTCTTCTATGCTAATTATTACTTTACAACGTGCTGGTTGCTACAGCATGTGCTCCGGTTCTGAAGTGGAAAGGATGGTTGCAAAGACACGTGACAGTCGACACCGCAGCGTCCTGCTGGCTACAGTAAATTAGAGAATAGTCATGGGCTGTATTGGCAGCAGATTCAGATTAGTCACAGTTCTGAACATGCACAAACTAAATGTATTACAAATGCACTGAACAAAGTTGAACTGGGTCATCCAGTCAGCTGAAGCCGAATGAAGGTCTTGCCCCTCTGATTAGTCTGTTTGTTTGTTTGTGTGTTGCTTCATACGTGGCAGAAGGCCGGCCCTCGGGGCACTCAGCCCGAGTGACTTCTGGAAAAACTAAAAAAGGGGCCAGGGTGGGCACTGCTGGGGAACACTTCACAGCTGCTCTCCGCACATGATCTGACTCCTTCTCGCCCAGATTTCTCATCCTTCTGCTCCCATGAATTCGTCTTTATTTCTTCTCTTTTGCACACACTCGCACACACAAAGAGTCTCTCCCTGCTCTCCAGTGCCCACGGCCTCATCAGTATTCCACTAAAGGACCAGGAGTCAACCCGTCCCGGTAAATGCTACCCTGACAAGCAGAACAGCAAATATTTACACCCACAAGGATAGCAGTGCACACTCCCTCCTCTCCTGTTCCCTCTCCCTCTGCCTTTCTGCTCTTCTCTATTCTCCCATCTGCCTTTTTCCTCTCCTCTCCTTCTTTCATCCCACTTTCTGTTCTCGTCCCTCGGCTCTCTCGCTCACCCCCCCTCGTGCCCTGTCTTTTCCAAAAGAGATGTGGCTGCCAGTGTGAAAGGCAGTGAGAAGGGGTCGGGGTGTAGGCTGCACAGAAGCCCCATTCAGGCTTTTACTCCACAGTCTCTCCAATCGAGTCACAGCGGGCTGCTAAAAGAGCTAAATCCCTCTCTGTGGCCTTTTCCTCTCAGTCTCACGCTGCGGCTGACCCATCCATCTGTTGGTAGCACATCTAAATTCTACGCAACATATGTGGCCACACACACGCACGCGCTATATGAGGGCGTACTTGAGACTTCGGACCTGGATTAAATAAGAAGACATAAGACTTCAAAGCAAAACTTTGATGGGCTTTAATAACTGGGCTTGATCAGTAAAGTTCCAGATCAATAAAGCATAAATAAAACAAGCCATGCTGGGCAGGGTGACCGGGCGCTCGTGCCACACAGGCACACACACTCACACGCTGGGTTTAATTATAAGGCCTATAAATTCAAATATAAAATCACAAGCCTCATTTTGCTGATCTCACCAGTGCCTCACTGCAGCTGTGACTCATTGTAGCTCACATTATTTATGTAAGAGGTCCAGATTTTGTGCCCGTACACTTCATTTACTAGCATCATATACTTATCTTGCAGCACACTCATTGATAATGCCTTTTTCTCTGTATATTCCACCAAGAATGATGAGAAATAGTGCATTATTCATGTCCTCCACTCTGTAATGCTGCAGTGATTAATTTATGACAGAACACATCATAGACCAGACAGGATGGGTACGGCTGTCTGACACTCTGTGTTAAATTATGACACCCCATTACGCCCTGGAAAATGTAGATTACGGCATTATGTGCATATGTAACACAACATAACATGGATGTATCGGGAGCCTCTCGAGTCACAGAGCTTAACACGTGTTAAGTCATATGTCTCATCCTAAAAAAGCTCTTCTAACCATCAGAGTAAAAAAAAATGAAATATTCCATCCGCTTGAAGACAGGACTGATTTTTCACCCGTCTCTCAAGTCGTGCCAGTATTGCTTCATTCAGATAGCTGCAGACTCGGTAGGACGGGATGTCCTTGCTCTTTTTGTACAACAAAATCAAAGTGCTAATGCATTATTTTGTATAAAAATATCAAAAAATGAACGACTTAATTAACTTAATTAATGACCTTGTGTAGTGTTACAAAACAAGCCTAAATCTTTGTAACTGTGCACAGACAGTGTTGTAAATGGTTAAAGTCGTCTCTGGAAATACTTCCAACACAATGTTAAGTGATCTTAAACATCCTACTGGGAATTTTTTTTGTTTATTTATTTTCCGGTGTTTAGCTGTGTGGCTCAAATGTAATTTTAATACAGGAGAGACACAAACTGAGGTTAATGTTGGGTAAGCTCACAGGTTTATTTTTCCACAATTCTAAGTCTTTCGCTGTGGAAATAAATATTGCAGGTTACTTAAAAAAAAAACAAACATAAAATTTGTAAATTCCTCTTGCTGTATACCCGGTAAGCAATATCTGCTTTTCATATATTCTGCTTATTTCAGAAAGGTGGGCACACACCATCTAAATCATCTTTTATTACCAACCCGCCTTCTCGTCTGTGTTCAATTAGCTCCAACCCAAATAAAACGGAACGAAAGAGTCTGGACTCAGCGATGTAAAAAGACCATTAAAGCAGCTTTGCAAGCATTCGACCTGACTCGCAGCATGCGTATGAGACTTGACCCAAAAGACTTAATAATACACGTCACACACACACACACACACACACACACGAGTCTGCGTGCGCATAGTTAACATACACAGCATACACTCACTAGATCTGAACTCATTAGAGGAAACTCTCCCACACACACATGAAACTCGAATTTGTGTTTATGTCTATAGGAAGCGATGCATATATGTGTATACACAGAGACATCAACAGGATCACTCTTGAGTTGCTCGCATAAACACACACACATACAAAACTTACTCTACATACACATATCCCATAGTGTTTCCTGCTTCTTGGCCTTTGGCCTGTCATCTATCTAAACTTGCTTTTACATGTAGATGTTAAAGACTGACGTTTGCTTTTTCTCACAGGCTCATTTCCTGGCAATGACTCACACACACACTGCTCTCTGTTATACATGCACATAGGCACATGTATGTATGTAGCCACCTTTTCCTCGGGCCTGCTGTTGCTCTCTCTTTTAACAGATGCCGCTCATGAGTAGAAACAGCTGTAGCCAATAGATGGTTTTGAGGTTTGACAGACGGAAACATGCTTCCTTTCTCTGCTCGGCTTTACCCACAGGACTGGTACAGAACACCCACAATGCAGGAGGGCGGGTGAGGGGTGCTGACGCTGGAATCATTGGAAACCATCTCAGCTGATGCAAGGGTTTGTGTCGCCCTCTGCATTTACCCGACAACAGCAGGTGACGCTGCGCTCCAAGCTGCTATCAGTCAGTCTACCTGATGATTTGTGAAACTTTCCAGAGTAGAACAACAGGAATCGGCAGCTTGGATGACTACCAACAAAAACTTCAGCAGATCTGATCTCAGCGCGTCTCCATGCGTTGTTAAAACAACTGCTTTTCTTTCACGCTGTGCTCCATTTACTTTCTGTTATCCAGTCTGAGGTGGGGGGAAAAGGGTGGAAGTCATTAAAGATGAACATAAAGATGTCATCTTCATGTTTGCTGCGACTGTAGGTGTCGTGTTTGGTTGCTTTATGTTTTGCTTCGAGGTAAGATGCTTTTTATGGGATACATGAGGGTTTCTGTCACACGTACACAAATTAGCAATTCACACCTCGCCTCACTGTTTCGAATCAGCATATTTAATTTGTCGCTGTGTTTTAATCGTTTTGTGTCTGGGTTTCATCGCTGTGCAAACAAACCTCATCTGAAAGGCTCCTATGCCAGACGCAACTGAAAACATATGCTGCTGAAAACCCTAACTGAAGTACATGAAGATGAAATGTTCCATTTGGCCATTAAATATGGATATTTCCCTTTTTATTTTAACCACATACTGTATGTTAACAGCAGTGGAATTCATAAATTTCCACTAATAATACACTGGCCTGAAGGGACAGCTCTCGATGCTATGACCCATATAGCCTCATTATCCCTGAGATAAATTGACAGAGTGTCATATCATGTTACAAATTGAATAGCATTACCCAGAGTTCCCAGCTGCTGATTGGGACTATTCATTGTTCTCCTATTTCCATGACATGTGATGCCAGAAAGAGGAGAGACGCATCAATGGAGAGACAAAAAGGTTTTTATAGATGTTGTGGTTTCTCATGCTGACGTGGGTGTGGCTGGCTTTTCAGAGTAAACACAGACTGGAGTGCACCTGTGGATGTAGTTGCAGGTGCGTCATGATGCTGTGATGATAATGATGAGAGCAAGCCAAAGAAGTATTTGCATAGGCGAACACGTTCACAAAACTAACCTGCAGCTGTGATCCTTTGGGTTTCCCTGAAGCGAGGCAGCAGCTCTGGCAAGGCCCAGCCGTGCGAAGGAGTGGTAGTACGTGAGCCGCGTGTCCGACAGACTGGCCACGCCGTCTGGCTCGTCGTACACGTTCTCCCAGTACGAGTTCAGGCTCGGCGTTCCCTGGGGAAACGGTCCAAACAGGTAGCTGTCCAGCTGGTTCACTATCTCCTGGTTCACGCTGGCTTCAAACTTCCTGGCAAAGAAGGTGGGCCGCACTGTTTGCTGCGCGACATGACAGCAAAGCAGGAAGGGACGCGATAAAAAGAAGAAAGAAAGGAGAAGATTAGAAAACAGTGGCGTGCCAGGATGGCTGGGGAACAAATGTCATGTGTTGGATGTTGGTGTGTTGAAGAGTCGTGTGGGTAGAGACAAGAAAAGGAGTAGAGACGGCATAAATATACATACATACATTAAATAATTCTCTGCTCAGACTCAAATCTTCTATATATCGTTGATTATATCTCAAAATCGACGCAGCAGAACCAGAGATATCGTCTTTTTTGTTCCACCCAGTCTTCCTCCTTGTCAAAACCCGATGCCTACATTACCCACAATTCAACTTAACCTCTAAAAGTTTGGTCGGAGGTCCTGGCGTGCTATGCTAGCAAGCAGAGATGAGGAGCGGGCTCCACAGTGACATCACATGAGGCATTAAACTTCACGTTACACCATCTGGAGCCACCTTTTCTTTTCTTTTTACATACTAACTAGGTTAGTACACTCCAAAACCTGTAAACAGACTTTGATGTGTAAAAGTGCTCCAGTTCCCCTTTAAGAAAAGTGGAAAGCAGCAGCATTTCTGGCACACACAAAGTCACACTTTTCTTTCCAGGCTTCCCTCTAAGTTTTGCAGGTGTTTGGTAAATTACAGAATAAATGTGCTTCTCTGAGACACTTAAAAATGGGCAAAATCTGGTCCAATTAGTAGACATATGCAAGTGGTGACTAAAGCTCGCAAGTAAACATTACTTTGCTTTAAGGAGTTGCAAGCTAGAAAGCCAAACGTTTGGGAACCACCTCTTTGTGGTTCCCATGAGTCATTTACCCCTTATTCCTCTTTGAAACTGAACTCTCTATAATGTTTGAATTGACAATAAAACAACCTGTACAGTCTATATTTTCTGAACACTTTCTGAACATGAATACAGCAAACCTTTAGTGACTTAGACTGCGTGCCATCTCAGGTGTCACAGGTTAAGGAGAAACTGAGGAGAAGATAAATCCCCCATTGAAAGAGGTTAATCACATCACAAACAAAACTGATTAAAGGATTTTGACTCCATCGCTCGAGTCACTTAGAGCATCTGTGTCAGACAGCTTCATTACAGGAATTATAGGGTTCGTGGCTAAAGGTACTTGTCTAAGAAAGATATAAATATGTCTCACATGTCTTTGGAGGCACAAAATGAAGCCCTCATAAGACGCTGTCCTTGTACTGTCCTGTCCTCTGTATTTATCCCTCCATTCATCATCTCTTTTCTCAACACTGCTTTGTATTTGTCGCTCTGTCTGGCCTCCTCCACTCCACCCATGTCTTTCTCACCCTCTCTTTGTCCCTGTCGCACTGTTGCTCTTGTGGTTGATGGTGCATCATGAAATCTGCCGCCTCCGCAGCTTGGCTTACACACAAAGACATCTTTTCTGTCGTCTAACACAAAACTATTTACCGATAGTTTACCCAGCACTGAACACCTCGGTGCTACCTGCTACAAAAAAAAAAAAAAAAAAAAAAAAGACCTAATGAGGCCGTGGCACACATCAGCTTGTTCTCATGAGAAAATGTTGAGGCTTCACACGGCACCAGATGATGCGTTAACCCTCGGTGATTGGTTACAGATATCAAATGAAACGCGGAGGGTGGGTGGAGGGGGAGGAGGTTTTTTTTTTTTTTTAACAGATTTTTGTGTTTTGACATGCCCTCAGCGCAGTCAACTGAAAGGAGTACCTGTCACAGCCTGTCTTTCTAACATACTTCCCAAATGCACCTCACTGTGAAACACATTACTAAACAATGATGCCCTAAGACAAAAGGCACATCAACCTCCCCGCACCCCCACTGTGAGTGCACTTTTAAATCACTCCGTGGGAAACTCAACAGTTGCACCTTGAATTATTTGTCTCATCTGCAAACCAAATTGAAGCCTACTTTACTTTCCTGTATCTTCCCACAATGTAGCGGATCAAAGAGAAACTCGGATTTGTACGCTCAATGGGATATTAAGTCCTATTAATACTGGGGCCTGGCTTTGCTTTTGGAAAGGCTGCTTTGTTCCCATGGTTGGACTTTACTGATACCAGGGTGCCAACCAGACCCAGTGGCAGTGCCAAAGACCTGTGGTAATGTGTTGGCACCGAGCTGCCAGAGACTGAGGCGAGACAGACGGCAGACTGGTCTGGCGAAAGGAGAAGTGAGGTCAGCGCGATGGCTTTGACTGGTATGGGAAGGACAGGGGAAACGAAGTGAGTCATGGCACTTAAAGGATATGACTCTAAGTGATATTTAACTGTGGCGGAACGTTTTCACTTTGCGCCACAGCGTTTTACTTTTCAGGAGCACATTAAAAGTCAAACTGCGATACAGACTTTCTCTGGGGTCCCGGAGTCACTGCCACTCATTCACTTTCATTTTGAAAAGCTAACTAACCCTCTCCTCTCCCTCATACTCAAAGGTAAAGAGAACCTAATTACTATGATTTTCTTTTTCTCTTTCGGGGTCACACTAATCGAGACATAATTTTGCACGTATTGATTGTGAAAGCGGTGAGAGCAGGCTGGATGCCGAGGCTGAGAAGACAGACCTCGAGGGCAGAGAATTTAGAGATTGACTACTGCTGATTTCCCACGACATACCGAAGTGTGTGCACTGCCAACATCCACCGAAAAGTGATGTATTCATTTAATTTTAATATCTGTATGTTTGGAGGTCTGTCTCGTGTCTGATGGATTTCTGCTGGAAGATAAAGCGTTTTGTCTGGAGCAGCACACGAGGCATGTATTTATCGAGCTGCTGAAAGGAAAATTTTGGATGTAAATGAAAGAAAAGGAGTAAAAATCCTTCACTTTTAGCCCTATTCACAGACGTAATAATAAAACCTTCTGATTAAATTTATTTGGACTTACAAATGCTCAGAAAATTTTCTTGAATTTTTATCCACAATATTAAATTTTTAATTGTATTTGTTGACACTTTTGACATTACACATTCTGTGTATGCAACCTTTGAATCCTCGGATATTACATTACTTTTCCTGCTTTTCTAATGGGCACAAATGATTAAAGCAATACGAGATTGTGTGTTTTGTTAGTGACTGCATATTTGTCCTCAAAGCTGTAATTAAGCTTTATTTTTGACTTCCTGTAGTATCACCCCTCCTTATTTGACTGGAGGCTGCTTGTTGTTAACATTATAGCTGCTGGACATTGTAAAATGGTCAATAAACTGGATACAGGGCAAATACATATGCGTATATAATGTGATAGAAATGTATAAATGTGATTATCTGCTCTTAAAGGTTCCTCCGTCAGTAGGAGTGTGTCAGTCAATATTTAGTCTATCTTTTTCTTCATTTTTAGTGAAAAACTTATAAACTCCTGAGGCTCTTGGATGAATATTTTTTTTGCAACTTCAACTTTTTATTGATATTTTCCTGCTAAAAGAGAAAGTGGGCTGACACTCTCCCTCTCTTTCTCTCTCTCTCTCTCTCTCTATATATATATATATGTAGTAAAGTAAGTAAAGTACATTTTTGCAGGAATGTTCACATCATAGTATTTGGGTGAAGGCCAGTATCTCCATTCAGTGTCGTTGGGAATTGTAGTCCAGTCGTCCTTGGGCGGAAGCTTTGCCTGCGGCTGTTTCACTGTGGCGGTTTTCTTGCCAACAGCCAAAAGTATTTTAAGAAAAATTCAACCTGTGCCAAAACTTGCCCCGATATTATGCAATGAAATGAAATGAGTGCAATGACTATAGTACAGTATAATATATAATACAATGTATTATACTATACTTCATTATATGCTCTATTCTATGCTATATTTCTGTACTATATATTATGTTATACTATACTACTACATTTAAGCCTATTTCATACTGCAATTTATTATATTATACTAAATGTCTACATTAATACAGAGTATCATTACTTAATCATATAACATATTATTCTGTTATACGCTGTTATGATTGATGGTATCATATTATTCTATTGCTGACTAGCTACTAATCACACCACTATGTCACTTCCCCTCAAACTACACGTTTGGTATCATGTGTATTTTTACCATTATGCTGACAGTGTTTGTTTGTTTCTGACAACCTCTTTGTATACAGTGAATTTCAGTTTTAGAGCTCCTGTGAAGTGTGATTCTTACAGGTTTGAAATAAATACAGACCATGACGTACTGGGCCTGCTACATCTGCTTTGTGCCAGCTGATTGGTGGATTTTTTTTACACATTAATACAAGTGTGTTATTATTACCTGGAAGCGGTGGAAGTCTGCAGGCTTGAAATCATTTGGGGAGCATCCACACCAGTCGACGATGTGCTTGTACTGGCACTTGCAGCCCAGTTTGCGGTTCCAGTTAGTGATGCGCAGGTTGTTATCCACCATGCTCTCACAGTGGGCGCTGTTCTCCAGCACCGTGTGGAAGAATGACTTTTGGCGATGGGGATAGGGAGACAGAGGGAGAGGCGGAAACAGAGAGGGAACATTAGAAAATTGTATACCTTTTATTTTTTACATCATTCAATTCACGGAGAGGAAATAGAGCAGCAGCTGAGAATGGAGATTCACAGTAGCTTATGATAAAAATCCAATTGCCTCACAGAGATCATTCAGTTCTCATCCAATCCTTGTATACGGTTGGAAAGTCAGCCTTTACATCTCGCCTTCACAGCGGTGAAAGAGAACTATGTATACTGTTTCCATAAGTGATGCAGTGTAAGTGCAAAGTAGTGCTTACCTGTCAGTCAAAGGTTAAGAAGCACTTGAATGTGTGAGGTGTGTGTGTGTGTGTTACCTCGGCCGGCAGCAGAGTGTAGGCGTAGAAGCGCCTCATGTTGGTCACTAAGTCGTCCTTGGAGTTGATGACGTACTCGACGAACATGCGGTTGAGAAGGAACCAGTCCGACCCGCCGTCCACAGAGATGCCTTCTGGGATTTTACGGTCCCCCAGCCTCCACATGTGGGTGTCGCACTCGTAGAACAAACGATCCAGACCCTGTTTACGGATGAACCTAGAGAAAGCACACAAATACATGCTTATACTGCTGACTACTGAATATATTTAAATACATAAACCAGCGAGGGATAATTATTTTGTGAATTTATATGGTGGAAAGAAATGGAAACAAAAATCCAGGTGAAAATCAAAACATTTCCATAAAAAAAACGCATACTCCGTGGTGCTTGTTTTGTATTTAGAAGGATGCTTGTACATAATCGGCACCTCATTTATATTTTCTCCCAATTTCTTCTCTTAACTTTCAGCAAACACAAGAGCTGTGCTTGTCACAAGAGGCTCTAGTTGACTGTTAACTTCGGTGCAGGAAACATAACTTTTGAGTGCTTGTATTAAAATCAGGTTAAAAATCAGAATCTGAATCTTTTAAAAGATCTTTTTTCCTTTTTGGTGAAAATTGGTGGAAAAATACAAGAGGTGACTTAAAAGAGAGTACACTGTGAAAATTTGCAACAACAGCTGACTGAAGGGACTACACATTGACATTTTTAACAGTAATTATTCACTCTAACACTAAGCCAAACATTGCCTTTCTTTGCGTTTTAGCAGAGTGTCTTCAGTACTTGGCCTTTAATAACTGGACAAATGTGTTTTTCCCACTTGTCACTACACACTTTTATCAACAACAAGAATGACACCCGGTATGCATAATGGATGGTGTTACTCCTGTGAATGCATCAAATGTCAAATGGAAGGAGTCAAATTCAGGTCATCCGGGTCAGATTGTTCCCACTGTCCTCTCCACAGTGACAAAGAATGTTGAGGTACTGACCTCGTGGCTCACAGGCACATTTACAGGTGGATACGACAATATGCATATACTGTAGTGGTGGATTACAGACATACACTATATTACCAAAAGTATTCGCTCACCCATTCAAATGATCAGAATCAGGTGTCCTAATCACTTGGCCTGGCCACAGGTGTATAAAATCAAGCACTCAGGCATGCAGACTGTGAAACAAGACATTTGTGAAAGAATGGGCCGCTCTCAGGAGCTCAGTGAATTCCAGCGTGGAACTGTCATAGGATGCCACCTGTGCAACAAATCCAGTCGTGAAATTTCCTCGCTCCTAAATATTCCACAGTCAACTGTCAGCTCTATTATAACAAAATGGAAGCGTTTGGGAACAACAGCAACTCAGCCACGAAGTGGTAGGCCACGTAAAGTGACGGAGAGGGGTCAGCGGATGCTGAAGCGCATAGTGCGAAGAGGTCGCCGACTTTCTTCACAGTCAATTGCTACAGCGCTACAAACTTCATGTGACCTTCAGATTAGCCCAAGTACAGTACGCAGAGAGCTTCATGGAATGGGTTTCCATGGCCGAGCAGCTGCAGCCAAGCCACACATCACCAAGTGCAATGCAAAGCGTCGGATGCAATGGTGTAAAGCACGCCACCACTGGCCTCTAGAGCAGTGGAGACACGTTCTCTGGAGTGATGAATCACGCTTTTCCATCTGGCAATCTGATGGACGAGTTTGGGTTTGGAGGTTGCCAGGAGAACGGTACATTTCAGACTGCATTGTGCCGACTGTAAAATTTGGTGGAGGAGGAATTATGGTGTGGGGTTGTTTTTCAGGAGCTGGGCTTGGCCCCTTAGTTCCAGTGAAAGGAACTTTGAATGCTTCAGGATACCAAAACATTTTGGACAATTCCATGCTCCCAACCTTGTGAGAACAGTTTGGAGCAGGCCCCTTCCTTTTCCAACATGACTGTGCACCAGTGCACAAAGCAAGGTCCATAAAGACATGGATGACAGAGTCTGGTGTGGATGAACTTGACTGGCCTGCACAGAGTCCTGACCTGAACCCGATAGAACACCTTTGGGATGAATTAGAGCGGAGACTGAGAGCCAGGCCTTCTCGACCAACATCAGTGTGTGACCTCACCAATGCGCTTTTGGAAGAATGGTCAAAAATTCCTATAAACACTGTCCTCAACCTTGTGGACAGTCTTCCCAGAAGAGTTGAAGCTGTAATAGCTGCAAAAGGTGGACCGACATCATATTGAACTCTATGGGTTAGGAATGGGATGGCAGTTCAGTTCATAGTATGAGTCAAGGCAGGTGAGCGAATACTTTTGGTAATATAGTGTATCTTATTGTTAATATGGAATTAAATCAGGAGCAAAATAGTTTCACTTTTATCTTCAACAGCGCTGAATAAAATCCTGCGACTGCAAATACAAAAAGGTACCGCTGAGTCACACTGAGTCATGCATTCAACGCTGGACGATTTTTCTTTTTTCACACGTTTTTTTTGGGGGGGGGGGTACTTTTTTGCCCGCTATCGGGTGCTGACTTGTTTGTCACCGGGGTGCGACGAGGCAGAAAGCAGAGGGCGGCAGGGTGGCGGCGGCAGAGAAGGGCGTTCTGGCAGCGACCTCGCTAGCTCACCCCACCAAGAAGGTTAATTAATGAAGCCACAGATGGGAGCTAATTGTATTATGATTCAGTGACCATGCGGTGCTGGCAGGAGTTTGCCGTGTGTGTGTGTGTGTGTGTGTGCATAGGTGCTGCTGTGTGTGAGTAAGAGAGACAAACACAGAGCGCTAGCCAGAGAGAGAGAGAAAGACAGGGTGGGGTGTTGTGTGGAGATTAAAATGAAGTTTGAAAAATTTGCATCTCACCTGGCGTTGTCTCTGCCGTGGGACTTGATGAAGTTCATGTCTCTGTATTTTGACAGGAAGGCCACCAGCTGGTTATTGGTCCTGAAATGGAAGAAAATGACTTATGTTTGACTGGGAAACATATGGGAGACGTAGCTGGAGGTATAGTACAGCACAATGTGTTCCAGTGTGGGAAAAAGACAATTAATTGTTACTGACTCCTTTAAAAAGTTCCTTAAAGACACATCAAGTCGTCCAGTTATCTCTTGTTATATGAAAACATCAGAAATATGTCAAAATATGAACTGATGAGCTTCTCACTGTGATTGATGGCGTCTTACAAGAACACATTTTCCCAAAGATCAGATTGTTTTGTTTGTATTTCACATAGGAGATTTCTGTGTTTGTGTTTCCTTTCGCTTTTCTCACGGGGCTCAGACGGAAAAAAGGGAGACGTCACGTACAAATCATGATTTAGCGACACTTCATAATCAATCATAATGTAATAAATGCAATAAAGCCGTCAGTCAAATGTGCTCAAACCACACCCACAGAGTCCTGATGTGACCGTTTACAGTGTTAGACTGTTTATCAAACGCGACTAAGAATATTTATTGCTCCAATCTTAAACTTTCCTTGCTGCTTACTTAGTCATGAATATTTAAAGATCCTCTACAGACACATTAAACGCACATTACAGACGCTGCTCTGACTCTGCTTGGAATAATAATTTGTGTCTGATATGATTTTTCTTACAACAAAACTTCAATGAACGAGTGAGCTATCTGTAATCTCGAATCGAAACCAGCAGACTCAAGATGCCTCCCGCTTCACCGAAAAGTCCGCTCACTGTGCGTGTGGACCACAACTGGCGCCAAAGTAGTTGTGACGAACCATGCTGCTATGTCTGCCTGTACATCATGCTGCATGGCGAGGGTTAAGTAGTGTGGCTTTGAGTGGAGAGTGCTATGGAGAAACATTAAGTCTCACAGTAATCAATTAAAGCTGTGCTCGGCGTCACTCCCTCAGTTCCTTCGAGCCGTTAAAACTATTTAGGATCATACAAAAGATTGTGTTATCCATGATTTTGATGAATGACTTCATGCTGCTCTTACATTGTAGAGCAGTCTACTTCCTCATATACAGGCCAGACAGGCTAAAAGCTTTGCTCTGCAGGCTATGCCCCAGTCAATGGCTCTAACATTTCATCTGTGGTGGAGCCTTTCATGATGGCTTGGCTTGTCTTTCCAAAAGAGCAGCGAGGCCCTGGTAAAAAGCTCAAGGATCAGTGGGGGGAGGGACAAGCGCATATTAATGTCATTTTCTCTTGAAGGAGCAATTTCACAGCCTGGGGGGCTTATCTTAGGAGGTCCTGAGCCATAAAGCCTAACTGATGATGTGCTGTACGGACACATGCAGTCTTCTCAGTCTCTGCTTCCCACACACACACACACACACACAGGCATAGACGCTGTGTATCTGCTTGTATGCACACTGACAATACAATATACATGCACAGACGCAGAAAATGCTCGCAGGCGCACACACACACACACACACACACACACACACACACAGAGCGAGGGGAATTCATGTCAAGCTCCAGATTTGCCACCTGAGTGGTCACCCCCGTCCACTGGGTCTAGTTTGCTTACTGTCAGCCCTGTGGCTGCTCTGTCTCACAGTGGTATTCACACACACATTACAGTAACACACACACATACATTCTGCTGTGAGTTTCAAACCCACCTGACAGCTAAAAAAAAAACAACAACACCTTTTTAATATTATAGCCAATTAAACTTCATCATTACACCAATGTTTCACTTCCATGGTCTTGGTGTTAAATTAATAATGTGCCTTTTTAGAACAAGGACTTTAAATATACCATTCCTGAGGGGAATAGCTGAATTCCAGTGGTTTTGAATCCGCACTCTAACAACACTCAAATGGATGAGAGACGGATCATGCATTCATTCATCATCTTTGTCCTGGAAAAACCTACAAAAAGTTAACTTCATTCAAAAATCCTGCTAGTTTTTTGGGTTTTTTTTTTACATTTTTAAAATTACATTTTCAAATGGCTTAGCTCTAAAGGCTTACTTTTTTCCACAAGAGGAAATGACACCCATCTCTTACAGTATAAAGCTAAAATATAAGATGCAACACTTTCCTGACAGGGATGACAAAGGGAAAGAGATTAGAAGATATGACGCCTGCAGCCAGTCATTGTCTCACAAAGCTCAGACTTCCTAAAAGCTGCTGTAAAGTCCATGAAAGTGGCTTTAAAGGGGAAAAAAGAGGTAAGAGCAAGAAGACTGTGTAGATAAAAGCTGGGAAAGAGGGTTGTACTCTGACAAAGCAAGCGTGTAACTCATCCTCTGGCCTCTCTGGACACACACACATACATACACACTATATCTCCCCCTGGACACACAGCCCCTCTGCTGGTGTGAGGGGCTCTAGGTTTGCCTTTGAGAGCCATTCATGCGGCAGGACAGACATTATCAGGGAATTAGAGGGGAAATAATGCTTGTCTCCAGTCCCACTGATAACAACAGCAGTAGTCAGGGCAGCGCAGGGCAGGGGAGCCCTCACCCTTTCCTGCCTGCTCCTGCACAGTGTGGTCACAGCAGAGTGCCATTTGGAAAATGTGTGCCCAAATATACCAAAATTTAAAGCTACATTAAGACAATACGTATTAATACATTTCAGCTGAATATATGTATTGTGAATATAATAGGTTACGACTAAAAATAAACTGACGCGGTGGTAGAAAAATAAAGGGTAGGTTATGATTGGAAATATTGTTTCAGAGTTCAAACTGTGTCTCAACGTGAAGTTGGCTGTACATTTTTGGAAAGTAACAGAGATGTGGTGGATGTGTTGGTGGGTGGGGGTTTTCCGAAGCTATGCGATCGTCTGATAAGCAGTTCTGATGAACCTTGAAGGAAGCCAAAGAAAAAGGACGCCCGACGCCAAGGTAAAGCGGCTAAAATTCCCCTAATAAAACCTATACTAGTATTGACTTTTGTGAGGTGGCTGCGATTCATTTCTTCTGCTGAGGCTGTCCACAGCAGTGCATACTGTAGCTCTGCTTCAGTGCCATGATCTCTATCTGCTTCTCCGAACTGTGGCGAGCTGACCGCCGCCTACTGTACAAGTACCCCGCTTCAGATAACCCCAACTGTCCCTTTAACGCTCGCTTGGCAAAAGTGAAGCATCTGCTTATTCGAACGTGTTTGTCTGCGCTGCAGTGTGCTATAGTAAGTCCATAATGATGATGTAATGCTGAGGTGTTTATTTCCGAGGGAGAAAGTGTCTTTCTGCCTGATCCTGTTTTCCTAAAGAAATCAGAAAGGGCTGTCAGCGACAAAACAGCTGAATGGGTTTCAGTTTCTTGCTTGAGGACACAAGAGTAGCGTGGATGCTCTCTCTCACAGGGGCCTGAACCTGAAGCCTGCCTCTTAAAAAGGACCACATTTTGACTCGGTAAATATGCAGCACACAGTCTTGGTCAAATCCAAGCTGTGGTTACAAATGCACTTGCTAAGCAAAGATACAAGAGTGCAATTTACATATTTCCATATTGCATGGATCCACAACATGCAGTTCTCTCTTGTTCCCCTACACCTAACTGCTTATTTTCGCTCTCTCGCCTCTGCCTGTCATTTCTGCCTCTCAGCTCCCTCCTTCGCTCCATCAATCGTTTCGTTTCCCAACAGATGGGGCTTAAAACCTCCACTGTCAGCCCTTTTCTCAACAACATCGCCCTCATGCAAATGAGGAGCCAGAAGACGGGAAGGAAACAGTGTCTTGGTGCGCGCACTTGCAAAAATGCCTTTAATCAGACAGACAGGCGTACAGACAGGATAAATACACAGACAGGTGCTGAGACACAGTGAACTGTGCAGATGGCATGACATAAACTCAGACGTGCACACACTGGCGCGGGAACACAGACTGCATACCAGTGGCGTTCATCAATACGGTGAGACAAAAAAAAAAAAAAAAAACTAAACCCAACAAGACTGAACCTGTCCGTGAACAAAAATCCACATTTGCCTCTGCATCTTGGCTCCAGCTGTGGTGACATCAGATCCAGCCTTAGCGTTAGCCAGTGGCCATTACAGCTTGTCTAAATTCAACGGGTGGACATCTGGCTGCGCAGGAGAGATAACTCTCTCTTTAATAGGAAGATTTTAATTGGCTGCTGCAGAGCTACATCAAAAACCCAGCAGACCCTGAACTCCCAGAAGGACTATAAACTCGCTTAAAAAAAAAGAAAGAAAAAAAGTACAAGTCACAAAATTTCTCCTCCGATAAGCCTATTTCCATGACTTCATGTCCAGTTCACGTAGACTTTGTGGCTTTAATTACCCTTTACTGCTTCTTAAAAGCCATGTTTTCAAGTGGAGAGATGACTTTCGGACCGTACAGTACACAGCGGACCTAGAAAGTCAATAGGTATTGACCCAGGGCAATTAAATTGTAATCAGTTCACCATGTAACCCATTCAATGGAGTGCATGCAAGGAAGCAGGGACTTGGAAGAGAAAGTGTTAACGAATAGTGTTTGAGAAAAGCAGAGGTTCTACTTCATTGATCTGTTTTGTTTGGAGTGACTCTTTATTTAAAGCTCACAGTTAACCACAGGAGCCCAGACCAGAGTGTATTGAATTTCTTTCTTATTGGCTGAGAGCAGTCTGCTATTGTTTGTGCCCTGGTGACAGCCTTTGTCACCTATATTAGATGCTTGCCCCTAAACCTGACTTCATTTCCTTACAGGACAATTCATTACCGGCTTCTGCCTTCCTCTCGGGCCTCCACCACCATCTTTTACTGAACTCCCCTATGCTGTGAGATCCATCTTTGTTACCTTATGGGGTAGTCGGCAGCACTGAGGTTGATGAAGAAATCCCAGCTCCAGTCCCTCATGGCCAGCAGGTCAGCCATGCTGCGAAGATACATGGTCAGCAGACTGGCACCGCCCCAGATAGTGGCCATGCGCCAGGGTGTCACCCTCACGTTTGGATACTGCGCAGCCAAGGCATGCACCTGCCTGTGCAGGTAGTTAGAGCGCTGGAACGAAGGTAACGATTGCACACTGATTAGTACTGTGTCTGATTAAAAGATTCAATTTTACAAGTTAATGCAATCTTCTAGCCAAGCTTCCTTGGAAAAAAACAATGGACTTTAAAGGGGTTGACTGGTTTCTTGTATGCTGCATCTCATTTGTAGGCTCTGTTTGGCTCACCTGATCGACGTGTATGTAGTAGTAGTGCGAGGTGTGGTAGATGGCTTTGAAGAGGCGCTGAAACTGGCGAGACGCTCGTCCGTGGACCACCAGGACGAACGCTATCCTGACTGGTTTTGACGGAAAGCTCTCAGCAGAGTCCTCGTCCCACTGGACATTAGCATTGGCTTTACCTGTAAGGTACAGAGACAATGTGCATGTTTATGAAACCATAACAGTAAACTATACGCGTGTTAACTCACAAAACACTGCATGGACTCTTGATCAGTAATATAATCAGAGCCCGTCTGCTTGTGTGATTACCGAATCAAATCTGTTATGCGTATAAATATCCTCAAGGTACAAAGAAAGCAAGCGCCAAAGCATGATGAATATAGTTATTTATGATAATTAAATGTTATTCTTTTATTAAACAATAAACGGAAATAGCTAAACAACAAGGTTGCTAGGCAACACGCTAAGCAGCAGTTTGAAGTGGGATGATTAGCATATTCATAGTAATTATCTGCTATGTCAAAAGTGAACATTCAGTGGTTATTATACATTGTCATTTTACAGTGCGTTTTACTTCAGATTATAAATTAATTAATGAATGCTCTGCTTGGAGATACACAGGAAACAGTGTCTGTAACAGCAAGTGTTACGTAAATGAAGGTAAGGTAGGAAGAATAAAAAGTCATGCAGCTCCTTCAGCACTGGAACAGGAACAACAACAACCCCCCCCCCCCCCCCCCCCCCACACACACACACACACACACACACACACACACACACACACACAAAAACCATGACCCACTCATCCATTTTCTTATGTGATTGAATTGGAACTATGACAATTTCAACCAGACACTACACACACTGTAACTACTATCCTCATTCAGACAGGAATCCTATAAGCAATTCCTCTGGGGCTTTCAGGGTGGAGCACGGTTTGACAATGTGCCATCATTCCTCTCCGGCAAAACTCCCCGAAGATGCCTTGGATTTCATACAAATGACAACAATAAGCATGCAGAAAAAAAAAAAACACCTCCCTGGTTGTGGCCTGCCAAGCCACTATCAAATTAAACAATTCCAACAATCTCTGGAGAGCCATTGGTAACCTCACATAGCTCCATTGTGTGGTTTTGTACCAGCCCTAACCGCTCAAAAACAAACACTTGTGCTTCAAACCTGGAAAAACCTTCCTCGAAGCAGTTCTGCACCATCAAGTCCCCTAACATTATCACAGACACTGTTTGTTTTTAAATCTTCAGTTATTACAGCAAACGCACACACATGCAGCTTATGAGACATGTTTGTTCACAGAACGTGCCTTAAGGAGATTAATGACTATAATTTGGGACTTCAGTTCCCAAGAGCCCGTTTGTGCCGATGAAGTAGAAGAAGCTGAGGGAATACTGAGGCTGGGGCTGTTTATTCCCCTGAGGTTACGTTTTCTCACTAGTGCCCCTCCCGGCTCCTCTCCCCGTCTGGCCCTAAGGTCCTGTAATTACTCAAAATTTAAGGGCAAGTGTCCGTGCTAAGAACGCTCGGCCCCTCCTGCTCAACTAATCCTATTCAGTCAAATTTAAGGGCAGGTGTGTCCAACATGGCTTTGTTTAAAGGTTGACCACAAGGTTAGGGTTAATGACACGCTCCCTTAGCTCCAATTGGCCCCAGTTGGCCATGGCTCCTGTCAGTCACTCATACTTCTTTCTCACTTTTCTCTCTCTCTCTCTCTCTCTCTCTCTCTCTCTCTCTCTCTCTCTCTCTCTCTCTCTCTCTCTCTCTCTCTCTCTCTCTCTCTCTCTCTCTCTCTCTCTCTCTCTCTCTCTCTCTCTCTGAAGTGTGTGAGTATGTGTGTGTGACAGCTCAGGGGGGAAATCTGCTGTGGGCCGTATCAGATTGAACGGTAATTGGTGGCCAGCCAAGAAGGTTCACTGGTTTGCTTTGCTCACAGATAATTGGCCAGTCGCTTCACAAAGCACTTTGAGTGTGTGTGCTATGCTAGCTAGCTGAACTAATGAGCACTGCTGTGTGTGAGAGAGGACTTAAAATTTGCTGTCAGTTTCCTCGAACATGTGTGTTTATCTGCAGAGGAGCTTCATGTAAAGTAGTTTTTCAAACCGGCTCTGCACCTGAAGAGACCGCAGGCCTATTACGGAAAGAAAAAACAGAAGCCCTCCTCTTGAACTCATCACTCTTCATCATCCTTCCCACCGCCATCAATCTTTTAAACTGCCTTTCCCTCATCTGCTATCACCCCACTCTCTTCCTTCATCATCTTGTGTAACTTCGGGCTCTTACCTACCCTCCATCTTAACTGCTCATATGAGAGGTTAGAACAAGAGCTGGGCTATACCCCCAAAGGACTTGTATCAAATTGCATTTGAAAATGTCTCGAGGATGGTGTCTGCTACTTCAAACATCCACAAAGCCAGGTTTGCAGACATATAAATCATACCCGTGGGTTTGATTTAAATACAGAAACTGATTTTATTCCCTTTTCTTTACGCCTGTAATCGTGTTTTTTTGGCCACATGGGGGCAAAGCAAACGTAACAATGAACACAATACCAACATATTATCACCTTTTCAGCTGATGTGGCAAACGTGTTAGCAAACTGTATATTTCCACATTCAGTAGACACAAAGCAACTACAGCGTTCGTTTGGAGACAGCTACAAGCAGCTAACAACATGTTGAGCAAACCAGCAAAGGTAGCATGCTGCTCAATGCAACAAGTGACAGCCAAACGGGTGAACAGCTAACACCAGAAGCTAACGAGAAGCTAGTGAAATAAATGCTTCGTTAAGTTTAGCAGCAGGCGCTAACTCTGTCTGCTGTTTGGTGCTAAGCAGGTAGCATATGGCTGAAAACAGCTACCTGCTGCCGATAACGCAGCTGGAAATTAAGTTATGAGAAAGGCGAGAGTGAACCAAAACATTTAAGATGAGAGCCAGAAAACAATAAGCTAGAGAGCTCATTGAGCTGAGGGGAACAGTTGGCTGCTAATGATTATAGCAGCTTTAAGTATGACCCATACACTAATTATTTTCAGCACAAGGCCTTTAGGTTAAAACTGCATGGGTTGGCTGGGCTTTGAAGCTAATTTGGCATAGCAGCCGAACAGTCTAATGACAGCAATGCCATCCGTCACGTGATGCACACTGACTGAAAAATACTTTTTCCCATAAGTTTACAAAGAGGTGTAAATTGGTGGATACATTTTTTTGAGCATTTTTTTGTTGACTAAATTTCATTTAGTCCAATAATATTTCGAAAATCTAGAAGAGCAGCACAGTTAAATAATGTACTACCCATTTATGTAGGGCTAAGCCTGAAGTAGCCTCTAGTGTACTTCCCCTATAGGCTACACAATGTGGAAACATATGCGGAAGGTCGATTTATGCCTGGAAATCAAACCTTTCTGGCTTCAGGCACCGCTGCGCAGCTACCATATGAATGAACGTAGCCCCGACTGCAACACTGTTCTCTTTATACAACCATGCTGGGTACAAGGTCACTGACCGCCCCTGCTGGGGCTGCACAGCCAAGTCATATCATTATTAGCCGAGTTAGCATATGGGAGGCAAAGATACTGAATATGTTCCTCCTGCATTCAGTGATGCTAATACCAGAGCTAACACAATTGCTAATCTAGCCAAGGCCTCAAGGACACAAAACAGATCAAATCAAATTGGACAATTTTCTGCTAACAAGGTTAGGACTTGAATTGGGATGGGGAACAGAAGAGGGAGAGAGAGAGAGGGAGAGAGAGAGAGAGAGAGAGATAACACGTTGGCAGGCAGCAGGCAGGTGAGAGTGAGAAAGAAAAGTGATTTAATTTAGCTGTCGTGTTGTTACAGCCCAGCCACCAGGGGAAAGCCCTTTTCAATTTCTTTGTCTCCTTTGATCAAACTGTCAGTTTGAGTAGGATGGTGAGTTGCTGTGTGAGATGACAGGAGCTTAGGCACAGACAAACGATACTCCTGCTCTTGGGAAGGGGAATGCACAAAAGTTGCTAAGTCACGGTACCTCCTCGAGTTCCAATAACATGAACAAGAGTCGGAAAGGTATCTGACTAGAAACAGGAAGGATGTATAATAGCTTTCACCTCCTCTCCTGCTGTCCATACGGTATCCAGTCCACTCCCATGAGTGTAAATGCATGTGTGTGTGTGTGCTGTTCACTTAAACACGGTTGCTGATGCATGCTGCTCACCGATTGCGGCAGCCGCAACAGATTATGTTTACAGAAGCCACAACCAGACTGCAGATGTCCATAAATTCTCAGAGAAAAAAAAAAGGCCTGTGTGTGTGTCTGTGAGCGTCTGTTTGAGAAAAAAACGGACAACCTGTGTTCTGTGGCCAGCTTGACAAAACAAATGAAAATTGGAAACCAATTTGGAGAGAATACAAGCCTCATCCCCATTTTCTCCTACAATTTACTTCACCAATTACACATCAGCAAAAAAAAAAAGACATTTCTTGCCTTTGACAAAAATTGCAATTACAAGAACAGGAAATATTTTACTATGTACTAAAGCCAGAATGGTCAGTCTCCACTCTTTGTGCTCAGCTTTCGCGGATATTATTTTTCCTTTTGTGATGAAAAAAGCGCTTGTACTGCAGAGAGTAGGAGGAAATAATTTGAAAAAAATTAAATGTCAAACTATATGAGGAAAGACATTGACAAACTGTCAACATTATTTCCAGGCGTTTTTTTTTTTTTTTTTTGTGTGTGTGTGTGTCTCGTACTTTAATAAGTCCACTAGAATAATCAACTCAGCAAAAATCTCTATTAGCACATTGATCTCCTGATTTTTAATCTACTTCTGAAGTGATTTGAGATGAACAATTGTTCAAAGAACACTGCAGTAAGGGGCTCCTCTGCCCATCCATTTTTACTGCTTTCACATAAATGCTGCATTTGGTAGATTTATTAATCTTCATATATCTTACACCAATTTGAGTGCATACTTAGTGTTTGGCCTTAGCATGAACCCAACCTCTAACCCGGTGTTAGTGTCCTGCTTCATCCAAGGAGCTAAATCATTCATAACTAATACATTTCGACAGTAACAAGTAGTCTTTTTTGACATTTAGGTAAAAAAAATCAAACTGTAAAGTGTTGGGATTATATAATACAGAAACACAATATATAAATGAAAGGCTGTAACTAGAGCTGGTGCTTGGTTTGTCTGTTCTGGGTTGCTGTAGAAACTTGGTGGTGCAACATGGCGGACTCAGAAGAGGACCCGCTCCCTCTGTAGATAAAAAGGGCTCATTCTAAGACAATGCAAATACAATTAGTATTTTTGTTTTCAAGTGATTATATACTAATGAAATATCTTGTATTTCATATTCATTCATATTCTGCCAATAGATTGCCCTAAATCTCACACACTGGACCTTTAAACACCCTAAAAATCTTTTGTTCTCAGTCACATTCTTGATTAACAGTCTTGAACCTATTTTTTTTTCCTGCCAAGCTTTGAATAGTTTTAGTTATTTCACATCAAAGACATTTCTGTATTTCTGTATTTTGTCCTTGCATTTCTCATTGGTTTAAAGTGGGCTGGGCTAAGTTGTTTCATTTGTGGGATTGTTTGCATCTCTCATCCACGCTGTCAAATCCATACAGGCCTGATGAAGTTGACTAGTTACGTTTTCACTTTGAATAAATATCAACAAGATGTTTTTTCAGTACTCTGACTCTGACTGTTGATTTCTTAGTCATGAAAAATGTAATATCATGGAGAAATACTTGAGATTCAAGAAGCGTTTTTCAGGGCCTTTGAGATATCTATGTGGCATTTTGCATAACACAAGCTTTTGCAACTCAACAATCAGATGTCCTCACGCTGGGAACCTTGACAGATATCGACCCGTTCTGTGAGACAATTTATGTGCAGAATACAAAGTGACTGCACTAACTGCATAGACATAACCATTTATATGAGCTAAAATCAAATAATCAATCAAATTAATTACAATGAGAATTACTCACCCTCGAGGGGGCAGTAGCGAGTGACCTTCTCAGGCATTAACTGCCCTTCCTTGTGTCTACAGTACACTTCAGCAATCTGTTGCCGGCACTCCTTGCTCTTGGCTCTGGATAGAGCTGAAATGGCTTCCTTCCCACTGATCTCGCACTTTGGTGGCTGGTCGTAGGTCACCTCCAGCGGCGCTGCGGTCGCTTGCCTCCTGTGGGGGTGCTGATGTCTGTGCTGTGACTGGGCCTGCTGGGCCTGTGAGGCACGGTACTGTTGACGCGACACTCCGGCGACGCCCTGACCGCCCAGGTAGGAGGCATTGTTGCCGACAGCCAGCGGCTGGTGGCCCACGGGCAGCACTTCGTTTGAGCTGCGACCCAGACTCGGGGAGCTGTCCCGCCAGGCCTGCTGCTGGGCGTGGGCCTTCTCCTGCAGGTGCTCCCGCTGCTGCTTGCTGCTGGTGGCCCCAACAGACTGCCGGTGCGGCTGTGAGCGTGCACCAAAGTTACTATTGTCTATGTTCTCAAAGTCTTTGGGCACGGAGTTCTCGTTGTTGCTGTCCACTTTACTTTTCTCCTTTGGCCGGTGGGAGTAATATCCATCCTGGATAAAGAGAGAGGGAAAAGAGGAGGAGGCAGACAAGGGTTGGGTAATTGGTGGGGAGTAAAGAGGAGGAGGGTGGACACAAACAAGAATAACAAGATCAGAATTGAGTGAGCACTGTGCATATCAAATGTCGGATTAACAATCAATGTGGCATGTATGAGTGGGCAGCGCTGCATTGAACCGCGAGGCATGAAATGAAGCAGCGAGGTATTGAGTGTGAGGACTACAAGGTGCAACCTAACTGGAGGTGATGCAGGGTTGAGGGCTCTGCCGCTCTGTGCCATCATCAGATTAGCCCCGGTTTCAATTAAATTCTCCCTCAAATGGGTCCAGCACTCCGTAAACAGATTACCAAGAAGGGATAAAGGCCCAGAATATGACCGTGAGATTGTGTCGGTGTTGGTGTTTATGCGGGCGTGTGCACAATTCCTTTTCCAGTCAAGCCACACGAGAGTGTGAAGAAATTGTAGTGGTGAGACGTGTGACTGGAAAGGCCGTAGTTGTCAGCGCTGAGCGTCTGCATATGTAAGATAGTGTGCGTGTGTGTGTGTGTGAAGGTCTGAATGTACAATTTCCCTATCTTTCCAGCAGAATAGGCTGAAAGCAAAGGAACGCGGGGGAGAGCAGAGAGAGGAAAGAGGGTAATGAGTGAAAGTGGGGAGTGCACGGTGAAGGAGCGCTGACACGAGGCATGAGTGCCAGTCCCGGGAAGCGCTGGCTTGTTTCAGTGAAATGTGCCGCGATGCATCAAACGGAAAACTAAGAAAGCTGCCTGGCTGCCACAGCGCTTGCACACCTTGCTAGACACACAAGAGAAGAGGTGGAAGCAGAAAGTGTGTGTGTGTGTGTGTGTTAGGGAGGGGGGTGAACAACAAATAGCAGCCGAGGAAAGATAGAGCTCATAACAACAGGGCTCCCTGATGTGTTTCTCCATTTACAAGACACAGGGAAAAAAAAAAGAGAGAGACAGGGCGGGGAGGGCTAAGGCTAAGTGCAATATGAGGAGATGTGAGACAGAATGGAGGCAGGAGAGGTGAGACACAAGGGAAGCAAGTGAGATGCTATTGTGAGCCAGCCGCTCAGCATGGAAATGTCTTTCCACCCCTTAAGCCAGGCATGTTATCAGCCCATCAACCTTACCTCTCCGCAAACACCTTGTACCAGCACAATTACAAAAGGTGGCTGGATGACACACTTTCACACTCTGAAGGCAGATCTTATATAAGTGAGACAAGAAACAACAAACTGGATGAAAAACAGAGGAGGAACAATATTCTCATTGTCAGCTCCTTTTAAAGCTGCTTCCCTGGCAGAGGTCTGACTCTTACAACACTGGCTTTTACCTCCTCCCTCCTCTCCTTCCACACTCATTTCTGACTTCTCTCAGCTCCTTTTCCCTTTCCCCCTCTCCTTCCCTTCACACTTCTCTTCACACTCTTCCCGATTCCGCCCCTCCGCTCTGCTCCTTTCACCTCTCACCCCCTCTCCTCTTTTCACATCACGTGCTCTCCCCCTCTCTTTCACGTCTTTCGCGCCTCCTTTTCCCTCCTGCGCCTTTATTCTCAGCTTCATCTCTGCTCCTGCCTGTCATAACCTCTCTCTTCCCCTCCTTGTCTTTCTCTACTTTCTTCTCCCTGCCAGTTTAAACAGACCATGTTGTCTGAATGGCAGAACCTGCTAATCCTGCGTGTAACAGCTGCTTAGGCCAGTGATCACCTAAAAAGAAATCCCTACTTGCCGAGTTTCAAAGCAAATGCTTTAGGCGGCTAATCCATGCAGTGCAAGTCACTGGATGTTTGCAGAGGTAAAATTAGTATGTGAGCATTCACAATTATGTGTGTACAGCGCATGATTTTTGTGGATTTTCAGTGCTTGCTTGTGTGTGTGTGCGTCTGTGTGTGTGTGTGTGTGTGTGTTTAAGAAAGGGGGAGAGCAAGTAAAGCAGAGGCAGCATGTGTTTGCCCCGGAGAGACGGATACTCTCGCTTTGAGTCCTACTGCGAGACACATAAGAAGAGGAGGGACACAGTTAAATTGGAAAAATGCCCAAGTGTGTTAAAAACAACAGCGCCTGAACGTCCCACAACTCATCTTTATGGAACAAATCTATTTTGCTTACAGCAGATAGATACTGACGTTAGCTGATGAAGCATTCTCCAAATTCTCTTATCGCTGAATTCAAACTAATCTTTACAAAAGTATGCTAAGCCTCTCTTTGCACAAATAGCCTCGTTTAGGCCTAAGTCGGTGTCTGTGCTGTATACAACAAAGAAACTTAATTTAATAATGCTTATTTTCTTCATCAATTAAACTGCTTCTTTAAATGCTACAGCATTTGGAATCCGCTGATGTAGAATCAATGACAACTTGTTTATTAAATAAAATATTGAAGGAATAGTTGACATTATCATAACAAGAACGAAAAGAGAGAAGATCGATATCACTGTCAGCTCAGCTTAACGTGCCATCACCTCTGAAGCGTACCACTTAAAGGACCAGTGTGTAGGATTTAGTGGTTTAGTTAGTTGGTGCAGTTTCAGATTGCAACCCCCTCGCTTCAAAAATGGTGGACTGAGAACCTGCAGCGTCTATAGATAGAAAAGGCTAATTCTAAGGCTAAGGTAAAGATTTTCATCTTCTTCTCTAATGAAAACATAGTTATGAATATTCCATGTAAATAGAGCCCCCTAAATCTTACACACTGCATCACTTTGCCATTTTGTGCCAAACTATGTCTTGGCTGTCAACCAGCTGAGAGACTTCAGGAAGTTTCTAGTCAAAGCTGTCCTAAACCAAACCAGCATCTGGCTGTGGCTGTGTATTTACCGTACACACACGAGAGACGAGTGGTATTAATCTTCTCATCCGACTCCTGGCAAGAAAGCGAATAAGCGTATCTCTCCAAATGTCAAACTGTACAGGCAGCTTCGGGGGAAAACAGTGGTGTTACATCACACACACCAAAGGCCACATATTTAATAAATTAGGCGGAGGATTGTTTAATCACCAAACTGATAACAAGACAAGATACATCTGAATCTGTCTGATGCAGCTCAGCGGGTGGCTTTGACTGATTGATCCCATCATATGTTTGCTTGCAGTAATTAATCAGAGCGATACACTGCAGGGTTGAGAAAAAAATTAATCTTTTTCCAAGTTGGAAAAGGTAAACACAAACAGTCCAATCAGTCACAGCCAGGTACCGATGATGTTTGTGTTTGTTGTCCAACCAACCCTCCAAAACCCAAAGATATGAACATCATAATTGTGTAAAAGAGACAAAATCAGACAATCCTCACAGCAGAGAAGCTGGAAGCAGCAAATCTTGATTGATAAATGACTCATCAACAATTACTCGACGACAAAAAAACTGTTCTAGACTCATTTAGATCAACTGGCTGATTAATTGACATATCATTTTAGCGTGTGATTACTGTGTTTAAAACCACTTTGAATGCGCGCCAGCTGGCTATAATTGTTTTCTTTGAGGGAGAAAAAAGCAAAAAAAAAAAAAAAAAAATCATCACAAAGATGATGATTTGTTGCTAATTAATTGACACGGATAAGAGTCAGACGAGGTTGGCCCCATGTGGCCCTGAAGTGGAAATGAGTAGTATTTGTAAGCTGGCACCGAGGAGATTTCTCTGGATAAACAATCTTCACACTGTGCCCTCTCCTGCCTCCTTCTTCCCCTCCTTCTGTGAGCAAAGGACTCCAGTAGCTGCGATGCTCTTTAATCTCGGGGACCGAGCTCTGTAGGCAGGAAGCGGCGGGGCACAGAATTAATAGTACGGTGGTGGCCATTGGAGATAGGAGTTGCGTTGGACTGCAGATGGGGCTGGGAGCTCTGGGTAGCTATTGATTGTTACAGGGGATATGTTTTCTACTCCCTGGGAGCATCGAGGAGGCCAAGCCAGGATTGCCTGGCATGTGGTGTGCACACTCACACAAAAAACACACACACACACACACAAACAGCCCTCCCTGAGCTCTGCTGAGGAGTGAGGAAAAAGCAGAGGGGGTAAACGTTAATATCATCCATCACTGGTAGGTACATTTAGAGGGAGAGAGAGGCCTGTGGGGCTGGGAGTTTCAGCATCCCCTCCGGGAATGGTTTAGTCCATTTCTCAATACAGAGCTGGCCCTTTTCACTTTCCCCCATTTCCTCTGCCACAGGGGGAAATATTTCACCTGTCCTTTTTTTTTCTCTCCCTCTCCCCCTTTCTCACCCTCCTCGCCACCGCCGCCACCACCACCATCCAGTCTCTCCTGTGCAGCAGAGGGGGGGGAAGAGAAAAAAAAAGCACATATCTCTCTCTCAGCACCTGTCCAGCTTCACCGCCCTCCTCCTCCACCTCCTCCTCCTCCCCCCCCCCCCTCCCGGCCCACGTATCATCTCTCGCTCTAGGAAGGAAAGCAGTTCATCTGCTCCGCCCCTCCTCCCCCCACTCTAATGCCATCATTTTACTGTTGCAGTCCCAAGGTAGATGTGAGGGAGAGCAAGGTAGCAGCACATATCAGTTTCACCCCCCCCCCACACACACACCGCTTTCCTTTAAAAGACATCATTCCTACGGGGGCCCGAGCTGCGATAAGCTACTGCATGTGCCAGCGACGCGTACTCTGTCAACACAAGCCGGGCGTACGGACTGCCAGACCACCGTGCACATGAACATATAGTCAAGTTTATTAAGAAACACAGTGCCGTCTGTGTGTGAGTAGGTGTCGTGTCACCTCGCCAGCTTCTCCTACGACCTGCCTGCCATGTGGCTAACGAGCTCAGATTAATTACCTGGACTGAATCCCCGCGATACTCTTGAGGAGGATGCGGCGTCTGGCATGACACGGGAGACTGATACGCTGACAGACTTGGTTCGCAGCTGCAGTAGCACCTCAGGACACCTAGCGGAGAAATGAGCCTGGGTAGATCCGGGACGACCTGAACGCCTAGTGACTTCTTAGAAGTCTTACTTATCGTGGCTTATCAGCTGTGGAGTTTTGGGGCCGAGAGTAGCTGCTCTTTTCTGCTTTCTTTGATTCACAGTTTAGGTAGGAAATGCTCGTACAAAGCACGGCAAAGTAGACTGAGCTTTAAAATTCAGTTCAATAACAAATAGCCCACAGTTAAGCGTTTCAGTGGGTCTAAACTGTGCTGTCAATAAGGACAATCAAGGTGGAAACAGGGTAAAGAAATACAAAGATGAGTCACGGAGAGGTATTTTTTGATGCCGCTGCCAAGTGGTTTTTAACAAGCGATGCTGTGCGAGGATCGACTTTGTAGTTTTTGTGATTTCCTCGAGTTAGTTTACGCCACCTTTCTCTTTCTTTCTCTTCCCCCACGGTTTGTCCCTTCAGTCCCCGGCTAAAACTGAAGGAATGCCGGTCACATGTAAAGTAAGTGTGTACGTGTACGTGGGCGCAAATGCATGATTAGCGGCAGCTCAGAATGAACAGCCCGAGTTTGGTATGCAGAGAAGCCTCTTGTTGTGTGCCCTGCGACAAGCCCCAGAGTGAAAGTGGTGAAAGGGGGGAGTGTGTCTTTGTGTGTGTCTGTGTGTGTGTGTGTGTATAAATGTGTCACAAATAGCAAGAGGAGACAGACAGCGAGAAGCTCTGAAAACTACTTAACAGCTTTAGGTTTACCAAATGGAATGTGGAGAAAGGATATATTATCTGGAAAGGAAGCAGAAATATTAAAAAATGCCTCTCTGCTCGGAATCTCCTTAAACAGAAAAAATTATGTAATCAGCTACTTGTTGAAACCACAAAAAAAAGATCAAAGTCTTCCGGAAACAATGATCCTGGGGGTTGAGACTTGCGGGAGTTCACTGAAGACCAGAGGGCAGAGGTGAATTCACAGACTGCTGTTGAATTTCCACTTCCTTCTGCTGGATATTCTCGTATTGCAATTATATGGCTTCACCGGCTATATTTGAATGCTTGGATTTCAACTGGGCAAGAAGACAAAAAAACCCAGACCTCTGCATGCTTAGCCACAGATTGAAGGAAGTAAGATTTGAGAAGTTCCTCTTCCTTAAAACAAAACGTAACCTTTTTAAATACAGCAAAGCTCTACATGAAAAACTCCAAAGATACACATGAAGAACTGTGGGGAAAGTTAGCTTAAGGCCAGAGTGAAAATTTACAAAAATACTTCTTTCCTCGCAATGTTTGCATGCCATGGAAATACTTTTGTGATCTCTTGCAATAGTTTTTTTCCCCCACAGCTCCACTTGTGTGTACACAATGCTCAGCTCACACAAAGCACTGGTGTTCTTGGACGACCTGTTACGTGTAAACCCACACGTGTGCAGTTCCAATCATCTTAGGATAATAGATATAATATATAAGGCCCTGCAGACTCATTGCAAACCCACAACGGTGATTTCAATTATTTTAGATGATTGGACCTCTTCTCAGCGCCATACTTGATTGATGGCTAACCAATTTTCAGTCTTTATCACACGGCAAACCTCTGTGCCTGTGAAGTAAAACCTATGCTGAAGTGCCAAAATATGCAGATCCGCGAACAGCCACAGGTATATTTAACTTATATTAAGGCTCAAAGTTACACTTAATTAACAGCGTGGCAGCACTGATTGACAAGTTGGTGCCGTTACAGATGGCCAGGCATCATTCAGCCTGCCTCAGGACTGCTGATGATCTGTGTCTTTGCAGATTTTTAGATCAGCTGGGAGGCGGAAGACTACCAACATGGCCAGAGGAACAGATTTTGAGCCTTAAAATGGCTATGGGTAACGTCACGTATATGCTGTCCATTCTTTATACCGTCAATGGTCTTTATGCTGAGCTAAGATAACCAGAAGCTGGCTTGTAGCTCTACAAAAACACGAGAGCGGTATCAATATTCTCACCTAGCTCTCTCGAAATAAGCAAGTAAACGTATTGCCCAAAATGTCAAACTATTCCTTTAAAGGTAATTGCTGTAGCTGTTGCCAGAGAATGCAAACACACTGGGAATAGAAAAGTATTGCTTGGGGATGCAAAAGTGTCAATAAAATACAATAAAGGTTTGGTTAAGGATAATAAAAAGAGATTTATGGGAAATTTCTCTCCTCGCAAGGCAGTCTGAGAAATAGCTTGTAGATGTTTTTGGCCTGCGGTGCTGATTCAATGCCTTCTCGCTATATGTTCAATATAGCCCCTACAGTATGTTTAATTACTTTTCTCCCGATCACACATTAGTATTCTGTGTTTGTGCTCCTGACCATTAAATTCCTGTTTGGAGCACTGGAATTCCAAGAATCCACGCTAATTCATCTGTTGCATCAGTCATTCTGCATAAAAGCATGAGATAAACGATTGAGATGTAAATGAGTCACTTAATGGGCACGCTGTAATCTAGGATCTGCCTAGTGTTGTGGAAACTGCCTTAAATGCTATAGGGGAAAAATAAGAAAATACTGTAAATGTGTTGATATCTTCTGGAACTTTCCCACTAAATTGGATTAAGGAGAAGCAGAGTTGAGAGGCGACCTCAAATAAACTCAAAGATTTATTCTGAGTGTGTACCAACAACAAGGAAACTCACACTGGGAACAATGTTTGAGCTAAAATCCCCAAAGCATGTGGCAAAAGTGAAGCCGGGCTGCCTGAGTCTCACAAGGTTTGGCTTGCCTTCTCTCTTTAAAAATCTTTACTCGGCATCCCAGCAGCTTACATAGATGGATTACTAAACACACACACACGCACACACACATACACACACCTGGATCTCAGGGCTCACTTGACATTTGTTTCTAATACACACAGTCCATACAGTACACATAGAGATCTGCACACTCACGCAAACACACTTTTCACTTGTGAGACTTGTTTAGTGCAAGTCACATTTATCCTGGGGCCGGTGTGTGTTCGTGTCCATGTTGTGTGTGTGTGTGTGTGTGTGTGTGTGTGTGTGTGTGTGTGTGTGAGTAATGTATGATTTCTCTGCTGTGGAGGCAGCAGAAGTCAGAAGGCAGGGAGGGTGTTCAATCTGAGCACCTCAGTGTTTATGTACAGTAGAGACCGGACTGAAGTATGAAACAGGTGCAATTAGCATATCTATGAAGGAAGATTTTCTCTATTCAACACAGGCAAAAAAAAACAAGAGGGCGCACGTACAAATCATCATTCAAATCTTAATGCTTGCAAATCCATCACAAACAAATACACGTTTAGAATGATATGAATTCTATTTTCATGAATTTCCATTTCTATTCCAACATTATGACTGTTTTTTGAGTGGGGCCAAAATATAATCATGTAATGAAATACAAATGTGTCTATATGTGATTAAAAAAAAGAAAAGAACTGCAAGCATGATTGCGCAAAGGTGACCTCAGCAATAAATGGCTAATTCGCCTCATGGAGATGATTTGATTTTACAATGTTCTCACTGCGGGAGCCATAAATGAGAAATTAATTAAATGAAATAAATAATAAAAAAAAGTACATGAGTAATTTATAATCCATTTCAGTGGTGTAACACTGAGCCAGCAATGATTCCTCAACTATCAACAGCTAGCAATACCCAGCTAACCGTACCTGGGAATTGCTAAGCAAGTTAATGACACCTGTAACCATTTAAGAAGTGAACAACAAGACTAATAGCTTTTGTAGTTTTTGTTTCAACCCGGTTACAAACAAGTTTACAAGAAAGTTTTGGGGGATTTTCAACTTTCTGACTCATTTCAGCAGCTATTAGCATGTTGCTAATTATACTGCAACTCCTCCTCCAGTACGCTCTATTTTAGTGCCTTTTTAATGCTCTTACCTGTGGCTAGTCCTTAAATATAACAGCCCATATATAAATATAATATTTAAAAGACAATGAAACACATTTCTCTCATCCACTACTAAGCGCCTTTAACAGTTCTAATGTTTCGTTTCACCTCTAGGACGTGCACATTTGGCAGGTTTTACATCAGAGCATGACAATTCCAAAATAGTTTCCTAAATATAGATATGTATTAGACTGCCTTTATGAATATTAGAAACCTAATGGGCTAAAGTGGATTCATCTTGTGTCTGGCTGTGGTCTAATAGTGCAGATCACCTGAATCTTTCTCTCTGACCAGGGCAAGACACAGCCCTGACTTAAGGATAAAAGCATTTCAATCAAGAAACCTCATTGGTTACAGTCTGGGGTTTGAAACTCAATACAGTTCCCACAATACAGCACTGAAATATTTCTCTCTAACCTCATTACTATTGTAGTCAATGTCCTTTTGTATAGTGAAATGATATATGGCCTCTCACTCCATCAAAGCCCTCCTCTTCTTTTTCTCAAAACCACTTCCTGTCCTCTGTCCTCTGTCCTCTGCCTCCTCCCTGCTGAGTGAACCCTGGGAGTTTCCACATGACAACAGGAATCTAAATCATATGGCTTACATACAGTATATTCGGTCTATATATCTCAAGGACATAAAAGCCCTTTAACAAGCCCTGAGAAGACACTGGCAACCCTCCTCCTGAGCCCCTTTACCCCCTCCTCTCTCTTATACCAGCCCCTTATTTTCTTCTGTGAATAAAGCCCAGAACTTTACATCTCCAGCTTTGAATGGAGCCCATCAGGCGATTTCTGAGCCATATCTCACAAGGGCATGAAAAAGATTTACCCCTCCTCTCCACCCCCTCTCGACGCACACCTCCCTTTTCAGCCATGAAATGACACCCCTATTTAATCAATTGTGAATCATGAAATTTTGCACAAGAGACCCCTTTTCTTTGCACTTGACAGTGATTGAACTGCACAGCCATGCAATTCCATTCACCACGGCGATGAGAAGAAAAGAGAGCGGGGGAGGGGCTGCTCACTGTGTATGTATGTGTGTGTGCGTGTGTGTGTGTGTGTGTGTGTTGTGAGAGATGAAGGTGATTTCCCTGTGACATCATGGGCCCCTGCTTAATGGCACCGCAACAGAGGGTCCCTTCTGTCTATTGAGACCACGTGGTTAAACAACATAGCGGGATCCTACAGCTGATCTATAGGGGTGCAAAGCAGGCATGTGTGTGTGTGTATGTGTGTGTGCGTGTGTTATGTGTGTGTGCCAAAGACGAACAGTGCTCCTACACAAACATTTTATAGAGGCCCTAAATAGAGCAGGGGTTAAGAATAACAGAGAAAAATGTGGCTATGAGAGATTACAAGTGGAGGAAGAGGGTGGGAGAGGAGACAGAGTAAGATAATGCCTGGGAGAAAAGTAGTTTAGAGAAGAGGGATGGGGCAAGAGACCCCTAATGGTAATGGGCTCCCATCCCCTTTCTTTCTTCCACATGAATGGGCTTGTGGGAACGACATGTGAATGCATGATGTAAGGTCTGTAGGGAGTGTGTCGGGGGACATAGCTGAGATTCCAGGCATCTGTGTGACATAGCGGTGACATGGCGTGACCCTGGTGTGACCCTCATGCAGCGGTTCAGAGCAGGTCAGCTCCTTCATGTAACAACAAAACATAAAATGAAATGCTCATTTACGCAAGAGCCGTATGATTCTTGTATGGGACGGCAAAAAAAACAAAAAACAAAAGGGGGGATGTGTGTGTGTTTCCCTTATGTGCCTGTGTTTGAATACAGCATGCTAATGATGTGCAAATACATCACAGCAGTGAGAGCTTCGGTTTCACTTCACAATGCAACCACAAATTCTGTTGGCGCGACAAGCCTCCAGAAGCGCGTTATTGTGTAGCATAAATAATAAAGAGAAACAAAAAAATGATTCCCTTATGACCAACCCGATGGAAAACACAATTTGTTTAAGATAACTATTTTTCCTATTGCCCAAGTACTTTCATCTTGGTTATTAAGGTGAAAGATGGCTAAACGAAGAGGGCAGCCATAGAGAGTCCATATGACTGCCGAGGCCACACAAAGCTCCAGAATTGTTGTTTTAATCACAGAAGGTATTTAAACATGTTCAGCCCTACTTGTGGCCTGGATTTATGGATTCAGTCTCTTTACTCGTTTCACACCAGACTCAGGTCTCAACAGCCATCTGATGGACTCCATGTACAATTAACCTCGTAGACATATTCATGTCACCCAGAGGATGGACCACACAGTTGGTGGATTGCAATGGAATTTAGTGCTCACGTTCAGAATGAATTGTAATGACTTCCCTTGAGCTTTTCGTCTAGCACCACAATCAACTCAGTTTGTACTTTGGTTTTCTAACCAAATACCTCAAATTCTAATTAGTTTCTGACTTTCAAACATTCCCGCCAGCCTCAGTCATACTCTCTTAACATTAGCATGTTGTTGTTAGCATTTAGCACATAGAGTGCAAAAATGCCATACTGGACTAACACCTTAATGCAACTGTGCATCAAAACTTTCTTCTAACTTTTCACTGAAATTAAATAGATACACGTTGAATCAGCACCAAAAGCATTGCAATTATATGGAATCAGGAGATGAGCACATCATCTCAATTAATGCTTAATTACATTTATTGATGATATACTTTCTACGTATTCAGATGCACACCACACACATCTCACCACGGGTTAAAATGAGGCTCATGCCTCACACATCCGCTCTCTGCCTCTCATCTGTATGCAGTGTCAAGACGAACTCAGCTCTGGAAAAGAACACCTGAATGCATCAGGCCCAGACAATAACGAGTCGTTTTTCTGGGAACACAGTTTTGCAAATGACATAAATTGTCAGTGACCTGTGTCACCCAAACAATATAAAGAACACACGTACTGTGCTCCGAGGTTACGACCCTGTCTGCTCTGTTTACACCTGCAGAGGAAATTAATTTCTGTGCACTGACGGAGCGGTGAAAAGCAAGATGAAATGATGAGGAAGAGGCACAATGTTAATCACCCGAGAATTTCTGTGTGTCGACTTGAGCTCCCAACTGCACAGTCACTTATTTACTACAGACTAGAAAGAGTTTGAGTTGTTTACAGATAGTCATTAATATTTTGGGTTTGTCTTCTTGAAACACAATGAAAAACACAAATATTACATTTATTAAAAATACCTACATTCGTTTATTTCTTCATGAGCCAAGCCTTTCAGGGTCTTTAATATCTCACACATCTCCAGTTCGGTCTTAAAACCAGAGCATGTCTGAAAAGAACTACAAAAAGTCACCTGTCTACATCTAAAAGCAAGTGTTTACAGTTAAAAGCCTGCCATCAGAAGGCAGAGGCAAGATGTGATCATACAAATGGTGATAATGACACACAATTTCGGCCAGTCTCTTCTCAAAGGTTTTCATGGTGGTGCACCCAGTTGTACATACAAAAAGTGACGGAAGTAGTCAGGAATGAAAAAAGAGCTTCAGCGAGTAGTTCAAATTGACCAATTGCCAGACCACAGTCGGCATCCTTGTCAGATTGTCAGTGTCGGAAAGCTACAAAAATTGAAATCTGCAGCCCTTCTGACGTTGGAATGATGTCGGTCATTCTTCAATAAATCGACAAGCACCCAGATTAAAGCATACAGACTGACTTTCATGATTAGTCATTTATGTCAAGCAGACAGACCAGGTGGAGGATTCTGGTCCTGATGTCCCTGAAAGCACTTTGGAGCCATTATATTATATTAGGAAAAGTGTCTTTCAGATTGTCTGGGCACATCTCCAAAAATGACCTATGACACATTACTCATTGAATAAGTAATCACATTACTTTACTATTTCCTTAGCAGTGTCAGATGAGTTCAGAAAATGACATGACTAACTCTGAAACACTGACTGAGATGAATTAACCTCTAGCTCTGTGCTAGGGGTGCAGGGGTATAGGGCGGCCTCAGCGTGTCATCAAGCCACCCTTTAGGACCGCCCAAAAGATCCTGCACTGAAATCTAACCTCTAACTCCACACTTCAGTAATAAATCCTTCAAAGTCTCTCTCTCTCTCTTAACTCCCAGACAAGACCGCGAACAAACCGGTGTATAAATGTCAAAGAAATGTAATTACTGCAATAAATGTGATACTGGTGTAGCATTCTTGGGCTAACGCAGGAATCACACAGCCACCAGGGCCAGGAAAAATCATATATAGAGGTGTCATATATGCATAAATGCATGATTCATTACAGGGTAACTGAAGACCCCTCAAGGACTCCAATTATTTCCAGAGGTGAGACTTTGAATCCGGTCACAGTCCTATAATCACTTCTTGGTTGTCAGACAAAAAACGTTCAGGCTATGTTGCAGGAATCAGAAGTAGCCGGTGGAGACAGTTGTTGGGTAGATATCAGCAGCGAGGACAGGGCTTGAAAATCTGTCAGGGCGCGGCACAACTGTTTACTGAAGCAGAAACACACTAAAAATGATTTTCCCAGGAACGTGAATGGTCCAGTTGTTGCATTTACATTTGCTAAATGCATTCTGCATGCCGAGTAGTTAAAACAGTTGCGTTGAATATCATTTTCTAAATGATTATAATCAATTCATTTGAAAGTCATGAGCATCGTGGTCAGATTTGCATTGAAACAACAAACGCAAGCAACTAATTTTCCCCACACAGCTGTGTACTCCAGTGGGGCTACACTGCCAGTCATGCTTGGCCACCACAACGCACACACAAAAAATGGGGGAACTAACAGTCTGCGGTTTCAGAGAAATATGGTTGATAACTTTCCCAAGAATCTACAGAGGCATCTGTCTGATGGAATGAGAGCGAGATAAAGATCAGAGGAAAACAGGGGGAGGAGGAGAAAGTGAAGGTGAGGAGTTAAGCACCTAAGCTAGCAATAACGAGTGGAGAGACGGCTGATACGATCTTTTGGTCTGACACCCAGATCATTAAAACTTCTAAATGATTGAAGGCCCCACTGTCCAGCACAGCAGATCCCGAGGCAGAAAGGAGATTTCAGACTTGAAGCTGCTTTTTGTAGTTTCGGGGATCTAAAATGGATCCAAAGTGAAATCAACAGTGTAACGATAACATTTGCAGAGTGAAAACCTGAGATGGTTTTGGTCTTTAATTTGTCTCCGACAGAATGAGTTCCTCTACTGCAATAACTACATTATCTGTGTTTATTAAAGGAGCTATTGATTCATTCTAATCCTGTTTGCAATGATACAGCCAGGGATTTCCCTGCTTGACCCCAGTATTAATTCTGGCACCGGTTACCTATAATTGTTTTTTTGTTTTTTACATCACTGCTCTGATCAGTGAAATTGGCCGACAAATAATTTGAACTCTGGTCCCTCATTGACAAATCACTGCTAGCTTTCAGACCACTGCATAATTGTTCTGACTGGTAGAGAAGACAGGCTGATAAAGATTCTGTTGATTTGACTGGCCCTTAAGTTAAATGGTTTTCATGGAAATAACGCAGCAGAGTGATTTCTTTAAAAGCGTAAATCAAATGGATATCGGTGGCAGAGAGAGACAGCGATGAAGGTGTTGAAAGGTCTTCTTCAAACACATACCATCGCTCTCTGATGAAAGCCTTTTTTCTATATGTGAATGTGCATATTCTCTTCAGTCTACAGTCAGCATTTAAGAATCCTATTCGCCAATGATAAGATGCTTTATTACATCGTATATGCAGGACAGACAGAAGGAGGATAGCTTTGGATAAATAACATTCTGAGTTTTGATTCAAGGACAGACGACAAGCTCCGTGATCTCTCCGAACTGAGTCAAACGTGCGTGCATCAGCAGGTCAGCGATGGCCCTTCCCCTGGATTACGCTGATTTCAATCTAAAACAGTGAAGTAGCATTGATTAGGCCAAAGTGCTGTGTGGAAACATGTAGGACAGCCGTGATATTGAGTCATAAATCAAAGAATCAGACAAACTGAACATTTGAGCTGATCTAATGGCAATATCTTAGTCTGGACAATAGAAGTGGACCAGCCAACCAGCCGCCCCTTTGAGCCATGCTGATCTGTTTGCTGGGATTTGTTATACATGGGTGGAAACGGCAGTGAATGACTAGCCAGGTGGGAACATCTTTCCTTCTTTGCCTCCATGCTGATGTGAACCCACTATTCAAAAAACAAAGTTGCATTAGAGGCGCTTTTCTCTCCTCTCTCGCTCTATCATGATTCTCTATCACCTGGCAGTCGAGCCAACAAATGTTTTTTTTTTTTTTTTTTTTTTTACAAATACCAAACCCTGATTGGACAAAGTGGATTGCCTTTATTAACCAGCGGGTCACATCTACTCCTGTATAACCAGGACTCCAAACCCACTGTGGTGGTGTGCTGTCTAAATAAAGAAGATTCTGATTTTATAGTTATTTGATCCCAGGTCCTGCTAACTTTATGAATATAGCACATTAATTGTTTAAGGCATAAATAATCATTTACGAGCAGGCATAGCATCCAATTCAGCTTTTATAGCTGATCAGCTGAACTGTTGAGGTGCTTGAGAACAGCAAGCACCATACCTCTCTTCTCATTGTTGACTTTCCAACACTAATCCCACCTCAGAACAGTATGGAGTCTCTCCCAAAATCCCGTCAAACCTTTTAACCCGACATCAAAAGCCATTTGTTGCCAGCGGGGCTGCTGGACCATGCCACACCCAAAAACAAGTCGCAACACAATCCGGTCAAATTACAAAGTTCACCTCCCCCTTCTCCTACCCTTAAAGGGCAGCTTAATATCCCCTTCACCACCTGGCTGGCATCAAAGCCCAGAAACCCAGTGCTTAGCAGGGAGACACATCAGCAACATTTTTGGCTTTCATTTCCTTCTCCACAGCGGGGGTGCACAGGGACATGCCAGGGCCCCGGCTCAGTGTGAAAGAGAGAAAAACACTGAGGTAGACAGGGAGTCTCTTTTGCAGCCAATAATGTCTGTAATTTGTCCACAGATTGAGGAGAGAAGAGACAAAGAAAGGCCCTCAGACACCACTCATTCAGTTGGAACCATATTTACGCGTGCGTTTGTACTTGTGTGTGTGTGTGTTTGTATTCATGTGTGTGTGAGTGTAATTAGCAGTGCTGTGTTGCAGCTCCATTGCTTGGCTGGAGGGTTACTGGACACCAGGAATCCTTCTCTTCCTCGTCCTCTTCCATCACCCCCCTAAACTTCTATCCCTCAGCCGCAGATGTTGGGTTTGGCACAACGATGAACCAAAACAGAAGTGGACAGATGTTTCTACACACACACAAACACACACACACACTGATACACGATGTAAAACCGCACTGAATGTGATCACACACATGCGATCGCTTCACTGTCTCTCCTCCAAGTCTTGCCTGCTGGCCTTGTATGGCCTCTCCACACCCACCATATGCTAACTGCTAGAAGAGAGCTGTAATTTGTAAATGATTTAACCTTTTAATAGAGAAAAGATGAGGTTGGCTACAGCTGAGTCCCTCTGGATGTGAAGCCAAAGAAGAAAAATAAGGATTGGAGCTGTGATTTAGACATCATTTAATTGTACTGTCCAATTATCTATGCCGTTCATGTACCGAGGTGATTTGTCTGCTGTGTGTGCATGTGCATGTGCATGCCTGAGTGTGCACTTGTTGGTGCATTCTTACTTTAGGATGAATGTGTGTGCGTGCGTGTGTGTGTGTGTGTCTGTGTGGTTTTCAAAACAAGCTGGTGCCAAGGCTTAGCTGATAGGCTAATTAAGCTCACCACAGGGAATAAATGTTTCCTCTCTGCCTGCCATTTGTCACACCTGGCACGGAAATGTCACTAGGAAAAGAAACACACAAACATGCACACACACACACACACACACACTGGGCACAGCAGACACACACAGTGGGAGAAGTGCTGAGGCGACAGAGCTACTGTGTGAAAGTAAGTAAGTAGGAGCCACAAAAAAAGGAGAAGGAAACAGAAAGAAAGGAAATAGACAAATGAGACACAGAACTACAGCAGATGAAAAAAAATGCAGAGAACTGTGCTAATGATGAAAAATGATTTTACAAAGGTGGAAAGGAAGGAGGAAGCCTTTCTGAGCTCTGCCAGACAACAGCATCCTGTTATTTTTTCATTATAGTGACATTTCTACGTAATAAAATCTGAGTGAGTCCATGTTTCCTTCAACTACAGCTGATTTGAATATGTTCAGGAGGACATCACAAGATAACATATTTATGAACACCAGTAACTCTGATACATTTTGACATTTCATCCCTGTTTCACATCTAAGACGGCATCTGTGTTTTTTTTTTTGGTATCAATGTACCAGTCAGCATGGTACTAGCTGCCATGGTGATCAGGGGTGAGCTTGGACTGGACTCTGGGAAGTTGGGAATTCGTACACCCTCGGATCTTCCATCCATTTTCCATAACCGCTTATCAGGGGCTGGAGCCGATCCCAGCTGGCATTTGGCAAGAGGCGGGGTACACCCCGTACAAGTCGCCAGTTCATCACAGGCTAGAGACAAACAACCATTGACACCTACAGGCAATTTAGAGTCACCAATTAACCTATTAAGTGCATATGTTTGGACTGTGGGTGGAAGTCGAAATACCCAGAGAGAAACCACGCAGACACATGGAGAACAGAAAGGCCTCAGCCAGAGTTCCAACCAAGAACCTTCTTGCTATGAGGCAGCGCTAACCACTGAGTAAAATATCTCTACAACTACTGTTATGAAATTTAACATTTAATTTAGCACAATACTTTTAACACCATATATTTTCAAATGATATCCCCATCAGCCTCAGCTTAACTTTGTGTTTGGTGCTAATTAGCAAACGCTAGTATGCTAACACTATGAGCCAAAATGGTGAATACGGTGGAACAACATCGATTTCTGCCAAACACTAAGACCAGCAAGCTAACATGCTGATGTTCAGCAGGTATAATATTTACCACAATTACAATCTTAGTTTATTGTGTGAGCATGCTAACATTTGTTAGTTAGAACCAAACAGTTAAAGTTGACAGGGACGTCACTGGAAAATTAAGTTATTATAAGCATTAAATGTTTGCTGCAAATTTTATCAATTTCAATGGTTGTATAGCTGTAAATATCAGGGGACCATCATTTGGATTCATCATCTTGGAACCCCGACTGCCTACAGAATATCGTGACAATCAAAAGACAAATCTGGCAAAATAAATAGCATGGAAAATTAGAGGCATAGACTTGGCCAGCATACTTAGATAATATGCTGGCCAAGTATAAGTGTTTGAGGGATCGTCCTGAAGAAACTGGAACAATAAATTATTATTAATGACAATCAGTTTGGATTTAAATGTAATTGGCACTGACATGTGTATACTGTATTTGCTTTAAAAGAGATTTTAGAAGAATTCCTAAATGGATAATAGGGATCCCTATATACTGGTATGCTCATCAGTCTATGCAAGTTAAATGAGCTAATTCTGTAAGAAACATTTTATGTCAGTAATGGAGTCCGACAGGGCAGCACCTTGTATCTTTTTCTTTTTAATGTGTATGAGGATGATTTGCCACGACAGTTAAATGCATTTAATACAGGATGTGTGGTTGGCAATGTTTTAATCAATCTCATTGTGTATGCAGATGACTTGCTAATCTTCTGTCTGTATAGTGCTGGCCTATTAAAGCTTTGCTCACAATATGGAATTGATTTTGACATTAAATATAATGCAAAGAAGAGCAATATTATGACTATCAGGAGTGAAGAAGACAGAAAATTCATATTTGCTGAAGTCCTCTTCTCTGGTATTACTCTTAATGTGAGCAATGAGATGAAATATTTTGGATGTTATATAGAAGATGATAAAGACATTCACACAAGAGTGCCATAAGCCGTACGCACACAATAATATGCTTCCACATAGGTTTGGCATGTGTTTGGAGATTGTGAAGGTGGTTTTGTTTAGAACATTTTGCACCCTGTTATATCCTGCCCACCTTCCCACAGGAAAAAACAACCTGCAGAGGCTCAACGTGGTCTATAACGGTGGTGTAAAGCCAGCCAAATGTTTGCCCTTAATGTAGTTTTCATAATAAAATATTAATAATAGTGGTTAAGATAAGGACTGATGGACTGACAGTCCAAAATAACCATCCGTACAGTTTCAACTCTACCCTGGTCATTTGATTGGGCAACTTTATAAAGTGCATAACAACAGGTGGCTGCAGTGACACCACAGCAGTCAGTCAGACCTCATGTAAGCTAAAATGTTTTCTATGTTATACTTCAAATAGCCGTCTCTTTTTCTCTTTTTTTTTTAAGACGCCCACACACACATACACACCAGTAGATGAGCTGCTCCTCACTGAAAACTGCTGTTCATTACAGGCGTGACAGCTTAAGTAGAGTGTAGCCCCACAGCCATTGTTACAGTACTAACCACCAACACCGCTCGCATGGCGCTGCACAGGAGAGCAGAGCGCCGCTCACCTAAGACTCCACGGGAGATTTAAGGTCGGGGTAAAGAATGATGACAGAAATTATGTAAAGCCTGAGAGTAAAATAGATGTTGCAACCATCTCTTGTTAGATTGAAACAAATGACCTGCTGTTGCCGCTGCGGTGTGCGGCACTGAAAGATGTCCCTTGGACACACACACCGCATGCCTGGATGACGCAGTGTGGTTGTGGGTGCACAAGGAAATAAAAGTAAAGTGAGTACTTATTGCACAAACGGTGAGAGGGTGCATGCTGGTGAAATGTTGTGAAAGCACGTGGAAAAACGGCGTGGCTGCGAAAGCGGATGTGAACCCTCGGCATTAGGGATGCCACACCATGCCGGATCTCTTTTTCATCTAACGCTGAAATTCATGCATGTCACATAGTGTTATTTCCATGGATCACTTCAAAGGGAAGTGGAATCAAAGATCTTGTACTTTACTGAAGCACACTGGCATCAGAGGCTCACTGATACTTTCCTTTTTCATCTTTCTCCCATGGAGTCCTCTTATCTGTCTCTTGTCAACATGTCACTTAGTCATCCTTAACTAACACCAATCTTGGTACCAGCTGTCCTTTCTTTCTCCTCCACCCTCCCTCCCTCCATCCCTCCTCATGCTCAGCCCCCACCCCCCCACCCCCATTGTTCATCCCATCTCTTTCCTCCTCTGCGTTGACAATCGACACATTGCCATTGCCGTCATCTGCTCTAATACAAGCCGACAGCATCCGTATGGTCCCGTCCAGCCCAGCACAGCAGAAACATGTTGGCCCCATATGGAGCTCCCCCCACAGGGGAGAATGTATCTGGGACGGCTGGTGGAAGACGGCGAGGATGCTAGCTGCTAACACAGTGGCGGTGGCTTTCATAGCGCTACTGTACTGTAATGATGGGGAAACCTTAAGCAGCTTAAAGTGAACTGCAAGGTGGGACTATTTTTGATGAAGCTCTGTAGCTTCCCATCTCTCGTTTTCTTTTCAGATTTTCATTTCAGAGTTTCCTCTGGAAGTCTGCACAAAAGAACATCTGGCGTGTCACACCTATTTAATTTTTTTCTTCTCTCTCTCTCTCTCTCTCTCTTTTTGCGTGACACCTAAAGCGCCAAACTTTCTCAACTCGCAACACAAGTCTTTGCTCTTTCCCACATCGACGCAAACTCTCGACGTATGCTCCAGTGTTTAATGTTGGAGCGACACCAACCCGCTATGTTGTTGGGGAAAAAGCAATGTTCCATGCAGCAGTGATAAAAGAGAAGAAGAGCAGAAATAAGGCAGTATTTGAGTTTGCTCCTCTTAATCTCCCCTCCTCCGGCTCAGCCTAACTGACATTTTCTTAATTTATTCTTCTCATGATTCCAACATTTTAATTAGGTCACTCCAAATCTCCTCCCACGCAGCGTTATTCCAAAAAACTTTTTTTTTTTATTTCATCATGTTTGTCGTTCCCTCCTTCGTCTCTCGTTCCCTCTCTTGCTTTTCTTTTTTTCCGCACTTGTCAGTTTTGCTCAGCGGGTTATCTTACTAATGATGTACAGGTTTTTTTTTGTCATTTTTTTTTTATTTGGCAAAAGTAAATACCGCAGAGGTAAATACATAATTAAAATGTGGCATTAAATAAATGCGCAGGTTTAAGAGGAGAAATCGTTTTTCAGCGTCTCTGGTGGAAGAAAATTACAAGATTTAAATAAATAAAGGGGGAAAAAAACTGTAGCTCGGCTGTCAGCTTTCAGACACGTGCATGTTGAGTGTTATGCCAGCTGACAGATTGATTGCATATGTACACATGTAATGTTTATGTAGGTCAGTGTGGGTGTTAGTTCATATTTTGCATAAGTGTGTCCTTGAGAAGTTCCTACAGCTTTGTAGCATGCACGCTTAAGCGTGTGTGTGTGTGTGTGTGCTGTGTGAGCGTGTTTGTTCTCTACTATAACAGAAAGTGTGTATAATCTGTAAGTTGTTCCTCAGTGTACCAGGAGTCCTGGCTTATCTCCAGCCTCAATAGAAACAAGAGGAAATTACTTTTCTACAAAGCGTCTGACAAGGCAAAATCTCTTACACGTTTTCCAACGGCACGGCATTTACTATGATTTAAACACTTTGCTGAGGGGGGCTAACGCACAACTGACGTACTACCTTTCTGGTTGTAATTGCCTTTTACAGTATGATCGGCAGGTGTAAGCATCCTGATGAGCCCAAGGTGGGGTGTGGTTCAGCGTCTCTGGTCGACATCACCTGTGATGTCTTATGTAACACTTGTGATCTCTGTTGTGTTTCCGAGTGCAACTTCAACAGAAGCTTTAGACTTTGGATGTGCCGGTTTCTTTAAGGTCAGCTTATTCAAGGAGGAGTGTGATCATCACTGACATCACACTCACAAACTATCAGTTTGCTTTCCCTTTATAGACCAGTTAAAGCCTGACTGTGTAACTTTTCATGAAGATCAATGACGTGTAGCCGCACACCACCAACCATTTCACTGATTTCGATGAAACTGGATCACATTTTATAAAGGAAAAGCTTTTTGCTTTTCTTTCTGATATCCTCCAGCTGCTCTGCGTCAGCTCCAGCTTAAGTAAACGGCTGCAAACTGTAGCTGCTGTTAGCTAATGTTAGCGCAGATAATTAGGTAGGCTGCCCAAACTGTGAGCTCAGAACACAGGGGGAGCATTAGTCTTTGTACAACAGATGTTTTGAAGCACCAGAACTGGAGCTGGCTGAGTGGCAATGTAAATAGCCTCAACAGCCTCTATGGACATAAGGTTAGAGGCGAATGAGTGAATGAGCGAGTGGTCACAGCACAAGAGTAAATCTCTGATGTTCAGACACTCAGCTCGGCTTCTTTCCGTTGGACTACTAAGTAATATTAGCTGGTCCGCGTAGTTGCACTCGATTGATGTTCGGCTGTTAGCAAAGTTGTTAAGCTGTGCACAATGGAATCACACCCTAAAACACTTAAAAAGAGCAATAATTTGCTGATTCCAGCACATGAACAGTCTATGTGTGTACAGTCTATGACAGTAAACAGAATATCTTCGAGGTTTGGACTGCTGGTCGAGCGTAACAAACTATTTAAAAATGTCGACTTCTGCTCTGGAAAAATATGATGGAGTTTTTCCCCCCCTGTTTTCTGTAGGACTGACCCCGAAAAGTTGATGATTCAGGTCATCAGCTGAGAAAACCCAGAGTCGACTCTTGTTTTGTCAGTGGAATCTCTGCACTTGTTCTTTAGTTGCGTCATTGTACACAGAGCATTGCAGGAGCAACAGCATGGCAGGCTCTAAACTTTACAAAAATGATGCTGTTTCTCTGTGTGTTTTTATATATATATATAACACAACATGTGTTGCTTGACTGATGGCAAACACGTTTGTTTGATTGATTTGAAAAAGATGTCCCTACAGCATTGTTCAACACTCTGTTTGTGGTTTGTCTTTGATGGCGAGAGGTTGAGATGAAGGAGAGTGATATGCAGATCAAAAAACAGGAAAATAACAAATGATTTATTTAGTTGACACACTAATCTAGTTTCTTTTAGATCTTACATTCTTGACAGCTCCTCTGACGTAGACTGCAGGAAAAAACACGGGGCTGAGAAAATCCCTGTGTTTCACGAAGGACTGTGCCAAGAGACATTCAATTAAAGTATTTCCTGGCTGAGTTTTGTCTACTTCTTCTTTTCCTGTTATGGGTACAGGATGTAGCTAGGGGAAGTTCATGTCATCTATGTCCACTCACCCGTACATAGTCTATACATAAATTAGGTATGAAAATAGACACTCAGACACAGGCTTATATATACCTGCTATTCCCACGCACCACCCCAAAAAGCTCCTTCAGTCTGTCTGGCCACCTCTCCTGTGCTGGTGCAGCAGAGTGAGTCTCCAGTCCTCCAGAGGAATTCCAGTACGAGTCCTTCCAACACAGTCCGACCACCACCAATCAGAGTTTCCTACCACAACTCCGAGCAGTTCAAGCTGCGATACTGGTTTGTTGACTGTGCTCGGATGCGGATCCATAAGAATGAGTCAGAGCAACAAGGCCCAAGGATTGCTAATCCATGACCTTCTGAGAAAGATAAGCTGAGAAAGTCGGCTCTATCTTCAGCACACTGCAGCGAGGTTATGAGGGCTGAGCCGTAGCCCTGTAGTCTCGTGTGCTTGAGGGTTTGGCTAAAGCGGCTCTCTGCAACTGCAGGATCATGCTTCTGCGCTGCACTGAGAAGAGATTCGGCCAGATGAGTGCAGTAATTATGTGGTTAGCCTTGGCAAGTGGTGGAGGTTAGCTGATTATTGGTACAGCTAAAAGGCCCGGAAGCTGAAGGCACGGCTAGCCAGCTACAGTGGTGCACTGTGTGGCAAACCCGAAACCAGGCTGGAGCTAAACTCCCTCTGTCTGAGAGGAAACTGTTAAAGAGCCGTACAGAGCCCCCTCTGTGTGTGTGTGTGTGTGTGTGTGTGTGTGTGTGTGTGTGTGTGTGATGCGGTGAGGAGTATCTTTACTGAGGAGTGTAGGGATAGCTGAGGTTCACTGAGTTCAGTCTCTCTGTGAATGTAAAGACTGCTTTGTCTTTGTGTTGTGTGTGCGTGGGGGGGACGGGGGGTGAGATTACCGCACTGTAACATGGCAAATAATCTATTACACATTTACTGAATCACTATACCCCCTCTGCTTCGATGTCTATTGTCTTTTCTTAAACATTCCTGACGTCCAAACCCACACAGGCTCTTTGTCTGAGAATTTACTCATCCCGGACAATTATTGACAACAGTCAAAACACACATTTTCCCGCTGTATTGTGGGAAAGATTTAACGGTTATGTTACCGTGTAAAACAAATTCTAATACAAAGTGACAGATCAAGCCCAACGCTTACTAGTACATACGGAAACCATATGGGCTTGTCACCATAGTAAAGACAGCTTCTGCTGTGCTAATCACTCTGACATAGCAGATGCACACACTGAGGCATTATTGGCAAAATTAAAGCTACTTTCCCCCCCTTTTCACAGTGTGAAACAGCTGTCCAAAATGCGAGAGAACGGGCTACAGCGAGAGAAAAGGGGTGAAAGGGAGAGAAAGGACGGGGGCAGTGAGGAATGGAGGAGCGATGGCCAATATCCAGACCCTGCAGCGACTCCGATCGGGTCCCCCGGAGATGAGGATTAGGTTTTTGATCCAGATTTTAGGCTGGATTTGGAGCTTTTTCCTCAAGCTGGGCCCTTCAGAAATTCTGTTTTTTTTTTTTTAACGCGCTGATGTCATATTGTTGTGGGAAAAGGATAGAGAGAAAAGGGCTCACGGCCATCGCTTGGTATTCAGAGTACGTTGCGGCCGGTGCCAGCTACAGGAGGAGCAGTTAGCCAGTCCGGCAGCATCAATTTGTCAGCATATCCCAGCAAAAAAAAAAAAAAAAAAACTCCTCTGGGGCCCCTGAGAGCCAGAGCAGGGCACTGGCAAGAGCACAAAGGGCCTGGGGTGAGCCAGCAGGCGCTAAATACACACAGATGTACACTGATTGGAACAACACACGAAGATGTACATATCATTCACAATGAAGGCACACTAATAGTGATGAGTGTATGACAATCGTACATATTTAGTCCCATTCACACGAGCCTCTCCTCTCATCAGCACCACACAGCAACATAAACAAACTCACAGCTGCAGTGTTATATTAACAGCTGCTGTGGAGAAGGGTCAAAGACAGTGCACGTCACGCAGCCTGTGTCCTCTGAATCATCGGCCCCGCTGCAGGCTGGGACGCCGTGTGGAGCGCAACACACACACACACATAACGAGAGGGAACTATCACCTTCCCTGACCTTTGATGTTCAATGCAGCGAGCGCACACATCTCCTCGCCCCCACCCCGCTCCTATATACACACAAACGCGCGCATAAAAAAAAATGTGTAGAGCCACAGGGCATCATAAACTCACAACCTTTCATCCATTATACATAAGTAACACAGGATTTCTATACATGATATATACAGTATGCAGTGCACATGTTAGACAGCACGAGACCAAACAGTTTGATCTCGGGCATCTCTGACACATAACACACACGCTGACTGCATTCATAATTCAGCATATACAGTGCAGCGGTTCTCACAGGGATTATGTTCTTACTCCAAGTCAGTGATGTGTACCAACACAACAGTGTAGAAGAAACAGAATCAATATATGATATATATATTGGAGGAAATTGCAATATATATATATATATATATATATATATATATATATATATATATATATATATATATATATATATATATATATATATATATACACACACACACACACACACACACACACACACACACACACACACACACAGATTACTGGGTTTTCTTTTCTCTTGCACATGTTGATGTAACAATCTCAGCTCAAGGTCCACTTACTCGTTTGTTCCGGAGCTGTCGGCCGTGTCACACCGATCCTCCTCAACAGATGGTGCTCAGTATCACGGAAAGTTTGTGCATCTACAATTCCATGACTCAAATGAGCAAACTCCATCTGTCCGTGTGGACAGTGTGATACGGATGAAAGCTCCGGAATAAGCAAGTCAAGTGACATAACCATAAACTCAGGGATATGAATTAGCATAACCACGTTTCCCTTATACTCAATGTAAATGTCAAATCAATACCCCTCTTATGTCTGTGGTGGTGGTATATAGATGGAGTCAGCTAGCTTAGCTTAATATAAAGGGGGAGGCAGCTAGTCTGTCTCTGTCCAAAGGTAGCAAACACCTCTGAACCTCCCTGATCAACATGTTATATCTTGTTTGTTTAGTTCTGATAGAAAATAATTGTATTTTGCTAAATATTGCACTATTAAGCTCTTTAACCAGAACACTAGAGTGCAAACGATCAAATAAACTGCACCTGTATCTGGATGTAGAGCTCCACGCTTTCTTGTTACTGTTACCAGGCAACAGGCACCATCATAACCACCAACCATCATCAGGTATGGCTTTTTTTCTCTATTGATGTCTTCAAATGAACCTTAGAATGGCTGTTATTATATTTTATGTTGTCATCACCCTAAAATAAATTAAATCAGCAGCAATAAAGTGATTCATTGGATTCTTATTGAGTCTTCTATGTTTCACCAATATAACTTGTTGAGTCAATTTCATCAACATAAAAACATGTAAGGGGCATAAATAAATAATGAATAATGGAATAAATGATGCTGTTAGACCACCCTGTTAGCGGGAGCGGGAGAGTTAACACCAACAACAGAATATTTCTTAAGAGCTGTGAATTTATTGTGGGAAAAAAATGAAATGTTTGGATCACATGAGTTTGGTAGAATACGCCGCTGCTGGATTCCACCGGGGCCGCCAGAGCTTATCAAACTAGCCGGAAGTCAGACAGAAACAGCATGGAGAATCCCGTCAATTTTCTAAATAACACCCTGTGCAAACGTCTGATCGCAAAAAACGGGAAAAGGGGAACACTATTTACTCTTGTTCAAGGCATATAAACCAAGAAACTTGCAACTGTGAAGAAGTAGTGCGTATAAACTAAATGAATGGACATGCACGTTTGTATGCACGTCAGCGTTATGAATGAAGTTTCCAAGCTTCAGCCTGTATTCAGTACAGCCTCTACCCAACAGGCATTAAATGGAATAATATATAAGCTATATTCCAAGTCTATTATGAGGAAAATATTACAAAAAAATAAGACCGAAGGTAGGTAGGTAGCAGAATAGTACTGAGAAGCTAATAAACCTAACACTCATTAATCTCCATTGCTGCCACTGGACATAATGCCAGTGAAAATATAGTCCCATTCCTTTGATTTTTCTTCCCACCTTAGAGCAACATGCTCACATCAGGCAAATAGTTACCAACTCATTACAGTCCTTCTCTATTGCCATTAAATTGCAGTCATTTGTGTCTTTTAGGCAAATAGAGTGAGTGCTAAGCAAGCAGATGTGTCCTGGCTGAATCATAATTGCCTTGACCAAATGTCTTTCTCAGCAGTTAAGACAATTATGCCGGCATGCTCTATACGCCTCTGGAACACATGCATGCGTGCAGGGATAAACACACAACCATACAACGCACCCAGGCCACTACTTTGCATGTGCAGGTGTTGCATGCGGGTTGGGTGTACTCACATTTCAGCCATGCCTTGTCCACAGATAACCTCACAAAGCCATGAAGTATGTATGAAAGTTACTGGAGGAGCGCCGTGAGACCTACTTGGCCCTCCGCGAAAGAAAGAAAGAGAAAAAAACGTATTCATCTATCCCGCGGATAAACTGAGAGTTACATAAAAAGATTGTTGTAGGCCTATTTGGCGGAGTAAAACGGATTTCACTCACTGCAGTTTAAGGGGGGGACTTGAGGACAAAGAAAGAAGTCAAAAAAAAAAAGAGTCCTAACAGCTCACCCCCCTCCACCCCTAAAACTAGAGCGGCCATTCAGAGGAGGGAGAGAGAGAGCGAGAGAAAAAAGAGAAGTATTGTTCTTTGTTTGAGCACACGCACACATACAAATACACACACAAACACAAATAGAGTGCTGACACCAATAAGCAGTCAATGATTTTCCTAATGGTTCTCTTGTATGGAAAGGCAATTCTCATGAGGATGGTTAAAGCACTGAAAGCCATGTGTAAACCCCCCCCCCCCCACACACACACTAGTAGCTCACACACAGACAGGCACAGGCACACACACACACACACACAAGTCGAAAATCCGTCTTGGCAAGCGCTCTCTTTTCTTTAACCTCTTTTTCTCTTTACATCTGAGTCTGTGTGTCTCAGAGTCGATTAACCCTCTGTCTCAGTTTTTTCCCCTTCACGCCACAAAGTCTTTTTTTTTTACTTCACTCATTATTTAACCGACTTTCCAACATTACTCAGCGACAGTTTCACTCTTTGTCATCTTTCTCGCATTTACATGAACGCGCGCACACACACATTCCCTCACCTTTAACAAACAGCCTGTAAATGCCACGGAGGGAGACACAGAGGCCTTTATACCCAATTTAGTTTTTGCAACAGAATGAAATGAGAGTAAGAGAGAGAGAGAGAGAGAGAGAGAGAGAGAGTGTTCAGATGTGTTTGAACTTCAAGTCGCTTCCCGAAAAATAGAAAAACTCCATAAAAATGATCAAGCTTCCTGCCATGTGAGCATGAACGCCTTAAGTACGCGGCAAAAAGGCATTTGACATTGTGCTCACACGATCACCCATCCTAATTATCTTTTCTCCCTCAACCCCCCTCCTCCATCACTCCCTCCACACACACGCACGTGCGCGCACACACATTTCTTTTTTTTCGTACATTGTAATTTCTGTATACCTCTGAGGCATGTCGTCCAATGAAATGGAACAGAAATGGGAAGGATGGTTGGAGACAGATGAGAGGAGCGAGTAGTGGGAGAAAAGTGAAAGAGGGGAGGAAATGGAAATAAAATAAGTGGAACGAGAGCAATTGACGAGAGAGAGAGAGAGAGAGAGAGAAAGAGTAAGAGCGGGTCAACTCCGGCGGCGGCAGCGTGGAAGCGTCTGCAGAGCGTTGCTGATGTGATGGCACGATGATGATGGTGTTGATGATTCACCGCTGGTAGGAAATCAGAGAGAAGAACGTATTATTATCAAGCAGCTCAATTACAGCGCAATTTCTCCCCGGCAGCGACAGCCTCTGCAGGGCTCCTCATTGAAGCTGATTTGGGAGGCCTGCGGCGTCTGGAGGACCAGTGAGCGACTCAGCGGTGCAGTACGACATCCCCACTCGAGATGGGAGAAGAAGAAGAAGAAGAAGGAGGAGGAGGAGAAGAAGGAGAAGAGGCAGGAGGAGGAGGGGAGGGGCGACCGCAGAGAGGAGGAGTGGGCTCACGCAGGGATCAAGAGGGCGAGGAAGTAGTCAAGGGGAAGGACGAAAGCGTGACAGCGTTCATGCGTGCGTCAGCGTTGAGGCGGCACGAGCTCCGTACTTGAGGCGCTGGGATGGAGTGGATACAGGCAGGAAAGACAGACAGGATCTAAATGCACTGCTGATGGAGGAAACACCTGTTCGGTAATGAGTATGAGCTCTCCGGCTGGTCCTGGTGGTTAACATGAATACTGAAGAGCAGGTATTCATGTGGTGCACAGGGTGTTTTATAATTTTATTTACACTGTGTGTGTGTGGGTTGTGCACGAACTGAGGTGGAAGGAGCAGGGAGATAGAGGCTTTTGTGTATGTGCAAGCCTCTGTGTGTGTGTGTGTGTGTGTGTTTAAGAGAGGCAGACTGTGCGGTTTGAGTATTTTTTTGTGAGGCAGGAAGGACAGCATTTTATGAATTTATGCATTCTGTAGGTGTGCGTCTTTAGCACCGATGGGACGCTTCTGAGTGTGTGGGAGTGTGTGTACGCACATGCACTCGTGTTTGTGTGGATGTTTTGCAGGTGTGTACATCTTAACTAGTACGACCTGGCTGTCTCCAGTGCGCCTTCTAACATCCCGTACAGTAGCTGCCCCGAGGCAAAGGCAGCCTCAGCTGAACTGCTCCACTCGCCCCTCCGTGAGGGATTATTTAACATGACCTTGACCGTGAACCCAAACCTTTATTTTCTTACATACAATGTACCTGTAACCGCGTCCCGAGTACGTAATGTGTGGAATAATTCTTTTTTGTAGGTCACATGCCGACATGCAAGCACATTTAAGGTATTCTTACAGCCAGTGTTTCCTTTAACCGCCCTCTTAGATTTAAAGCTACACTGATCACCACTTTAATTTAAACGTGAAAGGTGTCGCCTTGCAGTCCCAGCTCAGCTCTAATGAGCGCTGCAGTGTCTTTAAGCTTCTTGTTTTGGTTTCACAGCATCCGATCCGCCATACACTAAATATCAAACAATGTTGGCGGCTAACTGATAAACATAGTGGAGCAATTACCAGCTAAAGAGCCAGATATGTTTCTCCCGAGGTGGTGGAGACCAAAAACAGAGCTAAGAAGAGTGAACTGAGATTATTGTCATCTCTAAAAAAAAACAAAAAAAAAAAAAAAAAACTTACCAGACATTTGATGCCACTTGTGTGGTACAGCACATTTCATTTATACCACCACAGCATTGAGGTTCAATGCACAGCCCTAATGGCACCACTGCATAAAATGGAAAATTGTAAATTCGTTCTGCATAATTTTATAGAAATTTCTCTTCTGTTTACAATGATAATTACATAACTGGGTCGTCTAAGAGTCTGTAGGGTTGAATGTCATTACAGAGCATAACAAAGGTTCTACTCATTTCAAAGCTTTGGCCACTCTAAAATGTTATCCAGATGTGGACAATACAAAGAAACATCTCACGGAAGCAAGTATCCATCACTATGAATGAATAACAACCAGTTTTAAGTGGCATGTAGTACTGGTATTACTGATCCAGATTCCCTCAACCATCCTTTTCAGTCTAATCCTAATTCAGAGCTCCTACTTAGAGATGCTTGATAAAACCAGTCTGATCATTGTCTTGGCTACAGCTTACTTTTAAATCCTAAACTTCACCAACAGAGGGGAAAATTACAGACATGATCCCTGCATGCGTGGAGACCATTTATACTCAGGTTAGTTTCCAGAAATGGTCTCCAACCACACAGTCTTTGCCAGCCAGGCCCAAGCTACACTAACAAGCCTTCAAACCAAAACCGGGTTCCCCTGAGGATTACGCCGGGATTTGAGTCGTCGTCGGATTTATAGAAGGGATGAGACGTTTATCTTTTTGTCCCCCCCCCCCAACATTTCTTCCTCCAGCTTTGTACTGTCTTGCATATCTGTCTGTCTCATTCTCTTCTTGTCTCTATCTCTGTTTCTTTCTCGCTCCTCTCGCTTTCTCTCTTAATCACAGATAGAGACAAGTCTTCTGGGCTGTTGGCATTCAGCTCTAGTAGTGAGAAGAAGGGAGAGGGAGGAGGCGAAGGAGGAGGAGGAGGAGGAAGAAGAAGAAGAAGAAGAAGAAAAGCGCTGCTGTCAGTTCCTCTCCTCTTGCTCCGCGGGACTGGAAGGACAAAAGCTTTCCCTGACAGGCCGGATCGCCCATATCTCTACCCAACCGACGTGTCATCACCCTGTGTCCTCACCATACTGCCACGTACTCTTTTCTCTCTCTGTCACAAACCCCCCTGTCTTATTAGAATAACACAATTCATGGGGATTAGTGTATGGTGTGTTGAGGAGGAGATAGCAAGGCAGCGGCTCATGCTCAGTGTCATTACTCTGTGTGGGTGTGATTACATGTTCATGTGCATTTGGGTGTTACATGTGGATCAGCATGTTGCGCGTCTCTCTCTCTCTCTCTCTCTCTCTCTCTCTCTCTCTCTCTCTCTCTCTCTCTCTCTCGAGCTATTGCAGCGATTTCAGGGAAGTGGGCAATCTGCCGTATGCTTCCCCAACAACGAGGCTGTCAAGTGTTTTTCAGTGTGATGTGACTATTATGGTCGAGAGACAAACACGCTCCCTACAGTCTAATGATCCCCTACAGAAGTCCATTCACGGTGACTGCTGCAGGGGCTACAATAAGGATGCTATAGATACAGTACACACTGTGATCAAGGATGAAAAATCAGCAACAAAAGGGATATATGACCACCACTACAGGCAATCTGACCTGATGGGAATGTGCTGCTTGTGCAGCTTCTCATCAAGTCACACCTTCCACTTTGGCAGCTTACACCGTAAGGAGAAAATCCACTTTCGTTCCATTATAGAAAAAAACGTCCGATCCACCCTAAAATAGACGTCTGCAAGACTGCATCGACACCATAAATAAAACACAACATTTTTTCACAACGGATTGCCCTTCTGACGGTAATAAATAAAGGTTTGTATTCAGCAGAGGTTGTGTTTTAGCTGTAGTCACTTCCATGCTTCATGCTCACAAGGAACTGTTGAATAAACTAGTTAAAAGTCTGAGTTTGTAAGGCAGAATGAGAAATTAGTTTACTATCTTAAACAAAAGCATTTTAGTGTTGCAGTTCCCTGAAATTTGGGGAATTATGATTATGAACAGATTACAAAAAGAGTGGCCCAAATCCGTTCTTTTAGTACCTACTACGGGGCCAAAATCCAAAAATGCTGGATCATACATTCTCCATAAAGCAACTGGAGTCTTTTCATACAGCCTCCCTTAGCAGAGCGTCTTTCAAAATATTTCACACCTCCACTTTGTAAAGCAGACATTCATACAGTCATAAATTTAAAGTCTCCAATCCCAAACCAAGTTTCCGGGGGCTTTAAATTCAGACTCTTTGGTTGAAATACATTTTTTTTCACATCAGGCTCTGTGACACACACACACACACACACACACACCATGTGCATAGGCTTAAAAATAAAAAGCTGATCATACTGTACTTAGTCTTAGTTTTTTAATTGAAAAGTGTATCCAAGGAGCCAGTATCATATCACATCTGAAACTGAACCCCAGTAGCTAATAAAAACTTGAACGTTCAGAGTCTGTACTAAGAAAGAAACAGATCAAAGATTAAGTCTTCAATAATCTGATTAAAAATCAAACCAGTGAGATGAGTTTGAATAATGTCCTTTGAGTAAATCTTAAAAAAAAAAGAAAAAAAATGTCTTCTTATAAATTCACAGTTATGTAATTCAAGTACAGTTTCTTACAGCAGTCGGCACTGACCTGTTTTTATAAAATACAGCAGATCTATTTAAAGGCATAACCCTCCAACTACTAAACAGCAAGGGAGTTGAGCGATTGGCCTAATAACCCCTCCGTATGGTGATGGTCTAGTCCAAACCTGTGTGTGTGTGTGTGTGTGTGTGTGTGTGTGTGTGTGTGTGTGTGCTTTTTAGCTCTGTGCAACATGGATACCTGATTTCAGATTAAACTAATTCAGCCCCCCCACCCAGGGCCTCGTATTCCTCTCTCTCTCTCTGTCTCTCTGTCTCTCTCCCAGGGCTTTTTGCTAAGCCTCTTACCTATGGGATTATTGGCAACGCTAGGTATTATATAGCTTCATTCATCTGGATGATGCGTTATTAATGTGTTGGGGAATGAAACCATCTGTAACAGCGGCAGAGGATGATGGGAGGATGAGGCGAAGACTGGGGCTGGTAGAGAGAGAGAGAGAGGCAAGCTGTCTCACAGAGGCAGGAGAGACAGCTGGAGTTGCGGTGATGGCGTTGTGTGTGTGTGTGTGTGTGTGTGTGTGTGGGGAACGAGGGTTGACACAGAGTGATGCAACAATAATTGGTGGTAATGGTGAGGTTTGTTTGAATAGACTTGACACGGAGAGATGAACAGTTGTTATGATCTTTGATTTGGCAGTTTTTTACGGATGAGGCATACAAAGGCATCCAGCTGAGCACAAAGCACACACAGACACGCAGGCATGTACACAGCCGAGCAGAAAGGAGAGAGGACGCACATCTTCGTGTCTTTTAGCCTTTTTTCACAAATTACCCATTTCAGACAGGGTATCGAAAACTGTACCTTTAGCGACCAGCGCGTTAGGGCATGCGCGCTGCTAGTTCGAAGATAGTTACTTCACATAGCAATGTGGACTTTGATGGCGAAATGCAGATAGCGTAACGTAAGGACGCTGACTGGAATGGTCGGCTAATGGCAGACTTCCAACAGTCTACTTCCTGTGAGCCAGACCAGTAGCGGCCCGACACCGCAACTCTTTATTGACTTTTCATTTCATTTCCACTACGGAAAAGCACCATTATGACTGTGTTCAAACATTTCAAGAACCCTACGAATTTAAATCAAGGACACATAACAATATTTCAGAACACATCAGAATTTCCTGAAGTGATATCTGTTTGCTTGTATCCGAAGTTACTTGCTAATGTAATTATATAAAGCAGAGAAAAGCAGCGAATTATCTGGAATCTGGAACGGTGAAGTCGGTTTCCTATCACATTATGGGCCCCGTAAAGTGAACCTCAATGCCCTTCTTAAATTGCGTCTGTAGCAATGATCATAAAGTTTTAAGTAGCTGACACTGACTGCTTGGTTAGAGTCTTCTTATTCTTTAATCGGACACCAAAAGTTCTCCTCACCTATCCTTCATGACCGCATTGTTATTTTGAAGTAAAATACTGTACACATTGTGTAGATGCTAAAGTTGTTTCCTGTGATTATGCAGTTATCCATTTGCACTATCAAACAAAACACAATAATGGAACTTGCTCTGCTCTCATCAGCCAAGCAAAGAGTCGACATAACATCCTGCCACTTGTTGAACAGTTAAAAGGCTATTCCTCCTTTAGACAAGTCAGCAAAGAGGACAGAGGGGGACAGACAGAGAGAGGAGCTGCTGCCTCTGCTGTAAACAGATTACATGGATACGACAGTGAAGAGGCCTGCAGTACATTCAGCACCTGTGCTTGAAGGAGTGTTTCGCAGGCAAGTGTCTGTGTTGTGATGTTTGAGCTGCTATGGATACCCAAACTTTCAGTGTACAAACTATACATCGTCTGAAGTTTTAGGATTCCACAGTGACATTGATAGTTTGCATACGAGCAGGATCGGCTGGGTGAAATAACACGACAGGGTTTTAATGGTATACCGCATTATGAGAATAATAAAATGTTTTTCCTTTGCAGGTTTTGAAGGATGGTGCCATGTATACAAATTACACTTCAACTTCAAAGTGTCTTGGGTTTTTCGATGCCTCTCTTTCAAGTCTGAGGTGCATACTTCTTCCCTCAGATCTCAATATGTTCCCACCTCTCTCCGAGACTAACGGCACTTGAAAAAGACTCTGTCTGTATGCAAAATCACAACGACAGATGGATGGACTGATGGGCAGGCTGTACTTTACTTTCCCCTCATTACGGGTTTTACAGAGTAACACTTTATTGGTGTAATGATTGGGACATTTGAAATTTTAAATCACACAGTGCATCTTCTGGGTGTCTCTGGACTGTAATTATGTATGTTCAAAGGTCTGTTTAAAGCAGAATAGCTCACACTCCAAGACGATTTACTTTTGGGGAGTGCCAATTTAACTGCCAATTACAACTACTAAAGTGTTTTTCTATGATACAAAAAACAGCATTGACAGTGACTGGCACATGAAATGGCACTGGAACAAACTGCACTGGCAGGAATGCAATGTGAGAAAGAAGTGAATCTGGGTAAAGGTGAGAAAGACGATTTTGTTTCAAAGTGAATAAAAAGATGTTCGGGGAATGAAAAATGAGACGGCTAGCACACAATAACTGACAAAAGTTTGAATGAATAGAGACTAACACAAGCTGTTTGGACTGAATTGAATTAATTCGAACACACATAGCCTAATCCTGAACTAATGTTGTCAAATTGACTTTGTCCCTCTGCTGCTTCACTTGAGTGACGTTAAGCTAACGTTACGCATTTTACAAAGTCAGCTATATACTTTCAATTTTTTTTTTTGTTTGTTTCGTCAAATACAGAATTTCTTCCTTAAATTACTTACAACAGTTTGGCGCCATGATATTACCTGCTCATAACTCGCTAGCTTCCTTACACCTTACGTTAGCAACCCGAACATCAGCAGCGTAACGTGACACAACGTAACACGGCTGGGCTTATAAACTGTAAGATTTTGAGCATGGCAGCTCATTTTCAACCGAGCTAGGAAAAACTGGTACATTTTCTCACACATGCTGTGAATCTGGAATTCAACCAGATAGCAAATACCTGATTTGTTCCCACATTCAAACTGTATTTCTTTGAATTTCGATTCAAAGCTACACCGTGAGTACAGTCATTAGCTGTACACCCCCTCGTTACAATGTATGTTGTAACCCCCACGTGCCAAATAATAAAACAAAAGGAAATCAGAAAAAAAGACTTCTGAGCATTACTATAAATATGTATGTGTGTGTGTGTAGGAGTGTTTGTGTGGAGTTGCTTCCCTGCATCTACGTACATACATAATTTCGGGTGTTTATGTGAGTGAGTGCCGGTGTGTGTGCGTGCATGTGTGTGAGTCAGCACTGTGATCATGGACACAGTGGGATGATTCACATTGTGGTTGTGGTGGTGGTTGGAGAATAGACTGGTAGCAACAAGAGATTTCAGCAAAGCTCCTAAATGCAAAACATATGTACGGTGCATTGTTACGTGTTCCGCACATGATCACAATTTAAACGCTTAATCCCGGCACGACTGGAGTGTTTACTAAGTTATTTCAACCCCTTTAATGTTAATTCTGACAGCCTTTGCCAATCGTCTAAGAGCTCATTTATTCTCATTAACTCCTGAAAGGCAGCTTCAAACACTTTGATGTCAGTTAGTGTAAGCAGTCATCACAAGATGAGAAGAAGAAGTGTTTCTCAACGCTACACAAGTACATTAATATCATTCTTACATATGGGAACCCCCACATAGTGAGACAGACAGGACTTGCTTCCACTTTCACTTCTCTAAACTCAGTGTTTCCGTCTCCGACACTGAGCACACTGAGTAGACTATCTTTATATCTGCTGGCACTTGTTTCTTTGCATAAGTCTTCAGCCAAGTGAATCACTGTGGTGAACATCTTTATACGGAAATATAATGTATAATATTTAGTGAATAAGCTTGTCATGTTGTGTATTATCACCGCACTGTGGAAGCATGTAGAAAGGGCTGAGGTCAGTGTGCATTTTCAGATGGTTTGTCATGACATCCTCGCCATCCTCGTAAACCATTAGGAAAACTCAGTGCAGTGGGAAAACGTGTACATCAGAGGTAATGTTACGTGTAATGCCATGACTAATAGGGAAACTCTTTACAACATGTGTGAGCTGGACACCCGCTGGGCACGCGGGGATCATGACAGTATATGACTAGGGCGGCAGATGGAAAAAAAAAAAAAGAAAACGCTGACGACCAGATGTGAAGCTCGGAGCCAGGCGCTTTTCAAAGCTATACTCGGTCTCCCGCTGGAGGTAGATTGGTTTAATTCTGGCACATTAACAGTTTTTCACATCCATCACCAGGGCCGCCTTAATAAGCACCTATTAATAATAATTGTGATGCTATCTCCTGTAATAAACCGATGTCAGGCAAAACAAGACAGACTAATTAATAAGTGTAGAAATTTCATGATGTGGGATCTGCAACAGGTAGCCGCTGTCTCTGTGCAAAGACACTCGCTGCTAACGTTGTATCACGCGTGCGGTTATATCCGGATGTATAAGCCAGCGGAGATGGGAACAACAAGCTGTGGTGTCTGTTGGACTAGATGAAGAAAACATCTACGCTCTGTAGCAGCATTTCCCTCAAGAGACACAACAGGAGACAACCGCTAATGACAAGTGTAGCTCCTGCCTGCTGGGATGACACATCCGACACTAGGCATAATGTTTTCCATCCAGCACAAGTTATCGCATAGAAATTCTGCCATTGTCATAGCGTAGCTTCTGGCTCATTCTATTCTGGATCAAAGTGGTGCTCGCCCCTCTGTCAGGCGTGGTGCCTCATATAGCATCAGTTGGCACTTATGCGTCACCCTTAGGCTGGACGACTCAGGCGCACGCACAAACACACACACACACACACAGGATGAGAGAAAGAATGAAAAGGCAGTGATTAACCAGTTGAGGGAATGCATGTGGCTGACGGGCTGACCAGTTGAATGTGGAGAGTCCTGGGGGGCCACAGAACAGCAGAGAGTCGACAATCTGACAGGCAGGCAGCAGGCAAGCAGACTGGCTGGCGGACTGACGACTGACTGGCATACAGGCTGCGTGAAGCGCCTCGAGGCGGATGGGGATGAAAGCCCTTCTTTAAAAGGTCACGGGTGCAGAGCCACTGTGTGTTTTAATAGCGAAACACATTTGGACAAATCGGTGTTGACACGGCGTGAATAGGTTCTGACACAACTGAAGCCACGGCTCCCGTTATGTCACCAGATTAGTCACTTATGTACTTATAGGGACGTTGCAGCAGTCCCATACAGCACATTATTACAACAATACCCTGGAGCTCCACGGACACAATTTGAGTCCCTGCAGGACGATTACGAGGATACTTCGTTAGAGGATTCTCCAACTGTCCCCAAAAATAGACTCGGATATGACCCGTCCTTAACATGACTTTGTGCCGTGGAGATGCCAGCAGGTGGGACAATCAGTCCTACCAAATGAAGTGAGTGAGTCACTGTACAACCTGCAGAGGAAGACAGATGATACAGTGCGTGGCTCTGAGTGACTGACTGACTGACTGACTGACTGAGCGTGGAGGCCACAGTGTATCACGCTACATCAAAGCCGGTTATCTACTGGTTGCACGGTGGTTGAGGAGTAGACTCGTACTCGAGTGGCTGGCAGCTTTGTGAAAGAGAGTGCGGTGTGTGTGTGTGTGGGTGGGGGGGGTAAAAGCCTGCACGCTTGCCAGTAACAACCACGTCCAATTTCTTTAGGGCCGGCCTAACTGCTTCAGAGACCGTGTGAGCAAGGAGCCCAATTTTGGAGAATTTAATTCCAGACACCAGGTTGTGAAAATTAATCACATGCCGCACGGAAAAAGCACTGTATGGACAAAAAGAGAAAAGCTACTCAGTGTGCAGCCTCCAGGGCACAGGAGCCAGACTCAGTAAACATTTTTTTTTTTTTTTTTTTTTTGGAAGGGGGGAGCCCACTTGTCTCTTAGATTTTCCAAAATCACCGCCTCCTCTACTTTAACTTCATTTATCCCTGTTCTGTTATCATTACATTTGCTCCGCACTCACATTTGTCTTGACCTTTGTGTCTCGTGCTGTCACCACCAATAAAAGTCTTTCCAGAGCAGAGGAGCAGATGACTCTAATCTTTGTACACTCATCAAAAAAACAACTCCACAAATTAGGTTAGGTTTCAATTTGGCCTTGCTTGAACAGGCTGCTGAGCCACGCAGCTCCCGTATTGGACTTAAAATACCAAACAGACCGTGACAGTTACAGGCTGTAACCCCACTCAGTGACTCTGCTACTATCTTATGAAAGGATTTGCCCAGCCATGCTCATCATTCCCCCCTTTTTTTTTTAGCCAACTACACCTCTGAGTTCAGGTTTCATACTCAGCTTTTTTTTTTTTTTTTTTTTGGTGGGGGCATTTTAAACCTGGAGTCCGGAGTGCGCTCATTCAAACGGCGCAATGTGGCTGACTGTCCTCGGCGAGCATTCAGCAGCTGAGGATGCTCGTCTCTCAGAGAAAACAGTGGCTCCCCTTCGCATCTGTCTTCCCTCAGACATCCTATCATTCCCCCAGCGAGGCAGCAGCCTCTGTTCAAGTGACAACAATCAAACATTCATTCATTTTGAGGCCCGGTCGTGTGCTTGTCTAACCCTCTCCTCCCAAAAAAAAAAAAGCGCAAACTGGAGATGTTTTGACCTGCCTGCCAGCCCCTCCGGGCTTCATCCCCGGCGAGACAGTCTCTCTTTTTTTAGCGGGGGATATGATGTGAATACATCGGTAGTGCCTCTCCGTCTTACCGGCTGCTGTATGTGTCGAGATGTCCCCTTCCCCGGCGGAGGGAGATGCTGCCGCTGCTGCTGCCGGAGCCCGTGCTGGAAATAGTCGCTGCCAGCGGCTTTGTTGCCTGCGACCCGGTCCCTCTTCTCCCGCACGCTGGAGCCTCCGTTTTCCCTGTCTTCGCCGGAGTCGAGGCTGCTGAAGTTCCACACAATCAACGTCTGCACCAGCAGCACCGTGAGGGCTGCTATCAGGGCGGACCGCGACCGGCGGGCCAACCTGCGAGCACACAAGCCGCCAACCATCTTCGCACCGGGCTGCACGGAGCTGGAAGGACCGTCTGTGGCTCTGCTGCGCAGCGCGACGGGAGGAAGGAGTGGAAGTAGAGGGAGGACGAGGAGGTGGTGGTGGTGGTGGTGGGGGAGGAGGAGGGAAGGGAGGGAGGGAGGTTGAGCTTTACGGTGGTGGAGGCGAGGAGGAGCGTCGAGAAGGAGAGGCACAGGGCCACCGTGTGGTGAAACTCGGCGAGAGGCTGTTCATGATGCTCCAGGCGACTGTTCTCTAAACGACACCCTAAATTTTCATCTCTCCGAGAGGGGATTCTGATAATGACCAAATACCTGCAATAAAATTTGCAATATCAAATCCCGTATTCCACAGCAGAGGACAGCAGTGTTGTTGAGCCTCCAGGGGTCTCGACAGACATGCTGAGCCCAACAGGGGCGTAGCCGGGAACTCTGGGCCCCCCCTGATATGTCGCCTGGGGCACCATTGAACTAATTCAAACCTCCCAGTGAAATTGTTGTAGGGCCTGTCCCTAATGTCGAAAAGATTATCTCCATTTTACACTCCACTCGCTGGATCCCAGATCCAATTTCCTCCCCTGCCTCTTGTGATGTCAGTTAGAGCAGCTCTGAGTTCAGATATTTGCCCCCTCTGATGCCCCCTCTTGGTTGGGTGTGCCTGCTAATTTTTTCATGCCCTCCTCGAGGCATTTTCAGGTTTCATTTTTTTGGCAAACTTAGCTGTAGCTTATTGCTCTCCTGGGTATAATTTGGCTTGGGCAATAGTGTTATTCACAGCTGCAGTCAACTTAATTAACTGCACATGCATCTATTTTCCATAACTACTGATACTAACCAGGGTCACGAGGCGCTGGAGCTTTGGTGTACAGTAGTACAGCGCGCTAACAATTAGAAATACATCCTAGCTGTACTCATGACTGGCAGCGCAGTCAGCGCCTCATACAGACGTGCCTCACATGGGCCAAATACTGCGATTCAATGTAGTGAACATGAAAATTTAATGCAAGCGTTTGACTGTTGATCCACACTATTTTAATCCTCACGTGACAAAAAAAGAGGAAGGAAATGCACGTGTAGTACAAAAGGATAGGATAGACATCAACAAAAGACGTTAGTTCCACATTAAATAAAACAATTATAAGTGATAAAATAACGGAGTATAATGAAATCTCTGATCTTGATCTTTAGTTTGAACATGTGGTTACAGTTACTAAGCCCTGTGAGCAGAGCGTATTTGGACATGATTAGAGAGCAGAGGTAAATTGAATTGTGTAGGGGGAAAAACATGATATAGAACTTTTGATATAAGATAAGATTTTACTAAAATATAAGATTTTTTTTTAAATTTACTGCACAGAAAATGCAATCTAAGTTTAAGTAATGAAGAAATCTAGCTACAGCAGAGATGATCTGGCACAGAATGCTCCATAGGGTTAAATATGTTCAGTCCTTTCTCTGCTGCTTAACATGATTAAAAAGATACTGAAAGATACTGGTAGTCTCTCACACACACACACACACACATATATATATATATATATATATATATATATATGGGTAGCCTAGAGAAGGACACCTTGTAAACAAATCCACACAAAGTCAGAGCTCGCTCATGTTTGATGCTTAAAATTCCTGCGTGAGATTCTGCCTATACATGTAGATCAGTCAGTCAGTCTCGACTGCACATGGTAATTAAAGAGAAAAACTACAAGGCAGCTCAAAATGTGATTTCATTCACACAGGAGACCGTCTAGCACTTGCTGAGAGTTTATGTAGGAAGCTTCATAAATAACTCTCAAGTCCTACTCTGAGGTGGGAATATTTTTAGTCCAATCAAACTTTCAGCTCAATTCTTCAGTGCGGTTCAGAGATGCTTGTTAAAAATGCTTCCCGAGCCCCATTGACATGCAAACCCCACGAGTAACAGAGAGCGCAACACTTCACCTACACCAAGGAGGTAATTTTTGGTTTTGCTTCTTGGCTTGTACAGTAGCTGGACGATGTTGATGCTGCCAAGCTTAAGACCTCAGCCGGATAATAAAAGGAGTACTTCTAAGAATAATCCTACATTTTGACTCATGAGTCAAGAAATTTTTCACACATGTAGGGCTTAGGCACTTTGTATGACGTGTTAAAATAAACTCACAGCTAAATCTAAACCTGTGACTCAAGTGCTAACGGAAATGACTCCTGAGTGATAAAATAAAAAAAGGGATAAAGTGATGTCTACTAAAAATGTACTCTCTCTCTCAAGCACTGAATGAGCCAATCACAGGGCTGCATGTCAGGGCTGCATCACACCATTCATCATAGTTTAGTGCACATCTCTAGCCCACTCATTATATCCAGTGTTACACTGTCTTCAGCATATTTTATGAAGAGACATTTCCTCATCATAATCATTATGTAAGGCTCTCTATTTCATTTCTCTACTACAAATAAAATCCAAAATGACCAAACAAGTTTTTTTCTAGCCCTATATACTGCAAATATAAGCACCAACAACTGGAATGATGTGGCACAGAAGACCATGATGAATTATTGGATACACTGTTCAAAATGTGGCTTTGAAGCTGTATTTTTATACACAAAGTGTCCATTCAAATAAGCGTACTCAGCTTGCCCACTGGTGGTGCATAAAGACAAGCTTAAGAGCTCAAAACCACAAGTGTGGGTACGTGTTGGACAGACCATCTAACTTTTATCAACTTCATGTCATCATCATTTCCAAAGCAGCTGTTTGACATTGGAAAATGTGTGGGTGACTCGTAACAGGGTTATAATACACTTTGGGCTCTCTTAAATAATGCACATGCTGAGTCTTAACACAGCATGGCACGTATACTTCTTAATTATTCTCCTTAATTAAAAGACTAAAAGTCATGTGGAGTGCCTTAGCCACTGCAACGTTGCTGGTTTCAGTCCAGCCGCCGACCTTTAAAACATGCCATACCGCTTTCTCTTCTCCATTTCCTGTCTGCCTCTGCCATCCAGTAAATGCCAAAAGAAAATTTAAAATGATGTCATTTTAATGCATTAAAGACTGTAATTTTACTTTAGGTGACTGTGTAAATACTGTTCTGGAAATAAAACTCACCCTGAGAGGAGGCTGCTGTCCATGGCAGGCTGACTGACAGCAGCACTGGTGGTGTGACTCAGAATGCAAGCAGCTCTACTTTGGGTTGCTATACTTTAAGATAGTGGGAGCTGATCGTCTGAATAGCACATACAATCCCTCCAATCTTCATACAAGCCTACTCCATATTTTGTCTTGAATTTCCCTGTTGCTGTCACACACACTTAAGCAGAAGATTTTTTGGCCGCCGTCATCCATTCAGGTATTCCATAAATATCTCTTAAAGGACCGGTGTGTAGGATTTAGTGGAATATAGTGACGTAGTTGCTGACTACAGCCTTGTTACCTCAAACTCACCTTCCTAACATGATGGAGAAACTGTGTTGGTAATGATATGCATGAAAAATAGTCCTATGTGGAGCCAGTTCAGTTTCTTCGTTCTGGGCTACTGTAGAAATATGGAGGTTCAACATGGTACCTCATCCTAAGGTAACAAAACGTAATGGCCGTGTTTTTTCAAGTGATTATATACAAATGAAAACATAGTTGCACATTATATTCTATTTCTGCGATATCCTGTAAATTGAGGCCCTGTAAATCATACACATCGGCCCTTTACACCCTCTGAACACGCACACACACACACACACGCACACACAATCAGCTTCTTATTCTGAGTAATGACTCAACATTTAACACAAAATAACCTGCCAGTTATAACAGTTCTGGTCTCACTTGAGAGATTTCTGCATTTCTATTTTAGTCCTTGCTCTTTCTCACCCGTCTGAAGAAGGTGATGACACATTCTCCTGTGCACCAATCAGACTCGGCGACAGTTTAATCAAAACGCGATGTCTTTTTTTGAGGTTTGTTTGTTTTTACTTGCAAAGCCTCTGTCAGTCATGTCTGAATGTCCAACACACACCCACACGGTCCTGATGAAGGAGATTAGTTAGTAGGAGTTTTTGATTATTAAACTCTTAGTCATGAGTTTTTAATGTTACAGAGAAATACTATATAAGATTTGTAACCAGGGAGCTTTAAGTTTAAAATAAATGCCTGATTATTAACTTTATGTACTATATAATATACTCCCACTACTAATTAGCTGGAACAGGCTCTTATTTGTCACTATGTTAATAGCTGTTCTATGTCTCCAGAGGCATTGATTTGTCCCTAAATTATATCTGCATTGTTATGGTTTGCACGAGCAGATACAGAGCTACATTTGTAATAATTTTCACATTTTTTTAAACTGTGTTCACCAGTTCGTCACCAACACTGTTGTTACTGCTGAACAGTGGGCAAAACAATGAGCTGAAAGACACTAAAATCCTCTGTAGGGTTGAGGGGAACCACAGAGTCGGGTATAATTCCCTCTGGGTTTGTCACTCGATGCGACACCTTTCACATTACATGTAGTCATTTGATCTATTGTTTCCATAAAAATATTAATGCAGCGCCTTGACACACAACACCAGAATAACCCCACGAGGAAGCCCTGAGTGACAACTGCGACGGTGTGATAAACAAGCCTCATCGATCTAAAGGTTTTGAATGCGCTAATGTTAGAGCTCCTTCAACTGTAACATCGCTTCGACTAATCACTCTAAACAGACACCTGTGTGATGTTAAGGTTACAGTTTCATCTGCCTCATATTCAAATATGAACTGAAGCCTTTAATGAAAGCTGCGGTGCTGTGAGGGGAAGCGTTTTTCATTTACCAAGATCTGACACACAAGGGATAGTTACATCAGACTACTGGTAAATGAAAGAAGAGACTGCCTACTCCAAGCATTTATCATGTTTACTCTGTGGTGTTGAATAAGCAATTGAGCTTTAGGCTACTTAATTCTGCAGATGGGATAAATGATTATTAGCCAAAAAAAAAAAAAAGAGGTTTGAATCGACTGCAGAAGAAGAAAAATGTTGAATTTATGTTCTGTCTGTTACGTTTGTCCCTTTGTTTCATGTTTAATGGTAGACCTTGGATAACTGCTAATTGCAAAATGAGGCTCAGAAAGCTTTGGGACACGGTGCTGTTTAACGTTGAATAAAGAGAACAACACACTCAACACTTCATTTAATAATTCTGAAGTAACACAATGACAATCCCATGAAAGCTTTTCACGGCCAAAGCCATTTTGGTCATTTTATATACTTTGTTTCTGAGCAACAAGCCACTTGGGTGAATAAATAACACTGTAGGCCTGAGACAGACAGTAGATATAGCTTTCTGACACATTGATAGCTGGTTATACTATATGTTGAATGGCGGGCAAAATAAGATAATTGGGTGCGGAAAAGAAAAGAAAATTGCTGGATGCAAAGTTTGACACCAGACCAAGTTTTGCATATATCAAGGCAGTGAATTATATACTGTAGTGACTGCCGAAACACAGAAAAAGAAGTTATCATTTTGAGCACCACATTGTGGTTTTCATCTTCAGGAATGCCTCAGCTGACACGCAGACAAAGCACATAGTGCAAAGCCCAAAACAAGAGCTCCGCAGGAAACAAAAGCAGATATTTCTCTGCGAGCCCGAGCCGCTGACCTTGTGGTTCTCACGTCGACATGGCAATTAGACATTCCTGCCATTTTCAGAATTAAATACGGGCTTTTTACAATAGCTGTTCATTTGCGGCTTAACTGTTTGTTAAGCTTATCCCTGTACAGTTTCCCCCCATCAAAGGGCTGGAACAAAAAAGCAATAGAGCACGTCTAGGCAAGCTTTAACAAAATGAGAGGGGAGCAATTTGTTCATGTCACCCGTTTTACAGGCCATCATTCAGCCACCTAGGCAGGGACATAATGCTGTTAGATTGCAGCGCTTGTCACAAAGAGGAGTCGCTTAAGTATTCTGTCATCCATGTTCAAGTGTTTAATCTGTATTCTCATCATAGAGTTTTCCTAAAGTATTTTGAAATGCAGCACAAATTATTAACTTGGTGGTATTTCTGCAGGCAAACAGAGCCAACAGAGATAACACAGCAGACCGCAGGCGGATAAATGTTGAATTTCAAAAAGTCTTTATGTACGCACAGACTCGCCGAAGATATTTGAGCATCTTATAAAGGGTAATTCTCACTTCATCAAGGAGAGTGAGGGACAGGAGGACAAAGAGAGAGAGAGAGAGAGAGCCTGGCATGGAAAGAAATGTAAAGTTGCTAATTATGACAGAGATGAGAAAGACAGGAATGAGGGAGGAGATGCATGTGAAGCCATTAATGAGGGAAAAATGAAAGAAGAGTGAGATAGGGAACGGTTAAAAGACAAAAAGATGTAATTGGAAAGTAGAGGTGAAGTTACAAAACCGGAGAAAGAACAGAAAACATAATCAAAGCATGGCAAGTGCACCTATAGGTCTACTAAATTAGCTCATAGATGAGGGTAGAATCAGGTAAGGACAGAAAGCAGGAAAACAAAACCATTTATGAGCTCAATGTAAAGATGATTAAAGACAAAAAAGGAAAATAATACGACACAGCGAGCTACTCATGCTCCTCTGGCAGCACAGCCATGTCTTCCCCTCTCATTAGCTGTAGCTCTGTTGCTTAGGGGACCGAGTGGGCCGACAGCCGCCACGACAATGGTTACCATTCCCTGAGGCAACAAATGCTGATTTTAATTAGAGCTGACCTCTTTGTCACTCAGCGAGACAGACACACACAGACTGACCAGACTAACTCACTGGGAGATTCAAGCAAAGCCGTCCTCACAAACACCCCACCCGAGTCTTCTGAGGTACAAATAGAGACGGCAAGGCAGAGAGTGAGACAGATGAGCAGACAGCTGGTGGAGTGAGTCTGGGACAGGAGGGAGAGGAACACGGGTAGGGGCTGCACAACATGACTGTTGAAGCCTTAGGCGTCCTGCTGTAGGACACTCTCATGCATTCAGTGTTTTATGTAATCAGGCAGCGTGCTGACTGGAGTGCAGTAGAACACAGTGAAACACAGCGGCACACAGGTGTCCTTGACAGCGATGCCCCCAGGGGACCAGAGGGAGCCTTTTTTCTCCCACTGTGATACGACAAGAAACTAAAGCAGTAGCCGCGGTTCGTACATGGCTCATACTGTACGCGAAGAAAGGTAGAATTTTGACTGTCTGATGCCGTGTTTGAGCTTGTATAATATAAGAGGGCCCAGGACACAACTAATCTGCAATGCCTGTGTCAAAGATGAGTAGAAGACCTGTTGGTGGAGACCTTAGTAAATCTATTGTAATTGACCATTCGCTAAACCCCTGCCCTGGACAACAATTATCCAATCACAGCTTAAACGTAGCTATTCAGAACAGGCAGGACGCCAAGCTTTAGAGTCCTCCAAATCAAAACGGTTTATATGGAGTATTAAGTTTGGAGGATAGTGCCTTTTTTGTTAGTCTTTACAAAACAAAACCACAAGAGCAAAAGTGTAATGATGCATTAAACTATTCTCTATTTCTGTTGAACCTAAGCTGCAAATGTTAGCATGCCTGGCTACCTCGAAGTACAGAGTATTGTCAAGCTAACTACAGCATTTAGTAATGTTACAGGTTAACTGCTCGGTTCCATGATTATGATGGGTTCTGGCTGTGATGTAGGCTACTGGAGCTGATCGCGGCCATTCAAGCAATGCTTGTGATTGTACCAGATGAGCTGCAGCAAGTTTCAAAAGCATCCCAGAAGTGGCTCTCCAGTAGAGAGACCAGCTATGTCAAGCAGCACAGAGCAGAATGCACCCAATTTAAAAAAAAAAAAAAGAGTTTGAGAAAGTTTGAGAAATATTTGTTCAGCACTGGAGCACTGGTACATCCACAGTGTGCAAGCCAATATGCCACTACATCAGAGTTTATTAACGTTAGCAGCTTTGTTCCGTTTCTTTATTTGGTTTATAAATCTTCTGTGAAAGGTAAACATGTTGAATTTTTGTAATCAACATGTAGTCTATAGTATAGCATAGCAATCATGAGCATATTTAAAGTCTGGTTAAAAATTGTGATGTAAAGCAAATCACCTGGCAAGGTTGAAAGCATTAGCATTAGCATACACTAACTAGCAGCTGTTAAAATCTGCTAGCAGCAGTCGTCATTTAAGCCTACAAAACTTATACTCAGCTAGATATGAGAAACCTTTTACTACTTTAAACTGACCCACTGTTTCAAAAAATGTTGATGGTCAGGGTACATTCAGACAAGATCCTCTGCAAAAACAAAGGTTGTTCCATTCATTTGAATGGGGGCAGTTCCTTTTGGCTGTGGCGATGTGGGAGGAGGTGTCAGCCAAATAATACAGTGACCTTGGAAAAGGCCAGCCTGATGTCACCGCTGCCAGTCAAATTGAACGTTGGTAAAGAGACACAGACAGTGAATGAGAGTAAGTGAGCGCTAACGTTGATAAAGCCGGTTAATCAAGTTGTTTCACACAAATAGACACACCACCATGAGCCCTGCAATGATCCGCCCCAGCGCCTGAACCTATCTGAATGTACCCTAAATCTGCTTCCGTTATCATTGTAAACTTCCTATGTGCCATATAGAAGGGAAAGCTCAACAGGCTTAACAAGCACCAGTTAGTGGATTTGCAGACAACACCTCCACAGTCAGGGGTCAAAAAGGTCACTACAAAGCTATTAAAAGGTTGGAGTGTTGAATCAAAATATTCCCCCAGTATGTGACAGATCCTCGGTGTGACAGCGCCATTAGCAAACTGGTGACAGCTTGCTGTTGTGATTGGCTCATTTGGTAGCTGAGCACAGTGATGTGAAGTCAGTTACCTTATCTCACATGGCGGTGGGCTGTATGTCCCTTCACACCGGCACGTCTTCAAATGTGCATGAATGTGAGCGTGTTTCCTGAGGAAATGCATGTATTCCAGGATACTATAAGCTTTTCTCACATCAGACAGCTTATCCCGGAGGAACACAGCACCTCTTATCAGGTACAAAGCTGAAATCACCACCAGGGAAAACGGACCATCCAGTACAACATGAAGCCACAGCTTCAAAAGGGCAAAGGGATAAGGAAAAATGAAGTCAGCCCAAAGACAGACATTTCTACAAGACGGTGCATTTACGCCATTTGTTTTGTCCACTGATAGATGTTGAAAGAAATTTGCACATCAGAGCGATGATTTGATGTGTTGTTTGGACTCCTAAGCTAATTTCCATATTTGTAGTATTAGGGAGTTTTATGCGGCTTTGTAGAAGAAATCGAGTACCATAGCAGTCATTCTGGATGACAGTGTCCTCGTCAAAGACGACTGTCAAGTTAGCAGGTCAGCACATCATTGTCACAGATGCATAACATGTTTTTGTTGCTAAGCAACACAAGCAAAAGATGTTGTGTACAGCTGAAACATTTTTACAGTAAAAATTTATGTTGACGTACTTGGACAACAAGATCTATAACTGCCATGCTAATAACAGCACTCTCTAATATGAGTGCTTTCCTATTGTTGCCATATATTTGCCGTGTATTTGCTCTCTGACTTTGTCTGTCTGCAAAAATAATAAATAAGTATTTTTCTTATATAAATTGTGTACATAATTAATTAATTAAATCACATCCTTAATAGCGTTCTACAGAGTATCACTTATATGTGGTTACAAGAAATAATACATGCTGGAAGCAGTATCTTTCCTTTGTTTGTGCTTCTGTCCTCCTGTGGCGATGTGGGATGTGCATTTTCATTATTTTCATCTTTCATCACTGCTTCACCTTTTGACTTTATTTCTCAGGTGGAGGTCCTCCAGTGGCTGCGAAGAGGCAAAACAAAAACTTCATTCCGAGTGAGAAGATAAATATGCACCAAAAATCCTACCTAAGCTAACAAAGGCCTTCTTGAAATGACCGAACAGATTAATTGAGGCAGCATCGTGCCAACGACGTCTGAGTGTAGAGAGACAGCAGCAGCTTCTAAGAGAATTAGCACCACGGCCTCGAAGAGAAAAGGGCATCTCTTGATCACGTCCTATTCTCCTAATTTAATTTGTGATAGAGAAACATAATCATATGTGATCTGTGCTCATTTTACAAAATTTAATGAGCCTCGACTGCAAATACATCAGTGGGTTTAGTCTTGTTATGTGTTAAGGGTGATAGGAAGCAAGTAAAATTACACTTTTTTTCAATGCTCACTCTATGGGAAATGAACTGTTAGGGTTCCAAAGCAATATATCTATATCCATTTTACAGCATAGATGGGATTAGAAAAAAAAGATGGTGAAATCAAAGCTTACATTTGTCCTTTATCCTATCACAGTGTCATTTTTTCAGTAGTGCATATCTAAATGTGGAGGAAAATTTTATGAGCTGAACAGACCTGGATTACCGACTGTGATGATTATTACTATGATTTCCAGCACGACTGAAGCAACCAGCAGTTGTCTTTTGTTCTGGTAATTCACCTTGATGGGAACAATTTTTGTCCATGGAACGATAAAATACTTTTTTCCCCAGTCAACCGACCACGCTTTGGCATGCCCAGGGAATGAGAAAACTTTGACCTGCTGGTGGTGCTACAGGAAGAGTCAGGGCACAACCAACCAAAGGCATCTGGATTGGGTGCCATGGGTATCTGTACACAATTTCAATATATTGCTTCAAAAAGCAATAATCCAGGGGCGGCCCGTGGTGTAGCGGGTTAAGCGACCGCCCCATGTATGGAGGCTACAGTCCTCGCTGCAGCGGCTCCGGTTCGACTCCCACATCGGACGCCCATTTACTGCGTGTCACTCCCCCTCTCTCTGCCCCCTGTTTCCTGTCCATCTTCAGCTGCACTATCATTAAAGGCAGAAAAACAGCCAAAAAAAACAAGAAAAAAAAAGCAATAATCCAATAGTTGTTGAGACATTTTACTAAAAAATCGTCCCCAGGGGAATGTGTTTGTACAAAATTCCATGGCAATCCATTTAATATTTCTTCTTCATAATAACAATAAGAAACCTTATTTTTTCAGAGGCTGTACAGTTGAGTTACAGAGACCAAAGTGGTCGGCCGACTGACATTGCCATCCCTAGATTCCATCCTTGGTTGTCACCATGATGGAATAACGTCACAGAAAGAGGGCACCTTTAAATCCAACCTTCCCCTCTGCCTGCCAGGCTGTATGGACGTTGTGTTGTGTAACCTGTCGGTAGCATTAACCTTTAGGGAATAGTACAGCCCTCTGTAGCTTTACATCTATTAATATTGATATTCTGTGACCTTACAGCTATTCTATTTGTCCCGAGTCACTCAGTGAACTTCCTCTCCCGGGGATGCACCATTTTACAGAGCAAATTTACCACTGTGCACCTTCATTAAAGCAATGAATAATTTATCCTTCCCAGATCTGGCCCCTCCTGTTTTTTTTTTTTTTTTTTTTTTTTTTTGCTGAGTAGACATAATGTAAAGCACAGTTAAATAGGTTTGAATGGGTCTCCATGTCTGACAGACAGAAAATGACTTTTCGTGCATTGACGTCTGCTCTTCCCCTCTGAGCATGAGTTATTCATATGACATGGAAGCCAATGGATTATATCAAATGGACTGTGTGTGACCTCTATGTAAATAGGAAGATATTGTATTTCATCTGACCTGGACCAGCACGCGCGGTATTTCTATTGAAATAAGGGAAATCATCACCACGTATGACGTGGATACTTTGTACTCAAATAAGGTTTGGGTACTGTCACAGCCTCACGCCTGTGAAAGTCTGTTTGCACACAGACAATATATCACTACGGCAGTGATATGCATATAGTATGTTGCCAGCGTATCAAAGTACCTTATAAATAAACATATGTGATTTGTGTGGTTTGGAAAATGTGTTTAATTACTTTGAGTCCTCTCATCCTCGAGAGATGCAAGGCAACCAGCAGAGAGAACAGTAAAAGTCTGACAATCCATAAAGCCTAAATGTATCTTTTTCTCTCTTGTACAGATTAATAAGATATAACGTGTTCATTGGTATGCTTAAGAGGTGCTGGTAGATTTTGTTACTTTTGGACAGTTTAAGCCTTTAAGCTAAGGTAGCTGTAGCTGGATAATATAATGCGTGGGGTGGACCAAATAGTAGCAATTCAATTCTGTGTAACAGAAACACAAACTATGACCTTAAAAATCGCCTCAAAACTGAATTTAAACTTTGCTGACACCGAGGCTGGATTACCAATTGGCCTGGAGCTTCAGATTCACTGGCTGGCTTTATCTGAATCTGTGGCTGTTATCCTTTAGAGAGCCAAACTCTAGTTTTAACAGCTTTATCATTTGAGCTTATATACTGATGTCACATGGTGCATTTTCCTGAATAAACCTTTAATTTAATTCAATTATCACAACCTAATGTAAACATGTATTGTTCCAGTGTAGGAGCAGTGCTTGAACTCTCCATCGGACCCTAACAACCATGTCTGACACAGTCTCAACCATTACAACTTACAATTAACTTCACTTTGCAGAGCTGCTGTACTAAATAACAATATACAGTAAGTGAGTTTATTATTTTTCTTTGCTTCTTTGTGTACAGTATACTGCATAACAGAAGAGTTAAACACTTTGAGAAATATGAGGGTAAGATAATAAGATTGGTACATCTCATTTAACTTCATCGAAGTTGGAGCCGGTTAGCTTAGCATAAAGACAGTAAAGAAAAGCTAGCCTGGCTCTATTTGAAGGTAAAAGTTAATACAAATGAATCAGAGGATGACACAAATCCAAAACACTCATTAGATCAACTGATGCTTCCAGTTAAAGTTAACATGGCGAAAGGGTAAGACCAGTTCAAATAGTTAGACAGTAGTTCCACTTTATTCAGCACATCAAAGTCTTCTTTCCTTTCTGACTTTTCAAAGGTTCAACTTCTCTCCCCCAACGACACAACACAACCCTGATTTAAACCCTGATTTTCTTCATATTCACTCGGCTCTAGGCTGATTCTTTTCATCTGTCTTCAAGGTTAAGAGTTTGTCTAACCATCGCTTGGACTGCAGCAGCAGCAGCTCTTGCGTCCGCTCTGTCTTCTTTTTCTCCCGTCTCTCTCTTTCTCTGGGGGGGGCTCCACTTTCAGCCCCAGGGCCCTTTACTCTGAGGGCAGGCGTAACAGAAGTAGCATGTCTGCGTCTTCGATCCCAGTGAACATTTCTTTCCTCCGCCTCTCCCCACAGTCCTCTGTGACCAAGCAACCTTGTTAGATTGGTAAAAATAGTAACACCAGCAATGATTTGAGAGAAGCAAGAGACTGTGTTTAGTAAAAAAAAAAGAAAGATAAAGAGAGAGAGAGGGAAAGGAGGCAGGTAATGAGGGAGAGAGAGCCTGGGAAATATATGTGCCAGCTACAGAAGCCCTCAGAGCGGCCCAACTTTCAGCTGCGTAGGTGAGAGAGATTATATGCCCCTGCTGGTTTGGCTGATTAGCAGTGACCTCTGCTACGGAGGCTGCGACATCGCAAATTACCTCACTTAGATCGCAGCACACAGCTTTATTCAAATCGTGAAGTTTTCTATTTGAATATTATAGACATTTTTTTTTCTTTATTCTACAGGAAGTACTTCTTGTACCTTTCTGTAGGAAAACAATTTATCAAAATCTGTTGTTATGGACTGGTTCCAGGATAACTGCTGCGTTTATGAAAATGCGTGAAAATCAAATTAAAAAAAATGAAGCACACAACAGATGGCCTGAAAGATAAATCTTACCTCTTGATATTTACAGTAACTACAACCTCGGAGACGACATGCTTTTGAACACAAGAGAGAAATATCACGTCAATTTTCAAAGTTTCGTCTCCAGTTTTAAGCAAACTTCAGAGGTCCAACTTTTAATGCCATACCTTATATTTTTGCCAGAGGTAGCGGCGGCACTGCAGAGAGAGCCTTGCTGAATTCAGCATTAAAACACTAAGAGTTTCCACCCAACTTGTCCTCAATCAATAAGATGCCAGCGTAAGTGTTCGCTCTCAAAAGAATTTGGAATTCTTATTGTTTTGTTCCTCCTCCTTCTCCCCCCTCACGACTCTCCGCTGCTTCTGTGCTCCCGCTGTTGGTGCTGGTGGTTAACTTTTCCGCCTGATAATGGAGCAGAGTGGACTGCTTATTGATTTGTTTGTCTAGATACAAGTCGACGCGCGCTCTCTCGTCGGAGCAGCGCTGTTGCATTTCTCTGCACCGCGTGGCGGCCCGCGGCGTCGATGCTTCAAATTAGGGAGTGACAGGGGCGGGGTGTAAAATAGGCCACATGTCAACTAATGACAAACATTGTACATTTTCTACCAATTTGTTTTCTTTGTGCACTTGATGAGGTCAGTGATGAATCTAATCTATGAAGTGCCCCTCACACTGACATCGAGCAATATGTCTTTGGCAGGAAGCGCTCTATGCATAAGCTCGGTCTTCCTCAGCGAGCGCTGTGATGAATGAGAGCTATTATAGTTGATGCATGTGATTTCTGCTCCTTGTGGACTGCTAATATTGGACTGACCCCACAAATGAAAGTGTTTTTTGTGTGTGTGTGTGTGTGTGTGTGTGTGTGTTTGTGCCTTATATCCCACGCTCACTCTTCTCCTCCTCTGATTTTACATACTGAAGAAGAAGAAGTTCGGATCTGATATCCAAGTGGCTCAGTTCCAGCAACAGGGGCAAAGATCTATTATGAGATAATTGTAGTTGCCTTTTAGCCACAGGAGTGCGGGTGCTTGTGCTCGGAGGATGGCATATGGAAGTGTGTGTGTGTGTGCCTGAGTGTGTGTGTGTGTGTAAGCGTTGGGGTTGTGAAAGGCTTTCATCTCAGCAGTGCTTTAAGGCCAATATAGCAAATGGCGCAGACTGACCAGCTGCTTGACGTGCTGTTCAACCACCAGCAATCCCAGCTTCCCTCCAGATCCACCACTGGCTGCCTGCCCACATCTCTCTAGCTCTCTCCTTTTTTTTCTCTTTTTTTTTATCTCTCTCTCTCTCTGCTATCTCTGTGCTACTGTCATGCTGCTATCTTGTTCTCCGTCCTGTCACTCAATTAAGCTTGCCTGTCTTTCATTTTATCTCAGCCTTTTTATTTCGGTGTAGAAATTTGACTCGCCTCCTGTCGATACTAAAACGCCCAACATGTTTCTGAGACAGCGCATTGGTGAGCGGTCTACATTTCAGGAAATTCACCCCGAGCCTTTTTTAAAAAAAAAAAAAATCTAATTCTATGCCATGGGCGCAGTCACGTGGTGAGAAAGGTCGAGTCGAGTGTGGGTGGAGGCATCCTTATACGGATTCGGCGCCGTCAAGGTCCTCCTGTCCTTAGCCAATAGCCTCTGGACACGGCCGGTCCTGTTGTCTGAGCAGGTTTGCATAGCATAGCGCAGCAAAACCATGTAAACGCACACGTGCACGTGCATACGTGTTGCAGGCTGAAGGGCGCGCGCGCGGACGAGGACTGTAATGAGGCTGAGCGCCAGGTCGCTGCGACGCTTCAGGATGCCAATTCCTGCAACTTGGCAACAGAGGACATAAAAAAGCATACGGAGATTCTTGACTTTTTGACAGCATGAACCAAAGCTGTGTTTTGGGTTGAAATATGGTTATTTGATGAGTCAGTCCAGCTGAGCATCTCTCGCCTTGGCAAATAACTCCCTCATTAATCTGACAGACAGAAGTCTATTTCTGGTCAGCGCTCCGCAGCTTTTTGGAGTAGAAATTGAGCACATAATTTTATTATCTTTTTGAATCCGAAACTGAGGAACAATTTGCACTTGCGAGCCTTTGTAAACATAAACAAACAACAGCTGTGTTTATGCAACTGTTGGAGTCTGCTTGGCTTATAAATGAAGTCTAGCTCCGACACAGCCATTAAAATGTTGTGCATCACATCATGCCAAAAAGGAAATCACACTGTAACATCAGAGAAATCCATGATAGGTGCAGCAGTAGAACAAATTCAGATCACCATTGTAACAGCAAGCCAAATGATGACATTGATCACAAGGGGCAAAACGACTGCAGCGTTCAAATAGAACAGATTAAAAGGATTCACACACACTCATGTAGCCCAGAGGTTTTCAAAGCATGAGACAAAGTGAGCAATCCCATACTTCATGCCTATGGGATTCTGTTTTTTGATCCCCTGAACACTTGAGCCAAGGTAGCCTCATATTGCTGATTGCTGAACACTAGACTACACCGAATACATAAAAAGCTCTTTCCCGTGGCATTTATTAGATTCTGACTCTGGTAAAGTGGAAAAAAAGACTGCAATTCCTCAAAAGTACTCTTTGAATCTCTTTAACCAAATCACACACATTTAAGCTATTCTATGTGATCTCCTTTAAATAACTAATGTAATATTTTTTCACTTCCAAACTGAAACTGTTTGGAGCCTCCTGGGGATGCCTGCCTCCCACTTTGAAAAACCTCTGATGTAGGCTACAAAAAAAAGTGCAAGGACTACTGTAACAACTGAGAAAAATCTTTTGGGGAGAGTATTAATGCACTTTTGCACTAACGCTGTGGACAAATGAGAAGATCACAAATTGAGAAATATAAAATGTAAATTCCTGACTAGACAGCTGACATATCATCTTCAATTAGTGAAATGTTATTTTTTAATTTTCTTATTTCTATGAAACACCCACTACAGCATTGCCATAAAAAGTGAAATTAAACTTCAGTTTTATTAATATATAAATCTACATTGTTTGGTATTTTGTCAGACTTTTAATTTAAAAAAAGAAGGCATTAAAATTATTCAGTATTTTTCAGTGAAAACACACCAGACATTTGTGTTCTCGAGGGCAAAGTTGCTTGTTGCAGATTCTCTCTTATGTATGTATGTTATGTTACATCCAGTGATATATATTCATATGGATCGTGAGCCTCTACTTCCCATCACTATACAAAAATGAAGCCAAAATATCTGGGCTACAGCTGCCATCATCTCCCACAGTAGTCTCCACGGCAGTGATCTGGGCTGGGTTGACGTGGCAGTATCACAAGCAGGGCTAAGCTATTAATCATGACATGAAACTCCCTTTTTATAGCATCAAATAACTCATTAAAACCAAACGTTCACCCTTGAACATGCATCAGGATGATGAGAAGAAACTAAAATGACAGAAACCAACTTAAATATGCACGTTGTACCGTAAAAATACACATGGCCCATGTCCCATAACACAGAGGAGGTGGCTTTTATGAGCTATACTGCAGCCAGCCACCAGGGGCTGATCAAAATTGGTTGCACTTCTGGGGAGCTGTCATCTTGTCTATCTTTGTCAGTGGCTACACTATATTGTGATCTGAATTAAACATTAACATCACAGTCCTGAATCCCGAAAAAGAGACTACTAGTTGGACCTCACTACACTTCTATAATGTTGGGTAAACACAACAAATTCACTATCATACTGGAACAGACATGAACTTAATCGCTAACGGTACACTCAAAGCTATGTGGGCTTGTTGAAGGGTAGATAGGTCCCAGATAATTTATGCTATAAACTTAGGAATCCTCCTCATCAATTTTTGGTGCCAAGTAGCATTTTACATGTCCCTTACCAGCAATCCTATACTTCCCAACTAGTGGAATACCAGCGGATGCGGTGAGGGTCTTGGACAGAGACGTGGCCTTGGCTGAGGAAGTTCGGGTAGTTGAGGGCAAGCTTTAGCTGGACAGATTCATTCATCTCAACGGTAACGCCTCATCCTCTTTGTCTGTGTTGCTGGTCTGAGACAGCTTGATGTTTCTTCTGCCTAGCTGGCGACGGAGTATCTGACTCCGTCCTTGGCGGAGGAGATCATGATGGTGTCACCGATCTGGGACAGGTCGCGACAGACACGGACAAACTCTCTCTAGGGCATCCGCACCACACAGCTGTACTCTGGAATAGCTGCTCCACATCCAGCTCCATCAGTTTCAACCCATAATCTAAGACAGCATTGTTTCTTCACACACAAAAAGTGAGAATTCAGTTTTCAACTTGAATTTACTTGAGAGGAAAGTGACCCGCAGTCTTTATTCTTAGACCATCTCCGCTCCAAATTGCCAGCTGCGACTTTTAAGGCAGGCTGAGCGCGCGTTGCTAAATTGTTGTTGTTGTCGCTGACTTTGAAGCAAGGTAATGACACAAACATCACTCAAAATGCAATTACACCCCACCCCTTTCTTTTTGAGACCCAATGGAGTGTTAAAGTGAATGAAGGGAAATGTAGTGTGAAACCAGCGAGGGCTGCATGGGCTGGGCTAATGGAAGCCACAAATGGTTGGACAGGAAGCAGTCTGTCCGTGAGGACCTCCCCTCCTCCTGCTCTTCTTTTTTTCTTTTAAAAGTCACATCACGCTGATGGAGTGGGAGAATGATGGAGTGAGGACTCAGTCAAAGTCAGACGGGAAACAGAGAGGAACAGAGGATATTTAACAAGATGACAAGCACTGTTTATCCGGGCTGGGATTTGGGGTGAAGTGGTTTGAGAGTAGGGACATCTATCCGAGGATGTGTTGTTACAAGGGAAGAATGACTTGAATGTGCATGCTTTAAATGAGTTGTAGAAAATGTGTGTGTGTTTAAATGTCTGTGTGTGTGTGTGTGTGTGTTGAGGGCATGTCACTATTAATTTCCTTCACTTTAGGCACCGTTTTAAGTTACAGGCACAAGCAGCCTTCTCTTAATGCTGCAAACCCCTGAGTAAGCGCAGTCAGGTTCAGCTTTCTCCAGAGGGACCGAAAGAAAGAGGGATTACGGAGACAGTGACAAAGCAGAAAACTCAGGAAACGTGGTACATACAACATATGGGGGGAAAGAAAAACAAGAAAATATAGAGATAGCAAAGAAGAACCAGATGAGGAAGAAAATAATAAGAGAAGGCAGTGCACCTCTGCAGAGAAGCTGCTCTCTGAGAACCACCAAGGGAGTGGATGGAGAGAATAGTCTGTATTGTTTTCTCTTCCCTTTGATTTTCTGCCCTCAGCAATAACACCCCCTCCATACACACATAGCGCACACACACATACACCGTGGCAGAAATACTCAGGGTTTGTTCTTCCTGTAACCAAAGATATTTCCTTTTGATTCTCCTTCTGTCTGTGACCAGAAATATAAGAAATGTTTGCCCGTCTTGTTTGCTTCTTAAGGTCTGTGATGTCTTCCAGGGGTGAAATAAATATCTCTCTAAGCGCCGTTTAGCAGCTAATATTCAAGACACTAAGGTTTTAGTATGTGACATAGACACTGAAGCCAAAGCTAATAATCTACCACAGAGCTAAGCGCACGATTTGCCAGAAAATAAATACCGAGTATTTTTTTTTTTTTTGGAAAAACCCAGAAGGTCGTTTGACAATACTCGCCGTTGTTCTGAAGGTATTTCAAGAATCCTCAAAGACTCATACCTTCTCTTTTTTCTCTTTGTCCAAACAAAGCTGCTGGTAAATGACCTATCTTCATCTGTTATGTTGGTATGTATTGATGTTTCTTTCAAATATTTTATAGGTTCATACAAAACAACATGTCAGCACTTGCTTGTCTTTTTCAAAAAGAGAAACGTATATACTGTATCATGCCTGGATAAAGAAATACAGCTGCAACTTGTGAAACTGTTAAAACACACAGTCTTCAAGGAGTAGCACTGGATCTAATCATCAATATGATGATGAAGTATTCGTCAAAGGAAAAACAGGTAAAAAAAAGGTTACCTATTAATGCAAAAGGTTACCTATTAATTTCCCAACTGATGAAAGGCCAACATAAACCATGACAGGAAGTGTAGCAGCCATCTTAATGCCTAATGCATTCACATATGTATTCAGGCCAGTGAACCTTCTGGTCGGCACAGACAAAAAGCAATCTGATGGAATGGCACTATGGCAAAGTGAAACACGACATGTTGTTATGGCCATGTTGTTTTATTTTGTGTCTATTATTTAATGTAATTAGTAATTTCAGCTTGTGATTGTCCAAACTGAGCATGTTTTATCCATGCGTGAGAGAGCTATGTAACATCCAGTTAAATTTAAAAAAGTTAAAATGCTTTAACATGCCAACATTACCCGACCTATGGAGACTGATTCTGCAGCCAGCCTCAAGTGTCAGTTTAAGGAAGTACAGTTTTCGGCATTTTCATGTTGGCTCCACTTCACAGCCATTGAGGTTACCGCTTGCCTTAAACACAATAATAATCCAAAGAACCGTTATACATGATGCTACACTCTGAAAAAAACATTTCACTCCTGTCAGACAGAAACTAAGGATATCTATAAGGAACATAGAAGTAGTTGAAGTTCTGGTCCATTTCTCAACACCTTGCGAAGGCCTGGTGGATCTCTAAGGGATGCAGGTCACGAGGACTGGTAGCTGTGCTTCTGAATGCCAATCAGAGTCTCAGGAGATACCTGATCCTCCCCAATCCTCCTCTCCCTCTCTCCACATCTCTGCTTTTTCTCTTGTCAGGCGGAAGTGAATGCTCAGGGCTACACGTGTTAAGCAGATGTGTGGGAATTGGAGAGAACATCAAGGTTAAGACGAAAGGTGCAGAGAAAAACCCCAGGCAACTCCGGTACCTGTGTAAGTATTTATGTCTGAGAGTCTCAAGGGAGGAGCGTTTATTTGCATACACAGGTGTGTGCGTCAGACAAAAAGGCAGGTATTTTTATTCACACTCTGTGAGCTTGTGTACATTTTTTGTGTTCATGCATGTATAGGTACTAAATGTTCATATGTGTTGATTCTGGGACTGTTTCATGGGTATGTCTGTGGGCTGGTATTTTGATTGAATGTGAATATATATTGTTTGGGGACCATTGTTCCGGCAGTAAATTATTCTAAAATCCCAATAGTCCAAAAAATGTCCCCTTGGATCAAAAGCCCATTTGTCCGTCAGCCTGTTATCTTGAAATGGTAACAAAATCCTACTGCTTCAATGGCCTGCCGTTCCAGAAATATGCAGTCCTCCTGGGGTTTTTTTGCCCCATAATATCTATTTGATGTGCGGACATCGGGGGACCTCCAGTCTCATGGTAACAATAGTCAGGTGATATTCATTGTCATGGTAACCATAATAACAAATGGTTAACATAGTTACAGTTTGGTTCAGTTTAGGGGAGAAACCCCAAATCGTGGAAAGATCACGATTTGGGGTAAGATAAGTATGTTAGTTAAAGTTAATTTTTTGTTTTTTTCTGGGGGCCTCAGCGTTTTTACCCCCTTGTTTCACTGATTTTGTGGCCAATCTGACTGAATTCACAATATGTGCACCAGCCGATCCTCTCACTGATGATATTGTTAGTTTACGCAAGTCATATCGTATTAGAATATTTTATAACTGGTTAAAAACTCAGTACATTATGCCAGTGAAACAACGGGAATGGGGTTATCTTGGGTTGTTGGAACAACGATATGACAACTGTTATATCAGAGTAAAGTAACAGTGACAGTGACCAACAGTAATTTCTATTTATATCTGCATACCAATGTATACTTTTATTTGTTCAGTATATTGTAAATATTGTATTTGTGTGTTTTTGTGCTCATGTAATAGTAATATAATTTGTGCATCCATAATTCCTTATTCAAATGATTATATGTGTGTTATGCACACAGTGTGCATACAGTTTACATGCAACTAATGAGGTGGATGTGTGGAACAATACAGCGTCTGTCATGCAGATTTAAAACAAGACATGAAGGCACTATTATGAGAATATTTAATATTACAGGATGTAGAGTTGGAGCGCTGTACTGTTCATGCATTATCTATATGAAAGCAGCATGAAGCCCGCTTGCCAGCCAGCATTTCTCTCTGTATGTTTCATGAGGATGATGATATGATGATACAACAACTGTGTTCAGCTGTATAATTTTAACCAGCTTCGAAACTTTCCCCACTGTGATGAGAAATCCTTTGATGTCTCTAAGGGTGCGGGTGGTGGTGAGACAGTGCGAGGCTGCTGTATGTTCAGTTATTCTGTGTTGGTCTGATACATTTTTCATTGTCTTTTTTTTAACTTGCTTAACTTTTATTTTATAATATACAAGTACAAAAGTCTTTTGAAAAATCCTATTCTTAATCCAAAAACCTGTAAATAATTCAATAAAAACAAGTCTGTTGACTGTGTACATCAGGATAATCAGCTTCAGAGCTTTACATTTGGTCCTGATCCTCACACCGAGCGCGTACTGGCAGTTTAGCGGCAACATAGCGCCAGCCGTATTCACGCAAGATCATGAGATCACGCAAGAATCCTGAGAGTCCCCACAATAAACGACTCTCCGACCTGGGAGAGATTATAAAAAGGATCTGTTGTGTAAAAATAAATTATTGTGTGTTGTTACACTTGTACAATTAGTCTGTTGTCGTTCATGTTGAGACCTTTGATCGATTGTGTTTTATTTTGAAGGGTGGCAGAAGTGTGTTACATTGATTCTTTGTCGGATTTCCTGTCTGGTGCAATCTGCTCTCTTGAAAGTGATGCAGTTTAGCAAAGGCTCGTGTCAAAAATAGAAGTGCTACGGAAAGATACATAGCAATCTTTCCGTTAACAGCATAGCTGTTAATTAAACGAGTGAGTTAAATAAAAATTCACTCTCAGTACAGTAGTCATAAACTTTCTTGCACAAGGCTATATACATGTTTATTTCTGCTGTGACATTTTAATATGGGGACTTATTAAGATTGACCTGTTCTGTAGCCAATCTCAAATGGACGTTTGAGGAACTGCAGTTTTTGGCACTACAGCCATGGAAGTTGCCACTTGGTGTATATACAACCAGAGTGTGAGTGTGTGTGACTGACAATTTACCCCATTCATGAATTAGTTTCCTTATGAGTTTGTAATTCATTTGCTAGTTTCAAGTCATCTTCCATAAATAAAATAAAATAAATAGACAATAAAGCATGGTATGCTTTAGCGCATGGATAACTTGTGATTGGTCATCTCAGTGAGTCCATCCAGTGTGACACAGCAGGCCCACGGAACTCAAACAAACAGATCAAACTAGGCACTGTTGATAAAATATGAATCAAGAGTCTGTCTGAGTGTGCATACTATTTCACACCTCAAATGTTTTCAGAAATATGTTTTAGTGTACTGTTTAGCTGTAATACGAGTAAGTCTGTGACTAGGCATGCTGCCAGATTTTCTTACTTGAAAACAAAGGCTCATAAAACTTGGATCAAACGTTCAAACTACGCAGTTCAGATCAAACATTTATCAATATTCTCAGCTTGAAAACATGCATACTAATATTCTGAGTTCAATCTGTGTTCAGCCAAAACTGAGTCGTCAAAACATCCCAAATTACAGTCACATCCTTGTTCAAATGTTGTCATTTGTCAAAATTGTCATTTCTGGCCACACAAAACCAAACTCCAATGCCAAACTCCAGGCTTAAAAAAGCTCGTCCACAAAGCAGTGACTGACATCATGGTAGGTACACTACACAAAGTAGGTAAATGCACAAGTAGTTTTCCTGGCCAAATGTCCTACTTGATGCACTTCACTGCAAAGCCTTGGCATTCAACTGTTCTTGCCATGGCTGGAGCAATTACAGCTGCAAATCTCTTGGGGTATGTTTCTATAAGCTTGGCACATCTAGGCACAATGATTTCTGCCCATTCTTTAAGGCAAAACTGCTCCAGCTCCCTCAAGTTGGATGGATTCTGCTGTTGTACAGAAATCTAAGTCATGTACATAAGGCTTATTGAGAATCTAAATTGGATTGAGGTCTGGGCTTTGACTGGGTTAAACCACTTGAGTGTTGCTTTAGCAGTATGCTTGGGGTCTTTGTCTTGCTGGAAGGTGAACCTCCCAGCTCACCTCTGCCCCATCTCATATCTTAGGCCAACTGAAGTAGGTTTTCCCCAAGAATTTCTCTGTATTTAGTGCCATATATCCTTCACTTCTGACCAGTTTCCCAGTTCCAGCTGATGAAAAACATCCCCACAGCATAATGCTGCCAACGCCACGCTTCACTAGGATGTTGTTCTCAGGATGATGAGGTGTTGGGCCTGTGCCAGACATAGCGTTTTCCTTGATGGACAATACTTTTGCCTCTGCAAGCTGTTTGTTTGACTGATTTTGAAAATTTCCAGGAACTGTCTCTCCTTTTCCTCCCTACACTTAAAAATCTACCCAATGAAAAGACCACCATAAAAACTTGACTCATGTTTTTGCCAAAAGTATTGGTGTTGGTATACCATTCTTAATATTATTTTGTTGTTTTCATCATTTTGAAGAGATATGATTTATGTGGAGCATTTTGTGGAGCGATCAAAGTTGTGAAAATTTAATATAATTTAATTTAATTGAAAATTGCAATAAGCATTGTCATCTTGCAGCAGGAAACACAACTGTGTAACTGTATGTCAGGGTAGTGCCTTTAGTGGTTAGTACTGTTGTCTCACAGTATGAAGGTTCCTTGAACCTCAGCTGGAGTCTTTCTGTGCAGAGTTCGCATGTTCTCCCAGTGTCTGCGTGGGTTGTCTCCAGGTACCCCAGCTTCCTCCCACAGTCCAAAGACATGCATTTAACAGGTTAACTGGTGACTCTAAATTGGAGGTAGGCGTGAACAACCATAAATGGTTGCTTGTCTCTATGTGCCCTGTGATGAGCCGGCGGCTTGTCCAGGGTGTACTCCGCCTCTCACCCAAAGTCAGCTGGGATAGGCTCCAGCCCCACCGTGACCCTGATGAGGATAAGTGGTTACAGATAATGGATGGATGTTGTCCCCTGGTGGACACAACTGACTCATTTTAACCGAAAAAAATTGTGCACACTGAAACTCATTTTGGGGAATTTGAAGTTAACGAGCGCAACAAAAACCCTGTGATAAGAATCAGTATAACTGGTGTGAAAGGATGCACTGTTGACAAAAAAGTCAACACTTTAGTGTAAAAATTATTTTTTTAAATGTGCGCTTTAAGTGGAACACCTCCTCAAACAACAACCTGAAAAACATATCATGCCTTACCAACAAAAAGTATATATATATATATATATATATATATATATATATATATATATATATATATATATATGAAATGTCACCAGTGAGGCAGGTATTAAAAATGTTTTTTGATCACTCTTCCTCACAAATTGGGCAGAAAAAAACTGCCTCTGGAACTAGATTACACAGGAAATGTTGCTCGTCGTAGTACAGTGTGTGCAGTGTGGGCTTTTATCAGTGTAGTTTTGGTTAATTTCCAATGCACCATGCCAAGATAATGGTAATTAGTGAATCAGTGAATCATCGTCAGTCAAGATCAGGAAATGCTTTTATTTTTAGGTTAGAAAAGCGGAATTCATTATCAGATGAACTCGTATAAGACCCTTTTCATTTCCTGAGTTGGATTCCAGATCGAACACACGTCTCCTCATGTTTTGCTGATTACTCTGTTTTTAAGCTTTGGCAGGACACACACATGCACACACACACACACACACACACACCCAGCACGGATTAGCATGTACTATACGTATACACAGGAGATGATAAAATACACAGAGATGAACAATAATTTAAAGCGCTCATATCTTCACACACACACACTAAACACACATGTTCTGCCCTTCGTTCTTTTCCTTCCTCAAACAGACTCCGTCTGATGGCAAACATCCTAGATACACACACACACACTTGCAAAGCTAACATTGCTCTGATTTCTTGTGCTGCATAATCAAGCTTGGACGACATAAATTCTAGAAGCAGCAGCAGCAGCAGCAGCAGAAGCATGTAATATTCAAAATTCCTCAAGTGCCCAGAGTGAATATGGTTTACCAAGGGTATTCATATGTGAGCCATGTGACGCTCTGAAACTGTCTTCTCTTTCTTTCTTTGGAACAAAAGGCGAGTTAAACCAAAGGAGCCCAACTTTTCGTGCCAGACAGACTCAAAACCATGCATTGGTCCCAGCTGTCATACTGCAGCCATGCGTAACAGAGACAAACAAACAGTGGGGGCTGCTCCGTCTCTGAACGCAACCCATCGATCATAACACGGCACCGCACATTTCCTGGAAGAGGGAGACAAGATGAGAACAGTGGAGCCGGTGCACTTGTGTGTATGTCTGTGTGTGTGTGGATGTGTGTGTGTGTGTGTGTGTGTGTACAGATACAATAGAGGAGTGGAAGACATTCTGGGGACTTAGACATCCTCCGAGGTCCCACCCAGGCATCTGCCACCTACCAGCCCCGGTCTCTTGACACTTCCCCAAAACCTGTGGTCAGAGTTCCTGCGCTCACCACATCCGGGAGGATGGTGCAGCGTTGGTGAAGATGTAGAATAATAGAATAGGAGGTTCAAATGAGATAGTGATTGAAATAAAAGAAAAAAAAATGAAGCCAATAGGGAATAAAGACAGGAGGAGATTAAAGGGGGGTAAACAATACAAGAGAGCGGAAAAAAAGAGATACAGCGGGATTAGAATTCCAGCGATAAACCCTTTCTACTTCATCCCTCCTCACATCCAGGGGCTATCTTCACTCCCTGACTCCCTCAGCCCCTCACCTGCCTCTCCTTCCCCCCATCCGCACGCCTCCCGGCTGTCTTTACTCTCACCCCACCCTTAGTCCTGGAGAAAAGTTCAATCTTTGCATTTTCATTGTGGTTGCCCACACCAGCCCTGTGCCTCATGAAAGTTTAATCTCCCTCCCCTCCTCTCTCCATCTCTCTCTTTTCTCTCTTGTCCTCTCTCTCTCTCTCTCTCTCTCTCTCTCTCCTCCCGTCACATATGCATCCACGGCTGGATCCAGCTCCCCAGGTGAGGAATGATGATGAGAAAACGCGAGGCAACCAGCAGAGATTTGCCATGCTGGGCTGTACGCGGCTCTGCTTGGGGGTGAATGAAAACAGCCTACATGGAGGAAAACTGGAGTTGCCTTCATATCTATGCCACATAGCCCAAAGCAAAAGATGCAGCAGGTCCGATCTGAGACCTTTTTGCTTCACTGGTACAAAGATCTTTTGGGAAAAAGCCTCTAGTGGACGGCACTGGATGAATCTGATATATGCTCAGGAGACAATGTTGAAATAGCTGAAATGACTTTGCAGACTTTCTCCACAACAAAGTAGCTCCAGCCACCTAAATTGTTCAAATTATACCACTTGTCTGAACAAGCACAGAGACCAGCAGAATGATTGTCCGGTCTGTTGTAGATGTACTCTTGGATCCTTGGAAGCCAATGTCTAACGTCTGTACCTGCAGGACCTCACGGTGTCGCTTCACATCAAAAAACACAGAGAGGCTGTAGCAGCCTAAGCTATCTCTGTCAAATACAAATACATCCACAGAGACTTTATTGTGCTTATTTACAGTAGCCCCTTAAAGCCAACAAGAATGTCAATGTGCAGCTATTACAGAGACTGGGAGGGAGAAAGAACGGGGGCAGATAAACATCACCTACTAAATACCAAATTACCGTGGGCCGTCAGAATTTAGGTGGAAAACACTGCGATCATATATCAGGGTGACGGCTGAGTTTCTCTCTGTTGAAACAGGCATGGTTGCCCATAATGAATCTTAAATGCCAATGCCTACTGGCAATATGGCCTTCACTCCTTCACTCAGTGAGTGGTGGACTCAGGCTGTCTGAGGTGCAGGGGCAAAAATAAATAAATAAAATACAGGACCCAACATTTAGAGGCACATAGAGACCAACTCATTTTCTAGCATGTATGTTTTATCTACCACAGGGAACTATTTTTGTAGCATTTTTTTTGTCAAACATGGACGATCAACTTCCAGGTAAACCATTTCCATCATCGTTCAAGCTTCTCCGTGCCTTTGCTTGCTTTTGTTCAAATCATTGTCTCACTTCTCCCAGCTCTCAATTTCTATCTCTCACTTTAATTCGTGCTCAATTTAGCGTATCACAGCCCTATCATCAGACATCTTGTATGACAGCAAGCCAAAGAACTCTGTATAGACGTTTAACTCGCCCTCGTCTTTTCTCTCCTCACTTCTCTTTTCACACTGTTGCTTTCGACTTACTTGTTAGTTTCAGTTAAGTCTCTGAGTCTCTGGTCCCATATGTGAAACATTTAAAGCTAACACTATCAAATAGCTTCTTTCTATATTACTCTTGGCAAGTCTCTGCTTCCATCTACACTTTAGGGATGGATGTGTTTTGAAATTCTCCATGGAGCGGTGAGGAGATGAGACAGAGGGAGAAGAAGTACTAGTGCAGATCCAAACTCCGCACACAGTATTTGGCAGCATGGTGCGTGTTTTACACACATATTTATTGTTTCACATGTTCATCATGCTGTAAACTCATTTTCAAAGTATGATGATGATTTTCCAAAAAAAATTTTAATTGTAGAAAAATGAATGGATGGCTAACACACATAAAAGAACATTATGTCTTAATTTAATTGTTGCTACAGATTGTAATGATTGTAAAGAGCGCATCATTTTTCCACTAGCTTATACAGTCGCTCCAAAGCTCTGAGAGCTTTGTTTGCATGCATCACCAGTCAGTACTGTAATGCAAATCCATTTTAAATAATTAATTTATCTCAAATTGCAGCCAAGAAATGATGTGTCTGCTCTATCAATACCTTCTCCATCAACAGCAGCGCTCACAGGGAGCAGACAGTACTGGACTATAACTGTCATAGCTCGATGTGCTGACCTGCACACATCGCTTTCACACCATGACATCATCACTATAAAACTAACGATTTGTACTGTTACAAAAGCACAATGAAAGAAAAACGAAAGGAAGACGGAGGAGCTGATTTCACATGGATGGAGACTTTTAAAAAACGCTACAGGCTCGCCTATCAGCAATCTGTCTGAGCGCGTGGAGGCTTCTTGATCACGAAGCTGCGATAAATTGAAAAATCACTAATGTCAAGTAAAGTTCAGCTGTGATAAGGTTGAAGTTTCAGCTTACAATTTAGCCTCCTGCAAAGTGTGTAGTGTGCAGGATTCCTGTCATGCTGGGAGAAGATGGCTATCAAAATAACAGCAGTGTCATTTAAAGAAGTTTAGATTGTTTTCTTAGCTCAGTTGTAGACTACAATTTGGACACTAAAATAGTTTGTGTTATAACAGAAGGAGAAAAGAAATATGCATAAATATTGCCTCTTAATATAACTGCGCCCTATTTACTCTCATTTTCTCCAACATGCTGTTCATGCTTATCCAGTTCAGGCGTCGTCTCATTGGTTCATGGCATTCAGATGTCTGACCTCATACAGTCTACACTGCAATCTGATGTAATTCACATTTATTTGTATTATATTTGTATTATTTGGACTTCTGAGCGGAGCAACAAAAATTGCAGGCCGCCTGTGCCTATTTGGCTCGTTCAGCTATGGGGCAGCGCAGTTCATGGTTCGCAATTTCGCTGGATGTAAACCCATTTATTTAGCAACTCTATTCAAAGTTAGAGAGCGGCTGCGTTTTCACCTCTGTTGTGTTTTGAGATTTTGAGGGGAGGGTATTGCATTTTTTTTTCAATGTCAAACTGAGGCTGCAACAGAATTATTAATACGGCTGGGGAGGGTCTGAAATATGATGAAATATGAGATTCAGCCAACCTCCACGCCCCAGTGATTTTCATACTGTCCCTCACAGAGCTTTGCGAATCACACTGGAGAAGTGTTTATGCTCACATTAACTACACAGAGCGTTTTTAACAGACTCGCCATAGAAACAGTGTTTAGTTAAGATGTCGAAGTCTTGCTTCTTTACATCAGTTAATTGCTTTCGCTACGGTGACACCGCAAGTGATTTTCTAACATTCACTGTCTGCTGCTGCTGTGATAAAAATGATGTCTGCTGCCTCTATCTGCCTCTAACACTTGTTCCCCTGCAATAATCTGAGAGGTGTGTTGCATCAAATGACTTCACTTCCATATGGCTATTATGGATACTGAGATATTTTCAGACACTCTTGTGCAGCTCGACAGAAGCTCTTTGTAATCAAACTCTGGAGCCCGAGGCGGAAGGAGGGGGAGGCGAATCAAAACAGCTCCAGTTCCCAATCATTTCAGCCCTCATTGAGAGCAGATATTGATAGGCAATGATGTGTGTGTCAATTTGACCAGAGCTCTGTCTCCTGTGGCCAGACCGGGAGGCACCCACGGTGAGAGCACGGGGGACGGGGGGAGAAAGCTTCGGACAAGGCGTGGAAGACAGGAGCGGGTTTTTAGAGATGGATCAGGATACAGAGAGAAAACTCAGCAGCGTGGAAATGGATGAGTACATAGATACAGGGAAAATGAAAGTGTGCGAGACATGGAGGGAGAAACTGAAACAGAGAAAAGAAAATGTATTTGAGTAACTGAATGGGTGAGGCTGGGAGACGGAGAGGGGGAAGATAGCTGGGGTGAGATTAGATGAGTCTGTCTGGGTTAGGAGAGATGGATTAGTGTGTCTCCCGCTACCTGTGCGGGGGTCAGTGTTAAACTGCCGGGGCCAGATAAGGGCTTGGCAATAGCTTGAGTGTGGGCAAGCATTGACTGGTTACCCCATTGATTTAGCTGGGAGTGAGCACAGAGCGATGAGCAGAGTTCAGACCGGTACAGCTGTTCATCAACATGTCAGGGCCTTCAGCACCCACCAAGGTATGTCTCTATGACCACATCAAACACTGAGGAGACACCAGGGACCAAAATATGGCCTGTGATCTAAACTTTTTGAGCTATGGACCCATTCATCCATTGGTTTTCTTGATCAGATTCTTGCAAATTAACACATTTCTAGCCTTGTGCATGTCTTTACCTACAGCATGTTACAGTAAAAAACACAGCAGCACACATATATTTTAGTAGTTTCACTGAGTGGCTTGCTGAAGAAATGCAACCAAATGTTCCTCAAATGTTCATCAATCACTCAAAAGCAACTAAAATTAAGCTACTTCCATTCATATCACTGCTTTGTATTCATGGTCTCAACACTAAACAAAGTATGGAAGCTCATTTACACCTGAAAAAATGAGTGAATCTGGAAAACATACATGATGAGATGCTTTGCAATGGCTTTCGTTGAGATGCTAAGCTGGGCTAGTTCCTATTGGACTAGTAAGTAAGTGCTAGCACTAGTAAATAGTATAGCTGGCTGTTATGCCTAGTGATGTTGCAACTGCTTCTTCTTTTCATAGCAAAGTTGTCGGCTCACTATATTGATAACTATGTTTTTGTTAGTGTTTTATCACCTGAAAAGAAGAATTGTGATGACTTGTTTTTGTTGAATTGATTGAGTGGGTGTCTTACACGGAGTCCATCATGTTGCACCATCCTGTTTAGTAGCCCAGAACAGACAAACCAAACACTGGCACTGGAGGTTCCTTTTGGGTTTCGCAGCCACTACTCCTACATGCTTGAAAAGGGAAGTGAGGGGGTATTTAGATGGTTGTATTCTGCCACTAAATCCTACACACTTGACCTTTAATTAACAAGGCCTTTAGATAGAGCCACAATAGCTGTTTCGCCATTTCCAGCCTTTATGGTTAGCTGATGTCAAGCTATTGTTTAAATTTTGATTTATTAAGTCAGACCTTCGAACCAATTTATTATTTTTGACAATTTGTGTCTGTTTTTTTTTTAATGCAGTGTGATGTTGATTCACTTTCGCTTTGTGTTTATGCTTCTAATCACTTTTGGATCAGTTTATCTCAGTTGAATCAAATCCAAAAGAAACGAAAATGCAAAATGGCTCCAAGACATAAAACTGTGCATGTACAGACAGCAAACACACAGAAACACAGGGCTGTGCTCACCAGGGAGAAGTCTTTTATTTCTTGTTCTTCTTGTTCCGGGCCCAGTGCTGTTCTGACATTTGTTTTGAGGGTGGTGGTGTGCGGGGCAGGTGGTGGGAGGTGGATGCTGGGAGAGGAACGGCCCAGGGTAGGATGTCTATAATTACATATTGATTTCTCGGGGGCCGCTGTTCAGCCAGTGCTGTGAATGCGTAGAATAAATCACTCTGCCTCTATGATAGCTAAGTATTTATTCTTTTTAATTCTGTTTATGGTGATCTTGATTCATGCCCTCCAACCGCAGTCACACCTCAGTGCTGCTGCCCCCTTCATGTCAGAGGGAGGTCACGGTACATGGCTTTGTGCATGTGAGAGCTCTGACACGAGTACAAACATTCACCGAGCACCGTGCTAACGTCCTGATGAAAATGAAGGCCCATAGGATAAAGGGCACTTTACTGTATGGTTATTACTATCCAAGTCTGGAAGATGATCTTCCTTAAATGTGTTTAGTCAAAGTCAGAGTTATCTGTGAGTGACAAATCGGCAACAATAGGAGATTTTCAAGAATAAAACAGGGAGCAAGAACAAAGACGGGCACACAAATAACACTGCTGACCTGTTAGACCTGGATTACTACTCAGCATAAGACAAACAAATGTTTTGCACCTTCAGGGGAGTTTTCTGGCTTGTCAGACACAGCACTGATTAGATTTTTTTGGGGGGCAAATAATAGCGCACTACTATATTATGATATTTTCAAAAATAATTAGGCTGCAAACTGTGCATGTCCTGAATATATCTCGGACACAGCTTTTTTTTTTTTAAACAACTGGAGAACTTGCAAAATGATGTAACTCACAGTTTGATTGAAATTACACTGCAACACATTCCAGGTAAAAATAAGCTTTCGCGTGTGTTGTTGATTGGCTCACACGGGGAGGCCTGTATCATTGTATACGGAAGAAATTTCTACTTCTTTCTTACAGAAGGCAAAGAAGGGAAGATTAAATGAACTCTATTCTATCCCTGAGGGTGAATTCAGTTATTACTGCAGCAAGAATATGATAGAGATAAAACAGTATATACACCATATTTACTGATCATATTAAAGATTAACGATATGTTGCCTTTCATAGATTTCCAGGTAAAGTAACAATTTACAGATTCGGCGGCTGATATTTCACAGTGAACCGCAGCAGCACGTGGGATGTGTTGTGTTGTGTGCAGATGTGTATCTTTGCTTTAGCTTTGCTGCTGCCTCTGTGAAGACAGGCGTGTAGGGTTGTGAAGGATGAGGTGGAGGTGAACAAATGCTTCTTTGGCTTTTTGTCTGACTTCAAATTGACAATCTCATTTTACCCCAGTCCCTCTAAACTCAGAGGCCGTGATCACTGCCACGAGCCTGACTTACTGTCAGTGACAGTGTGAGGTTTGGTAGGCTTGTTTAACTCAAAAGGCGAGATGTATGTATTTTATACTTAATGTTTATTCAACCTTTTAATCAATAATTAGATTAACAATGGTAGAAATGAGTAGTGTATTAAGATGTTTAAAAAGGTGGTAAAAATATTCCTCAACTCTAGTTCCCTTCAGCTTTAGTGAGTGTTTTGGTGTCTTTCAGCTGGTTGTTTGGTGTTTTGGTTTAGTCTCACAACTCTCATCAACCTTCCCCTGTATTTTCATGGATTCAAGCAGATAGTAGACAGCAAACTGGATATTATTTTAGTGGACAGAATAAAGGCAACACTAACGTTAATTCATTTCTTTAAAATCAAAATACTTCCCTCAGGAGTTGGTGGAGACCAAAACAAAGCTAAAAATGGACTGTATTGGACTTTTTATTCAGGGGATAGAAAGTCATCTCCAAATGAATGCTTGTTTCATGTCTGCTGTAAATAGCTATCCGCTAACACATTAACTATACCAATTTTGGGAGGTGATAACAAGGCAACATGTGTTAACAGCTTGCTCTGCTGTCCCCATGTGGGTGGGAAGCATCTAAAGAGAAAGATATTACGGTATTGACAAAAACGCAAATGAAACTACCAACTTGTCACCGCGACTTGCCGTCATCATTCCTTTTTCTCTGACAGCTTAGGCTGCAATCTGAGCAGGGTCCTGTCATTTCTTTTTTTTTTTTTTCAGCATCAAAATTTGATCAAGATGGAGGCACAATGAGAGGAACCATTAATGTGATTTATAGCTGCCATCACGGTTGCTGTGGAAACCCAACTTTCAATACTCTCACCTCTGTGAAAGCAGTTTGGATCCCCATTGCTTGCCCACTAATGCACATCAGTGTCTGAGCACATACAGTACATATGTGGAAACACACAGAGACCATTAACTCTCTCTCTTTCTCACACACAGAGAAAGGATTGCTTAGTGAAAGCAGCACAGTTCTCCCAAGGCCAAGGAGCTTGTGTAACACACTTCATTTGACACATTCATGGTGCAGCTTGAGCTAAAAGCATCGGACTCAAATATGAACTGAATTCATTTGCACTAAAATAAGAGAACAAAAACAATTCAATAACCCAATGAAACGACACTCGTCTCCGTCTACTGCGGCTCAGTGGCTGCACGGGCAGAATGAGTTATGGCTGGAAAAAAAAGGAGGAGACAAATCCAATCCAACAGAGCTGTCATTGTGCCTGATGAGTTTAATGCCACCTCAACTCATCCCTCAAACTCTCACTTGCTGCTTCTCTGGCAGAGCCACAGCAGCTCATTGCTGTTTTGCTCCCGTTTGTAACCCATCAAAGTCTAGGTGAGGTTTCAGTCATGTCTGGCTGTTTTCGGCTCTTTCGTTTTTCCACCAAGGTGAGGTTTAGACGTTGCCGCCGTTGGCGTTTATCAACTGCATCAGCACAACACAGCGCAGTCGAAAGCACAACGATCCACACATGACGAATAGAGAGATCCAAAGTGGATCGAATGTGTAATCTGCGAGGGGAGGAGGGGGGGATGCTGACTTTGAGTGTCTCAGTGAGAAATGAAAGACTATCATGTTTTATGACAGATATCCTGTCAGAGAAGGCAGAGCTGCCAGCTGCTTAGAGGCAATACATGTTCCATCTAAACCCAGGCCTGATCGACACAGCAGTAAACAAAAGGACTTTCCCCAAGCAGAGTTGCTCCGAGCGCCTGTCACACTTCTGCTTTTATGATTTCTTTGAATAAGTTCTGATAATAATGACAAAAATACTGTCAGTGAGAAAGCTCAAAACTTAAGACAACTTTTATGTTTAGCAAAAAGTTTATCCCAGCATCAGCAGAGTGAATGCGTTCCTTCACGGTTGGAGTAACCTTGAGAAACCCAATTAAAAACTGTGTATCCAAACCACTTTTACAGTTTATTGTTACTTAAAGCAGCAACCACTTGAACATGAACTTGTCCGTGACCCCCTGCCTTCTATTGCACCAGTCAGCTTCATGCTCAAAAGACCATATAGGTTTTCTCATTTTATGCAGCGGTGAGGTGATTTGTAATTGTGTTGCGGAGCTGCTAACCTGTTTATATTAATGAAACATGATAGAAAACAAATGTTGGATTGATTTAGTGTTTTTTTTTTTATGTAATATAGTAAGTAATTTGAACATCATGCTAATCTGAGGCAGCCTCATAATCAGACTGAACTGCCATTTGGTTTCACTTAATTGTATTTAGAGTGAGATTGTTGGAGGGGAGGCAGGATTTGCTTATATTTTTTTTAAAACAAGGATATCTCAAAAGTTGTCTTAATTACATGTTGTGTGCTTTAAGCTTGCTTTCTAACCTAGACGTTCTTCAGCCTGCAGATCACAAAGCCGTTGCTTGAAACTTATTTGGGCAACTTAAGTCTCTGTACTCAAATTTTACTCTCAGGAATCTAATATAGTTTTCACAAACAGAGATGATTACGAGTAGTTTATAGTTTTATTTTGTAGTATGTAGCTAATACTGTACAGTAACAGTCTCAGCACTGTAAACTGCAATGTACACACACTGTAACTGACAAGCACGTGTCCTTCAAAATGCATACTTTTTATAGTAAAGGTGTTATATTTCACCAATATTAAATTTTACAAAGGTCCAGCATGCTATTTTATTTAGGTAATTAAACACCCCAACCCAATCAACACGAGTGTGGTTTTAAAGATAACTTTGTTTAAAGGCAGCTGAGGGTTTAATATTCCTGTAGCAACATTGTATCTGCTGAGTGATCCATATTATTTAAATGAGTCAATGCTAATGTGAAGATTATTCACTGACACAAGCCCCATGGGCTTACCTGACCTGTCATCGCTCTCCCTCTGCTCTCTAAAGTACGCTCCATCCATCTCACCTCACCCCCCTCTGTCCTCCTCCTCCTCTTTATCTTGTCTCATATCTTGTCCAAATGTCTGGCCTGTTTTATACACGGGCACTTTTTGGTAGCTTTTGTACCCACGACTTTCAAAATAAAGGCGTGCAAAAATAAGCTCACATGTCCGCAATAAAAAGAAATTGAAATACTGTTTTTTTTCGCGTGTTGACTATCAGCCCAGGTTTCTTTCTTTCTTTCTTTCTTTTGCCTCTCTCCATATCGGCCTCTTTGCCTTTTGTTTTTGCCAGCAAAGTAATTTCACCTCAGCCTACAACTTTATTTACATCTCCCCCAATTCGCTCAGCAATAAAGGCCACAGCTCAAGGCAACTGCAAGGACGTGTGCTTGAGCAGGGCCTCGCTTTATACAGTATGCGCACGTATTTATGCATGCCTGCGTGCGATATGTGTGTTGTGAATTCCAGGAAGTCTGCGCGCACACACTTAATGCAGTGTTAAGAGGTACAGAAGTGTCTAAAAGGATGATTTAGAGCATGTAGAGAATTTGTAGGTGTGTGAAATAAACTCCGCCCTGCGCAGACGTTCAGTCCGTCTCCCTCAACCTCGACTCTAGGTCAACGCCTCCCCACAGCCCTATCAGAACTTTACAATTAGTTGATTGAACCTGCCTCCAGTGAGCCATCTGCCTGGGCACAGGGTGGAACTGATGTCCTCACCTGCCAGAGGCAATTAACTCTAAATACGACTCTCTCCGCTCATGCACCGCAATTCTCCTCCCAGCAGAGTATAATAAGGTTGAACTACGTTGAAGTTGAAGAGGGGGCGGGAAGCCTGCTCGTTGCCCCCAGAGGGTGATGGGTAATTACTTCCGTCAGATTTATACTGGCAGTCATGCGGAATGGTGGACGACTGTCTTCAACCCTCGTAGGCAGGCGAAGCAGCGGCAGAGGTTTTCGGCCACCTTGGGTCAACATGGATGGGGGGGGGGTGTCAGGATGGAGAGACGGGGGAGGGAGGGCAGCTAGTGGCGTGAAGGGAAGGTTAGGTCATTAATTGGAGGAGCAGCTCAGGGTCAGCCTCTATTGTTGGGGTGATGGGTCAAATGAGTGCGGCATTGATGGTGTTACCTGATGCATGGCTCGCCCCCTCCTTCTTCGGGAACGGCTGAAAGATGAAGTTGTAACTCAGAGCAGAGAAAGAGGCAGACGGGAAGAGAAAGAGATGAGGACACCAGAAAAAACACAGATTCTATGGATTTGGAGTCCCTGTCTCTCGACTGACATTTCAATTAAATTGCTATCACAAGTGCCAAGAGTATTGTTGACTTCATATCTTGTACAGATATAGTTTTTTTTTTTTTTTTGTCACTCTGAAGGATTTGAATTACTTCGAAAAGTGTAAGAAATGTCCCCAACTGGAGAAGGAGAGGATACAAGTGTCTGAAACAGCCTCAAGTTTCAGTGACAGTAAAAAGATGTCTGCTGTCAGAGAACAGTCTGCAGAAGAATAGCTAAGGTGATTGTCCATTCACAAAAACATGTAAAATAAAAATTAAGGTAATCCCCTGCACCGTTCTACATCTAGACACTGACATCCTTTGTTTTTTATCTTTTATAAACTTCCCCTGGGTTTCTATGATCTGAATGTCACCGCAGCTCCTTTCTCCCGCTCAGCCATTAAAGTCGGCCTGGAACATGACAGATCTTTGAAGCCGCACCCCCACTCTTCCCGGCGATGTTCCTCTCCTTCCAGCCTAAAATGACGAGCTCTAAGAGCTGTGTGATGTTACAGCGCTGTATTTCAAACCAATTTTGGAAACATTGTTGACAGTGGCGTTTTTTGTTTTTGGACTCTCCTCTCGTCCATTTCCACAACTCTTTCTCCTGCATTTCTCTTTTACTATTCAGAAATGTCACTTTATATGGTGTTGTATAATCCTGACGTCCTTGAAGAAAAACATTGAAGATCTACAGAATGCTAAGAGGCACATGGGCGTATCATTGATAGCAGCAGTGAGCTATCAATCTTTGAAACAGATGGCCTATCAGTTGCATGGCTTTGTCCTCGACATGTCTACAACGCTGCATAGAGGTGACCTTTCCGAGATAATGGACACTAAAGATGATGGTATGCTTAATTCACCTAAAAGTACAAAAAAATGAAAATGCATCATATCTATAATACCTCAGTAATTTTGATAATCAATATTACTGTAGATAATTAACATTATTTCATATATTTCCATGCCCTAATTTCTTAGAAGCTAATGAAAGCTGAGATGAAATGTAAAATAAACGATTAGGCTCTAACCAGCCTCCCATTGTTCCACCGCTACGTCCCGCTTATCGACAGCTCCATGTTGGCTTTCACGGCACAAGAAAGAGCGGCCATGTCAATCCTCATTAATTCTCCCAGTGAATTAGAGGCAAAGTAGATGATAGGAAATTAATGTCTGCAAGGAGATACTTAAATTATTCAACAGTAACAGGATTATGATGAAAGATCACTACGCTGGCTTCTTTCTCTCAATCCCCCAATCCATTCTTCCTCCCATCTCCACCTCCCCCTCTTCCTTGTCTTTCTGTTAGATGGCAGCCATCTCCTGGGATGTATAAATATATTTAAACCCTACTTAATACTTATGTTATCCCCACTGCTGGTGCTGGCATTATGTTTGCATAATCGTACCATGCATTAAGTTATAATACTTTTGTTTCTATTCATTCATCTTCATCTTTTAATCCTTTAAAAAATCAAGTGCATTCTGTTTAATGTGTTTGGTCTTTCCACTGTGAAGGAGATTATGTTTTCAGTTTAATTTGAATTGATAGCAGAACATTTTAAAATATGACCAATGGGACAAATGTTTAGTTTTTGGTGCAGATCTGGATTCATGTGATGCTATAGAATATGCATTAGATGGTAAAATACTTTTTTGTTGTTTGTTTTCTTGAAAGATTGCAACCAATGACTCACTGCCACTTGTTGCCAGCTACCGTCACTGGAAAAACCTTCATGAATGCCAACATTTTGTGGCTACAACCAAAATAACCCAACGGCACTTTTGTATATTTTGCAAAGAAGGTCAGAACAAGCTGCAACTCGAGGCAACGAAACAGATGGAGGGGCTGTGGAGTCATTTGAAGATGTTATACAACCATGGCAACAAACATTGAGTATATTGTATGCGTTGCAGGGAGCTTCTGCTTAAATCGAAGGAGAAGGAAGAACAAAGAGTGTCTCAGACAATAACAAAAAGGCTGAAAGGGGATATGGACAAAACTAAAAAGGAAGTATGAACACCTCATTACTGCAGTTAAAATGAAAAATAGGACACATTAAAATGTTTACTATTGGCTGTGTATCTCTATGTTGTATGTGTTGTATACATGAAATAAAAACTATTTGCCAACTAACAGTAATAAGATAGTTTGTCAAGTAGTTGTTGCTGTAAAAAATACATCTGCATATTTTCACTATGAAATGTGCAGCTTTGAAAACTGGCTGACTGTCACTTGAAACTATCAAATGAGCTTTTCATAAAATAAACTTTATGTCTTCTCACCCACTGGGGGTTTTCTGGACATCACTGTAAATTATCCATTATTTTATTTGAAAATACACAGAGAAAAAGTTGGAGCACTAAAGTCTTTCTGTACTTTTCACCACTAATTAGAGCAAAGTGAAAACTTGGAGGTCTGTCGTATGAGGAAAGAACACACCATCCTTGGTTACAAAATTTGGCAATTTCATTAATATTTAGGAAACATCTAACAAGCATGCAGTAATCCCAGTCCACTGAGAAGTTCTTTTTTGCAATGAAAAAATATTTCAAATAATTTGTGTTCAGTCTTATAATTAATGCCAAGAGTAAGTTCTGGTAGAAGTCTAGAAATGAGAGGCAAACCAACTCTTTACAAACAGAAGCTCTTGGGTACATGGAGTATACGCCAAACAGCCATAACATGATGACCACTGACTCATGAAGTGAATAACTTTGGTTAGTTAGAAGCAGGAAATATGTCTAATGTAAGGGTCAGAGTGACTTTGACGGGGACCAAACTGTGATGGCTAGACAATTGGATCAGAGCATCACCACAGTGCTTTGCATTGTGCAAGTTCTTGTGTGGTGTTCCCAGTCTGCAGTGGTCACTACTATCAAACATGGTCCGAGGAAGGAAAAGGGGTGAACTGGTGACAGGGTCATGGGTGACCAAGACTCAGGAGTCCTTAAATGCATCACAGCTGTTTCTGCAGACTGAGGCATAAATTTGTAAAATGTAGCCACAGACTGTGACTCTGTCCTTAGCTAGAACTGCACGATGTCTTCAGAGAAGTAACCTGAGGTCAGAGAGGTACAATGACTGTGCACTAATTATGAACTGCTTCAACAATTGGTCAATTAATCATTCATCTATGATGAGTTGATACATGACACCAATATGGAACAAACTGGACCTGAGTTTAACCTCCAGTTATGATTGGATTGGCAGGAGGGTGCCGTGTTTTTTTTTTACTTGAATATTAACATCGTCATGCGCTCAGGCTGAGGAGCTGATGATATTCAGGTTTTGCCCGATTTATAGTACCAAATACATATTTATTTTTCCCTAAGCCAGACCCTCCCAATAATTAAACATACGTTTGAGTAATGGCACTTCCATACAGAGTGTGAATTTGGTGTGAATAACGACAAGAACAAAAACAAAAGGTTCTCCTAATGTCAGGGAGCCTGAGGACAGGGTAAATGTGAGGCTTTTGATGAATTAGCTCTTTATGTAAAAAAAAGGCAAGTGGAACAAAGGGCTACTGAGTTGTTGTTGTTTTTTTCATTGTTTTCCTGAGGTCAGAAAAAGAAGACAAGAGCAAAAGAGGTAGAGAGCGGATGTACAATAGGAGGAGTAATTAGACACTAAGAGCAAGGAATCTTTTACAGCACAGTGAACATGCACCATCTCCTTGCCTCGAAGATATCCTATTTTATTCAACAGTTTTCCTGCTCGTTGACTGAGCTCCACAGATTGAACTGCAAATAATGTAAGAAGTTGTGAAGGGTGCTGATGGAAAAAAAGGTGTGACTGCAACTGCCATTAAGCCAGTACACTTTCAAGCTGAAAAGTTGGTTTAAGGCTGGGGTAGTCACGTTGAGCTACACTGCCCGTGGCCATGAGCAGAGTTGCTGCATTGGTGCAGTGAAATTGTTTTTTCACTGCATCGAAAAGTATTGTTCTTTATCTAGATGACATGTTGGAGGCGTGCTAGTCACAAACACCAGTAGTAGAGCATCACAGGTTTGACCTTGGTCGGCTCTGATACCAACACAACGGCGCGGCTCTATCCACTGCTGTGAAGAAGTAGGGGAAATGTCAACACTGCTTTGTGTGGCATGTTGACATGTTCTACCAAACAACATATGATGGCGGGGGTGATACTTTGTCAGGTCTGTCCACAAGATGAGAAGCAACAAGCTTCTACTGAATGGAGTTCGGATTGATCAGGACCACGCTAACTTCGGTCATAGGAAGGTATAACAGACTGCTGGAATCAACAGACGCATGTTGTCCTACTACTTTTTACTAGGTAGCCCAACTTCATCACCTACTTTTCTCCAAGCAATTTCGTTTTATTCCAGTCTTTGTATAAATATGAAGTTGTCCAGGATTGAAGCGCCAACCTTCAGATGACCCACTCTACCTCCTAAGCCAGAGCTCCATTTACTTTAAAACAGAATCAAAACAATAAAGTTGTGGGCTGAAAAACCAAAACAAGGAGCTGAAAGACGCTTGTGCTACGCTTGAGCTTCAGAGTCAGATCATAATCATCTGGGCCCGGTATTTCAAAACTTGTAATCTGGATCAGGATAATCCGGATAATGAAATCCTCCTTTTCTCAGTCATGGATCAAGGTGATCCTGCTCACTTTATCAGAGTATTTCAAAACACTGGCGGATTGGATCACCGTGATCCCGATCTGGGCGGATACGGATGCGCACCAAAAACATGGCGGACTACCTCACGAAAGGAGCAGCTGGGAGCACGACTTCACGTCAAAAGTGTAAGTTCACCGTCGTCTAATGTGTAGCGGTTTTAGGACCATGCGAACGCCAACCAACATATCATGCAAACCAACTTGTTGAATTGTCACCTAATTCAAACCAGGCCGTAGCTATCTCTAATTGAGCCGCGGCGTGCTAACAGTAGCTAACCTAAGCTGTTCCGTATTAACTTGTGACCACGTTAACTGGCGACCGTCCGCCAAGCGTCTGTGGTAGTGATGTGTCGTACGCGAACGATCCGGTTCTAAGAGTCGGATCTTTGAAATGAACCGGCTCCTCGTTGGGAGCCGATTTAGGGAGCCGTTTTTTTCACTTCGGTGCCTCATTGTCTCCTCTCCCTGACACTCTCCCTCGTGCCATGCCTGTTCTCACACACTTTTTTTCTCCACTTTTTTTTGTGTGAAAGGTAATTGAAAATAAATTAAACTGAAAATTAAGAATAAAACACAACTGGCAATTGTGTTTAAAATAGTTAAAAGTTTGCCTAATTAGGTCTTTATTTTTATGCTTTAGAATTTCTTTTGTGGCTTTTCTTCAAGGTTGAGTGTGTTTGTAAAATGAAGCCATAAAGGATAAACATTTGATGTCATGTATGTATTTTGCGTTAGCAATTCATTTTTTCAGGCAGTTTTGCATTTTTTTTGGTGATAAATTAATTAAACAGTTAGTAAGTTTTATTTATATAGCACATTTTTACACAGCATGCACTGTGCACAGCAGGCAAGTGCTTTACAATGTCAAAAATAAACTAAAATATAACAACATTTTAAGATATAAAATAACATTAATATTATTAATAATAATAATAATAATAATAATAATTAAAGCTGCAAGCAGCATTGAACGGGCCCTCGCACTCCCACGCAACTCGACGGGCTGGCACGTCGGAAGGCAGCAGTCGGAAAACGCGCGAGCCTTTGACGCTTTCAAAGCGTTTCGTTCAATTGAGCACACACATTAGCCGGAATTGGGACGAACGGTCAAAATCTGAGGGAGCGCCACGCCCACACCGTTTCATCAAAATTCATGATTTTGATAACTTTTACTTTGGAAGGCTATATGAACACATCTGCCAAGTTTGAAGTCAATTGGATAAAATCCCTAGGAGGAGTTTGTTCAAATATGACCCCTTCTCAACCAGGTCGAAACAGCAAAAATGGTGATTTTCATTGTTAAATATCTCGCTCCCTGTTAATTTTAGCCAATTGCTCCAAGAGACTTTTTTGTAGATCTTGTCGTCCTCTACAATTCGGCTGATGTTTCATAACTCTGTGTCCAAAACTGCGGCGGGGCTGCTTGAAACAAAAATTCAAGGGGGCGCTATAGAGCGATTTCGTCCCGCCCACTAATTAACGATACAGCCGAAATTTGCACAATATTGGTTTGAACAACCAGAAGAAGTTTTAGACAGGTCTGAGAAAGTCTTGAAGCACAACAGCTTTGCCTTAAAAAACAGCCAAAAAAGTAAATGGAGTTTGAATGTTGTATCAAAGGGTGAAATTTAATTAAGCGCCACGCCCACACAATTTTCTCAAAATTCAGAATTTTGATAACTTTTACTTGGGAAGGCTATGTGAACACATCTGCCAAGTTTGAAGTCAATTGGACAAAATCCCTAGGAGGAGTTCGTTCAAATATGACCCCTTCTCAACCAGGTCGAAACAGCAAAAATGGTGATTTTCACTGTTAAATATCTCGCTTCCTGTTAATCTTAGCACATTACAGCAAGAGACTTTTTTGTAGATCTTGTCTTCGTCTACAATTCGGATGAGGTTTCATAACTCTGTGTCCAAAACTGTGGCGGGGCTGCTTGAAATAAAAATCCAAGGGGGCGCTATAGAGCGATTTTGCCCCGCCCCCTAATTAATTATGCAGCCGAAATTTGCATAACAGTGTTCTTAATAACCACAAGAGGTTTCAGACAGGTCTGAGAAAGTATATGATAGCCCAACACATTTGCCTGAAAATTACCCAAAAAGTCAATGGAGTTCCATTTTTCGTCGAACGCTTGACTTTGACGCGCTGTCACGGCCACGCCCTCTGATGTCAAGTTGAAATTCTTTCTCAGATGTCAACACCAAGGCCTTAACAACATCTCCAACTAGTTTGAGGTGGATATGGTCAATATTTTTCGAGCTGGACGTCATTTCGTAAAAGTGGTCTTTTCTGTCGCCACTAGGAGGCGCTGTGAAATTATCCAAATATTTTTATGGAAATGTATTCTAGGGCAGACTGTGATTATATATCTGAAGATTGGTGAAGATTGGAGTATTTTTGGCAAAGTTATAGGACGTTGAAATTTCACGCCAAAACGCCAAATTTCGTGGCCCCGCCCCTCTGACGCAGTAAATCTGGAAGTCACGCTTTCTGATAACTTTTCATGGTCGAGGCCTTAAGAACACACACGCCAAGTTTCAAACAGATCGGATGAAAGCTGTAGGAGGAGTTCGTTCAAATACGACCCCTGAAAATGACGCCAAAAACACGAAAACGCCAACTTTGAAACAAAATGGCCGCCGTACGCTTCGCGATAGCCCCGGTCACCAAGAGACTTTTTTGTGCGGCTTGGTACTTTACATACTCCCGCTAAATTTCGTACACGTGGATGAAACCGTGTCGAGGGGCTCCTCCGACAACTGAAATGTAGGTGGCGCCGTAGAGCCATTTTTGCTCGTACATGTGTGAGACCCCCAAAATACGTAATTTTACGCCCGACTTTGGGGGGGGTAGGCAAATTTTCATAACTTTTCGAGTACATATAGGCCGTCGAAAATGCGATTCATTGTGGGGAAGAAAAAGAAAAAGGAGAAAAATAAAAAAAATTAAAGCTGCAAGCAGCGTTGAACGGGCCCTCGCACTCCCACGCAACTCGACGGGCTGGCACGTCGGAAGGCAGCAGTCGGAAAACGCGCGAGCCTTTGACGCTTTCAAAGCGTTTCGTTCAATTGAGCACACACATTAGCCGGAATTGGGACAAACGGTCAAAATCTGAGGGAGCGCCACGCCCACACCGTTTCATCAAAATTCATGATTTTGATAACTTTTACTTTGGAAGGCTATATGAACACATCTGCCAAGTTTGAAGTCAATTGGATAAAATCCCTAGGAGGAGTTCGTTCAAATATGACCCCTTCTCAACCAGGTCGAAACAGCAAAAATGGTGATTTTCATTGTTAAATATCTCGCTCCCTGTTAATTTTAGCCCATTGCTCCAAGAGACTTTTTTGTAGGGCTTGCCATGTTCTACAATTCGGCTGAGGTTTCATAACTCTGTGTCCAAAACTGTGGCGGGGCTGCTTGAAAGAAAAATTCAAGGGGGCGCTATAGAGCGATTTTGCCCCGCCCCCTTATTAAGTATGCAGCCGATCTTTGCAGAATATAGACCTAAACAACCACAAGAAGTTTCAGACAGCTCAGACAAAGTATATAAAAGTTATAGCACGTCGAATTTTCATGGCAACACGCCAAATTTCTTGGCCCCGCCCCTCTGAGGCAGTAAATCCGAACCTCACGATTTTGATAACTTTTCATGGTCGAGGCCTTAAGAACACACACGCGAAGTTTCAAACAGATTGGATGAAAGCCCTAGGAGGAGTTCGTTCAAATACTACCCTTCAAAAAACACGAAAACGCCAACTTTGAAACAAAATGGCTGCCGTACGCGTCGCCGTAGCCGGGGTCACCAAGAGACTTTTTTGTGCGTCTCGGTATGTTACATAGTCCCTCCAACTTTCGTCTGCGTGGATGAAACCGTGTCCAGGGGCTCCTCCGAAAACCGAAACCTAGGTGGCGCCGTAGAGCCATTTTTATACGTTCATGTGCGAGACCCCCAAAATACGTAAATTTACGCCTGACTTTGGGGGGGTAGGCAAATTTTCGTAACTTTTCGAGTACATATAGGCCGTCGAAAATGCGATTTAACTTGACTAAGAACGAGAAAGAAAATAATAAAAAAAACGAAAAAAAATAATAAACATTTGAAATGCAATAGGGCCTCGCACACAGTGCGTGCTCGGGCCCTAATTAAAGCTGCAAGCAGCGTTGAACGGGCCCTCGCACTCCCACGCAACTCGACGGGCTGGCACGTCGGAAGGCAGCAGTCGGAAAATACGTGAGCCTTCGAAGCCTTCAAAGCAGTTTGTGCAAGTTGACCACGCACATTAGCCAGAATTGGGACAAACGGTCAAAATCTGAGGGAGCGCCACGCCCACACCGTTTCATCAAAATTCATGATTTTGATAACTTTTACTCGGGAAGGCTATATGAAGACATCTGCCAAGTTTGAAGTCAATTGGACAAAATCCCTAGGAGGAGTTCATTCAAATATGACCCCTTCTCAGCTAGATCTATATACTAAAAATGGTGATTTTCATCATTAAATATCTCGCTTCCTGTTCATTTTAGCCCATTGCTCCAAGAGACTTTTTTGTACGTCTTGCCATGCTCTACAATTTGGCTGCGATTTGATAACTCTGAGTTTAAAACTGAGGCGGGGCTGCTTGAAAGAAAAATCCAAGGGGGCGCTATAGAGCGATTTCGCCCCGCCCCCTAATTACACATGCAGCCGATTTTTGCATCTTTTTGGTCTTAATAACCACAAGAAGTTTCAGACAGCTCTGACAAAACATATGAAAGCACCACAGCCTGTGTTTAAAAAACAGCCAAAAAGTCAAAGGAGTTCGAATGTTAAATCACTGGGTCAAATTTGATGGTGCGCCACGCCCACACTGTTCCTTCAAAATTCATGATTTTGATAACTTTTACTCAGGAAGTCTATATGAAGGCACCTACCAAGTTTGAAGTCAATCGGATAAAATACCTAGGAGGAGTTCGTTCAAATATGACCCCTTCTCAAACAGCCAAAACACCAAAAATGGTGATTTTCATGCTTAAATATCTCGCTTGCTGTTAACTTTAGCCCATTGCTCCAAGAGACTTTTTTGTAGGTTATGTCTTCCTCTACAATTCGGCTGAGGTTTCATAACTCTGTGTCCAAAACTGTGGCGGGGCTGCTTGAAAGAAAAATTCAAGGGGGCGCTATAGAGCGATTTTGCCCCGCCCCCTAATTAATTATGCAGCCGAAATTTGCATAATAGTGTTCTTAATAACCACAACAGGTTTCAGACAGGTTTGAGAAAGTATATGAAAGCCCAACACATTTGCCTGAAAATTACCCAAAAAGTCAATGGAGTTCCATTTTTCGTCGAACGCTTGACTTTGACGCGCCGTCACGGCCACGCCCTCTGATGTCAAGTTGAAATTCTTTCTCAGATGTCAACCCCAAGGCCTTGACAACATCTCCAACTAGTTTGAGGTGGATATGGTCAATATTTTCCGAGCTGGACGTCATTTCGTAAAAGTGGTCTTTTCTGTCGCCACTAGGAGGCGCTGTGAAAATCTCCAAATATTTTTATGGAAATGTATTCTAGGCCAGACTGCCATTATATATCTGAGGTTTGGTGAAGATTTGAGTATTTTTGGCAAAGTTATAGCACGTCGAAATTTCACGCCAAAACGCCAAATTTCGTGGCCCCGCCCCTCTGACGCAGTAAATCTGGAAGTCACGCTTTCTGATAACTTTTCATGGTCGAGGCCTTAAGAACACACACGCCAAGTTTCAAACAGATCGGATGAAAGCTGTAGGAGGAGTTCGTTCAAATACGACCCCTGAAAATGACCGCAAAAACACGAAAACGCCAACTTTGAAACAAAATGGCCGCCGTACGCTTCGCGATAGCCCCGGTCACCAAGAGACTTTTTTGTGCGGCTCGGTACTTTACATACTCCCGCTAAATTTCGTACACGTGGATGAAACCGTGTCCAGGGGCTCCTCCGACAACTGAAACGTAGGTGGCGCCGTAGAGCCATTTTTGTTCGTCCATGTGCGAGACCCCCAAAATACGTAATTTTACGCCCGACTTTGGGGGGGTAGGCAAATTTTCATAACTTTTTGAGGACATATAGGCCGTCAAAAATGCGATTTACTTGGGGGAAGAATAAGAAAGAAAAAAATAAAAAAAAAAATAATAAACATTTGAAAAACAATAGGGCCTCGCACACAGTGCGTGCTCGGGCCCTAAAAAAAAAAAATAAATAATAAACATTTGAAATGCAATAGGGCCTCGCACACAGTGCGTGCTCGGGCCCTAAAAAAAAAAAAAAAAAAAAATAATAAACATTTGAAATGCAATAGGGCCTCGCACACAGTGCGTGCTCGGGCCCTAATAATAATGATAATATTGATTATGAATATTGGTGATGGGAATTCCGTTTTTGTGAGCTGGATCATTTGGCTCAGCTCACAAAGAAGAGCCGAGTCTTTCAGCTGCCAAACAGCTCTTCGTGTTACCACCAATCATACCAATACCGGCCAATTGCAATAAATTGCTGTAGCCAATTGGATTTAGGATCTGAGCTCACAGGACAGCTTGGAATTTTTGTTTTTGTTGTTTAATGAAAGGTGATTTCTGCCTAAACATGACTTGGTCTGATTCTAGGGCTTCATAATATAAAGATCTGAGCTCACAGGACAGCTTGGAATTCTTGTAAATGACCATTACAACACAAAATGGGCATTTTCACCTGCCATAAATTGATTGAAGGCATTTTCACCTGCCATAAATTGATTGAAGGCATTTTCACCTGCCATAAATTGATTGAAGGCCAAATGCAGTTAATGAAAGGTGATTTCTGCCTAAACATGACTTG